>CM056501.1:30232363-30922394 GCA_029783415.1 Anisodus acutangulus
TTCTTTCTCAATAAAGGCGGGTAAGGAAAGTCCGAAGGCTAATCCGGCAACTGCAGGCTAGAATATTCAGTATACTACTAAAACATTCTCCTTGATGAAATATTAACAATCTCATAAATGTCAACTAGTTTATATCCAAACACTTATTAAATCTCGATTAACATAATTATATAATTAAGTAATTGATTTGTCACGATTTATATGATGTAATTTGACCGAATATAGAATTTAAAAAATAAATGAAGACTTTTGAATCTTGTGGTATAGATAAGATAAAGATATTTATATGCTTATAAATTATTTTATTAAACATAAAAAATAAATAATAAAATAAAATTATTATTAAATAAATAAATATATTATTTTTATTTGAATTAGCTAAAAACGAAAGAGTGTGATATAAATTGTGACAGATGAAATAATTAAAAGTCATTACAGAGTTACACTGCAAACCACACAAAACAGAGCATGCAGTGAAATCTGTCAATGACACAGCACCAACGCACATCAATTAATAATACTAATTAGTATTACTTTCTCTATTCCAAAAAAATGACTCAAATTTTTTAGTCCGTTTCTAAAAAATAATATGTTTACTTATATAATAATAATTTAATTTAAATTTTATCTTTTATATAAAATATAATAATCTATAACGATATAAATATTTTAAACTTATTTTAGATTATAAAACTCAAAATTTTCGAGTGTAGGAAAAAGTACATCACATATTCCACACTTGCTTATCATGGGGGGCCTAATTTACTACTATCCAATGAACATAGTCAGCAAAAGTTCCTTTTCGCTTGAAAAAAAAAATCCAAGAAGAGAGAAAAATTAACAAAATGACGCATCCAGTTGAGATGCTACCAGCATCAGAACCCCCGGGCACCGCTACCTGTCTACCATCAGCAGCCCCTCCGCCGCCGTCCTCCGATGAGGATTTTTTCTCGTCAGTTTCGGTAGCATCGACATGTTCTACGTCATCTCCGTCAACCCCAATTCCTTCACCACCACAGCCTGATCCACAGATCCCAATTTCATGGCCTGAAGGCGGGACCTTAACCCTAGCTTGGGTTACGGACCTAATGTTATCATTTGATTGGGCATCTAAGAACCTTTCTCCGGCGGAGTTGCCATCGGTGTTACCGGTAGTGGTGTTTGATCGGCTTGTACTGACAGCTTCGAAGATCTTGCATAAAGAGCCCAATTGCGTGCATATCGACAGCGGGTCGGGTTTGGGTCCGGATTCGAAGGTTGTTGTGGTTGGCGACGTGCACGGCCAGTTGCATGATGTGTTGTTCTTGTTGAGAGATGCGGGATTTCCCTCAGATGATCGTTTCTTTGTGTTCAATGGGGACTATGTTGATAGAGGTGCTTGGGGTCTTGAGACCTTCCTACTCTTGCTGGCTTGGAAGGTAACAACTTTTTTGTTTCCTGTGGTGATTTTTTGGCGTTAATACAAGGAAAGAGGAAAACTTTTAACTGATTTTTCTGGAATTAGTAGTTTGGTTGAGTTAGGTAATGTAGTTTGAAATTCAGGTTTGGTATTATTTAGTATCAATTGTGCTGCCATAACAGTTCTACTGTGTTTGTTAATGGAATTTATATCAGAAAACGTAATTATTGATCATAATTATGAGTTTTATGAAGGGGAGCCTTGGAGTAACTGATAAAGTTGCTGCCATGTGACCAGGAGGTCATGGGTTCAAGCCTTTGGCAGAAATGCAAGGTAAGACTGCGTACAACAGACCTTGTGGTCCGGCCCTTCCCCGACCCCGCGCATAGCGGGAGCTTAGTGCACTGGGCTGCCCTTTTTAATTATCAGTTTCATGTGATCATGTAGCATGGAGAATTAGGTTTTTGTAAAGCTTGCAGAAGTATTTGCCTAAAGAGGGATTTTTGCTCATTCTTTAGGGCAACGTCATTTAAGATTATGGAGGGGGTATAACAACAAAATGCTGAAGCAAAATGGGATGATGATGCTAAACTTTAAAGTACCATGCTTCATAGTATGGTAACCTGTAGAATAGGCAAATTCAATTTTGGTTAGGCTTTATTACCTTTCATCTTCCTGAGGTGCTGTCTCAATTATAATTTTTTCTTGGCTTTATTGGTTCATTCATGTGCCTTGTTTTGCTGGGATAGGGTGATACGCGTCAAGCAGTAGTGAGCTTGTAGCACCTTACTTCAACTTGATATTTGTATGTGTTGTAACTTTGAACTCAACTGGTCCATGTAAATGAACTTCTAGCATATATCAGACAAATACCACTGTTGATAACTGGATATTCAATGGAATTGTACATTCTTTCAGGTTTTTATGCCCAATAGGGTGTTTCTCCTTCGTGGAAATCACGAGTCAAAATATTGTACTTCCGTTTATGGTTTTGAAAAGGAAGTGTTAGCCAAGTATGCGGATAATGGGAAACATGTCTACAGGAAATGTTTAATGTGCTTTGAAGGACTTCCTCTTGCCTCCATTATTGGTGGTAGTGTCTATACTGCACATGGGGGTATTTTCCGCAGTGTTGCTGTTACTCCAGCTAAAAGAGCTAAAGGGAAGAAGAACCGTAAAATAGTTTTGAATCCTGATGCAAGTGCTTTATTTCTTGGTTCTATGGAGGAGTTATTAAAAGCTAGGAGATCTGTTCTTGATCCTCCTTGGGAAGGTACAAATTTGATACCTGGTGATGTCTTGTGGTCAGACCCATCAATGAAGGATGGACTTTCCCTGAATAAAGAAAGAGGAATTGGTCTCTTATGGGGTCCGGATTGCACAGAAGACTTTTTGAAGAAGTTGAATATAAAGGTATACTGCTTGAATTGTATTTCTTTCTTCGTATATGCTTTTTCTTCTTGTTATTGAGATCGCCCTGCTGCTAAATTACTTTGAAGTTAGAGCTTATAGTACATTCTATCATTCGTTTCTTAATGAAGTTATACAATATATTATGGCTTGTTCGGATGGTTTATGGTGCGAATGATGTGATTGAACGTACTATTTGTCAGAATATAATCTTTGAGTTTGTAGTTCTTGGATTAGATATCAATAGCTTCTATTTTAAACTATGTTTGTTTGAGGTGTAAGACGAGGGGTTCGAGGACCGGAAGTAAATGTGGAAGAATAAGGGTTATTTCTCTCGTATATACAAGGAAGTAAAAAAAAAGGTGGAGTAATCCCCCATCTCCCCCCCCCCCCCACCACACACACACACACACACACAACCCCCAAACCCTCAATGGTAGCTTCTTAATTCCTTGCGAAACTAAATGGAAATAAGCAAGTATATCTCACCTACGTAATGCAACGAACCATTATCTCTTCCTTTACTCTCCCCTCATTTTTTTCTGGAGCCAAAGATATCATTGACCAACCTTTGTGCTAGCACCATAGTTCCTGCAGTGTTTGAGTCATCCATCCATGACAGTACATCAGGATAGGACGCGTCGCACAAAGCTAAGTTACTTTATATTTCTCTTTTTTTTTCTTCTGTACAAATTCACTGGGACGTACTTTTACTTTGATGCATTTCACCGTAGTCATAACAATTCAGTTACACCTTTGTTGTAACTTGTAACCATGGTTCTGAGATAAACAGTAAAATTCCTTAAAAGAAGGGCAAAAACTCGCCCGTATATAAGAATAAGAAGTATACCAGAAAGTAGAGAAGCTTACAAAATACATGGTTTTCTACTACTGACACCACTTAATATTTGAATCCATCAATTTTCTGCTCACATGACAGTTCAAACGGTGGGTCGTTGCCTTATCTGTATAGTCATGGAGGTCTCTGTTCATTTCATCACCATTTCTTCCTTAAAGGTGAACATAGAAACTATACTATCAGGCAAGGCTGCAAGCGAAATGACCCAATGTTTTGTGTCCACAACAAGGATAAGCATAACTAATCAAAGCAACTCCAAAGATCAAATAAGATTTAGTGCACGTGTTTACCTTCCTACGCGCAGGGTAAGGTTTTTTCTTTAATTAGTTCCGAACTTTGACTACTAATTTATATAATATAGTGCACTCTCCTAGTTAGTGGACTGAAGGGCTCTCACCTCACCTTCATTTCGTATAGTTTCATCATTGACTTGCTTTTCAATCAAATTGATTTCATAACCATGGAGAAAGACTCTTTTGGGATCAGTTCTCCTTCCTGGATCTAGTAGCCAATTAGGCGAACATACCAAGAGTTGATGCACCTCTTTTCAATGTTAATAAAAAAGTCTTTTCATCTTTATTTACCTGAAGGAGGCTGGTTGTAGCATGCTTTTTTTTGACGAGAGCACTGCTCTCTACATGCAATGCTAATAGTGTTATTACAAGCGCATGAGTTTTAGACATAGCTATACTGGGATCTAAGAAAATCATGGGATTACCCGTAGTCCCGTACTCATTTAAGTAAGAAAATGATGTGGTTGTTGTTTCCTTAAAAGTTAGTATGTAAAGATAGCAGTGCACATTAATATCTGAAATTCTTTCCTCTTTCTGACATAATGGATCCAACGTAGCTGGAAAACCAGAATATTTCCAAGAGATTCACACTGAACAACCTCCGGAGATAAATTTACTTGTACTTGGAAATGCAAAACCAACTCAGATTTAGCTTTATCGTGATGCAACATCACTTGATAAGGATGAGATACCACTCTGTTGGACATTGTAGCTGTAATAGGTCGCTAATGTTGATTTTTCCCTGGGAGTTTTGTTTTCTAAAGAAATAATTATCTTCCAGAAAATGCAGTCCAATTATTTAATTGGAAAAAGAAAAGGAAAAAAAAGAGAAGTTGTATGAGATCTTAATTGGAAGTATCTGTCAACAAAGCATCTAACCACCTAAAGACCCAGGGAAAAGGGAAGAAACACAAAGGAAAAAGTGAAGATATTTCTGCGAGACATAAGCCTCTCGAGTAATAATTTGCATGTTGAGGATTCTTCGTATTTCGTATCTATCCTTTTTATGTTTATATTATTCACGTAGCTTTAGATTCTTGTATTTTATGTGAGCTTGACATCTTCCTTTGTAACTTTTATTTATGAGAAAATTGCTAACATTTTGGTCTGTAATTGCTCTGCTACCTCAGTTGATTATAAGGTCACATGAAGGTCCAGATGCAAGGGAAAAGCGACCTGGACTTGGAGGAATGGATCAAGGGTACACTATAGATCATGATGTCAAATCGGGGAAATTGATTACAGTATTCAGTGCCCCAGACTACCCACAGTTTCAGGTATCTTCTCTTTTTCCATTCATTATCTTCATACTTTTTCACCTTACATTGTCCACTCTTGTCCACATTCAGAGTTCGTATTTTGTGTTATACTTGAGTATGTTGTCCATCTTTCCTTCATGAAAACCTCTGGTGTGTTTACTTTCAGCCGTCTTGTAGAAGAGTAATGCCTCTTTAAAGTTACACTATGTTACTGTTGATAGAAATTGAGTAAATGCTTGTAAGCTTTTTAGATCCTGAATTTATTTTCCTGAAATATGTGTCCAATGAGCTTATTAATGGTATATTAGGAGCATTTATCTTCTATAGCTGTGGCTCATGTGCTTTCAATGGTTGCATCAGCTAGATGTAGAAATGAGTAAGAATGAGTTGCGAGGAAATTTTGTACTTTGGCAACCAATAGTTACCTAAGATGCATGAAGAACTTCACTCTTCAGTATTCGTATCCTTTCATATGCAGCCTTTTGGCTAGAAAATTTGGGGACTGGTCAGCGAATGCTTTCCTATTGAAATTCGGACAATCAATGTTGAAAAGGAAACTAGGGCTATGGGTTTATAAGCTTTTTAAAAGTGTTCTAGTCAAAATTGTCAGGTGGTGAAGTTGTGGTATTTTTTGTAGGAAAAAGACCTAAAACATCTGAAGTATGTCTAGCATTATTCTAAGAAGATATCTATGAAAGCTGTAAGAAACCCTGTACCGGGAAGTTGGAAAGAAAGCTTAAAGTGAATTGACCGTAATTTGATATATTATTATGATGGAACGTATCCATTTGTGTATAGAAGTGCTCTACTTATACGTTCGAGGCAAGGTGTTATGTGCCTAAGACCACTTTTCTAATGTATCCCTATTTTATTTCTAAAATTTAGGCACGTCCTATTTATGATGTCGGAGTGGTCTATTTTTTTGTTCGTGCTTCATGTTGCCTAACCAGCTTTTCCTCGCGTTTAGCCAACATTCATTTACTCTAGGTTGAAAATAGTTACTTGACCGGGTCATTACAAGGTAAAACCTTGCATGACTTGATCATCAACTGTCACTTCTCTCTATTTCGGGAAGTAGTTTGTGGGCTTCTATTCATAATATTATAAACTGATTTTCCAATGTCATAACAGGCTGAGCTCTCTGGACTTGGCCCATTTTTTCCTGGTTCATGCTCAAATTTTGGTGTTAACACAACCAATTTTCAGTTTGTCACTTCTAGGAGTATCAAGAATGTGCTGCAATTAATGCAAGTTACCTAAGGTTCTACCAAAATTGACTCAATTTATGCATGAAGTTCCTTTTTGGGGAACTGGAATATTTCAGGCTTAATTCTGTGCCTATCTTATGGAAGCCTGAAACTCGCTAGTTAGAATTGTCAAACCACTTTGAGAAATATTGGTTCTATTGCTTCGAGAGGCTTCTCTCAATGATGGTTCCTTTTCAATATGGTAGGAATAGCTAGCCATCTCATCAAAATTAGTTTTTATCATGTTTTATATTTTATGCATCCCGCATGCAAAAAGTTTAAAACATCTCTAGGGCCATTTCCATACCTGGAAGCTTCAATATGAAATGGAGAAACTTATCTTTCTGTTTGTGATCTAACTGCAGGCAACAGAGGATAGGTACCGAAATAAAGGAGCATACATTATTTTGGAACCTCCTAATTTTGACATTCCTATTTTCCGTAGTTTTGAAGCAGTTACTCCAAGACCAAAGGTATAGAACAATTTGAAATTTGTCTTACCTTGAACTGGAATTCGTAGGGCGTTCTTTTGCTAATAAAGAGTAAATTTTCTTTGAAGTTACTTGCATGTTTATGGTTTTATCTAGTAATAGCATTGAGTTAATTATTGTGAACAGGCAAATCCGTTCTATGATTTCGAAGATTGCATTGATTCTGATGAAGAACTAGACTTGGCATCTATGGCTACATGAAAGTGGTTCTCATGATCAACGCGGCATTTGCAAAACTTAAAATATTTGTACATGCTGATACATCATTTTTGAGGTGATATGAGTAAAATTACTGCCAAGTTGTTTATTCCACCAACCTTCCTTTGCTTGATAGAGAAATATGTATCATGGTTTTTTGCTCAGAGCAGCACCCCTTTTGTACAAAAAATTAGATTGATTGCTTCTTGTATAACTAATACTATCTTTAGTGCTGCTTGTTTTTGCAACCATGGAAGACTTCTTCAGACTGTATGCTCTTGAGATAGTTCGTCTTTTAGTGGAATGTCCACTTGACTTCTCTAGCAGAGTACTCACTATCGGCTGCCTTTCTCTGTTATATCAAAGAGATTGTGACGTTTGTACTGATGAAATAACTTGTGTCTAAGTGTTCGTTCTTTGAGATGCAGTGGTGATTATATTCAAGAAATTGAGTATCAAACAGGCACGTTATGAACGGATATGTCCAAGTCTAGGTAAAACACTTTTCCTTGGTAAATTTTTTCTGCACCTAGGATGTTGCCACTTGCCCTAACATCTTGAACTATAATACTTCATAGATCTGAATTCCTTTTCTTTTATAATGAAAAATTAACCTTGGACCATCTAAATGAGAAATCTTCAAGTACTGGTTCTTGAATTTATCTCATTCTTTACCTTCTTCAGGACCGGATTGTTAAGAGTTGTAGTTATATGTTCTCTTTTTCCTTTCAGATTAGTCCATATTAATTAAGCTACCTGTTTGCTAATGGGAGATGGGATTAGTATAAATTCACTTTGTTATGTTCTTAAGAGATGCTGGGTTCTCTCAGTAGTGTTCATCAATGAGACATGACGGGGGTATTATCCTATCATCTTCAAGTTGTTCTCTCCTCCATTGGCTAACAAGTATTTAACTACCTAAAGACTGGAAAACAGAAATGTTATAAGAGGAGGAATAATCTTATTATCCAACCCATATTGCAATATGTCGTTTTGCTATTACGTTTATTGTTGGATCAGGTCTTAGGTGGAAATTACAAGATTACCTGAATAATTGCATGGTTGTGTCGCACGTAAGATAAAAGCTGCTTATGTTTTGTTTTAACATTTGTTATGTACTCAGAATATCTAATATTATGTTTCAATGAGGCAATCGAGTTGACACTTTCGCACATATATCCTACATTATTTTTAGGAAAAGGACAGAAGTGGCCATCCAGTCCAAGCTAATGACAGACGGATGACCCTTCCCTTCAAATTTGTGTTCTTTAATTTTTGCCCTTTATTATTTTTTGGTGCGGCATAATTAAAATTTCGCAAGGCATAATTAACGTTTAACTTCAACATATGTATCATAACATTCACACAAACTATGCCAGATAAGACATAATTTCCAACACTTAACATAATATGAAAAAAGACATAATTTCATATTTCAACGGCATATTTAGTGTTTAACTTCAACATATATATCATAATATCCACACAAACTATACCGAATAAGACATAGTTTCCAACTCTCAACATAATCTAAAAAATTACTATAAAACTATGCTGCATAACTTTATTCCTACATAATTTATGTCGCGCGAGGCAAAATTTCAGTTTTCGAAGAGAAAAAATATTATAGACACTATGCTTTGCGAAATAGACCTAAATATTTTCATAAAATAAACAACAAAGACAAAAATTAAAGACTGCGGATATGAAGGACCAAAAATTAAAGACATGTGCGTTTGAAGGGAAATCCGCGCAAAAGAATGTATGCTAACCCTAAAGTAATTCCAATATCTAGCCAAAAATATTAAATGCAGATTTTAAACTCATATTTATCCTTTTTTTTCTTCTTCTTCTTCCTAACCAATAGTTAACTTTCACTCAAAAAAAAAAAATTCACTCACTAAAGAAAATGTTTTTGGGTTACTGTTAAGTCTATTTATTTTAAACACACAAAACTCAAGGTAGTGAAGAACATTTGTCAACTTGCTCCAGGCGGTGCAATGGGACCAGTTTAGGCTAAGGTTGGCCAGTGGACCGGGTCGGCCCAGTCCCGACCCGATCCCACACCGGTCCCGCCTAGATCTCCCTAAAAAAATGGTGTCGGGACTCGAAACCGGGACGGGACCTGGGCTCGTCCCGCCCCCACCCCCACCCCCTTTTGCAAAAATGTCGTTGCACAACAATCAATTTATATTTTGGCCGTTGTGCAACGGCCATTTTTGTGCCCCTATCCGTAAACCCTCCCTACCCCCTTAATATTTATTTTTAAACCATAAGTTACTGTATTTACACTTTAACCCAATTTTTCAATTATAAATACTTCATTTTCTCTTCATTTTATCTCACAAATCTTCTACAATCTCTCAATCTATCTATCTACAAGTCTACAATTACATTGTCTACTAAATATTTTATTTTATTTGCTCATTTGTATAATTGTATTAAAGTTCAAAAATTGGGACTGAAATTGGCAACTACCTTGAGGATCATCCATCGAGCAAAGTTTCAATTTTCAACCTCGATTACAAGTCGACGTTATGTCGGCGTTTGATACCTTCGTTCCTTCTTTAAATTATTATTGTTACTTTATTTTAATTATCCCGTTTAATTTTATTATCTTTAATTATTTATTTGCATAATTAAAATGGAAGGATTAAGAGGTATGTTTAAGGTAAGGGTAAGGTGCTTCTTCTAGTAGGGGTAACAAGGGTAGGGTACTTCTTCTAGTCATCCTATTCCTAGACAGAATGATTTGATTTATTACACTCATATTGATAAAACTGAATTTTTTAATGATATACCATTAGATGATGAGATATATTCTGAAACTGTACCAGACTTTAATTTAGAAGATAATCTAGATGACACACCCACTAGTGCACCACAAAATGAAACTGGAACGCCTCATATTCCCCTGGTATGAGACGAGGTCCAACACCCCAAAAATTAAAATCAGTTGCATGAGATTTTTTTGATAGGGACCAAGAGAAGTAATTAGATGCAAAATTTGTAAAAATGTTTATAAATTTAAAATGGGAAAAGATCAGGGTGAGACGAGAGGTTTATTGGGACATGTACCATCTTCTTCTTCAATACAACCTTATAAAAGACATGTTGTTTCTGCGGCTAGTATTGAAAGCCTTAGAAATAGAATGTTTAGTGGTTCCACTACTAATCAAGTTAGCGAGTTTGATGTTTTTGTTTTGCAGAGTGTTGTACCGTACCAAGCAGTTCTCAATGAAGAAGGACATGAAGACTTCCTTAAATACTGGAGGGAAAATGAGAAGACATTTCTGACACTAGCAAAGATGGCCCGAGATGTGTTGAACATTCAAGCGTCATCAACAACGTCTGAAAGCGACGTCGACCAATTTGACCAACAAATTCCAATTCCAACCGAAGAACCACAAGACATTGTGAAGAAATTAGAAAAGGTGTTTATAAATAGTAATTTTTTTAATTGTAATTTTACTATGTGATTTGAAACTTTCAGCACCACAAAGTTGCAATTTTGAAATTGTATTACAAAAAAATCATATTTCTATTAAATAATATAAGAGGCACAAAAACAGTCTTGAGATATTTTTATTACACTATCTTGTTCAATTATTGAAGTGTTTATATATATATATGTTAAATTACGTGCCAAAAAAAAACCCCGCCTCACCAAGACCGGTCCCTTTTTCCGACGGGATGAGGGACAGGACGTTGACCAGTCCCGCAAGAGGACCGGTCCCGACCTCCCCCAGTCCCGTCAGATCCCATCCCACCAGAACCCGCCCCGCCCCGAACCCGCCCCGTTGGATATCCCCTAGTTTAGCCCAAGTAAATTAATTGCATTTAAAGGGTGTATTTGGTATCAATGAAAATGTTTTCAATGGATTATATTTTTTTATTGTGTTTGATACTTCATTCGTTCACTTTACTTGTCCACAATGGATTTTGTACACCCCTTAAAAATATAAATAAACTGTATATTTTATTATGATACCCATATTAGTTGATGTATAATCTTAATGAACTTGAAAAATGATTTGGAATGAAAAATTAATGATAAGGGTAAAAAGGGGGAAAAGTTATTTTCTCTTGATATGCTAAATTTGACAAGTAAAAGTGAAAATCTATTTTTTGTTATAAAATAATAAAATAATTTTAAAAGTTGCAAACTCAACACATAATTTACACATCACAAAGCACACTAGTAAAAATGTCGATTAAATAACAACCAAACACACACAAATAGGTGTAAATTTAAACTAATTTGACTGAATAAACTACAAAAGTTGCAAATTCACACTATTTACGTCACAAAGCACAATATAGAAGTTGTATAAAATATGTATCAATATAGAAACTTTATCATTGTTGTATAAAATATGTATCACTATTATATATGTATAGAAAATATATTATTATTGTATAATTTATGTATAATAAATGTATAATCATGTATACTTACTAATTATACATAAATTATATGTATAGAATATGTATAATGATCGTATCATTGTTATATAAAATATGTATTAATATAGAAACTATATCATTGTATAAAATATGTATCACTATTGTATATGTATATAAAATATATATGTATAAAAATGTATCATTACAGTATAAAAGGGAAGCTCGGTGGGGTCCGGGGAAGGGCCGGACCACAAGTGTCTATTGTACGTAGCCTTACCTTACGTTTCTGCAAGAGGCTGTTTCCACGGCTTGAACTCAAGACCTCCCGGTCACATGGCAACAACTTTACCAGTTACTACAAGGCTCCGCTTCATGTATCATTACAGTATGTGTATAAAAAATACATCATTATTGTATAATTTGTATATAATAAATATATAATCAATGTATACTTACTAATTATACACATATAATACAATTATTATACACATATTATACATATTTTGGGGATATTTCTTGAAAGCAACCAGAACTAGAACCTTCACTATATGAAACCATCACCCATATTCCACCTTGATATACATATTATACCGTATGTATTTAGAAAATGTATCATTATTATATAATTTATGCATAATAAATGTATAATCAACGTATACTTGCTAACTATACACATATTTACATATATTATACATGTTTTGATATATTTTTTGAAGTCTCAATCAACGTATACTTACTAATTATACATTTATTATATATGTTTTGAGATATTTTTTAAGGCTCAATATAAATTTTTTAGATCCAATTTTCTATTAGTCGACAAAGTATAAAAGGAATTAAGAATCAAATATTCTATTAACGCACTAATTACCGTTATGACGGTCTAAAATTTGACGGAAGTGGTCCTCGATTCCTGCCTTTTCTGCTTAGGTGAAATTTTTTGAGCCAGTGCCCCATGATATTCGAGCTCATATGTTAACTACCACTCTCTCGGTCTCAATCTATGTGTCACAATTTGACTTGATACGAAGTTTTAGTAAGAAAAACTTTTAAAATGTGTGAAAAACAAATATTGTATAAATATGTGGCTATAATTCATCTCATAAAATTAAATTATTTTTAAATATAGAAAGATATATTTTTTGGCATATGCAAAAAAGAAAATAGTGACACATAAATTGGGACGGGGATTAGTTTTATTGTCGTGCACAATGCTTCAATTAGCTGCAGTTTTTTGGGTCTAACTTCATAACAAAGTCAAAACTATTTCATTTATCATATTTGTAGTGAAATCCTTTTAAGTTTCACAACATCGGGATAGTGTTCAGTTCCTTAACTTATTTTCTCCTTCCTTTTTCTTTTTGTTTCCCCAGGGTAATCGAGAAAGTGTGATGTACAACTATGGGACTGTTCTGTTGGACCTGCGAACCAAGGAAGAGCAGTTCATTGAGTGAAGAACAGAGAGAGACACTCATTTTTTTCACTATAAAAAGGGGAAATAGGCAGACGGTAGTCATCATCACATTGGTACCGTGAGCGGCGGAAAGGAAATTAAAAGGGATTAGGCTTTTGATCATGTGCGTAGCTGGACTATATGTGTCATTAATTTGGGCTGAAAGTTCATTTCGGGGCATTTAGATTAAACTTGGGCTATTAAAATTTGTGATGGCCACATTTTCCCATTTTTATCGGTTACTTGCAATTGCACCATTCTTAATTTATAATGTGTTTTCAAATTCTACATGACCAGAAGTAGAAAAGATTAGTTGGCGTTACACAAAGGTTAAGATACCTATTAAGTCGAAAATATGATCCAATTCGTTTTTCGTCTAATGGATAAGTATACATAAGGGCTTCCATGAGACCTAAAGTATAGTTCTTGACTAGAAGATATTGACATAATACATAAACATGCTCTCAAACTTAACCTCAGCTGAAAAATATACCCTCCAACTTTGGATGTGCGTAAGTAAGCACCTCAACTTGTATAAAGTTGAATATGTAAACACAAATGCTGACGTGACACATATTTTGAAGATATTTAGATGATCATTTTATAAGTTGAAGTGTTCAACCGGCAAAGTGGAGACAAATTGAGGTACCTACTTGTGAACACCCAAAGTTGGAGGGCATACTTGTCAGTTGAAGGCAAGTTTGAGGACATGTTTATGTATTATGCCGAAGATATTTGTTGAGACTAATAAATGAAAAAGCTATTTTTTAGCCATAATTTCTCCGACTCACTTTACCTCCTTTCAGAAGAGCTGTATGAAACCTATTTACCAATTAAGCTTTTCATTTTCCCTCCCTTCTGAAACATAGATCTAAATAGTGACCTAAGGAATCAAAAGCAGAGGGATTTCACATTTGAAATTAAGTTACAGCAAGTGAAACAACGTCGCCCACAGAGAAAGGGGGTGGGGGTTGAAAGATTGGGTTCCTTTACGTTGTTTTACGTTATAGTGTAACATTTTCCCGAGATGCTGAAGAGAACCAAAACAGAATATGCAAACTGTGAAATCCGAGGAGAAGAAAAAAATGAGAAACTCGAGCCAAACGTAATTTATTTTTGTTCAGATTTGATTGTATAACTACAACACCAAAAATCTAAAAATCAATCCAATAACAACAAAGCAAACCAAATAATCGGATGACACCTGATGCTTCAGATGCATCCCAAGGTAAAAACCCGTAAAAAAAGGAGAGATTAATCATCTGCACTACATTTCAGCTCAACAAAAAATTATTATAGGCAGCAAAAAATTGGGTTATTGCAAAGCAAATGCATGTACAAGATCTCTACAAAAAGTCCGAATAAATCCCACTCAACGGCATACTCTATCCCCAACAACAAGATCGAAAAGATAAGTGACTGCAACATTATTTAATTTAATGTCTCATCACACTCTAACCAGATCAACATGTGAAAGTAAATACTAGTCAATTAGTCCTTTCGTGTTCTTCGCCCCAACCAAATGAGACAGCGCTAGCCTAGCACACAAGGACGAGCACAATCTTCCCATCCCTCCCATATCTTAACGCATGGCTTGTCCAGGTCTATGAAATGATCCCAACATGAGAAGAGATAAAAGATTAGTTCTTCAACTAATGTTACATGGAAAATCAGGTAAGCACATCAATCAATTGTGTCAATTAACACTAACAGCAGATTTCTTCCTTGGGAGATTTTGCTCATTGGATGAACCATAAAAGCTTGAACAGACAGGAACCCTGCTAAAATAGGAAGTGTGCAATCAGCAAGCAGACTAAAACTCGTCATTTTATGTTCAGAGTGGATAAATCCATTTTGATGGCAATTTCTTCACCAGGAACTCTTAAGTTATTCTGTTTCAATTTCCTTTAGATATGCAACAACAAAGACCCTTCACTCTTTTTTGGAACAATTTCCATATGGAACGACAAAGGGTCCAGAAAAGAGAATGCTTAGGTACCATCCTAAAGATGAAGTCAATCGTAATGCAAGCACAACAGAATTATAACTATGAGAGATAATAGGGAGATTAAGAACACCAAAAAGGAAAATTATGTTTCCTGATTTGGTAAAATCGTGTAAAATACCATGCATGGCAGATCTTCGAGGTTTTCTTTATCTTTTGATAATAAATTGATATTCCCAAGATATTAGTCAGAAATGATAATATATGCCTGCATGTGCCATAAACATTTGTTTCGCAAAGAAAATTAGCTTCACTTGATGGGCAGCCACTCACATTCTCCACTTGGCATGTAAAATCAAAAAATGAAAAGAAAAAAATGAAGCAGCTCCTTCTAAGGCTGTCCGTGGCAAATGGCAAATGACAGTATTGATCATAATCAGGAAACTAGTACCAAAACCAATCAAATCCTGAGAGGAGCTCATGAAACATAAGGTAAACAAAAAATTGAAAAGATAGACCAAGCTGAGAAATCATTTAGGTTAATAGCTTATGATGAAGGGATTAGTGTCATATCTCTCCTTTAAATACTTAAGATTATCACACTTGCAGAGTTTCTTTCACACGAATTGCTTTGGCAATTTTCATCCCCTTCTTTGACCTATCTCCCTACTCCACTCCCTCAAGGGAGAGAGAAGGGGTTTATAAATTAAATGGTTGATTTATGTTAACACAAAACTGAAAATCCGTCATCATTAAATAATTTCACGAATGAACGACCAGCAAATCCTTGTCATTACCTTAATTATGCATTTTGCTGGACTTGTCGGTGTAATTGCAGAATCCAATCCTGATAACCAATAGAACCACCAACTACTGGGTCCTCAATTAGATTTGCAAGCAAGAAGAAGCCTTCTCTAGGCTGTTCACCTTGCCTCACAAGATGGCATAGTTGATAGTATGATCTGTCGCTCTCCCTTTGCTTTTTAAGCAAGCCCATAAGTTCTCTTGACATTTCATTATCTAGCTCTTGAAGTGAAACCTGGTTCTTAGTCAAAAAGAAAAAAACTACATCAGAGAGTGAAAGACAAGCAGGAAATTTGCAAGAGCTGACTCAAACATCAACACAGTGAAGGCCATAGGGTTTAATCAGGCGAAGAGACTAGCTGAGTCAATACTCAGTTCCTCCATTCCAAGTTAACTGCTGTAAGTTGTGTCTTAACTTAGGTTGTGTGTAAGTTGTCCTCTCTCCTAACAGGTAAAGTCATTTCCTGCACTCTCGAATACATCTTTTTCCCTTTTCTTGAGCAAGAAAACACAACCCTTTTATCAAAAGAGTATTGCTGCACCAAAGAACATATCCTCTTTTTTGGGAATAACCGAGAAATACCGATGCCCAGTGGGGTGCGGTTCGAATAATACTTCAACTCATGACTTCATATTTGCGCGCAAAGAAAATGGGGAACCTAGATTCGGAAGGAGGCCCATACACTTGTTTCTTTTTATGATGATGGTGTTCGGGCCAGCTTGCACACATCTCGACTAATTCCACTGGTACCTGCAACCTCCCACAAGCACAGGTTCCGGTAACCTGTCCACCAAGGCTTGGGCATATAGGACCATATACCCAGGGTTTAAGGTTTCCATAAGCAAAGACATGCCCTATAGGCAAACACATCGTAAATTCTCAGTGAACGATATATCACATGTAAGTAAACTTATTCAAGAAGTGAATTACCCAAACAAGGATTTAAGACCTATAGCCATCAAGGATCTCTTTCAATAAGGATCATTAAGATCCTGAAAAAAGCTGCTTCTTGACTCACTAAGTTCAAATTTGCAAGGCAACCAAGGAGGAGAAGTTATTTCTTCAGAAATGCCAAAATCAGTATTCGGGGCTAAATTGCCCATCCTCCAAGTACTCCTAAGTAGGTTGACATCTGACAACTTTGTAAGAGTAACATACTAAATTTCGATCACTAAAGTGTAGATCTTATGACCTCACATATTGTGTGCACTTGCTATCTCTTTTACCATATATCGTCATGGACTGGAATCTCCATGCCAACTAATAGAATCTCAGCATTTCAGGGAAGTGGCAGATCTAAGCACTTAAGGCACTGAAGGTATGTGCTTTCACCAGACAAGATGGATGTCATCAGAGCAGCTCTTCTTTCATTGCAAACCTAGCTACATGCTAATTTGTACAACTGACATACTGTATGCTCAGAAAAGCAAATATGCGGGAAATTTTTACCCGTGTTATCAAAAGCGAAAAGCGCAAAAAAGCTCTAAGGTCAGCTGGGGCTTTAAGCGCGAAGCGCACATAAAGTGTGGGCTTTAATTAAAAAAGGCGCAATGGTGCAAAAATACAAATATATATGTTTAGTCTAAGACTAATAATAATAAGCATGAATAACAAATATATGGACAAAGAAATTGTAAAAACACTACGATAAAGTGAAATATCAATTATCTAGTGTCACCTCTTCAAGAGAGGCTCATTGGCAAGGAAAAGTGTGCCTTAGAGCCTTGATGATGACACTGAAGCGCACATAAAGTGAGGCGAAGTGCTCAACATGTTTTGAGTCTCGCTTCAGGGCTTAAGCGCACCTTTGACAACACTGATTTTTACACCTTCAGGGAAAATAAATCATATGGAAAATTTTGAACCTTTGGGTTTCAGTATACACTTGCACAAAGGGAAAGAAATCCTGTTCTACGGCTACCCACTACTAGAACATGAAACCAACTAGAAGTACAACTCACCCATATCTAGGAAAAAAGAAGGAATCAATGTAAAAAGACTGGATCTTAAGCATGACCCTGTCAACCTAGTAAAGAGGCACTCAAAATCAACCTCACATAATTCGCAATCCCTGATTTGCGAAGTCCCTCCATTACTGTGCTTCATTAGTCATCAAAGGGGATTAAGTTAAGATGATAACATTTAGAGCTAAACACACCAGCAGAGAACTAAAGAGATCTTCATCATCCAATGAAAAGCAAAAATATAAACGCTTAAACCAGAAACAACTGTGTTTTACTAGTTCTGTTTACATGCAGGCTAAAACAAGGAGATCGGGAATTAGGGAGATGTTATAGATTCCACAGATTTGGATGATGCAGTAATAAGGAAATTGTTAATAAATCAGTGCGAAACTAAAGGGGTAGAAGAAGAATAAAGAAAACAAAATTCAGAAGATGGCAAGAGTAGAACCTATAGAAGACAAATGACGAAGTATAAATAAGATGGATGGGAGACACTCATCTATCACCTAACTACAACATACCCAGTGTAATCCCAAAAAAGGATTGCATACTATTTCTACAAAAGGGGGAGGCTCCTAGCAGTAGCTTCCAGCACTTACCCTAAAGCCTAAAGGTCAGTGTTAGCTCACCAAAAAAAGAAATCATTGACTAAAGGAAGGAACCCTAAATACAAATGCCAGTGGGATGATGCTACAATAATTAGGTCGTAATTAGTAAACAAAAGACCATAAACAATAAAGAAACAGATAACTTATGGTCCTATAGAATTGAAAAAAGAGGCTTGCCCAAAAAACAAGATGGTATAGGTGAAGTTCAGTAGAGATTTAGATCCGTTTAAACAGCAACATCTATACATGGTGACAATTTCCACATACACTCCATGGAACCACTTTGAAAAATAAAATGAGAACGTTGTTTTTGGCTTCCTACATCCTATTATCCATTGTCGAAAGCCTAATCAGATTTACCAGTTAAACAAAACCAAAATAAGAATCTAAGTAATTGGCATTAAAAGTGCACATTCAAATTTCATATGGCTTACTTTTTGGTCCCATTCAGTATCAAAATGGAACCTGCCTAATATGGAATGATGACGATGTGGTGGTCTACAAATCTTACCTTAGAGAAGTCAGCAGCGAAGCTTTCTCCGAGCAAACTCTGAATCATATTAGGAGAAAGCATTCTACCAAACCACATGACAAACCGGAAACCATCATCGTAGAGATAGAGACCCTTGGGATCTAAACTCTCTGTTGTAAGTGGAACCCCTTTCATGATGTCTTTAGACTCCTCAGGTGAAGATGATTTCTAGAAATAGAAAATCAATAGGTTTTAGAACCATTTAAGAAAAAAATGTGCAAGGGCTTGCAGATGCATACTTTTAGAAGATATTCATCTATACGGATCAACTTAGGATATAGAAGCTTTAACAATCTTTTAACGGGCAAAGCCATCATTGTATATCCAGCAGCGCATCGTTCATCAAGCTGAGCATCGGCATATCCACCACGGAGGGCTGTTGATTTGCATAAAGCTAGTCCATATAATGGCAAGTACTTCAAAGATTCTGGATATATCATCCTTCCAGCCACACGGTGCTGAACAGCATGGAGATTTCGATATTCTCTAAGAGATTTCACAATCCTGAGTTGAATAGAATTCCGAGCCTCTTCTAATTTAGAGGTCAGAGTTTTCTCAATGGCTGAAAGACAAGAACTCACGCATAAGAGACTTAAAAATACTAAAGGCAGAGATCTCAAAGTACAAGGACCAAATACAGGAAAAGTATAGCTAGATTTACCAAGCCTGGTGAAAAGAGAAATGATGGCACCAGTATCAGCCAGGCGATACATTTCTCCTAAATCTGAAACAACAGGTGCTGCTGCTGTGTGTACCCTAATGCGCCTTTCTCCAGAAGATGATGTGTATCTTTTAATTGTTAAGAAAGTGTTCTAGGACACCTTATTCCTCATTCATCATGGGAAAGTTCATTCATTATCTAAAAGATACATAAAAAGTAGGAAATTAATGCTTCTGTGAAATATTCAAAGGGGAATTTTCATCCTAGAATAGACATCTGGACTTCTATTTAAAAAGAATCTGGTGCAGTAATAGTCTAGAAAATATATGAAGTGAATTGAGCTCAAGACATTGCATGCTAAAGGATACAGTAGAGCAATCTGGAAAAATACTGTCTGGGAAGTGAGTAGTGTTTCTTCAAGGGATAACTGCATTGCATATGCTTTATCACAGTCGACAGCTGGAAGTGCTATTAGATCAGTGGATCTAAGCATGAAGTTCCCATGATAAGTTGTAAAACGAACACCTGAAAGCACCACAAATGAACACCTTAGTGACCATGGAAGAGAAATCCAGCTTCTAGAGTTTAGAGTAATATAGCAAGATAACCTTTTCCACATCTTATACGCATGACAGACTCCCAAGCAGTCTCCCTTGTAAGATCTCGGGTTAACTCGTGATGCAATCTATCTTTGTGAATTGAAGCTTGAAAACTTGGATAGTAGTATACCTGGCCACCTGTATACTTTGCCAGCGTACCTACGACATAATTAAAGAGAATTATACACCAATATCTCATGAGGCTTACATACCTAGACATTAATAACTGCGGTAACCAAGATTACGAAGTCCCATTATGCGCAACTTCAGTCAAATAAATTGAACTACCTCGACTACAGCAATACAGAGGATAGGGAAGGTTTCAGTATACCAAATAGTTTAAAGCATGACACACTTTTTCACAGTTCCTTTGTATGTGATATATTTCTAATAATTCTGGTTTTGCTTATACTTCTAACAAACTTCAAAGTGAAAGAACATCAAAATTCCTCACAGCAGTTACTCAAACGTCCCTCCCTGATTGCCTTCTGCACAAGGTCCCTTTATGGAAACAAGATTATGTTTACAATAGACCCTCGTGGTCCGGCCCTTCCCCGGACCCCGCGCATAGCGGGAGCTTAGTGCACCGGACTGCCCTTTTATTAAAAGAGCTCATAGAATTCAGTGAGAGAATTTTGGGCATATGGAAAAAGAAAATGTTGGTGTAACCTAAGTATTCATCAACTGACAATTTGGGAAAGAGGAGGATATTAGTGAGTTAGTGTTGCACGTGCAGAGAATCTGGAGAAGATACTAATTATCCATTGTTGCATTGCAGGTTGATAACACAATTATGAGCCCTTGTATTCTAGCTTATATAATACATCAAGCGTGTTACCCGATGAAAGAGGAAGACGTTACCATGAGCCAGACTAGAGATCACAGAGGATCAAAAGTGGGAGACAGCCTGGAACATCACTAATACATCACTTTTGGTGCTTATGTTAATGAAAGGAAGAAAGAGTGCTCCAATGACATAAAAGGCATCAAAAGATCCTTCATGTCTTGGTGTAAATAGTGAGTACCACGTTGTATTGACAATTGGAAACTTGTTTAGATGCCAGTAGACAAATTGGCTTGAGTCAAACAAACAATTTGCAAAAACTTTTGACAGCAACTTGGTGCTTAGTAATGAAACCTTTGACTTATTAAAAGGAATATTAAATAAAAGAAGGGTATTCATCAGCTTAAAAATCAAACACAGTTTAATTTGTGAAGTAGATGTCCTTTATCGTTAAAGTTCAATTACCTAATGTAGCTATATCAGTATATTTATCGCTGAAAGCATATACATTGACTGCTATCTGATACTTAGTGAAATCAGCAGCCATCTGTTTATAAAAAGGATCTTCAGGTACTCTCAATGTATGCTCTTTATCAGTTCCATAAACACGAAGATCATCTCCTCGCAGTTTTAAGCGGCCAACACCAAGTGATGGAAGACTGCTTTGAAAGATCAGCAATTTACCGCCAAGTCGGCTCTGGAAGCAGAAAGGCGATATTAGTCAGTGTGAATCAACAGAAGGCAAAAAAGTGAATTTACATAATATGAAAGGAAAATCTTCTGTGCTACCAAGAACTTGAATGTCATAAAATCATGTGAATAGCATTGAAAGAAGCTCACACACCATAATCATGAAGGCTGCTTTAAGAGCTGGACCAAAAGCTGATTCCACATTTACATTATCCTGAAACATTGAAGGAAGGCTGTCTAGAAATGCATCTACCACAGTTCTTGATTCTGACAAGTTGACAAGGAGATCATCTGGCAATGGTACAAACACATCTTCGAGATCTGACATGACCATCATTTGAGGTTGAGTCAAGGACGACTGCTACAAGAGGAAAAGAACCTAGTTATGTAACAGTAAATGGATCTTGATATTACGTGATAAGATTAATCATTACTCAGCTGACTTGCCTTCATGTTATAAAGGTGTACTGTACTGTCATAAGTTATAAACCCGATCTGTGTTCTCGGATATCCAGGCAAGTTGTCCAAACAGTTCTTGATTGTTTGTGCTAAAACCTGACATAGATGTATAATGCGATTAACAAAGGGCATACCAGATAAACTTGCAATTTAACAGATTATTCTACAAAAAGTTGCTCCTATAGCCAACACAAATAGAAGTTAACTAGACAGGCAATTGATACTAAAAGGAATATCAAATATTAAATGATAAAATGAACAGAGACCCTCATGCTCATATATACACACATTCAGGCTCATCCATGTGAATGCTTTCTCAGAAGCATTCTAATATAAGGTGGTAACAGCAAGACTTGCATCAACAACCCACAAATAATGACAAATAGAGAATCATCTTCTAGTTAGGCAACTTGGATGTAAGAAGGACTAGTGGCCATAACTGAATAAAGTTTGGATTGATGTGTCCTTTGTTGTAGTTAGATACAAACTGCAAAGCCCAATAACTAAATCTCTTACCTCAAGCATTCCACTTCTCACAGCAGTCAAAGATACATCGATGAGAAAAAAGTATAGGGGAGGCATCGGAGGCCGGACCATGTATTCAGCTGGAGCAATAAACTCCACACTACCTTTGGTAAGTTCAGGCCTTTGATCCAAGTCGACTCTTCTGCCACTGGCATCCAAATGGGCGAAATATTCACCAGGAACTAGACGTAAAGAGGATAAATGAGCCCATGCATTTCAAAAAAGGACACAATAATTTACATCCTCATTATGCAATGCTAAAAATGAGAATCCACAGGATTCCTGAAAATGACAAAAACCACAACAATATAGCTGGGAGCCACAGTCAGAAAGGGCATGGTGGAGTATCAAAGTTCTCTTAGCAGCAATTTGAATGAAAGGTGAGCGATGAGTAGAAGAAAGTCTGCTAATTATGAATTGAGCAGAAAGCAAGGTGCACATAGAAGTTTTTATTCATTAGTAATATAGCACAGTTTAGTGTTAAAGCTAACTGGGGTCATTTTATTTAGGCATTTACTCATTAATCATCTGACCTTCTACCAATTACTTAATCAAGGTTAAGGTTGTTTCTGAAATCGGGACACATGTATTCTTGTAAGTACATATTAGGAAGCAGTGACAGCTTCATGCACATTAACCCACTTCCCTCCCTCCCTCTTGCAACCCCCTCCCATCCTAACCACATATTAGGAAGTTAACCAGTGCAAAAACGCAACAGAATATGCAAGGGGGAGTCTAAAACCAAAAGGAGAGCTCCGACGATATAATGGTTAAAAACTCAAGACCTGAAGCAATATCAGTAGTGACAGTACTTACCTTCATTAAGTAATGCACAAATGTTACATCTCCACTTTCTTCCACTGTCAGTGAATTGCACATAAGGATTTACGTAAGTGCGACACCTTCTACAGCGGATGATACCAGTTGGGGCAAAATTAACTACAGGAACTTCTTCCTGCATGACGTACATTTTGCACGTACAGCAAGTGAGATTCACACGAAGCCATAAAAACTGTTACTATACAGAATATGAAAGAGTACTATGTCATGAATACAAAACCCATCACGTGCCTCGGCGAGAGGACAAACAACTGCTCCAAGAGATAAGTGCCACCTTGAAGCCAGAGACTGAGAATTTGGTATGCCACTAGTTGTCAGCCTCAAAAATCTTGAACTACAGTTCATGGGATACATATCAGACAAAACATTCCGCTCAAGATCAACTTCAATTGGTCTTGGTAAAACCTTAGAGTCAAGGCCGGAATCAAATGATCCTGGAACAGACCCAATAGAAAAGGAACTGAAGTCTTCCACCAAACCCTGCATAGCTGAAGTAGGAGGCATAGATCCTGGACGTTGAGATGTTACAGGTGGTGGTGCTGCATACCCTCCTTGTTGAGCAAGATAGGGGCTAGAAGCTGCTGGCACTGGTGGAACATAGCCGCCTGGCTGAGAAGGAAATG
Source organism: Anisodus acutangulus (assembly GCA_029783415.1). Classification (NCBI taxonomy): domain Eukaryota; kingdom Viridiplantae; phylum Streptophyta; class Magnoliopsida; order Solanales; family Solanaceae; genus Anisodus; species Anisodus acutangulus. The sequence goes on from CM056501.1 coordinate 30,256,415, forward strand.
ATACTGATTGTCTAGGTGGAGCTTGTGTAAACCCTGAAGGTTGCTGACTTACATACCCAGGAAATGCAGATTGAAAGCCAGGTCTAGCAGCAGGATAAGCTGAACCTGCTAGAGGAGAAGATGGCTGTGTGGTTGCTCTGGCAGCAGAGAACTGGGACTGCATGGATGCCTGATGAACGTTTGGACTAGGCTGCACTGTACTTGCACCTTGAGGAGGAGATCCCATCGGAACTGGAGGAGGTTGGATTTGTGGATGATGAGCAACAGGAGGTGTTGAGAAAGGACCTGAAACAGGTCTAACAGGGGATGCTACAACAGGCTGCCCCGGCACTGAAGCGCGTGGAGGTGGTACCTGAGCTGTAGAAGGAAACTGCGGTGCCGGGAAACGCGGGAAAGGGCCAGAGACTGTTGGCCCATATGGAGGTGCTGATGTTGGAGGTGGCCTCCCTGCATCATTAGGCATACCGGGTGGCATCGGTCTAAAAGTAGAGATCCCTGGTCCAACCATGGGGCCAGTTGAAGGAGGAGACATCATAGTTGGAGAAGTAGTAGGAGGAGCAGGCCGAAAAGCAGAAGCATCAGATCCAATCACTGGACGAGATGATTGAAAAGGAGTTGTACTCGGCGGAACACCAAAAGGTGTTGAAGCAGGCCTTGAGGGAAAGGTTGGTCTGTTGGGATATTCGGTGCCCATGGTCACAAAGGACCACTTCCTGAAGTTTTATCTGCTAACACAAACAAAATACATGTCATTACCACAAAAATCAATACTAAAGCACAAAACAAGTAATGCAAGACTTATACATCAGCCAAAAATAGTAGGAAAACAAATATTTGCAGAGCAATAGTGCAATTGGAGAAAGATAAGGACAAAGAAGAAGATAAGTAACTCCGTCTAAGCAGATAAGTACTCACTAGATGCCATTTCCATTTTATCAATGAGTACTCTGGTGAGTTTGCCCAGCAAATAAGGAATGGTTGGGTGAATAATGGACAAGGCAAAGTAACAGATAAGAAGGGCAAATAAAAGCTCAGTTGCATTTCCTTTAGTTGCCTACTGCACAGAGAATCTAGTTTCTAGTAGCTAAAACTCGTAGAGAAACACTCGAATAGAAGCCAAATCACAACAAGGTTTGCCTCTATTCTAATATCTTCCTTTAATCCCCAACATTAATACTGTTCCAGCAATCTACATTCCATCATAATAGATGACAAAACAGTTAAATAAGAACTCTATATGTAAATTATCTGGAAACAATTGTACAATCTAGAGCAACATTCAATTCTGAGGTAGATATGCATATCCTTTATTCGAATCAAACTAACAATATCACCAATAATTAGAGCAGGTAGTCAAAATCAATACTTAGTTTTACTCAACACATAAATCAAACTAATCACTCAACAATAGAATTCAACATCTGCTCTCAGAAGATCAAAATTAATGCATTATCAAATTCCTTGATTCGAGAAAAAATGAAATCCAATCTTGATAACGAAACAACAGTTCCAAATCGCACAATTAACGAGAAATTAGTATAGAAAATGTCGATTTGGAGTATAGGATAAAATAAATTACCTGATTAAAAATCTCGCCGGAGATGTAGCCGGAAAAGAGTTGAATCGGAGTTGAGAGAACCGGCGATCAGTTGCACCGAGGTCGAAGTCTATACGGAGTTAAAAGTTGGGCATATAATAACATGGTCTTATTTTTCCCTCTCCTTTTACAGTTGTATGTAAATGTGAGGATCCAATTCCAAAGCGAAAGACAAAACAAAACAAAACAAAACCCAGAAATTTTACTGCATGATAAGAGGAAAACTTTCACTTTTGAGTTTTGACCCAGGTGATTTCATTATTCTTTTACAGCCTCCTCCCCAGCTTTACCCAAATTGCGTTTTAGCCCCGCTCTAATTTTTTTCTCCAGCTGATATGATATTTTTCTTTATAGAAAGGTAATTAACAATATCCATTTTTTCACCCGAAATCAAATCGAAATATTAACTAAAATTCAATAAATTACTTTTCCCTCTTTTATTTTGTTCCTTCATTTTTCACCTTTTTAGGCTATCAAGAGACAAGATGAGTAAAACTTCATTATACTTTGCATTTTTCGTAAATTGAATTTTCTACAAAACTTGCAAATTTGATACATCTCGAGATATATAATAATATGATTTAACATCAATAAGCATTTTTTGTAAATTGAATTTTCTATAAAACTTGCAAATTTGTTACATCTGGAGATATATAATAATATGATTTAATATCAATAAGCACTTAGTGATCCATGTGACTTTTTGATTGGAGAGACAAAATAAAATGAACTGAAAAATAAATAAATACAAATACATATCCAATGAAATCTCATAATGTGGGTCTGAAAATGGTAGAATGTATGTAAACAATCTCCCTATCCTTAAAGATAGAGAGATTGTTTTCGAAAGACCATCGGTTTAAGAGAAATAAATTAATACTTAATTAATATAAAAATGAATTGAAAAATAAAATAACACAAAAGATAGTATCATATAATTAGAGGACAAGAACATGATGAAGCTATATAAACATAATATTTTTCTTAAAAAGACTTTTATAAAACAAGGGGGAAAACAACTAATTAGTAAGCAAATTGAAGGTTAACATTACTATGGATAACAAAACAAAGCAAAAAATTGCACGGTTTTCCCTTAAAAAGGCTTGTCTTTAAATTTTGCACCTCAAATGAAATTTATGCCTCTTTACGTGATCCGGCATAATTTGTGTTGATCATATAAAAAACTTATGCCCAAAAAGAGTTAGTCTTTAATTTTTATCCCTCAAATGAAATTTATACCTTCTGAGCATAAGTTCTTTACGAAATACAGCATAATCTATGTCGATCCCGTAAAGAACTTATATCCTAATACAAAATAGTAGGAAAAGTGCAAATGACTCTTGAACGCGAACCTCCCCACCCACCCACCCCCAACGAAAAATGACGTATGAACTTTTTCAATTATTTCTTAAGTCTCACGTCCATTTCAAGTCATATGCTTAGAATTTGTGGCATAATTAAGCCTTGGAGCAACAGTGGAAACCATTTTTCTATTGAGTTGGAATTTTGATATTAAGTTTTATATTTTAATTATTTTTTCATGAGAGTATATTTCCTTGCTACGAAGTGAATATATAAGTTATTCTTAGAAATAGCCGACTAAGATGATTCACTATCTCACATTAAGATTCCTAATCTGGAAAACATTGGGATTTTGTTGTGTTTACCCATACTACGGAAAGACAGAAGCAATGGGATAACTAACTGTTGGCGAAAATACAATAAAAGGTACAATTACAATTGAAAAATTAAAATGAAGAAAATATATCTTCAGGCTAGGCGCAAAGCTTTCTTTAAGGAGATTCAAGCCTACTGCATCAAATCTTTATCGGTCCAGTAGTAAGTTTTCTGACTTGTCCCATCCAGGATACAACAGTCTGAATACGTCATACAACTCAACAAACTCTGGACAAGATGTTGAGTCCAAAGCTCCACCAAAAGAACACTTTCCTTCAACTAAATAAACTCTCTTATTTTCCTCACTTTTCAAGAAATCTCTATTTTTCTGCACTCCATAAAGTAAGAATGACAAACTATTTATAGTTGAAAAAATCATTCTTGAATTGAATTGGATGAAAAGAGTGGATTAGTGGGGTATTAAATTGGTGAGAATATGGGAGATTAATTAGAAGAAGTTACAAGAGTTACAATAGAAAGATAGTGGTCATATTCTTACCACTAACTGATGTGGTTTAAAGGGAAATTTAATGCCACAATATGCCTTCTGAACGTGGGAATAGATTGGCATAATTAAACACTTTAAAAGCAGCACTTTAACATATTAATTTGTAATATTAAAATGCTCAAAAAGACTAACACTAACCATATTGTACTATACTTGCTTGTTTACAAGTCAAATTAATATATATGTGTAGGAATTTTTTGTTTTTAGCTTTTCCCTTTATAAACATGTACGACTTGAGTTTGAGGAGTGGAAATGAGGTGCAATGTATATATCTCATTCAACTCATCCAAAGTACATCACAATAATACAAGCAATAAATGAACAAACAAATACACTCTGCTTCACAACCTTAGTTACTTGTTTCCTATACTTTAAAATTATATATATTACACACACACACATACAACACTTTTCAACTTCAAACTAAAATCATTCCGATGAAAATTTTAGGGTGTTGTTGTTTTTTTCTGAAGAAATGTTGAATTACTATATGCTTTCTCTTCTCGTGTACCTATTTCATCCCCTTCTTTTCACTTTGTAAGATTTGTTTATACAGAATACTAAGACAAAAATCACACGTAGTAACTCGTCCATAGAGTAAGAGCAACTGATGCCACTGAACAATTCCATAGCATGATCAGTGAGCATTCACTTTCCCCAACTCCAACCAACTGTGTAATTGTACCTGCCGATTGACCAATCAGTGAAAAAGAGGAATGAAACTAGGAAAAAAAAGGAATTGTATTAAAATCTCAAACTTTTAAATGAAATGGTCAGTATATATCTATATATATATATATATATCAAAGCATGTACTAATAGATCTATACCCCGTCCCCTTTTAATAACTTCTTTCGAGATAACTTCCCTTCATGTGATTTTAGATCTATACCCCGTCCCCTTTTAATAACTTCTTTTATCATAATTTCATACATACGGATGAGTGCATCTATAACTTGACCAAGAACATGTCCAAACCTTCATAAATATGGTTGCTTTATAACTTTACCATGGTCTTCTCTTACTTTATCCACTTGCACCTTTCCGTGAATGTAGTCATTTCTAATCTTATCTAATCTGATATGACGCAATTCACATCTCTACAACACTTATCTTGTAGATATATTGAACTTTAACAACCCAACATTCACTACCATATAATATTACCGGTGATCTTATATATAGTTGTTCTATTAAATTGTTCTTTCACTTAATATAATTAATTAATAAATGCACTTTTAAAATAATTTAAACTTTTATATGAGACATCCCTACACCATTCAACAATATCCCTGGAGAAGACACAAAAAGGAAAAGTACTACGTAGAAGAGGTAAGATACCTATAGTCATAGCAGAAGGAAGTTCATATTGCAATAGAAGAACAAAGTGGTACAAGGGATCTGATCCCACCAACCCAAAATGGCGATCCCACATAATGGCAAGGCCACATATCTCACTACCTGAACTCCTATTACAACCCACATCCCTATTTCTGAATTTTTAAGACCTGCCATTAAAATTAGTACAACAAATTCCTAAAAAGAATAATTAAAAAGAATTTGAAGAAGAAATTTAGTGGTCAAGATCTGTAAAGCTGATAGCTAATCTAAGTTGAAAGGGAATAATTCATTACATCTATTTTAAGGATATTAATTACATCTAAGAAGATTTGCTCCAACGTAACTATCAATATCACAGCTGGTATTGTAACCTCTCTGCAGCGTATGAAATCGGTGCAGTTTGAGTCAATGGCTTAATAATGGTCATTATAACATAAACATCGGCGAATTCAAGATTTAAAATTTCAAAATGAATGCACCTAATTTTATTATATATTTATGTTTTACCGCATGGGTATAGTTTTTGAACTAAAAATAATTAATTTAGTGACCTACATAACCTGTCCTAAAATCGCCTAACACCTTCAAGTATGAAACAGAGTTTAATTGGTAAGCTCATTTTGGATGAATTTTGAGGCATTCATACCCTAGCAGATATGCAGAGCTATGAATTACGTGCAATGGAGCTTCATTTCCGATCATCAGCTCTCTTAACAATGACACTACACCAATTATGATTCCAACAATCTGTAATATCAAATCCAATTAATAAATAATGTTAGATTAAAGAATAATACAGGATAAATAATCAAGTTGACTGCTTATATGGTCACTTAACTATTGGAAACGGTGTAACAAAGAAATAAAGTAATGAACGGGATGATACCGTTGCAATAGTTGAAGGCGCAAATAGCATTTTCAAATTGATCCTTTCAGCCCAGATATTGATATTTGTTTCATTCTTATAACAAAAGGTACCTGTTGAACGTTCAACAATGTTTGGTAAATAAAATAACTAAATATAAACAAGGGAAAAGGCTAAAGCTGAGAAAGTGAAAAAGAAGTTTCTAACTGATCTTCTGAATTATATATGGTAAAATGATACTCCATCCGTCCCAAAAATCCGGGAACGTTTTACTTTTCTTATTAGTTTGTATAAAAAAGATTGACATATTTTTATATTTAGAAACAATTTAACTTTATGTGCTATTTACAGTCATACAAATATCTAAGGCTTGTTTTGGATCACGCAATTTCAAAATTTTCCTTTATTTCTTAAATTCCGTGTCAAGTCAAGTTAGGATAATTTTTTTTGAGACGGAGGTGATAGAATACCCCTTCAAAAAAAAATTCAAAATCCTTAATTCTCCTCTTTGTCCGCTTGAAAAATATGTTAAATTACCGTTTGTTGCCTCCAATTCCAGTACTATGTTGTCATTTAATATTATTCATAGTGATTTGTGGACATCTCCCGTTTTGAGCTATTTGGGCCACAATTATTATGTGTTATTTCTGGATGATTATTCTAATTTTTTGTGGACTTTTTCGTTATCTAAAAAGTCTCAAATTTATTCCATATCCCTCTCATTTAGAGCATTCATCCGTACCCAATTTGAACTGGAAATTAAAAATACTCAATGTGATAATGGAAAGGAATTTGATGATTGGCCGTTTAAAGAATTTTGTAAAATTAATAGTATATCTTTTCGGTTTTCTTGTCCACATACATCCTCATAAAATGAGAAACCCGAGTGAAAAAATACGCATCATTAATAATATTGTTTCAAACATTACTAGCTCATGCTTCATTACCACCTTCATTTTGGCATCATGCTTTACAAATGGTCACTTACCTACTTAACATACTCCCTAATAAATGATTAACATACCAATCTCCACTCAAAATTTTTTATCACATAGATCTGTCATATTCTCATCTTAGGGTGATTGGGTGTTTCTGTTATCCTCTCTTTTCCTCCACTACAATAAACAAACTACAAACCCGCTCTACCCCTTGTGTATTTTTGGATTATCCGTCTAATCATCGTTGTTATAAATGTTATTATTTATCCTCTAATAAAATTATTATTAGTCGCCATGTAATTTTTTATAAAACTTAATTTCTGTTTGCTAAGTTGCATAATTTCGTATCTAATTCCTATAATTTTCTGGATGATGGGCTCTAACCCTACATGGTCCACTATTTGGTCCGGACCTCATCTCGGGATTTGGACCAGCAGACACCGACATGCCCAGTGCCTACTGGACCAGACCCTTCCCGTGATCAATTCCAGCCAGCAGGCCCACTACTTGCTGGCCCAAACCCTTTCCATCATCCGAGTCTGCCACCAGGCCTACTACATGCTGTCCCAAATGTCCCACACCCAGGTCCAAGTCTGCCAGCAGGCCCACTGCCTGTTGGCCCATCTATTCCTTCCCACGGTCCAGTTTCTCGGCCAGCAGACCCACTACCTACTGGCCCACCTCCCACCCCGAGCCTGTTCTGACATCACCACACCGACCCAGGTTCGGCCCACTTCTATTCCGTGTCAAAGGCCCCTTACTCGTAGTCAAAGGGATATTTTTAGACCAAACGATAATTTAATCTCAATTCTAATGCTACTAAATCCCCCTACCACGTGACCCCGTGTCTGCCCTTCGTGACCCGAATTGGAAAATGGCCATGGATGATGAATATAATGCTCTTATTAAAATAAGATGTGAGAGTTGGTGCCCCGTCCACCTGGTGTTAATGTGATTAGTTATATGTGGATTTTTACTCATAAGAAAAAATCTGATGGTTGTTTTGAGAGGCATAAGACCCGTCTTGTAGGTGATGGAAAAACTCAACAGGTTGGCATGGATTGTAGAGAGACATTTAGTCCGGTGGTCAAACCGATAATTATTCGCATTGTTCTCAGTCTGGTTCTCTCCAAAGCTTGGCTCATTCATCAGCTGGACATGAAAAATGTGTTCTTACACGGTGGTCTAAATAAAATGATATACATGCATCAACCCTTGGGTTTCAGGGACCCCGATCATCCTAACCATGTCTGTTTGCTGAAGAAGTCCTTGTATGGGCTAAAACAGGCCCTCGGGCCTGGTACAAAATGTTTACATATTATGTGTCTACTATTGAGTTTTCTCACAGCAGGTTTGATCATTCTATGTTCATCTATCATCGCGGTACTTCTCTGACATACATTCTGTTATATGTGGATGATATTATATTGATTGCCTCTTTTGATAAATTGCGCAAGTCTATCATAACTCTTATCAGCTCCAAATTTGCTATGAAAGACTTGGGGCCTTTGAGCTATTTTTTGGGTATAACTGTAACTCGTCATGCAGGTAGTCTATTTCTATCCTAGAGAAAGTATACAACTGAGATTATTGAACGGGCTGACATGTCATCCTATAAGTCATCTCCTATTCCGGTTGACACCAAACCGAAGCTGAGTGCTAATTCTAGCACACCTTACGAGGATCCCTCCCACTATCGTAATCTTGTGGGGGCTCTTCAGTATCTTACATTCACGAGGCCCGATATTACTTATACAGTGCAGCATGTGTGTATATTTATACATGATCCGGGGGAAGAACACATGCACGCGCTCAAAAGCATTATGCGTTACATTCTGGGCACTATGGATTATGGTTTACACTTATGTCCATCATGTGTATCTACTATCATGTCTTATACAGATGCTGATTGGGGAGGTGGGTATCCAGATACTAGACGCTCGACATCTGGTTATTGTATGTTTTTTGGTGATAACTTGGTATTTTGGTCGGCTAAACGCCAGGCTACTTTATCGCGATCCAGTGCGGAATCCGAGTATCGAGGGGTAGCCAATATGGTGTCTGAGTCCTGTTGGCTTTGTAACCTCCCATTAGAGCTTCACTTTCCTATTCAGAAAGCTACCTTGGTCTACTGCGATAATGTTAGTGCAATATATCTCTCTGGAAATCCTGTCCACCTTCAGCGCACGAAACATATCGAGATGAATATTCACTTTGTTCGCGAAAAAGGTAGCTCATGGACAAGTATGTGTCTTGCATGTCCCTTCACGACACCAAATTGCTGACATCTTTACTAAGGGTCTTCCCTTAGTTCCGTTTGAATATTTTAGGGATAGTCTCAGCGTACGACAACCGCCCGCTATGACTGCGGGGGTGTGATAGAATATACGTAATATATTCTTAATATACTACGTATATTCCCTGATATTATTAGAGATCCTCTTGTACATGTGTAATTATGGTAGTAGTCTTGTATTAGGTAAATGTATATTTGATTTCCATAATTATAGGCTATGTTTACTATTGTATATCATGTACATAAACATTTTACATTAATGAAAATAATCAGGGATTATTCTATTTCAAGAGGGATTAAAAACAAAAAGAAAGAGGTAACTAAAAGAGAAACCTTCTCCGTATCTCCAAACTCAATGAGAGTCACTGCAAGTTGAGCTTCAGCTTCTAGGCTACCTTTTGTGGTACTATGTTTGATTCCATGTGATTGAAGGATGTTGTAGACATAAGTCCACATATAGACTGTCACACTCTTCAAACAAACAAACGAAAAAAAAGAGAACAATTAGAGACTTATTAATCCCCGAGTTTATGTTAATATCATGTACTCCCTACATCCCATTTCTCTATATAATCCCCGACTTTGTTGGTTACAACAAGTCATGTGACTAAGAATAAAGTTTGAAACTTAAAAGTTAGTTTATCGCTAAATATAGAAAAATATCAATACATGCATCGCATAAATTACGACAGAGGAGTAATTAAGAAGGTAATTCCACACGGGAAAATGAAATGAGAAAATGAACATACGGCCATGGAGAGAGATGCATAGGCTTGTCCATTTGTGGAGCAAGTTGAAGAATCTCCAAAGGGACTGTTTTCCCCCTCACATACTGCAGGAATTATTATGAGAAGCATGCTCCCCAAATTCCCTACAAATTAATTAAATACATCAATGTAACTCCTTGAATTTTAATTTGAGCTGCAGGTGATATCAATAATTAATAATTAATCAAGCTATGTAGTTAATTAATAAATTACATGCAGCACAGCAACTAATGACAAGTCTATGGTGTTGTTGAGGGGAATGAGGAGCTATTGTGATTTTATTTAGTATCCAACCCAGTGCTGAACCGATAATAAATGTGATAAGAATGTTTACAGGCATGAACCATCTACACATTAAATTACCAAATGATTAATTAAGAGCTAGAATATTAAAATAGCAGGAATTAAAAAGATTAAGAACCACTTACAATGTGACTATGTTACTCGCTGTTATCGTTTCAGCCAAACTGCTTGCAACCAATACCGGTGTGAATACATAAAACACTAGCTGCTCCAATCATAATGTTTATTTTTTCCAACCGTAAAGTTTAACAACACTTATTGTCAGCTTTCAATAACAATAGTAGTAGGAGTAGTATTTTTTGGTCTTCTCTTCATAAAATTTAAAGATTTGAGGGTTTGTCCCACAAGAAAGTATAGAATTGACAATAAAACTTTAGCAATAATAAAAATATTATTGCTAAAAAACGTAAATGACAATAAAAATTTAATATATTATTGCTAAAAACATAAATGGCAACAAAAAAAACTTCTTGTTGCGAAAACTTATCGCATCGGAATGCAACAATTTTTGTTGTTGCAAAAAGTACTTTTGACAAAAATATCCAATATATGACAACAAAATTATTGTTGACAAATGTCTTTCTTCTTGTAGTGTGTATTTGATACGATGCAAATCATTTTTCATGAAAGTCATGTTTTCAGAATATTTAGTATAATATATCTTAAGGACTAAAATTTTCATTGACATACTCACTGATTTGTTAAATATTACTATTATTAATCGTTATTATATATTTGTTTAAAAAATAACCTACTTTCTAACTAAATACCGGAAAATATATTCAGGAAAAGTACTTTCATGGGAAATGACTTCTTCATTTAGAATTACATACAACCTAATAACATAAGATAAGAAAGCTCATGGGCGGAGCTATAGTGGTAATTAAGTGTTCGGTAAAATTCGGTAACTTTGACTCAAAAATTATGATTCAGAACTCACATAGTGCCTTGCAATAGAGCCAAGAGGATCAACAGGTTCAGTTGCGAGGAATAAGCCAACAACAATTATAATCAACGTTTTCAGAATAGGCATTAATGCCACCATGAACAACTCCACGAATCCCATGGATATATGCGGACGCTGATTATTGTACCTCTAATGTTCAACAAATTGTAAATATACTCCCTTTTTTGACTTCTTGAAACTTGAAAGTAATCTAAAAGTACTAGGAAAAACCTACATGGTACTTACAAATTGAAGTTGTTGAGATAGTACAAAAGTGTGGCAAATTAAATTTAAATCAATTCCCTTATTCTTGCAATATTGCAAATAACTAATCCATTCACATATATAATTACGTACGCACAACTTTAATTAATTTATTTATTAATGAGAAGGGTGAGAATATTATAAAATTTAAGTCGTGCAATGAGTTCCAATTTTTCTATTCATTAAAGTAAAGTAATCATTTCTAAAATCCAATCGTGTCCGATACTTTTGATTATGAACAAGCTACACAGAGGTGTTTTACATGTTATTATTTTCCAACTAACATAAATTATGTGTTATTATACTTTATCAAGGAAACACTGGTCCCACGTAATTAAAGACTTGTTTTTTTCTACTTTAAATTTATGAATTAATTTAAGGAACCTTTAGTTCAATGGGTTTGTGCAGGTGTTTGATCATAGTCAGTTTCGGAATTTTCATTATTCTATATTCTTTCACTCCTTTAATTCTTGACTTATTTTTTATGGCGTCATTACATAATCAAATAGTACTATAATTTTTCATATGCTTTTAAAATATTTTTTATTAAAAGAACTATGACTTAGCACTTTATGTAATTTAAAAAAATATTTTATCAATTCCCAAATTGAAATAGAATTTAAATTATTTAATCCTCGTGCCCCAATCTTTACCCCCCCCCCCCTAGCCAGATGAAGTATATATACAATTATTTACTTGATTGCAATCTTTGGTGGCAATTAAGATTCGTCTCATGTCATCGAGTGGGAAGTGGGAACTTTCACTTAAGAAAACAATTTAGAGTTGGTCTAACCTCAATAAGGAATCACCTTCTTTTTTTTTTTTTGAGAATTTTACGTTATACCTCACTATCTAAAGAGTTATTTGCATTAATGACATAACTTTTGATTTATTTAGAAAATGACAGATTTTTTAACAAATATAGCCGTAAATATATAATCCCATAAAAGCAGCGATTAGTTTTTAAGTCTTACTATTAAACTTGCAGCCCTTTCTCTCTCATCCTTAAATTAATTTCGTTTGTTATTTTCTCAATGTGCTTGTTTTCTCTCATCCTTAAGTTAAGTGAATCCTACATGAATTTCCTCTCTCTCACTTCAACTCAAACCTAAGACGACTGACGAAATAGGAACATCCGATACTTCTTTACTACTATCGTCCTCTTCTCCCCCCAGTCACCACCTCCTTTATTCTTCCTTAACCTTAGCAAAACATATACAAAAATACATCCTTCCTACAATGCATGATTGAAGGATATATCTACAGATGTGTTACCAGTAGAGAGAAAAAGAAGAAGAAGAAGAAGCAAAGTTGAATATACTAATCATATTTTATTATATACATTTCCAATTTTTTGTATAATATGTGTTTACCATTTTCTATATGTTGTATATGATTGCGGTATACTATGTATAGCATAAGTGTATTTAATTATTATTTTTACAACTATCATATACTTCGAATTTATAATACTTATACAATAAATATACTAAAAATATAAATACTTATATATGTTGTATATAATAGTAATATACAAGTAACATAAATATTGTATATAAATACTATTTGCAGAAACTAAAATATATAAAAGTACATTAGATATACGGTTATTATTAAAATATTAATAATATATAAAACAAAGTAAAAATACTTTATACTTTGGAAACGATATAATAAGGACATTATAATTTATTGTATTTCAACTAGTACGTCAAGAATTTAAAATACTATGCCAATAGGGATCCCATGCCAAAAGGTAAATGCTGGCAACTCATTAAGGGAGGATCGAGATTCTCGGCCGTATGCTGCGTTAATTTCGGCAAGCCGTGAAGAGTTACATTTTTTTATATGACGTACTAAGATTTATTTGGCTATTAGTTGATATATTAGATTTTGTGCTAGAAATATGTAATGTCTTATTTAATATTGCATAAGTTATAAAACTCCCCCCCCCCCCCTTTTTTTTCGAGCTTCGCTGGTGAGAACAAAATCTCGTGAAATGTGAAGGTATAATACAAGTATATTTAGGGCCCGTTTGGAAAGTTACGTTGTAATTGGATTTGAGTGTAATTGAATGTAATTACACAATTTTGGCATATTTGTCTTATTCTTTGGTCAGCATGTAATTGAAGGGTTGTATTACACTCTCCAATTCTCAAGGGGGGCTGAGAATTGCAGGTAATTACGTGGTGTAATTACAAGGTTATTTTCTGAATCTCTTCTTTTCCTTTTTAATTTATTTTTTATTTCTATTCTTTTGTTCTCTTTAATTTATTTTTTTATTTTAGCTTTTAAATTCTTCTTTTTTTCAAATATTTTTCTGTTTATATTATTTATCTTTTATTTCTTTATTTCTCAACCTTTACTCCACGTTCTTCTACATAATTTCTCATATTGTGCTTCTTTATTATTTAGTTTCTTTTATTTTTTATTTTACTTAGCTATGTTATCTTTCTTATTTGTTTTTACTTATTTAAAAGCTAGCTATATTTTTATTCTAATTTTTTTTAAAAGTTACACCTTCTAATCTTAGAAAGGATAAGTCATCCACAAACTTGACTTATAACGAGCTAGTGATGTCAATAAAGTTGAAATTTATTGTTGGATGCGGTTATATGCAAACTTAGCTTATTGAGTGATGTTAGCATTGACATATTACTTTTTAACATTTAAATAATATTATGAAATTATAGTTGTGAATATTAATATTTTTGTCAAACATGTCCGTGATGTTATTGCAAAATGTATGCTTCGTAAGACGTTCTTATTAATTGATTCAATTAAAGTACTATTTATTTATATATGTCAATTTTTTTTACAATACTAGTTAAATTTATAATTATTTAGTTCTATATTTTTGAAATAATATGTATCTTGAAGATACAAGATAGATAAAATTAAGTAATATTTTTTATATGAACATATATTTGTCAAACGTTTAGTTTTTGATAATTAATTTTTATTTTTAAAATTTAAAATAATTAATTGTGTAAGTATACTTGTGCAACTAAACAGTACGTTTATAATTATAATGTAATTATCTTATGACAAATAAATAAGTAATTGTAATTAGTATATAGTAATTACACTAATTCCAATTACCAGGTGACTTTCCAAACAGACCCTTAATGCCAACATTAGCTTGAAGCACAAATTCATGATGTCCCCATCTACTGGTATGCCTTTCGCCTTACAACTTTGATTATTGCTAAATGTGAATTAACTTGCAACAAATGACTTTTCCATATACATGGAAAATCGCATTTGAGATCTTAGGATTTAACTCCTCTCCATTTTCCGTTATATATGTTTTTTCTTTCGCCTTTCCAACAGCTTTGATCAGGGGCAGATCCACAGTGTAAGTTGTAGATCCAGCCAAATCCAGTAGTCAAAGGTTTAAACCATATATATCTGTCAAGAAATTCAATAACTATGCAAAAATATTAAATTTTAAATCTGGTTATTTGCGATTGGGGGGGGGGGGGGCGCTGTCCTAGAATCTTGAATTATATAGTATAAAGTTCAAATCATAAATCCGCCATATCCATAATTCAGCTCCCTATTTGTATAAATACATTCCTTAACTTATTTTTTTAAATAAAGCTATAAGATAGCTTCAATAAAAGCGGACATCCGAAACACATTAGCTGTTGCAATTTTCTTTATCATAATAAGTAGGGCGTAAGTACAAATTACATTTATTTCTTCCCAATCTACATTTCGCTTCAAGAGTCGCACATGCATACAGTTAGATAGATAGAGATAGAGATAGAGAGAGAGGGGGGGGGGTAGGGGAGGGAGGGAGAGAGGGGGAGGAAGGGAGGGAGGGAGGGAGGGAGGGAGAGAGAGAGAGAGAGAGAGAGGAATTAATCCAGTTATACAAATCTACCCACAAGACGAATTAGATACACATCATACGCACTAATGCAGAGTGATAACATTAAAGAATTCTCAGAGGGAGATCTTCATAGCCAACCCTCTTTTTGTGCCTTTCAAAGAGTTGTTCCAGTGCCTCAATAAACCGACTGTGCACTTCAGCAACCTTCAGGAAAAATGCAAGTGAAATAAATAGATTAAAACTAGCAAAATTCTTAGACAAATTTAAGAACTAGTACATGACTAATAGTTTGTATCACTCCACTCTATGTTGCATGACTAGTGCACAATTCTTGTACCAATAGCAGAAAACGAGACAGGGCAAACACGTTTAACTGTCATACCTCTTCAGCAGTTGGCTCTGGATTTTTCTTGAGCTCAATTGGCTTACCAACTACAACATGCATGGGCCGTTGAAATGGCATGGGAGAGCTGCAACGAAACACCATGGCATTACAACAATGAAAGTAGCAACATGAGAGGCAAAAAGCATGATAGACGTTCACAAGTACATTCTATGGACCACTATAGGCGCCATAATCCATCATATGACTGCTGGTACTACACTCGATTTTCCTATTCTATTTAATACAATAATGTACTCTTCCACTGTTGGTGGTTATAGTAGCAGCACCGTAGAATGGGATCAGGATGAATTTTATAATAAGGAAACAAAAGGCCTACATAGAGAAAAAAGTGAAATCAGACACATCTAGTATCCAATTAGCCATGGCTCATAGCTGTAGCTGGACATTTTGTGTCATTTCAGACATAAATCATGTGTTGAAATCACCGACTTTAAAGATTTTATACTGGCATTGTGGTGCAGAAATTTAGAAAATCTCAAACAAAATCTGGAGAAGGTCAAATATTTTATTTTTTCCTTCAAGATAACCAAGAAATCCTCGAGGGCTGGTGGCACACGGTTCAAAACTTAGTGAATCAGTGTTGAAAAGAAAAATATGGGCCAGCCACTATAACCTTCTCTACTTAAATACCAAGCTTTTCTTGACGGCAAGATACGAAACTATGACATGCATCTAACCCACACACCACAAGCTATGCATTGGGCAAAGGTCAAAGATTTAATAATGGCTTACTGGCGCAGAAGAAAATAGAAACTAAAATACATCTGGAAAAGGTCATGCATAACATACCCCAGCACGCCCCAGAAAAGAATTGGAGTGAACTTAATGAGCCTAGAGAATTCCAAGTACAGTTTCCCGCTTGGCTTCCACCATTTGTAGACATCAGACTGCATAATTTAGATAAAGCTGTTAGCACTTGAGCACACATTAGCTATTCTTTTTCAAGCAAAATGAGCAAAAAAGCAAGAATAGTTGAGATAAAAGTTTCCCAAACAAGACAATAATGAAGCGAACAGGAGAAAAGAACTTTCTACAGATGACATTAGCAACAAGATAACAAAACAATACCACAAAAAAGAAAAAAGAGAAGCTTGACATCCCACTTGTGAACTTTACCCAGGATGAGGCAACACATTGGGAAATAACCACATGCAGATCTTTCCTTAAAGAGTGGAATGTATAATATATCAAACAAGACTTCTTTAGACAAAAAATATCTGTTATTTCAACAAGGATAGACAAAAGATATATGTTAACCTTTATCCCACAAAAATAGAAAAGGACATAGAAATAAATAAAGAACACACAAGGATATGTCGACCCAAATATCTTAATAGCTTGCATGAAAATTCAGTCCTGCTTGAAATTTAAATCATATAGACTGATACATAGTATAGAAAACACTTCATGCTAAAAAAAAAAAAAATTACACACTGAGGCACAAGAATACCCCAAAACTATGGAAACATATACAGAAGAACAAAATATCACCTGGCCAAAACAGAAAACAGGAACCAGTGGTTTGCCCGTCTCTATGGCAATTCGTACAAATCCTTTTCTTCTTTGAAGGTAGGCAATCTATCAAAGGTTAGGAGAGCAATCAGATTAACACCTTCACATCGCAGCACACACAATAAAGGATATGAAATACTCTCAAAATTCTCAAATATCGTTTTCCCCAATAGCTACATAAGATGTATAAAAACTTCCTTCCCATGCCATCTGTCCCAAACACACTTTTTCACCACCAGCCTTCAAAGAAATATAAACAGCAGACAGTCTCTCAACTAACCACTCAATTTCTTTCACATTTAAAACCATACATTTAACACTTCCGTACCAATTAATGCAACCGCTGATTTAAATATTATATTCATCCCATTACTATGGGCATACACCAGAAATTTTCCTTGAGCCGGATCTTATACCCTAGTTGATATTCTTAAGCTTTGTAGAAGTCAAACTACATCACCTATCATGAGAAGAGTACAGTAGCTGCCCTCTCAAAGGGGTTAGTACTAGATTTCAGATTCACCAACAGTCATTTTATTTTGACTATTATGTAAACAATTGCTTCTTGTACTTTGAGTACCGCATTATTTTGATGTAGTTACTGTTCAGAATGCTTTGTTATGCTTTCAGTAGTATCTTGCCATGGCTTCTTCATTTCTGTTATTTCCTTTTTCAGACTGCTTTGAACTGTTTTTCCTCGATCCGAGGGTCTATCAGAAACAATCTCTCTACCTCCAAGGTAGGGGTAAGGTCGGCATGCACACTATCCTTCCCAAACCCCAGTTTGTGGGATTACACTGGGTTTCTTGTTGTTGTTGTTGTTTTGTAAACAATTGTTTCATTCTCCCGGTTATATACTTCCAACTTTTGGTTGGCTTAGGGAGAGGGGAGGCTGATTTAGGCACTGCAAGTATCATTGTTTCTACACCATAAGGGGCAGCGCGCATATCCAATAAAGAGACGACTTGTTGACAAGTGAGTAGAGCTTATATTCTCTCTTGATAAGTGCCTACTAGTTATTCCAAATTAAATTTCCTTTATATGGGTGCATCTTAGTCTGGGCAGGGCTAGGAAGAGATGCGGTGAGTATTTCATAATAAACTTGCTCGAAAAATACAATCAAGTTTCGAGATTGAACCTCTGAACCATGTTCCATATAGAATGCCTCTTGAACTCCACCTGGCACTATGATGCAGCTATGACCAGATGCCAAGAGAGACTTAAAATCTTTCCTTGTTGCAGGTGCAAGTCCTAACCATGTCCAGATATGCCGCAAAATTGGTGTATAGAACACCTGTCATTGTTTCTTCATAGTAAATGCTATAGCTAAAAATAAGACTATGTACAATTACATACAAGAAGAAGGAATCAAGTCATACAGCAGTACTCGCAAGCACTTTGATTCTCGGGAGAGGCATGAAACCTGTAAGGTCGGCAAGTGCAACCACCCCAATAGGCCAAACAGAATGAGGCTCATACCCAAAAACTGTAAGAAACAACATCTGAGTTAGTCTGAAGAACAGGAGATAAAGATTTCTAATTTTCCATTACTGCTGTTGGCACTCAGAATAGTATATCTAGTTTCTCGGCGAGATGTAAAACAGACAACATCTGCCTACAAGGGAAAGGATGTAAGGAAGTGCCCCTTCAAAAAGAAGTGGAAATAATATATTATTCTTACAGTGCTTTGCGAATAGAAACGGGAAAAACAATAGAGGAAAATTTAGAACAGAAGCAAGCAAGAGAAATAGAGTTCAGAGGATTGAGAAGCTATGCTCCTCTAAATGAAGATTGTAATATCAATAAAAATTCTACCAAGGGAAAGGCACCTTGCTGGAAGAAAAGCGTGATGCTCTAGACAGCATTTTAGCGAGTTAGATGTCAACTATGGTTTAGACAAAAGCAAGCATGCCAAGCTGACTCAGGGTTACATAACATGTCATCAAAAGCAAGAAGCATTGGGCAACTTATGTGGAGGCAAGGAAACTCATCACTGTTTTCATTAGCTTGCAGCCGATTCTTATTACCATCGATTTAACATATTTACAAGACAGTCACACAATTATGCCAAGAAAATGATGACTTTACAATGGGAGTAGACTGTTTGGTCTTCCCAATATTTTTCCAAGTGATCAGTGGATCGCAAGTTCATAAGCACATAACAAAAATATAAACTTTGATCAGCCCGTGATGTTTTATGGTAGTGTCTGTCTAATATAGGAAAGTGGGGACACCAATTTTTTTTGCAAATTGGTAATTCTCTCAGAATGAAAAAAAGTTATTCTTCCGTAGGCAAGACGCTGCAAATTGACTAACCAATTTTAGCAGACATACTGGGCAAGTCTATTCTTATATGGAACATAATAAAACTGTTTCACAATGGGAAATGCATGGCATGTTAGTTGATTACTCCCAATCACCATATCAAATTAACAGAAAGTTGATTTCTTTATTCTTTTTGAAGTTTAGAGGATGAATAACAGTCACTAATTTTACCATAGGCCTCGTTAGGATCAAATGCTTTGATGTCCTCGACGTACAAATGCACTGGAAAATAGCCACAAGCATGCTTACAGATGTACCTGAACAACCCCAATTATCAGTATCAATGATGTAGCTAAAAATACCAATCTTTTTCACTTAATCAGATAAAATAATAGTCCCTCTGTCCCAATTTATGTAACTTATTTTGGATCACACATTTCAAAAATTTACTTTATTTTTTAAACTACGTGTCAAGTCAAACAGAGGAGTACTAAACTGCACCAATAAACTTACCTGGCTAATCTTAGTCCCCATTTATTTTTCTCATCAATCGGAATCAACATAAGTATAAGCAATATTCCTATCACTCTGAAACAAATATCAACAAAACAAAATGTCAAATTCAGAGTACACATAAATAAGAGCTACAAAGCAAGTAAAGATAGAAAACTAACGCGAGTGCTTTGGAGAAAGGAAGAAAGACAAAGGAAACAAGAAGGATTAATAAGTTGAAATGGACAGAGCCAAGCCATAAGACCATCGCTACTACGGTGTGCAGTAAAGGACCGGAATTTGTCCTTTCAAACTCCATCGGCGTCGGAAGTGGCGCCGCCGCCGGTTTGTGATCCATTACACAATCCTCCTCTATAGCCATGGGCCCAAAATCTGTAAGGATAAACCGAACCGAAAAAAACAGAAAATGAATGTCGAATTTAAAGAATTTGTTGAAGGGTATTATTAATTTTATGGGAAGAAAGTTGCGAATTTTAGCTAATTTTTTAGATAACGAGGAGTTTTTCTTGTTGGATTGTGACTTCGCTTCGAAAGCGCCGTCTTCTTTTACTACTCAACGGATAAAAATAATTAATTATATTTTAAACTTTTAAAATAATTATTACGCCGGACATAATAGTCTCCATCTCTCATCACTACTATCAATAAATCAATGAATGCGCCTGAATAATTAGAGTTTGAGAACAATGCAACTGATAGCTTCGAAATCGCCGACTTCTTTTAATACTCAACGGATAAAAATAATTAATTATATTTTGAACTTTTAAAATAATAAATATTTTTAAATAATTATTACGCCAGAGATAATAGTCTCGATCCCTCAGCACTAATATCAGTAAATCGCGAAATGTGCCTGAATGATCAGGATTTGAGAACAGAGCAACTGATATCACCTATAAGTTTCTATCACAGAAGAGAGCAAATTGCTCTCACCAGAGTTCGAACTCACGCTACAAGCCTCCCGTTGGATTTTAAGTCCATCTTCTTTGTCATACAGCTATAACCGAGGAATACTAGTTGTACATTCTTGATTCTAGTACTAACACACACAGTTGTTTATTCCAAATTGAACTTTCTAGCCACTAAAGTCTATTTTTAACTAAACGTTTCGACCTAACTTTTATGGTTTATAGTTGCAAAATTGGGGAGTAACTCGTGTCAGCTCAAGCCTGTTATGTAGCAGGAAATTACACTCATACTTGAAAATAAGTAGTTCTAAATTCTTGACCCTCGCTTGCTAGATAAATTTTCAAAGGTAAAAGTTTTGTCCATAAGATAAACCGGATCAAAAGTTTAAGAAGAGACAATTAAGGCCACCATTCTTGTAAATAACTTATTATGTAGATGCAAAATGGCTCTCACAAACTTATTATCCTGCCTTCCATTCAAAGACAGAGAAGAATTTTTAATTTGTGAAATTTTAGTTTTTAGAAAATGCATTATATTGGGTTTTCGATGAATTATTTATACATATTAGGTAAATTTTTAAAAATAATAAAGTTTAATGCTACTGATTAAGTTTTGTCGAACCAGTTGTAGCTCCACTCATGGTCCCATTCTACGTGAATATGTTTAATTAGACTTAAAGTTTTAAAAAAATTGAACAAGTAATTTAAATATATATAAATTAATAAATTTATTTTTAAGAAAACAAATTGTGACGATACTTTCACCTATCTTTTCATTTATTTTATTTTATAGAAGATTGAAGCATTTCCTCTATATTACGTGAGCCTTAATAATTAATGTCATGAATGATAAATTGAAATATTAGCACTAAAAAGTTTTTTAAAAAAACGGCTTTCCACAAACAAAGAGAACATATTTTTTATGTTTGGTATTCTTCACCTTAGTTATTAATTCTTCGATTATATGTCTTAAGAAATACTAAAAGAACACTACTTGCTTCAACGTTCGAGATGTTGACAGGAGCTGCTCAACAAATTTGATGGCCTAAAAAAAAAATTTTATAAGAGGCCTTAAATTTTATTAATAGAATTTTCTATATTTTTATTCTAATTGTTTCTCTTTTTTGTTTGTAAAGATGATATATGGACCATCTTATACATATCTTGATTAATATTCACCCAGTTACTTGTTATCTTTCATTATTAGAGATATTTAGTAACTCTATCCACTCAAATTTAAATAAATATTATATAATAAACATATATTGGCAGTTATGATAATATATTTATAAATTCTCATAATCTAATAATTTCAATTTTGTACCACTAAATAGTTGTCACAATAATTTCATACATTTAAAATAATTCAATCTATTTTGAAGTAA
Organism: Anisodus acutangulus; assembly: GCA_029783415.1. NCBI lineage: Eukaryota > Viridiplantae > Streptophyta > Magnoliopsida > Solanales > Solanaceae > Anisodus > Anisodus acutangulus. The sequence goes on from CM056501.1 coordinate 30,278,744, forward strand.
AAAAAGGTTTAATCCACTATTTATAAGAAATAATCAACTCTACAAGAGACTTCATCTTTTTTGGATTATCAAAATCGTCATCAATTTGTTCATTTTTATATATTACATAATATTTACTACTCACTAATTCATGTGAAGATGTTTGATTGGACACAAAATTAAGAGAAAAAGAAAGATTCTTTAAAATTGTGGTCCAAAACAAGTTATAATTGTTTTAGCTATAAATCATCTCATTAAGATTAAAATGAATAATTTAAAATTAAATTTTTATTAAATATAAAAAATATTATTTTTTAAACTGACTAAAAAAAATATTACATAAACAGAAACAAAAAGAGTAAAAATTTTGATTTTATTATTCAATAACCTATCACATTTCAAGAAAAGAAATATATAGTCTAGTCTCTTTTGTTCATAATATTATAGTATATAAAATAAAATTTTGGAGCCTTCAATTTGGGGGGCCTAAAGCCGGCTGGCGGCTGCGGATGTTGATCCCTTCTAGATTGCAAGGATTTTTTACTCTAGGGATGTGTTTGGTTACTTTGGTATGATGAAAATATTGAATAATATTTTCTATGACTAAATATATAATTTCTTTATATATTTTTATGTGTGGTAAGTGGATAACGTGTTTCAATATTTAGATGGCTAGGAGGAAGCGTTAACTTCTGAATTGTTTAGCAGAATTTTAAAATATATGCTCTCTATATTTCAATTTATGTGATATAGTTCAATTTGAGAGCAAACATTTTTTATTTTGATCATGAGTTCGGACATACAATCTATAAATTTTTTGAAAAATAATTTACACATTAAAAAATATAAAAAAATACTATATATCACAATAATTAATAATTTAAACGGCATAGAATAAATCGCGGTCAAAATTTTTCTTGTTTGACTCTCGAAATTTGAATTGTATCACATGCATTGGGACAAAGGGAGTATATCAAATGATCTAATTGGCTAAGAAAATAGAAAATATATTGTTTGCGTGAATGAAAATTATATGATTTGTTGTCAACGTAAGAAACATTGAAAAATGGAAGTAAATAAAGGAATATGTTTCTTAATTTTATTGATGAATGATTTACAATATATATAAGGTTACAAGAATATTTACTTTGATACAAACTAGGTAACTAATTATTCTAATTACAGAAGGATTATAATTATATCTAAAATAGGAGATATACAATTAATACAATTAATGAAAGAATATTGCAAAATATTCTATTACACCCCCATAGTCAAAGCGGGAGGTTCTCGAACAATGAGACTGGCTCAAAAATCATCAAATAGTATGTGCGTAAGTCCTTTGGTGAAGATGTCGGCAATCTAATATCTGAAAGGAACATGAAGGACACGAACTTGACCACAAACCATTTTTTTCGTGAATGAAATGAATGTCCATCTCAATGTGTTTAGTGCGCTGATGTTGGACGGGATTGCCGGAAAGATATATTGCACTAATATTATCACAGTAAACCAGTGTTACTTTTTGAATCGGGCAGTGAAACTCAAGTAGAAGGTTACGGATCCAACAATACTCAGAGACAACGTTGGCAACACCTCTGTATTATGTTTCTGCACTGGATCGAGATAGTGTAAGTTGCCTTTTGGAAGACCAAGATAATAGGTTTATGAATTCCGTGCATGGCATATGTTTTCATGGTCCGAGAGTATGTCTCGGGATGCGGGAAGAGAGGGAGGGGGGGGGGGGGGTTTCGCGAAACTGCCGGGAAGAGGAGGAAGGGCAGGGGTGACGGTATTGGCTGACTGAACCTCGATTTGCCGAGAGGTGGCTGCGGAATCACCCTAAGGCAGACTGTTCCGGACCACCGTTGGCATAACCGGGTGGGCAGCTAGTCCCGGACTGGCCGAGGTGGTGGCGGGTGCCGAGGTCTGGGATGACGGACTATATAATGGTGAATTAGAAGAGGATTTAGGTCATCATATAGGAAGTTGTAGGAATGTCGATGTGGCGAGTGTAGAGAGGCAAAGGGGAATTGAGACTCATCAAATAAGACAGGACGTGAAATAATAATTTTACGGTACGATAAGTCATAGCACGAGTAACCACGATGATTGGCAGGGTAACCCAGAAACACACACGGGGAAGACTGGGGTTGGAGTTTGTGAGTGGTCGGATGGAGAGGGTAACAAAGATATCCAAAAATATGCAAGTGTTGGTAGGAGGGGTTCCTACGAAACAAAACTTGGGTGGACGACCGTTGAGCTAGAGACTTGTTTGGGATTATGTTTAGGAGATAAGTGGCTATGAAGAGTGCGTAATGCCAAAATTGATGGGGAATTGAGGCGTGAGCAAGTAGGGCACGAATGAGGTTGTTTATGGTTCGGATTTTCCGTTCGACTTTACCATTTTGGGAGGATGTGTAAGGGCAGGAAAAATGAAAGGTAAGACCATTTTTGGTGCAAAACTGTTTGAATTGGTTATTGTCGAATTCCATGCCATTGTCACATTGAAAACATTTAGTGCTCTTTTTAAATTATGTTTTTATGAAAGCACTAAATGAAGAAAAAATGGGGTAGACATTGGATTTATTTCCAATTGAAAAAGTTCATAGAAAGTTGGAATAATCGTCCAAAAACAACATATAATATCGATGGTCAGCCGTACTCAAAGTAGAGGATGTCCATAAATCACTATGTATGATATCGAAAAGCATTAAAGTACAATTTGTGGATGCAGAAAATGGTAATTTGACATGTTTTCCAAAAATGCAAGATTCACATATATGAGTCATAGAAATATGATTGCAATTAATAAAATTATTTTTTCGAAGGGAGCATAAAACAGAGACTCATGGATGTCCTAATCTAGAATGTCATAAGGAAGACGAAAGAGCAATAAAGGTTGAGGGAACTGAGGTTGGATTGTTGACGACATTTGAAATATGGTAGAGATATACGGTGCTATCACATCTCATTATTCGTCTCCATGTCGTAAAATCCTTTACTGTAAAACCAAAAGATCAAAGTCAAGGGAAACCCAATTATCAGTTGTGAAACGTCGCATGGAGATTAGATTCTTAATGAGTTTAGGGGCATGAAGGACATTTTTTAAGATTAGTGGTGGATATGTGGGGATAGAGAGGAATAACCATAACCACGGATGGGAATGCCTTGTCCACTATCAACAATAATATTCTGATTTAAATTACTCAAATTAGAATAAGACGAGAAAGTACCTTGTGATCCGTTATGTGAGATGTGGCGCCTGTGTCCATATACCAATTTTCGTCTGGAGTGTTGAGTGACATTGTGCTCATAGCTGCTTCAATGTCAGTCGGTGCATAAGTTGATGGCGGGGGAGCTATGTTGTGTAGGCAATGTTGGCTCGAGTGGTGCTGCGTTTGATTTTCCGGGTTTCCTTAAGGATGAGTTTCGAACGGGCCTCATAAAACGGAGGTAATAGTGTGCATTGCTGAAGGATGGTGGCAATGCCGTCATTGGATTCGTTCAAACCTGCAATAAGTTGCATGACTAATCGTTGATTAGTGACTGGTGCGCCGACGGTGGAGAGTTAGTCGGCAAGCATCTTGAGCTCTTGACAATAGGCAGACACGTTTGGGACATCGTCCTGATGAACGTCCTTGAACTGATTTTTAAGGTATAACGCTCGTTGAATTTTGTTGTCATGGAAAATATTGTCCAAACGTTCCCACGTTTGGCGGGCAGTGACATTTGTCTCAATGATGGTGTGCAGCAGATCAACATTAGATATCGTGTCGTATATTCACTGGAGGACGGCTGCGTCCAAACGAGACCAGAGTGCATCATCAGAAGTCGAAGGTGATGGTACGTCTGTGGACTTCGGCGTGGGAGGGATGATGTGGTCGATAACTTCGTAAACACGACAATGGATCTTAAAAAGCTCCGCCCACGAGGAGTATTGACTCTTTTACATTTCAAGAGTCATAGGGATGAAGTTTTTAATGTTGTTTACGGCAAGTGTCGGATGAAAATTGGTTTTGTCAACAATAGAAGAGGAAATTTAGGAGGAATAGGGAGGGAGAATGGCCGGAAAAACTAGGGTTCCGTCGTGGGGAAAAGAGGGGAGGGGGCGAGAGAGGTCGGTGGCTAGGGTTCCGACGTGGGCTAGGTGCCGACGTGGAAAAAAGGTGGCGGCCGAGAAGGTGTATCAGCGACTAGGGTAGGGTTTGTAGTTTTAGGCTATTAATACCATAATGAATATGTTCTTTGATTTTATTGATGAATGATTTACAATATATATAAGGTTACAAGAATATTTACTTTGATACAAACTAGGTAACTAATTATTCTAATTACAAAAAGATTATAATTTTACCTAAAATAGGAGATATAAAAAGAATATTGAGAAACATTCTATTAGTAAATACAAATTCATAGGTGTATTCGAACTAATTAGGAACCTTATCGACAACGACTCAACAATCCGGACTTTTAAGAGAATATTTTATGAGAGAAAATAATTTCTTTCAATTATTTGTAGCAATCAAACATTAAAATATTATAAACATTTTATTTGAGAAATATTTTTATCCCTACCAAACCCACGCTAAATCTTTTGTTTTTCTTTTCTCTGTTTCTCTTTCCATGCTTACTGGAGATGATAAAGATCAACATAGAGCCGGCAAAGAGCAATAACCACCAAGACACATTCTATTCAAGAACGTTGGGAGAAACCTTCTTTCGATGGTTCGTATCCATGGTCAAGCAGAACAAAACAAATTTTGATTGGTTATTTATTTATTGAACATGTGTGAATGTATACTTGCTTAACTTTTCTCAGAAAATTGTATCATCAAGATTTAGATTTGATTTATTAGATACATTTAGTTATACGCCAAATTGCAAGAATGACGTATATAATGAATAAAATTATTAGTGGATACATATTAAACTAAACTTTTTGAGATTCTCAAAAATAAAAAAGTACTACTATATCTATAATCTGGATAGAGGGAGTAGTGTATTTATTTTTTATTTTTTGTTTTGGTCCAGAAAAAACATAGAGATTTTATAAACTAGTCATAGTATAGGGAGCATATAAGTTTGGCTGAGCATTCAAAACACAAAAAGAAGATGCACGAGTCAAATACCTACTATACAGTATACAACCATATCTTTCTAATTAATTAGATTAGGAATAATCCGATCCCCAATCTAAACAAAAAAAAGAATCACCGATCTACCAATGGTTTCATTATTAGCTAGGTTTCAAGCCTTGGTGGCACGTCGTTATATTCTAGATCTAAAAAGACTTGATGAGATGTATTTATATATGCATTTGTGTTGTTTGCATAGCCCCTCTAGCCTCATGCTAATATTGAAAAAAAATTCAGCATTAAGAGAAGTAGATACCATTGCTAACGTGGACTGGATTTAAATTTGTCAGATTAGCAAGCTAGACAAGGTGTAATTACTGTACTTTTAATTTTACTTTCACCTTTATGACAATCAGCAAACTTTTTGTTTTACTAGCTTGTACAAATAAATCATTGACTTGATTTTTCATTTTTGGAATATATCACTCACGGACATGAATCCGCATGCACACTTTTGCAAGACGTGAAGTAGTGCTAAAAAGTGACTTTATTTTCAATACATTTTGATACTATATTATTCTTGGAACAGAACATTTATATTTCATGTGTGTGATGGATGCACCAACAAAGGTTTGTGATGTAGTGACTTGTACCACTTCATTCTTAATCAAGAAGTCTCGGATTTGAATCCTTTTGGGTATGGAGTCACATTTGATAGGGAGTATCTTGTCCTTAATGTGGGACTCCTCGGCACGAATCCAAATCTGAATTTAGTCGGACTCTAATGCGGATACCGGACACCCGATGGAAAATAAAAAAAAATGTGTGATGGATGTAAGGCTGGCCAGTGGGCAGGGTCGGCCCGGTCCCGCCCCGACACCTCCCGGTCCCACCCCGACACCGCCCCGAACCCGAGTAGTTAAAAAAAATTGCGGTATCGGGACTCGACCGGGACGGGACCCGTTCCGACCCGATCCCGACCCGATCAAGCCCGAAATCCCTCCTTTTGCAAAAACAACTGTTGCACCAACGACCATTTTACATTTTGACCGTTGTACAACGATCATTTTTGGCATCCCCCCTCCCCAACCCCCTACCCCCTTAATATTTATTTTTAACCCATAAGTTATTATATTTATACTTTAACCCAATTTTTCAACTATAAATACATCATTTTCTCTTCATCTTTCTCACAAATCTTTCTACAATCTCTCTAATCTCTCAATATATCTCTCTACAAGTCTACATTGTCTACTAAATATTCAATTTTATTTATTCATTTGGGAATTGGGAGTGAAGTTGGCAACTAGCTTGAGGATCTTCCATCGAGCAAAGTTTCAATTTTCAACCTCTCAATCACACGTCGACGTTACGTCGGCATTTAGTACATTCGTTCATTCATTAAATTATTATTGTCTGTTTATTTTATTTAGCGCACTTAATTTCATTTACTTTAATTATTTATTATTATAATTATAAACTTATAATGGTAGAATTTAAACGTATGCTTACGGGTAGGGGTCAGACTTCTTCTAGTAGGGGCAACAAGGGCAAGGGTACTTCTTCTAGTCATCCTATTCCTACACAGGATGATTTTGTTGATACTGAACATTTTCCTACAATACCATTAGATTTAGACGAGGAGCTATTTTCTGAAACTCAAGAAGACTTTAATTTAGATGATAATCTATTTGATACACCCACTAATGTTGATGACAACACACCCACTAGTGCACCTTCAACTGAAATGTCTCCAATTCCCCCTAGTATGAGACGAGGTCCAGCAAAACGACCATTAAAATCATATGCATGGATATTTTTTGATAGGGACGTAGAGAATCAAGTTGGTAGATGTAAAATTTGTAAATATGTTTTAAAATTTAAAACTGGAAAATGTCATGGTGGGATGGGGGGTTTAATGAGACACGTAGTAAGGGCTCATCCAGCTAGGTATGCCCAATACGAGGCTTCAAAACCGGGTGCGCAAACGCCCGCTCCATCGGGACAAGGTTCACATACTGATACTCTCCCGGACCAAGTATATGGTCCAATTAACCCTATGACGGGTGGAATTGTAGGCCCTAAATACAATAAACATAGAGATAGGGAAGCAATAACAAAGTTAGTTGTTGTGGAGGGTTTGCCTTTTTCATTTCCTTCATCTCTCGATTTTATTCATTACATTAGAGATTTGTATAATCCTGCTTTTAACGATTTTCCTATATCAACTGTTAAGAGAGATATATTTAAATTTGCACATGAATATCAATAGTATTTACATTATTCATTATATCATTTTAATGGCAAAGTGGCTATCACTTCTGATATAGGCCGTAGTACTAACGACCATGATTATTTATCGGTAACTTGTCATTGGATAGATTATAAATGGTCTATGCAAAAACGTATCTTAGCGTATAGATATATAGATGATAGGCACACTAGTAATTTTATTGCAGAAAATATTTATCAAGTGTGCGATTATTACAGAATAACCGATAAAATTATGACTATTATATTAGATAACGCTTCTTCTAACAATTACGCTATTACAATTAAAAAAAATAGTTTAACTCCATCTTTTTCAGATCATTTTCATATAAAATGTGCGTGCAATATATATAACTTAATTGTAAAGGATGGTCTATCACTTTTTGAAGACATTCTTAGTAAAATACAATTTGCTATAAACTTTATTTTTAAAAATAATAGAATACAACGAAGAAAAGAATATAAAAAAACTTGTCACGATTGCCAACTACCTTATAGAAAATTTCCAGAAGAAGTACTCACTAGGTGGAATTCTTTATACGAGCAACTACTTGTTGCTTCTGACTATAGAAAACCTATAACTTTATTTTTTAACTCTCATAATCAAAATCCAGCTTATATGGTTGTAAATAACGATTGGGTAAAAATTTATGAACTTATTGTATTTTTAGAGAAATTTTTTCAAGCAACAAAAGAATTTTCCGGTATATATTATCCTACTATTTCAACGATGTTGTTTTATATAGCTCTAATATTTTTATTACTTAGTGAATATATGTGAAAACTAGCTTATATGGCAGCTATTAAAAACATGTTTATCAAAATAAAAAAATATTTATTCCTATTCTCACTATTTATATTATTGGTGTTATATTAAATCCGACTATTAAAATAGACGGTACTAAATCACTTATTGAAACTATTTACGATTGTATAGAAGTACTATCACCTCCAAGTCCCAAAAATCCAAATCACCCACCACCTATTGAACAAACTAAAGAAGAAGTATTGTCTATCGTAGAAGACCAATGAAAAAAAGTATATAGGTTTTACCAACAAGAAAGTGTTAGTAACCTACCGGCTTCCATACCATCTTCTTCTTCTTCTTCAACACAACCTCACAAAAGACATGATGTTTCTGTGACTAGTATTGAAAGCCTCAGAAATAGAATGTGCGGCCGTACCGCTACTAACCAAATTAGCGAGTTTGATATTTTTGTTTTGCAGGGTCTGTACCATACCAAGCAGTTCTCAATGAAGAAGGACGTGAAGACTTGCTGAAATACTGAAAGGGGAATGAGAAGACCTTTTCGACACTTTCAATGATGGCCCGAGATATTTTGAACATTCAAGCGTCATCAATTGCGTCTGAAAGTGCTTTTTCTGCCGGCAGATATCAAATAGGAGACCACCGACACTCATTAGTCGGAGACAACTTGGATATTGTAGTATTATTCAGAGATTGGATACGATCGGAGCGGAGAAGGTGCGGTCAACCGGAGATCAACGAAGAAGAAGACGAAAACTTCAATGAAATCTTATCCGAAGGTGGTGGAAGCGACGTGGATCAATTTGACCAACAAATACCAATTCCAACCGAAGAACCACATGAAGTTATTAAGAAACTAGAACAGGTTTTTTTAAGAATGTAATTTTTTAATTGCAATTTTATTATGTAATTTGCAACTTTTGGACAACACCACAAAGTTGCAATTTCGACAATTGTATTTGTATTACAAAAAAATTATATGTCTATTAAATAATATAAGAGGCACAAAAACAGCCTTGAGATGTTTTTATTATACTATCTTATCTTGTTTAATTATTGAGTTTTTTATACATATGTTATTAAAAAAAAAAGGAAAAAACACTGGGATCCCGATCCCGATACCGCCTCCGACCCGATCCAGCCCCGACCCGATTCCGACGGGATCGGGACGAAACTTCGGCAAATCCCGCCAAATCCGATCTCGCTGACCCGACCAGCCCCGATCCCGCCCCCTTCACCCGTCCCGCCCCGACCCCGCCAAACCAGGCCCACTGGCCAGCCCTAGATGGATATAGGGGCAGAACTAGAGTTATACGGGATCAAGATAACCAATAACTTTAGTCAAAACCTTTTTTTTAAATCTAAAATTTATAAACTTAAAATTCTGGATCCGCGACTCATGATGGTAGGGTGCAGTCGACGTTCCAAGTTCTCATGGATCATAATCGTTGTTAGCTAAAACCTTTTCTACTCATTCTTAGATGCTCCTTCGTTTCCACGAAAATAATTGCAAGATTGAGTTTTTGCGGCAAAGCAATTCAGAGATGCAATTGTAAGTAGTTTTCATGTAATTTTAAAAATATCACAAAAAGACCATGTCCCTTTTAAATGTGAAATAGTATAGTCAAAGCATTATCCACCTCTCTTGTTCCTACCAGCAATATTGATTTCGATCTTTTAGATGTCTAAAAAAAAAGGATTTTGATCTTTACTACTCTGACAATCACCATAATATCTCAACGAAAATAAATAAATAATCATGACTCTGACTACTACTGCACAGATCACGCACTCATTTTTAACACGTTACACATGCACATTGTTAGCTGGTTCAGACAGAATTCAATGCTTTTAAAGTTTTAATTAGGTAAAATCTTACTACCCGCGAGATGCGACGATTGCTATAAAAAAAAACACTAACCATAACAAGTTTAATACTCATATATAATTTATAATTTCGTTTTAAATCTAATTGTTTCAAATTTAAAATTTTCATTCTTGTGGAGATTATTTATTTTCTCTTTAAAGATCAATTTCTAATCCTCTTTCTACACGTGAAAAGCAAATTTAAAGGTTGTTAAAATGATTTTTAACATGCTTTTAAGGTAGAAAGAGACGGAAGTTTTGATACTTAATTTTGATAGCAACTATCTTTTACAAATATTATTTTGCAATAGGTAATTGTTTAAACGTCCCAAATCCACGCTAATATTCATCGAAAAAAATATATATTAATATTTGAATCTTTCCAAATTATAACTCCTACCTTAATTCCTCTTTATACTAAAAATGAATACTTTTTATCTTTCAATTAAATAAAACTAACTATAGTCAATTTAAAAAGTTTGTTTAGAAAGAAAAAAAACTTTTGCTAGTTTTTGAAAAATAAATGATCTCACTAAAATATGTTATTAGGGACTTAATGCTATTTATGACAATTCTCCTTTTGAATTTGTGTTTGAAGAGGGTCATTTGCACTTTTTCCCCCTATTTTGTGTTGGTCTTTAATTTTTGCCCCATAAATGAAATTTATGCCTATTAAGGCATGGGTTCTTTGTTAAATCCGACACAATTTGTATTAAATCCTTTAAAAAACTTATGCCCCGTAAATTTATTTGAGGGGCAAAAATTAAAGACCCGTCCATTTGAAGGGAAAATCGTGCAATTAATTGGTTTGAATAGATACATATTTCAAATCACATGTCACTATTTCTTTTCCCGTTTTATGCACACGGCTTCTCTAGTAAGTAGTTACTCGGCCAAAGATATAAAATATAACAATTTACGCACTTTGATGGCCAATTCTATAGAATGGTCAACAATCAAAATCCTAACTCCGCTTTGGTTTTGTGATATTTCACGTGCTTTCATTGATTAGAGCTTTTACTTCTAAAACTGATATTTATATATATATATATATATATGCTGAAAATTCCTTTTTTATGTTATCAGTGTTATAAAATAATAAATTAGAACAAGAATGTTGGAGAGAAAGAGAGAAGAGAGAGAATTCTTTATTTCTCTTGAAAGATGTAAATACAATAAATGAAACATCTTTATTTATAATAAAAAACTGACTTGATCTCAAAACTATTAACTCTAACTTTTTTCTTAGAGACATTCACAATAATAAATATTAATATTTATAACAATCAGAAGCATTTTTTTATTATTCAATTTAAACGGACGCGGAGGCAGCATATCTCTTCATCAGTATCATCATCAGGAAGAAAATCTTTTAAAATAAACTAGCTAGCTTCTTTAAAGTATTTGCACAATATTCAACAATAAGATTCTTAGCTGGCTAAAATGGTTTATACATTACACAAGTCTATCATTTCCCAAGGAGCGTAGCACACGGCAATTTATGATGCCAATCTTAGGCACCAATCTTTCATGAGTACTGACCAAGCCCAAAAAATGCATTAACTAAAAGTGTAAATATATTATTGGGTCGCTAGGTTTTCTCCTTTTAACTTTTAAATAGACTGGAAAGACTTATGTTAGGTGTTTATTCATGTTACGATTTTGTCTTGCATTTTTTTTGTTAATTCTTTCTTCACCCAAGAAATACACAATCAATTTTTTTTGGGGGGGGGGGAGGGGGGGGGGGAAGATAACTAGTAGTACGAAGAGTATTTCAAGTGACATGATATTTACTCATTAATCTTCGACCTTTTACCCAAGTGAAGTTTATGTTTTAATACAACCAACTTCCACAAAAAAATTTCACCTACAACTTCGAATACTATTTATTTTTTTAACTTCAACAAAATATTGTCTAAACGTCTACTAATCATCATTATCTGTCTTTGAATCATTATCAAAGGGCTTGAGTAAACCATACGTGATAGCCATTGAAATCCACCCTCCAAGTAAAACTATCATAGCATATATCTTCGCTGATGAACCACCAAGATAAGCTTCAATTCCCTCAAATAAACACAGAGACAAAGATGCTACAATCACCATCACACCGATCCTCATTCTATTTTCACTCACCACTAGAGCTGGCACCATAGGAACAAAGGCTCCAAAGAGAAAAGCCAGAGACGACGCTGCAGCAGCCTTCACTGGACTAGGCAGTGGCTCTAATTTTCCGTCATTGCCCTGTTTTGACCCCTCCATCATGGTTCTTGCATCAATTTCCATAACTTTAATCATAGGAGATCTTCCAGGTGATTCATATATCAGCTTTCAACCTTGTGTTGAAGTGGCTAATATATTGCGAAAGGTCATGTCATGAGGGGCTTCACCTTGCTTGGTTTCTGCAATAGTTGGACTCAAACTATCTGAATCTTAGTTTTGTGTCCACCATCTTCTCCTTTTAACTCGTTGTCCAACCTATAGTTGTCAGCAATGGACTTTGAAATGTCTCGTTGAGTTGATACATACTCTTCGACCGCCATGCTACAGGCACCTGCAAGAGCTCCAGCTACACCAGAAAGTACCATAGACCTTTGATCTTGATCTTTAGCTGCGCCTACACCGAGCATCAAGGACGTAGCGGAAATCAATCCATCGTTTGCTCCAAGGATAGCTGCTCAAAGCCATTGAGCTCGCGCTAGTTTCTTTGAAGTTTTCTCTTCCTGGGCAGTTGCATGAGTCTCTTTCTTGGTACAGGTCTCAATTGACTCAGGAGAAGCCATGATTTAATGAATGGGAGTGTGGCTTTTAGCTGTAGGCACGCTTGTAACGCGTGGAAGCAATATGTAGGAGAGAAGCCCAGTGCATAAAGAATGAATATTGATATCCAAGAATTATCTTTACTTTGGTGGCACCGTGGGAAAAAACAAGCTGATACGTTAAAACCCAGAACAAACATAAGCACATACGTGTTCTTCTGAATGGGCTTGAGACATCAAACTATACAGACAACAACCAACTGCAAATAAATATAAGTTCTTATTGTTTGTTGCTCCAATTAGAGGAAACCCCGGGCATCACTCTGTCTCGTTCTAACTAGCACTTCATCCAAACCAAATTATATAAATCCTTCCGTTCAATCAACATCTTGTTCAATATGTAGAGAAAAACAGTGTAAAATGATGTAGATGGATTTTTCTCCAGTATGACGTCCACAGCTGGCACCACACAAACTAAAGGCATGCAGACTAGCAATTAAGGCATGCAGCAAGGAAAGCCGCTTGAATGGCTGACTCACGCAAACTAACTTCTCATCTGATAACGAACCTACTTATGCATATGAGGTACATCCTTTAGCACAAACATCGGTGAGCTGTTCAACTTGGAAAATATGCTCTTCAAGAAAATGTTTCTGATAGTCTAATGGTTACAATAGTCTAAAAAGGGCAGCTCGGTGCACTAAGCTCACGCTATGCGCGGGGTCCGGGGAAGGGCCGGACCACAAGGGTCTATTGTACGCAATAGTCTCTTCAAACAAAAGAACTCAACTTCTATAAACCTAATATTTTCAGTTGAACTCATCCCTATCATAAAATTGAGACCTTCATTACTTAGGAAAGCAGCTCAGCCGGACACTGACTACCTTGGGAAAGAGGAAGGACGATTATTGTAGAAATTACTTTGTACATTTTATCTTGAATAAACAAGTAAATAACACTAGAAATAGAGAGAAAAGAACAAACTAATGTGCAGGATTTCTGCTCCTTAACATGCTTTTCCATTCTCATAATAAAACTACCGTTAAAAGATTTGACATCACAGCTCATACTTCTCACCATCTTTCTTCTAGGAACCAATTGTTTGAGAGCAAGCACTATGCACATACATTCAAAAATCAAAATGTCTTAAAATCCCGCGCTTGTTATGTACATGATGACATATGACGTTGCTTCCCTATCTTTTTGCTCCTTCAGCTAAGTGAAGCAACCTTTTCAGAAATGGATGAAGGACAAGGGAGGATACAGAATGTTGCGAAACAAAATATTATTCTCTTTTTAACTCACTTTCATCACTATCCCAGGAAATTTTCTCAACCAGACACTACAAAAAGGTGATAGAATCAGTAAAGTCAAATCATTTAAACACATCTAAGAGGTAGACTTCATATGAGAAGAACTATTGATCCTATTTCAAAGAAATGAATACAAAAATTAAATTACAGCACCATAGCATTCTGTAAATATTGATCAATCAATTCCAAAAACACATGAATTGTTGGTTTCTTTGGTACGGACACTATAAAACGAAAGAGAGATATAAGGAAAACAATACACATTAAGATGCAAGAACAAAGACGATATATATGTCAGTAGAAAATACACAGAGCATTTAGTGCTTTCTTTTATTTTTAATGTTATTTTATATAATATTAGACGGAATATGAGTTTAATTGGAGCGACATGGACAGTGAGGATTCATATAGCCGACCCAACTTGATTGGGATTGAGGCTTAGTTGTTGTTGTTGAATAATACTACAAACATTTGGGAGTAGATTAAAATTATAATGTACGCTATTGTTGGGTTTACAAAGGATTGCAAGAAACGGAAATTACAAGTAACTGCTTATGTAAGAATTGAAATTACAATTCAACTAGAAACTGAAAATTACTATATAACAATAAACTGAAATTACAATATTTGTTGAACAAGAAGACCGAAAACTGCTTTGATTTTGCTGAGTCGAGTGTGGCACTCTGTCCTTAAGACAATATTGCCCCGTATGTATCCTTTATACGTTCCGGACAATTCGTCTCCCAAGATAAAACAGCAATGGAACAATTGAGCAAAGGAAACTCAAAAGCTACCGTGAAGAATATTGAATAACGAAATGATGCTTGGAAGATTAGGAAGAAACTGCTTTGCTTTGCTTTACGCTTTGTGTATATTCGTATATGAAGTGTCCTCAACAATGGTGTAAGGGTGTTTATATAGGAGGAAGAGGGATCGTTTGATCGCTTCCATAATGACCATTATTGGCCAAATAATGACCATTATGGAGGTAGTAAAGCCACCAAATAAATGGAGAAAATTGCCAACGGATTGGCCATTATTGGAGGTGTAATTCACCAAAATAAATGGTGAATTGAGTCTTTGGAACGTTTACGCTCGACCGTCGAAATTCTGACTTTCTGAAAACTTCAGGGACCAAACTGTACATCTTGAAACTTCAGGGATCAAACTGCACATCTGAAAGAATTCTGGTCCAAACTGCACATCTGAAACTTCTGGGATCAAACTGTACTTCTGACAAAGTTTTCTGGCCCAAAAATATAATATCAGAAGGCCCACAGCCCGTGAGCCCGTGAGCCCGTGAGCCCGTGAACCAGAGAACCCGTGAACCCGAGAACCCGGAACCGGAGGGCGGCGGCGGCGCGCGTGTGGTCTTTCCTTGAACCGAAGCACATCTAGGTCCTCCCTCCTTTAAACACAAGGGATACCCCTTGGGATCCCAAACCCCAAACCAATTTCGAGTCTTATATACACAACAATTCTTTCTTCCTCTACCGATGAGGGAGAATTGAACACAACACCACACTTTCCATGCTTCAAACACCTCACTTCGTGAACCAATATCTCTTTCATTTCTCAATGAAATTTGATTTATTCTTGGCCCTACGGTTATCTACGTACTTAGTACATCATGCATGTGTGAAGAACCGGATTCTCCAACATACGTAACACTAGTGTTTAAGCCGTTAAAGTTGATCGGTCGCAACTCCCGCCAAAGGCTAATTTCCAACAGCTATTAGCGTATATAACTAACACAACTTATTAGAATACGGTTTTGAACTATTTGTTACTTATACAAACTCTGTGAATGAAAGTCCCGTGCTCTTAACACTGGGTAGTGACAGACTAGATAAAGAATGATTAGCAAAGTTAAAAGATTGAAAGAAACTTACACAAGTTGTGCCGAATGGTCAGCATGTGGCTTGGGTAATCACAAACATAAAAACTGTTTTTGACAAATAAGAGATGGAAAAGGTAACATCTACTGATCCAAGACTTTTAAATAAGTATTCAACATAGAACTGATTTTAGATAAGTATTCAACACAAAATTGATATACCAGAATAAGAGGTGTTGAGAAGACAGAAATTTGTACACTTATGTTGCCCTAGAAAAGGTAAACCTCGAGAAAGTATCCATTCGCCATAATGATGTCTTCTGGAAACAACCACCAACAAAATCCAAGAAACGCATATTAGATACTACAGGTGTCACCTAAAAATGCATATTAGATGTTACATATATTCATCCATGCATATTAGATGTTACATATATCCGTCCCTGCGGTCTTGTTCCTCTGCCTCCTTGTTAGCAACTTGTACTGATTTGAACCAAAGGAATGCCTGGATAATGTTTTAGTCAGCTAAAAATCCGATTTTATTGCTGCAAGAAGCAGTATTTTAATCAAAAAGAAACTAACAAAACCAAAAGACCAGCCATCAAGAAACCTTCTTCCATTGGTTGCTCAATCCTATAAAAAAGTTGGTTGCTGATAATTTAAAAACAAGAACTAGTTAGCTATTATCTCGAAAATATGGGAGCAGATGCGAGTTCCAATACTGGATTGAAGATAGACCTCGCTATAACTCCACATTAGCACAGTTTTAGTTTATCATTAAAAAAAAATCAAATTAACCAAAAGGCACACTAAACCAAATCCAAACATACTAAAAAGTGCACATCATCATATATATCGGAGAAGAAAATATATCCTTACAGAAGTGGGAATGCCAGTGAAAGCAAAGAACCCAAGCACTGGAGCATAAAACACACTATCTGAGCCCAAAAGTCCAAATACAGGTTTCTGATTCACGTACTCAAAAACAGAACCGATCTGCACATCATAACCCAATAAACAAAACCATCAAGAATCAATCTTTACATAGCCCCAAAAAATTCTTCACTTAAAATATCGAAAAATATACTTCCACCCTCCCATTTTAAGTGTCTGGTTTGAATTGACATGGAATTTAAGAAGTAAAGGAAAGCTTTTACATCTTGTTAAATTAAATTAAAATCTTCTTAAACTTGTCATGAAATATGTTGAAATTGAAAAATTTACTAAATATAGAAAGAACAGACAAAAAAGTAAAGTAAGATACTTAAATTAGAACAGAGTGATTACTAGTCTTTAAAAATGAAAAATCCAGATAAAGAATTCACCGCTGCAATTGCTGTGACAGCAGAAGCAAGCAAATAAACAACGAAGGGAACTTGAAAGGTTGAAGAATCTTTCTGGGCTTCATCTCTAGCCCAAGGTGGAGGTTCGTCTGTACCGGGTTTAGCCCATGTGGGAACTGATGGGTCGGTTTCTATTTCTTCATCTTTTCCCTTTGATTTCTTAGCAGAGCCTTCAGTAGCACCCACAATTCCAAGCCTACGATTTGCAAGCGAATTTCTGTTTATCTTGTAATAGTAACTTGAGGGGGATAATGGAATTGAATTGGGTAGCCATGGGTTGATTGTTCTTGAGGAATGGATAAGTGAAGGGGAATTGAAGAGAGATGAACAAGTTAATGTCGCCATTTTTCTTGATATGTGCAACAGAAAGATAATTATGGCTTACAGTTTAGTGTACTAAAGCATTGTCATTTGTGATTTGTGTGGGACTGTGTTGCAGTGTATATTTTCATGGTGGAATTTCGCTGAGCTGTGAATAAGAGATAATGGTTCACTCAGGAAAAAATATATCCTTTTATCCCAAAACAAAAAAATTGTAGTCTATTTGCTAAAAGTTTGAAAATAAAAACTAGTAAGTTTTTTTTTTTTTGTAGAAATTTTATGATTCCAATACATTTCAAATGTTTTTCAATTTATTTAAAATTTATGAAATTAAGGTTGAAAATAAAATTGTATTTGGTTATAGTACTTTTTATAATGGAGAGAAAGAAAGTATTTTATTTGAAATTAAAAAAATAAAATTGAATTTAAAATTTTCATTATCAAATACTAATTTTAAAATAAAATACAAAATTATCACAGAACAAAATGAATAATTCTCACGTCTATACGGGTCCTTACCATTTTGGAAAAGTTGTTTATACATGTTTCTTACAGATTTTGTCTTCGTCCACCCAAAAATAATAAACAAAACAATAATTATACAAGCATAATTTTCTTTTGAGTTAATGGTCAAAAAAATATCTCGAACTATCAATTTTTTTATGAGTTGAACTATTAGTTGTGTAAGCTTCTTATTTAAACTATCATCATCTATTTGTCAAAATACACATCAATTATTAATTGTTTACTCTTTTTTTTTCCACAAACCTTTTCTTCAAAGTTTTCAGAAAGATATCTTTCTGGAGATGGTACAAAAACTTATGTGATCTTCCTAATCTTTGTACTATCTTCCTTGCAGATTCTCTTTTACGTGCAGGATTGCACCAAAATATGGCTGTTTTTGGTAAATATTTTTCAATATTTTTCATATTTTTGAAAAATATTTTCTCTAGAAAAATAAGTGACTTATAAAAGTAGAGAAAATAAATTCATAAATAACTTTTCTAGTTTATTGTCTCCTCCCAATTACCCAACGCCTCCAACTCCACCTCTTGACCATCTACCCCCACTATCCCCGAACAGTCGAACACCCACTCCCCATCCATCTCATCCCAAATATTTTGATAAATTACATATAAATACTTTAAAATATTTTTTTTTACTTACATATCAAATATTAAAAAATAAGTGAATTATACTTTTCCTTCGTATCAAACACACAATATATCTACATGGCATTTCCGAACCCATTCCTTAATTTAGGCCTTGTTGTCACCTACCCATTAGTCAGTTCTTGACGTTGTAGTTTGTGTTGGGCCTGACTGAAATATTGACCCATCGTATGGAAACATCATAGTCACGTTGATGAGCCCATGAATTCATTTTTCTACAGGCCTTCCCGTACTAAGTACTAAACAACATCACATTTGCACTTTCTCAATTTTGTGCTGGTCTTTAACTTTTGTCCCTTAAATGAAGTTTATTTCTATTGAGGCATAAGTTAGGGGAAAAATTAAAGATCAACCCATTTGAAGGAAAACCGTTCAATTAAATAATTATAGACCATTATTATACGCAAGCAATATATGATTCTTTAATTTCTACAGCTGATTTCGTATTTAATCAACCACTATGAATTAATCTATTACTATCAGAGAACAGTAAGTTCATCAGTACTCCACATTCACCGACTTATAATTATAAATCTATTCCACTAATTGATTTTGGTCTTGGAATTAATGTTTAGATATTTTATGATACTATAAACTGTAAAGCTAAGTTGTAGGTGAACATTCTTTAGTAACGGGCACAAATAGAATGTTAATAATTCATATCGAAAGAACAACAAATGATATTAGGTAAGGATGATTAAGAAAGGAACATAAGTGAAGTGATAATGGGAAATGGAGTCCAATTATGAAGACCCCATGGGGTTTCTTTGTGTGGATGATAATAACTTGATTTTGGAGTATATTAGTTTAATTTCTAAATGGATTACATCATGTCCTTAAAATTATACTCCATATGTTTCAATTTATGTGACTATTTTTTTAATATGTTTCAAAAAGAATGTCATATTTTTATATTTAGAAATAATTTACATTTATTGAATGATTTATAGTTACACAAAAATCTAAGACTTGTTTTGGATCACATAAATTTCAAAAATTCTCATTTCTTTCTTAAACTCCATGTCAAATCAAATAGTGTCACATAAATTGTGACAGATGGAGTAATTATTACTACTACTTCCGTCTCAAAATATTTGTCATGATTATTATAAATAGATATCTCAAATTATTTATCGTTTTCGAATTTCAAGGCAAAATTAATTATTTTTTCCTACTTTACCCTTCGAAGAATTTTTTAAGAAAGACTACAAACTCCTTGATTATGGGGTGTTATTACTCTTCTGCAAGTAACAACAACAAGCCAACCTTGTTATCTTAAACACCTGATCACGTTTTACAATATGTAATTACTACAGTTAACTACTTTCACCATATTAGGAGTATAAAGTGGTTCTTAACACAAAGTTTCAAATGGAGAAGGAAGTAAAAATTGATAAAAAATATCTTTAAAACACACATTTGCATTTACTATAGATAATGTTATTAACACATATTCATTTAATGGAGAGATGAAAGCTTAGATATAAATAAGGTTAAAATAATAAAATACTCCTTCTAATCATTATTTCTCAAGGGGCTTCTAAATAAAAAAAAGAGATAAATATTTTGAGAGATAATGTTATTAACACATTCATTTAATGGAGAGAGACGAAAGCTTAAGGTTTAAATTATAAAATACTCCCAATCATTGTTTTTTAAGGGGCTTCTAAATAAAAAAAAAAGATAAATATTTTGAGACGGAGAAGGAAGTATCAATCAACGGTCTTAACAAGAATGAAAAATATAGGGTCCTCCGGGGCATAGCTGGATGACAAAGGAGGAGAACTTAAAATTCAGCTGGAGGTCTGAAGCGTGGGTTCGAACCCTGGTGGGAGCAAATTGCGCTCTTCTGGGGTAGGACCTTGTATGTGATATCAATTGCTCTGTTCTCAAACCCTGGTCATTCATGCACATCCGGCGATTTACTGATAGTAGTGCTGAGAGACCAGTACTACTATCTTTAGAAATAATCTGGCGTAAACCGGAAAACTGGATATAAAAAAAATGAAAAATATAGGAGCTTGCACCGAAAAGCATGTACTCACAAAAGTCAACTCTATAGTTGATGCAGAGCCACTCAACAACACCCTAATTATTGCTCTTTTTACTTTTCTTTTATTTACATTTCTAATTGTTTTTTTACCGCCTGGAAATAAAATTTACCTTAGAAGTTTCATCTGTTTTGTATTTCTATTTCAACATTTTTTTCTACTCACATCGTGCTAATTTAGAATCACATTCACGCTGCACAGGCAAAAGAGAAAGTATTTTCTATCAAGATTATTTTATTTACCTGTCTCAAATTTAAAAGTTCTGATTAAAGACGAAGGAATCTTATCATTCATTCCATCCTGCTCAATGAAGGGTTCATGTCTAACATTGTGATTATATGATATCTACAATGAGCTCTTTTTATGAAATCTCTAGTTTTCGGTATAACAATTGACATATAATTAACGGACATTAACTATCAAACAGTCCTTTTCACATTATAAAACTATGTACTTGCATGAGTCATGTATAGCTTCTCCTTTTTGTTTACTCGTCAGAATTTTCTTTAACATCACTGGATTCCAAACTAATCTAAGCTCCCAAATTGAATTATGGAAACATCAAAGCAAAGTGAGAGTGTATTTTTGTTGAGGAAAGATATTTCTTAAAGTTTTAAAACCTTCTAGAAATACGGAGACTCGTATATTGATTTTCAACCACAAAATATCTAAAACAAAATTAGTTTTCCACTCGGTATTCGGTATCTATATTGGAGCCCAACTATATTAGAATTCGCGCCAAGTAGGGCCCATTCGGAGGAAGCTCTTCCT
Organism: Anisodus acutangulus; assembly: GCA_029783415.1. Lineage (NCBI taxonomy): Eukaryota > Viridiplantae > Streptophyta > Magnoliopsida > Solanales > Solanaceae > Anisodus > Anisodus acutangulus. Next base: position 30,300,274 of record CM056501.1, read on the forward strand.
ACCAAAGATTTTTCCATATCCAGAACTCAAATCCGAACCTCTGATTAAGGAAGGAGCAGTCTCATCCGCTGCACCACATCCTTTATTGATCACGAAATATCTAATTAACGTAATATCTATCTGAAGTAAAGTTTGAGAAAGTCATGCGGCTGGCGTAGGATTTTGGACACAAATGATAAGGTAGTTGCCTTGGATTTTATATTGATGATGAAATGAGGCTGATATTTCGTTGTTACACGTACATGTATTTGACACAATGATGTCTATTCCATTATATTATCGACGATTAATTAATTTTCACTAATGGTTGATGTATATATTTCCGATATATGTCAAGCTCTATAAGATCACTTCCATCAACCAATTTAACTTTTGAGACAACGGGGAAAAGAAAAACCATCATTAAACAAGTGTTGAATCTAGAAAATTAAAGTACCTACCATGTTAAGTAATAAAAATCACTCAACACTTAATCTTCCAAGATATTAGAGTCCCACTTAAATCTTATAATTATTAATCCAGTATTTCAAAGTAGCACTTATCTAACAATGCATTGATTGCGTTAGATTAGAATATAACGTCCATATAAGCCCCCAGGGGCACATGCGAGTTGGTAAGTGGCAAGGTGATTGGGGTACAACCATTCCGACGTCGCGGGTTCGAATCCGTGTGGTGACAGTCTTTGCTGAAATATTGCAAGGGTTGTTGCTGGGTTCGTGTCCCGTTGGTCCTCTCTTTTGCAGGGCTGCCACTCACGCATATCCCTCGATTTACATCCCACCTGGCCAAGGGGCCTCTGATACAGGTGGAGAGTTTCGCCTTCGGACTTTCCCCTTCACAAAGAATATAACGTCCATATGCATGTGAGCAAAGAGTTACTTACACGCATACTCATCTCTAAAGTTTCTTAAAATATCCAATACGTCCATAATTTTTTTTCTTTACGTAATACTCAATTGGTGACTTCTAAACGTGGATTGTGCTGCTTGGATTACGTATTACTTGGAAACGTGAATCCAAATTCAAGCAATAACCTCACTAAGTTTTCCTATTAATCTTATTCATTACTCTTGGGAAAATATGCTTGTTTTTCAAGTCTTGCCTCTATTGAGTATTGAATTTTTTGTTTGTTTAGAATAATTACCAAAGTCTTCCGAAGAACATGCTTGGTTAAGCTTTTCTTTGTTCGAAAATTTATAGTGCTGAAAAGTCCCTCAGTTCCTTCTTTATTTTTTGGTTTTGTTTTGGATCAACGCAAAAGAAACTATTGTACAAGTATAAGCAGAGGCGGACCCACGATTTGAAGATGACGGGGCCACCATCAAGGAAAAATGCACGTTAGTGGAAGAGATGTCACATAACACCGCCTTGTTTGAAATTTTATTAAAACAGTCATAGAACCGATATACTAATATATATATATATAAATACTAATTAAATGATATATCTGGATGAAACTTGTTTCGCGGATTGGTAATTTGGACACCCCTTTTCATGCGATAGGCTTCATGTTCAAAACTCGCCACAACACATTTTTATGCATTTTTTTCAATTGTCAACTAGAAATAAAAAGGCCAAAAAAAATACTGCAGCATAAGAATCGAACTTGGGTTGGGAGGCCGAGATGAAGGGTCTGAAGGCACACTGACCAAATGAGTTAGCCAGATGTGTTTGAGGGGTCCTTTTAAATATATGATAGTTATTCAAGATATATACACAAACTTTTTTTTCCGAAGTTAACAGGGGCACTTGCCCCATCTCCTAATATGGTAGGTCCGCCCCTGAGTATAATTATAACTATTCAAACACAATTATTTAATTTTACACAATTTCTTCAAAAGATGCTACTCAACAAATCTTTCAAAAGGGTTATCCTAATATGGAACGGCATTTCCTTTTCGTAGTCTCGAAACAAAGAAAAAAGGAGTTGGAATGCATTTAAGTATTACGTGAGATTCAGAATTTGTTGCGTGAAGGGACTAATTCTTTTCCACTTTAATACTTCTAAAGGTTCAAATTAATGATTAAATGCATATCCTTAGCTCAACGTTTCTTGAAATAAAGGATAATATAAAAAAATAATAGAAATTGTTTAAATTACTAATTTATTACTTATGTAAAGCAGGAGATGACATCAGTTAATGGACCAAATAGGAATTTGCTAGGGAAGACAAAAAACAGGCAGGACAGAACAGAACAGATGAAAGAACAAAAGCACGCAGTTCATGAGGAATGTGTCTGTGTCTGCCATTTGTTTAGGTATCCATTCACGTATTTCGTGCATTGCCATATATTGTTTCATCTCTTTTTAATCACCAACTCCAATGGTTAAAAATTATAATTGAGGTATACACTTTTAACATAATATGGATGCAACAAATATGATATAGTAGATATTTTATGATAATACTCAACTATTCAACGGCAGGGGTGAAAGGGATATATAAAATTAACTCTCTTTTCTTTGATGTATATATAGTAGATGATGAATTCTGGTGATGAAAATTTTGCCTCTGCCATTGGGGAGGACGCTTTTCTTTACTATCTAGGAGTTGAAAACAGAAGTACTTCGAGATATACGAGTATATTTATTGATAATGCATATAAGAAATTACTCTGACTTAGACCCTACTTAGGTGTTGAAAAATTATTAAATAAATAGTAATCAATAGATTTTGAATCTACTGGATTAGATGATGTGGTTGAATTTCGAATCCGGAGTCGTAAAATTCAAATTTTGAATCTATATATATAGAAAACTAAATGAAAGGAAAAGAATGCAGAGTTTATACCTAATATAGTAACACTACTTATCATGTCGTTAGCTAATTATGCTTTCATATACGTTTTAAATCTCTGGAATTGAGAGTTGGTCAAGAGCAGCTTTCATAAGATTCTTTATGTTTTGTTTGGTTTGTTCTGTACTTCTATAGTATTTTTTGGGGATTTCTTCACATTTCGGACTTCAACGAGGGAGGGTAAATTAAAATGTATGACTACTTCTAGGAATGTTCTTGCTATTTTTAGGTATTAAATAAGTACCAACAAAATGATGTTGTCAATTGGACAAAAAAGATTGAGAATTTTTTCTCTGGTTTACCCTAAAAAAGTATGGTTAAATATGCATAGTAATTTTAAGGATATATGGATTAATTTATAAGAAAATGCAATAGATAATTAGCAATAAATAAATGACAACGACAAGTAAGAAAAATAGCATGAATTGACATTATCTTGATTGAAACTTCTAAATGGATTTGGTCCGGTCCTTAGCTAAGTTGCTTCGAGCCCGAGCCAATATTGAGAGCTTGTACAGTTCAAGATTACAGTAAAATCGTACAAGTATGTGAAATGAGAATCAGTGCCCTTCCAACATGAAGGTTGGGCTCCTTTTATAGTTATGAATACAGGGCATTTATGCCCGAGAATCATTCTTTAAACTAAATGCAATTAAATAATAATAATGGCCACATTATGACCAAAGAGTAACGGCTAGCACCAAATCCAGAAAAGGTCTACATTAAACTCCTTCGGTCGCCTACCCGGTGTCACTTACTTCGACCCTTGCCCGGTCCTACTCTTCAACCCAGATTCAACCCGAAGTATCTCACACTGGGCGCACTGCATTACTACTCCATCCGACCTCAAACTTAAACCATGCCACGTGTCGTGTCAGTTTATACCGTATACAGATAGTCTCCACACTTTCCGGATCAAAGTTTACCGAAGTGATGGAAAATGGAAATGATTTCCTCGGTGCCTTCCTTAGTAATCTTCCCTTTAAATTACTCCGAAATAGGCGGGAAAGTGAACCGTTCGACCTTCTCCCTGATCTGACTCATGTCTCTTCACTCTACCACTTTGGACAAGTGTCGTCTTCTGATTGAATCATTGTTTCGGTTCACGAACCAAAACGTTCTTTGCAATGATGAACTTGCCTCTATAAAAATTCCTCTTTTTTTCACTTCTTAATTTTTACTTTCTGGTAAATTTCCTCTAACCCTTCGAATTCCTTCTAATCTCCAGGTCTTCATATCTTCAAGTCTTCAAATCACCACACCTTCAAACCTTCATATCTCCGTATCTTCAAATCAATGGCACATATTACTCGATCTTCTTTTGGAAATATTTTTTCGGCTCCGTCACCGCCACCGGCCACCGACGATGCCACCAGCGCCGGTGAGTCTTCTAGTGCTCAGGCTATGCCCAAGGGAGTGGCCCCACTATATTCATTCCTCATTTCATGAATGACAATGGAGATAGGATCGGATGCATTAATTCTGCCGATTGATGAATCATTGATTCATGCCTTTGACATTCATCGCACTTTTGGATGAAGTTCTTCGCGTCTTCTTTCATCTGAGCCTAATAGTATCCGACCCTAATCAGCTTTCGGACCAAGAGCTCTGCTCCAGAGTGATTGACACAAGTCCCCTTGTGAACCTCGCGCATCACATAATCCGTCTCCCCGAGACCTAAACATCTTGCTAAAGAACCGTAAAAATATCTCCGGTATAACTAACCATTAACCAGATAAAACCTAGCTGCCTTAGGTAGTCGATATATTTGTTGCGTCAGTTCCATGTCAATCTTGTTGTATTTACTTTGGTATGACCACCATAAATTGCGGAATTTAGCAATTGTATCACTGTACCCAAATTAAATTTCTTCGCTTTTATGGACGAGCCCAAATTATCCAAGGCATCCGTCTCATTGTTTTGTTCACGTGATACATGCTCCATGGTCCATTATTTGAACCGATGCAATATCACTTGAATTTTCTCTAAGTAGTTTTGCATCCTTTCTTGCTTTACTTCGAATACCCCGTTTACTTGATTAACAACCAGAAAAGAGTATCATTTTTCTTCGATGACCTCGTTTCCCAAGCTCCTTGCCAATTCTGAACCTGCAATCATAACCTCATACTCAGCTTCATTGTTAGTTAATTTTACAGTTCTTATCGACTGCCTAATAACATCTCCTGCAGGTGCCTTAAGTTCTACTCTAAGCTCATACCCTTTCATGTTTGAAGCTCCATCCGTGTACAAGATCCAGGCCCCCAATGTTGTTTCCGAAGTTAGTAAGAGTTCTCTTTCCACCTCGAGAATCATCCAGAGCGTGAAATCCGCTACGAAGTCTGCTAGAACCTGAGACTTTATAGCTGTTTTTAGTTTATACTCTATGTCATATCCACTAATTTCTACTGCCCATTTTGCTAACATGTCGGACAGTTCCGATTTATGCATCATATTTTTTTTACGGATAAGTTGTTACTACACATATATGATGACATTGGAAATACGACCTTAATTTTCTAGAAGTCGTTATTAATGTTAAAGTCAGTTTTTCTATATAAGGATACCTAGTCTCTGCACTAGCTAATCTTCTTCTCACATAATAAATAGGAAATTGAGTACTTTTTTCTTCTCAAACCAAAACTTTACTTACTGCGACCTCGTACACTGCAGGTACAAGAACAACTGCTCGTCTGCCTTCGGTTTATGCAGCAATGGCAGGCTAGACAAATATTTTTCAAATCTCTCAAAGCTTGTTGGCACTCTGGTGTCCATTCAAGTCATTCTTCTTTCTCATTAAAGAAAAGAACCAGTGACTTTTTTCAAAGATCAATAGATGAACCTGCTTAGAGTGGCTATTTTCCCGGTGAGTCTTTGCACTGCTTTCACATCTTCAAGTACCTTCTAAATCTCTTCGATAGCTTTGATTTTATCCGGATTGATCTTTATTTCTCAGTTTGAAACCAAGAAACCTAAGAACTTGTCTTAGCCAACTTCTAAAGCACATTTTTCTGGATTCAACTTTATGTTGTACTTTTAGAGTATGCCAAATATTTTCTGAAAATGCTTTAAATGGTCCTCTGCTTCCAAGGACTTAACTAACATATCATCAATATAAACCTCCATTGTGTTACCTATTTGATCCTCGAACATGCGGATTAACTAGGTGTTGGTTTGTTACTCCGGTATTTTTAAACCAAAGGGCATTACATTATAGTAATAAGTCACGTATCTAGTTATAAAATAAGTTTTCTCTTGATCCTTCTGGTTCATTCTAATTTGGTTGTACCCGGAATAAGCATCAAGAAAACTCATCATCTCATGCCCCGCCGTAGCATCGATCATTCGATCGATGTGCGATAAAGAAAAAGAATCTTTTGGGCATGCTTTATTCAAATCTTTAAAATCTATGCATATTCTCAATTTATTATTATTTTTAGGCACGACCACTGTGTTTGCTAGCCAGTATGGATACTCTACTTTCCAGATGAAACCTATATTTAATAACTTTGTTACCTCCTCCTTGACAAATTTGTGCTTGTAATCGGCTATTGATCTCATATTTTGCTTGACCGGTGGAAAACTTGAATCCAAACTCAACTTGTGAGTCATGACTGTTGACACCCAATTTTGTCCCGTCTTTTCCAATTTATTTGCAGTTTTAATTATTTTTAGCACCTCAAAACAATTTTAATCTATATACATACATGCGTATATATATATATATATGTGTGTGTATATATCTCATTATTATTATTATTCACATTTTTTATTATATCATTTGCATATTTTATAATAATCATAAGTTATCCGAAATTCTATATTATTTTATTCTCGCAAAATTGCATCGCATTTCCCTTTTATTAAGCATTAAGCATTTCGCAAATATTATATTTTATTATTATCACGTCGTTATGTTATTTTAAATAATTCACATCTTTTACAATATATATATATATATATATATATATATATATATATATAATATTTTAATATTAAACCCCTCTTTTATATTTTTAAATCCATAACCCATTTTTTATTTCCTAACCCAAAACAATTCCTACCCAACCCAAACTAAAACCCATTTTCGTCCAAGCCCAACCCATAACATTTTTTATTTCCTAACCCAAAACAATTCCTACCCAACCCAAACTAAAACCCATTTTCGTCCAAGCCCAACCCAATTTCCTAACCCAAAACAATTCCTACCCAACCCAAACTAAAACCCATTTTCCCACAAGCCCAATCCCAAAATAAACTCCCCAATTAAATCCCCATTCCGCTTACCAACCGTACTGAAAATTTCAAACAAATTTAACTCCCCTAAGCCGACCAAGAACCCTTGCCGCCCTCTTTATCCCCTTCAACCCAAAACCAAAAAAAAAAAAACAAACTGAACCCCCCTTCACAAATCACGCTTCTAACCCCGACGCGACCGGTCACCTCGCCCCCTGCCACTAACCCTGACACCACCACACCCCTCCCGTCACTTCGCCCACGCCCATACCCCTAAAATCCGCTTCCAAAATTCAGAAATCTTTACCTTTAATTCGAATTTCAAACTCGTTCTTGGGGGGAAATCCACCTATAAATACCCCATGTTGTTCTTCATTTTGGAAGGAGATTTTTGGGGGAGAAAAAATAGATTTTTGGAAGGATTTTCGGAAGATTATTCCATATATACATAAATATTTTGTTGTGTTCTTGAGTTTAAAGCATTTGGCTTCTTTGTTGTTTCAAGAATCAAGTCCGAAAAGCTTGCAGGGATTAAAGTAAATAACGGCGAATTATTCCTCGGAGTTTATTTATTTTATTTCTTTCTTTAATTCAGCTTTTATCCCGCTTTGTATTGTAAATTATTTATCGCACTTATGTAACTATTGAAATGCTTAGAATAGGCAAACTTAGGATTAATTCATAGGGTAGTTTAAGATTTGAAACCTGTCGCTAGCTTATTTATTTGTAGGCTCGGTTGAATTCAAACTTAGAAACCCTTCGCTAGTTATTTATTTTAGGCTCGTCACGCGTATTCAAGATTTTCAAAAACAACTTTTGTCATCTTTTATTCGCTTTATTAATCATTCCGAATAAGTTTATCTTTTGTCAATTTACAAATCAATGATTCCCAAAATTTTACTTCTTTGATAGTATAAATAATTTATTGTCACAAATGCATATTTTTCAAAACTTTATATGTATCTTTCTTTTTATGTCATCTGAATACGCACTTGTATAAAATGCATCATTTACTAATTATTTGCAAACATCTTTTAATCTATTATACTTGTAAAACATATATTTTTCTAGCAATAATTAACCTGAGTTTGACCGGATAATATAAGTTAGCGGATCTTAAAGGATGCCTAACCCCTTCCCTTTAGGATAATAAAGAACCCTTACCTAGAATCTCATTAGTTTCGCAGACCATTAAAATCGGAGTTACATTGCAGCATTTAGTTTAATATTTAGGTGTCCTAATTCACCGTAAAAGATAATTAGGTGGCGACTCCTCAATCATTTACCCAGGAATCACCCATACGTCCGTGCTCCGCTTTGACCCGAGCAGGTCAAAATAGGGCGCGACAATGACCTCCGATGGAATACCTGTCATGTCTAAATAGGATCAGACAAAGCAATTGGTGTTAGCTTTAAGAAATTCAATTAATTTTAGCTTGAGCTCTGGGGTTAACCCGATGCTCAAGTATACCTTTCTATCCGGTAGATGAATGAACAAGATAACTTGCTCTAACTCTTCTGCGGTTGACTTCGTGGTGTCTGAATTATCCTGCAGCACAAATGACCTCGGGACGCGATGTCAATTTTCTTCTTCATCATAGATTATCTTGTCTTCTTCCCCTTTCTTCGGACTTGTAGGGTTCGATTCCTGTGATTGTTATTTGGCTTTTTGCCTTTATTTGCATCCTTCATCATTTTTAGCGCTTGGACCGACTCTTCTACTGCAAACATTTCCCTTGCCGTCGGTTGTTCACCACGAATTGTCTTTATTCCCTCGGGAGTTGGAAATTTTAACATTAAGTGCACCGTCGAAGGTACAACCCTCATGTCATGTATCCAAGGTCTGTCGAACATTGCATTATATCTCATCTCGCCTTTAATAACGTTAACTTTGTTTGCTTGATTGTCCTAGCCGCATTGACTGGAAGAGTGATTTCCCCCTTCGTTGTCTCACTTTACATATTGAAGCCATTCATGACTCGGGTTACCGGTACAATCTGGTTTAGCGGACCCAATTGCTCTACCACCTTCCACCGGATAATGTTGTCCGAGCTACCTGAATCAATCAAAATCCACTTAATCTGAAATTTATTAATTAAAACAAAAATTATCAATGCATCATTGTGCGGTTGAATGATGCCCTCCGTGTCTTTATCATTGAAATAAATGGTTTCCTCCGGCACGTAATCTCTAGACCTTTTCTCCCGAGTAATTGAGACATTTTTCTTTTTCGCGGTCATAACGAACCCCTTTGAAACTTCCATTCCTCTGATGATCATGTTTATGACATTTCGGGGTTCAATCGGATCTAATTGCTTGTTTGGCTTTCTATTTCTGTAGTATTTCTTTGCTCGATCACTTAAAACTCGCGTAGGTGGCCATTTTTCAATAATTAGGCCACTTCATCCCTACATTAATGACAATCCTTCGTTCGGTGACTATGAGTCCTATGATAATCACAAATTAAGCTTGGATCCCTCTGAGTCAGGTCCGTCTGGAGTGATTTTGGCCATCTTGTTTCCTTGATATGCCTAATAGCCGAAACAAGTTCGGCAACATTAATGTTGAAGTTATATTCGAATAACATTGGGTTTTCAACATCATTAGAAGATCGTCTATCATCTCTATCTGATGAGCACCTAGGAAAAATGCCATAAGTAGATAATGAAGAACCATAAGACTGAGTTACATGGGATGCATATGCTCATAAGAAATCATGGAGTCACCCATTAATAGTAATAGAACTTTATGGAGAAGTTGCGATTGTTACGACTTCTATCCGATTTGAAATTAGACCTTTTCGGTTACGTGTAGGGTTGATACTAACTTTTGAATACTTCGACTCCGACTCAACTACCTTCTTCGACTTATAAAATTTTTTGTTCCGTCCTAATGACCTTGGTGGAAGTTCGAGCTGATTATCCTCCACCTAAATTTTAGACTTGTATCTATTGTGCACATCCATGTTACTGTTGAGAATTTTAATAAGTTCTCCTTTAATTTGAGCGAGGCACTGGAACTCCTAGGATTCAACCTCTTGGTGTAAACTTTAGCTGCCCATTCATCCGGTACCCAGAGAAGAAGCATCCGCTCCTTTTGAAACTTCGACATGAACTCCCGCAGCAGCTCCATATCCTTTTGAGCAATTTTGAATATATCTGATTTCCTCGCTTTAACCTTCCATGCTCCATCATGTGTCTTTATAAAAAGCATCTGCAAGCATTTCAAATAAATTAATAGAATGTTCAGGCAATATAGAATACCATGTCATTTCCCCCTTTGACAGTGTTTCGCCAAATTTCTTCAACAACACCGATTTAATCTCATCCATGTGTATGTCATTTCCCTTTACCGCAAAAGTGTATGACGTCACGTGTTCATGTGGATATGTGGTTCCATCATACTTCGAGAGATTACACATCTTAAACCTCTTCGGTATCAACTTCGGTGCTACACTCGGTGGGAATGGTAATTGGATGTATCTCTTCGAGTTCGGCCCTTCAGGATCGGAGGCGCTCTCGGAATCTGGTCTACCCGTGAATTGTAGGTTTCAACCTTCTTTTTTTTAGTATCCATTCACTTAGTCATAGCCTCAAGCATCTTCAAGACCTTTGAGGACTCATTAGTCCCCAAACCGTTGGCATTCTCATTGACTCGATCTTCTTCCCGACCTGGATCATCATTACGGACATGTCAAGGTTTATCTGCCTCACTTGCTCCGTTGCCCTTCTTTTGCAACTGAGTTATAGCTTCCCGTTGGTACTTCAGTATATAATAGATTCAAGCCACATTTATTTCTTTCTCTGCATTGTCTGGCATTTTCTGACGCAACCTTCTAGACGCCTGAGGTGAAATCACAGAGTTGTTGTCATTCATTGGATCAATGGGCGGAACACCATTTGGTGGGTCAACGGGAGGAACATCATTCATTAGAATGACGTTCAATGGATCAACGGGTGGGGTATCGTTGTTGCTCTCATCATGGTGGCTAACTTGACTCTCACTGGCCATTTAGAATTAACCTGAAATCACAAAATCTCGAAAGAAATAAGTGAAATTTGAGTTTGAAACAAGTCACCACTATTATCCTTAGCCCCACGGTGGGCACCAAACTGTTTACCCTAAAAAAGGTACAATTGAATTTGTATAGTGGTTTTAAAGTACGTGGATTAATTTATAAGTAAATGCAATAGATAATTAGCAATAAATAAATGACAATGACAAGTAAGAGAAATAGCCTTAAATGACAGTATCTTGATTGAAAATTGTTAATGAATTTGGTCCGGTCCTTAGCTAAGTTGCTTCGAGTTCGAGCCAATATTGAGAGCTTGTACAATTCAAGATTACAGTGAAATCATGCAAGTAAGTGAAATGAGAATCAAATGCTATTCTAACATGAAGGTTGGACTCCTTTTATAGCTATAAATACAAGACATTTATGCATGAGAATCATTCTTTAAACTAAATGCAATTAAATGACAATAATGGACACATTATGACCAAAGAGAAACGTCTGACACCAAATCCGGAATGAGTCTGCATTAAACTTCTTCGGTCGCTTATCCGGTGTCACTTGCTTCGGCCCTTGTCCAGTCCTACTCCTCAACCCGGACTCACCCCAGAGTATCTCACACTGAGCGCACATCATTGTTACTCTTTCCGACCTCATACTTAAATCATGCCACCTATCATGCCGATTTCTACCATATACATCTCTCTTGCTGTCCATCAACTGAGTTGTCTTTGATTGTTTAGCTAGGTTAGTGGCAAATGAGAATCACTAAAAAAATGCCAGAAAAATAATGGTCCTTCTTATTGTTTCTTGTGCTGTATATATCATGCATGTTTCCCACATTCCTCCGTGAAGTGAGCTAATATTAGGTTATGACATGAAAAAATTAATATGATTAATTATTGAAATAAAATTGAATATGATTGATTATCTTCATAATACACATAATTACTAGTGGAAAACGAAGTGGAGAAGATCTGGTGAAATGGGTTGGGATCGATGAGGGACCTGTCACGTGATGTTCGCCTCTTTAAAATATCAGTGTCTTGTGGGATTGAACGTCTATCTTGGATAGCCCTAACGAGTCAAGAAGGGTATCTATTTGAGCTAATTAGCGCCAGATGTATTTTTATATAGATAATATAACATAATATGGAAAAGAAAAAAAAGGATTATTTTTGCATACAGATTATTTAAGCATAATAAAGGAATAAATTTTTGCCCTTTGTCCTAAAAGAAATTTAAAAGACAAAGAAAACCTTACTAACACATGGGTCTTGTACAACTTATCATAAGTAATTCATAAGACAGCTATGATTATTTACTTGTGTCTCATCATCAATTGTACTGAATATGGGAAAACCTCTTAATATTTTTCTATGGTTGATCAATTGCTTGCACCCAAGCTTTCTTCCTTTCCAAGATGATGAAAAAGTTGTACTACTAGTAAAGCTCAAATAGAATTAACTACCAAATGGTGATAACTGCTATAATTGGTGTTAATGGTGAATAATGATGACATTTCTGGTAATATGATGATGAATGACCTGAGCTTTTCAACATTGGATTACAGCATCCTGATGGAGCCTTTTTTTTTTAATTACTTAGTGTTCGGGTCAATTTGCACACGATTAATTCCAATGAATAAATATCAGGTATATTTTTCATTAAGGCTTGATCAAATAAAAAGAGATCGCCTAGTAATTTTATCGCTGAATCTAAACCCGACCTTATGATTCTCAACCCATTAAATGTCATTTACATTCTTTAGGTGTCGTTTGGTAGCTGGTTAAGAATAAGTTATTCATGTATTAAAATTCTGCATATGTAATATTGTGTTTGGTAGCTAGTTATGAGGTGAATTATTCATGTATAAAATTAATATAGTATTTGATTTGCAATTAAGAAACCCGCATAGCTAATACATGTATAAGTTATGCGGAAATCTATGTATTATTTTATACATGGCAAAAAATGAAACTAATAAATGAATAATTAAACCTGCATAACTAATATCTATATAAAATAATACATAAATTTCCTCATAACTAATCAGTGTATTACTAATACCTGACTACTCTAAACCAGCTACGAAATCGTTCAACCAAAGTAAAAAAGTGTAAAGAACAACTTTTGTTTCCTGTTCTTCCCAAACAAGTTTTGGTATAAATCTTGAACCACTAAATTAGGAAACATCTTTGCTTAGCTTGCTAGGAACTCTTTGATAATTAATTTGGATAGTATACTCTACCATGTACATTAAATAAAAGCCAGAGAGCTTAAAAGGCCATAGCTTAATAAGACCTAAAATAAAACTAGAAAGAATCTGAAGTTTATTCAAAGATTTTAAGTTTTTAACTGCTTTATTTGGTAAGTTGACCTTTGACCAATAAATGTATCAATAGTTCAATACTTCCCATTTCCCGTGACACAAAGTATTATACCTAATCAAACAACATTTTCTATGACTTAAATTTTTAATATTCCTTTTTTTTTTATATTAAAATTTCTTAAATTTGTGGCTTGTTTTCCTTCTATATGTCCTAGTTTTTGTATACATAAAAAGATTATGGGTTCCATGCATAAATGACCATAATTAAGTTTTAATTCTATATGTTATAACAATGTAAAATTTACGCCACCAGTGAAATTAGTAAACTGAAAATTAAGATAAAAGTAACCTTTTAAGCATGTTAAATTGAGTTGACTTTAAAAGTTCGTTTATACTATGGATGAATGATATAAAATATCCCCTCCAGATAATAAATATTGTTCACTTAATTATTTACACACTTCTTAAGAACTTGCTAGGCAAAAATAGATAATTTGACTAAATGCCCATAATTAAATAGGTATTGAAATTTAACCACCTAACACTTAATAAAGAAAAATCTGAAAAAGTAAGATTAATATTTTCTTGATTTGATAAGTGAACACTCTTTTTTATTCAAAAAATAAAAGTTAATTCGGAGGGAATACGGTAGTAAATTCTTTTGTATTAAACAAGTGGTTCAATGAAAAAGTGTGAAAATTTACGAGGATTAATATGGAAAGGACCCCTTTTTATTTCCTCTTGGGTTTTCTCCATGTAAAAATAGGATAACTGTATAGTCCAATAAAAGAATTGACTTTACGAGGTATATGCCTGGTCCGTCACGCAGAGAAAAACGTAAGACTGATTGGACAGTCTCCTAAAACATACTCCCTCCGTCTAAGAATGATTCTTAGTTTGATTTGATAATTAATGTAAAAATAAATGAATTTTTAAAAAATATGTGATTCAAAATAAGTTTTAAAAATTTATATGATAGTAAATCATCTCATAAAGTTACTCCACCCGTTCACTTTTACTTGTAAACTTTTAACTTTATAAGCCTCTTAAGAATTAATAAATGAAATATGTATTATATTATACTAGGACAATTGGGGAGTGGACATAAGTCTTTACGACACAATCAACAATTCGCTTCATAATTGGTGTACAATTTAATTAGATTTGGAGAATGATTTGAAAATGATTAATTAATCTTAAGGGTAAAATAAGAAACTTCTTTTGTCTTTCTTTTGATACGTTAAAGTGGACAAGTAAAAATAAAAATATTTATTTTTAGTATAATAGATAAGTAAAAGTGAGCTAAGGGAGTACCTATAAAAATGTGTCAATTTTTTCGAAATAAATTAATAAACAAAAAGTTTAAGACAGAGAGTACAAATTTATTATCCCTAGCGTGTGAAAAGAAAGCTTGAAGAATTTTTGGTGAATGAACAAAATAATGAGAGGAAATTGGGGGCTATCCTATTCCTAGTAGTAGCAGTAATTCCCCTGTTCACCATAATAATGGCGTTTTAACAGACACGTAAGCACTAAAATATAATTACTCCACACATGAAAGGAATATTTTTCCCCCTTTTTAACGGTCTACTGACTGACTAACGGTTGCTGTAACTTAAGTAGTGGAGTCCCTCGTGGTTGGTTCAGTTAAACTTAAAAGCAACATTTTCACCACTATCTTCCCTTTGTTCTCCATTTTCTTTTGTGTGAGTGAAGGAGTTTTCAGTATATATTGGGGTGACGCTGGTCTTTTGTACTGCCATCAAATTCTTGGATACTGTTTTAGAAATATTTATCATTTTATTTTAAAAAATTATTTCAAAATATTTGTCATTTTATTTAATTAAAATAAATTAAAGTAGGTTTTTTAACTTTATTCTTATATTAATTAGTAATATTTAAGAGGTAAATATTTATTAAAAAGAGATTATATAATTAATTTATAAATATTTTTTTAAGAAAGGTACAAATAAAAAATATGAAAAATATTTTGGGACAGTAGTAATTTTGTGTAACAGAAAGAAATATACTGGTGTATTACCACAGTATACCTTTGAGGGTGAATAATATTTCCCTCTTCTCTCTCTCCTCTTTATTTCAAATGATTTTGTTTTCGCTCTGTGTATGTCTTGTCCTGCTATAAAAATCTTATTTTTTTTAAATTCAACTTATCGGCTTACGTTATACTATTCCGAGAGAGGATAATTTCGACACTATTATATAAGTATAACGCGGGAAAAGAAAAAAACTCATCTTTTTTATGCTTATAATTGATAACACATTCTTTTACTAACGTCATACCACAAAATAGGAGATGGGTGTTACACAAAGAACTCTTCTTTTACTCTTTCTTTGTGTTTTTCTTGGAGATATTAGCCTCTGCTTTTCCTCCAAGGTAAACTTGACTTCTGTAGTCTGTATGAACTATGTGGACATGGGTTTTTATTTGCTGTTATTGAGGATGTATATTTGAATGATGTTTTTGAGTTTTTGTTTTTTTGCCAGTTATATGTGGTGTACATGGGAAGCAAAGATAATAATGAACACCCAGATGAGATTGTTAGGCAAAACCATCAAATGCTGACTGCTATTCATAGAGGAAAGTAAGTCCTTGTCACTTTTAGCTATGATTTTTTCCCCTTTTAAACTTGCTGTATTATTTCCTTACAATCCTGCATTGATTACATTTCTTTTGAGCTGAGGTGTACCGGAAACTGTCTGTCTACTCCATAAAAGTAGTGGTAAAGTATGCGTACATCCTACTCTCCCCAGACACCACTTGTGTTATTACACTTGGTATTATGTTGTTGTTGTTGTTTTTGGAAGAAAAAAAAATTAAAAGTGGTAACCTTTACAGCGTTGAACAAGCCAAGACTTCTCATGTATACAGTTATAGACATGGTTTTAAAGGCTTTGCAGCCAAGTTGACTGAGGCGCAGGCTTCTGAAATATCTAGTAAGCCCTTGCCAAATGTTCTCTTTTACTGTTGATGAATAAGTACTGAGAAATTTGTGTTTAATGTTGAAACAAAACAGAAATGCCTGGAGTGGTATCTGTGTTTCCCAATACTAAGAGGAACCTGCACACAACTCATTCATGGGATTTTATGGGGCTCAGTGGTGATGAAACAACGGAAATCCCAGGTTTTTCTACCAAGAACCAAGTTAATGTGATCATTGGTTTCATTGATACAGGTGATTTCTCTGTTCCTCTAGCTCTTGTTATCTTAATTGCAGCAATCTTTTCCCAGTTAGGTGAAAGATTTGATTGTTTAACTTAAGTTATCTTAATGGCACCAACCAAGTTGGTCCCTTCATGAATTGCATTGTCATGTAAAAGGCTCGTCTCTGTTACTTTTCTTAAGAAAGAGTACAATAACATGACTTTGAAAAAGTGCCAAGTCTGTCATTTAGGTACATATGGTTGAACCTTGGGAAAGTAGTTCCTTTAGTACTCTGTTTCCTTTTATCTACTCATCAATCAATTCTTGTTTCAATCATTTTCGAATGATGGGATATTTTTGCTTAGATTTTCTTTAGCCCAAATTTATGCAATTGCTCAAGAACTGTTTGTGAATGTACTTTGAGGGAGGTGCCACTATCCATTAGATTGACATGTTACAACCTTATCAGTTTATCTTCAATTGTTCCCAGCTTCCTTCTTTCCCTTGTTTTTCGAACTAATTAGATCTTGAGGTTAAGATCTTAATATGTTTACTGAAACAGGAATTTGGCCCGAGTCTCCAAGTTTTAGTGACACCAACATGCCTCCAGTGCCAGCTGGATGGAAAGGACAATGCCAATCAGGGGAAGCATTCAATGCCTCAATGTGCAACAGGTTTTCTTTTATTTATTTGCCAACCATTTCTTGCAGTTCACTGTTTTGGTTATATGGATGATAAGTGCAATAAGAATTTTGTCTTATATAGGAAAATAATTGGGGCTAGATATTATATGAGCGGCTATGTAGCTGAAGAAGATAATGGAAAGACCATGTTATTCAAGTCTGCCAGGGACAGTACTGGTCATGGAAGTCATACGGCGTCAACTGCTGCAGGGCGTTATGTAGCTAATATGAGTTACAAAGGTTTGGCATCTGGAGGAGCCAGAGGTGGTGCCCCAATGGCCAGGATAGCAGTGTACAAAACCTGTTGGAGTTCTGGTTGCTATGATGTTGATTTGTTGGCTGCATTTGATAATGCAATTAGAGATGGGGTTCATGTCATTTCTCTATCTTTGGGCCCTGATGCTCCCCAAGGAGATTATTTCAGTGATGCTATTTCTGTGGGGTCATTTCATGCTGTTAGCCGTGGGATACTTGTGGTGGCTTCAGTTGGAAATGAAGGAACCTCTGGTTCAGCCACAAATTTAGCTCCCTGGATGATCACAGTAGGAGCCAGTTCAACTGACAGAGATTTTACGTCTGATATTATACTAGGAAATAGAGTTCGACTCAGGGTAATCCCACTTTTCGATTACTTTACATGTTAAGTAATGGAGTATTCAATTTCTAACTCCTCATTGTGTTCTGAATATTTGGAAGGGTGAAAGTCTTAGCTTATCTCAAATGAATACATCTGCAAAAATCATACCTGCTTCTGAAGCATATGCTGGATACTTCACTCCCTATCAATCCAGGTGAAGCAGAAGGTACTTCGCTGTTTGTTACATGTAGATATGTATGCATTGACAGTTATATTAAAATACTTTTTCCTTCCTCTATTTTCCACTAGTTATTGTTTGGATAGTTCTTTGAATAGCACTAAGGCCAAGGGGAAGGTTCTTGTGTGTCGCCATGCTGGAAGCTCAAGTGAGTCAAAGCTGGAGAAAAGCAATATAGTTAAACAAGCTGGTGGAGTTGGGATGATCCTTATTGATGAAGCAGACAAGGGTGTGGCCATCCCCTTTTCCATCCCAGCGGCAACTATTGGGAAAAGGATTGCAAACAAGATCCTAGCTTACATCAATAATACACGGTTTATTTCTTTCTTAGTGGCTGTTGATATTAGTTTTATTATTCTTTGATGTTATGAACAATCAGCTCATCCACATCTCTTTTATATTAACAGCCTCCCTACAGCAAGGATTCTCTCTGCTAAAACTGTATTGGGAGCTCAACCTGCTCCTCGAGTAGCAGCATTTTCTTCAAGAGGCCCTAATTCTCTAACACCAGAAATTTTGAAGGTAATTTGTGTGCTAAATATAGTATCAAATTTTAGAGACTTGTCTTTCAACTGCTACTTGTTTTCAACATCAATCCCTCTTTGCTTTTATCATGTAGACCAACAAAGTTTTATGTTGCATCCTGAGATTTACCTCCTGGATCTTCAGTTTGGCTGTGGATTAGTTCTTTTTACTCTGAATCTCTATGGTTCCTACTTTATTTGAGGATTTACTTTTTGCTTGCAAGTAATATCCCTGCTGATTTGCCTTGTAGCCTGATATTGCAGCTCCTGGATTAAATATCCTGGCAGCATGGTCTCCAGCAGTTTCTAGATTGAACTTCAACATACTCTCTGGAACTTCCATGGCTTGCCCCCACATAACAGGAGTTGTTGCTTTGTTAAAAGCTGTGCATCCATCATGGTCCCCCTCTGCAATCAAATCAGCCATCATGACAACAGGTAAAATATATGCTTTGCATAATCTCTCGAAGGGGAGCCCTGGAGTAACTGGTAAAGTTGTTGTCATGTGACCAGGAGGTCATGGGTTCAAGCTGTGGAAACAGCCTCTTGCAGAAATGCAAGGTAAGGCTGCGTACAATAGACCCTTGTGGTCCGGCTCTTCCCCGGACCCCGCGCATAGCGGGAGTTTAGTGCACCGGGCTGCCCTTTTATAATCTCTCTTTCATTCAAGCCTTTTATGCATTTAGAATCTGCCATTTCATCCGCTTGCATTGGTTGAAAGGGTGATATATAGGAAGCTATAGATGCAACTCTTAGTCTGTGATGTGCATTTAAAGAAAGAAAAGGGGGAAGGATAATATATATTGATATACTCGATAGATTTGGTTTCATTTGAGCATATTATCTTATAAATACTCATGGTTTTTGTTTGAGCTTTGTATCTTAAAAACCTATTTGTATAAAGTGAATTTAACTTTTACACAATAATCTAATGTCATGAATGTTAATGCAGCCAAACTGTCAGATATGCATCACAAACCCATAATAGTAGATCCTGAAGGGCAGAGGGCTAATCCATTTGATTTTGGTTCTGGCTTTGTGAACCCCACAAAAGTCCTGGATCCTGGTCTGATATATGATGCACAGCCAGCAGATTACAGAGCATTTCTTTGTTCAATTGGTTATGATGAGAAGTCTCTGCATCTGATTACAAGGGACAACAGCACGTGTGATCAAACCTTTGCATCACCAAATGGACTAAATTATCCCTCCATCACAGTACCAGACCTCAGAGACAAATATTCAGTAACTCGAACTGTCACAAATGTGGGAAAAGCAAGAAGTATTTATCAGGCAGTTATCTTTGCACCAAGGGGTGTCAATGTTACTGTGGTGCCCCGACGATTAGCCTTCACTAAATATTACCAGAAGATAAATTTCACAGTGACTTTCAAAGTGGCTGCACCTACAAAGGGATATGTTTTTGGGTCCTTCTCATGGAGGAATAAAAGAACATGGGTAACATCTCCACTTGTTGTCAGAGTGGCACATTCCAACATGGGTATGATGGTATAGTTGATCTAAAGTGCTATTTATTTGGGTTAAAAGGGAAGTAACAGACATTGCATCCAGTAGCTGCTGAAAAGGTTGCGGTAGCCAAGGAAAATCTTAAGTGACAAGTAAACTTTATGGAGCAGGAGCAAAAATTTCAGTAACACTCTAGATAATCCCACAAAACCAATACAAAATTCTTAGTAGAATACTTGTAGTTAGTAGTAGAATACAAATAACTAGTAATTATTTATTCCATTTGTTCCTAGTTTATTGTTTGGTCGTTGCAGCCTTAGTTTACTCAAACTTTACATAGCCACTTGACAGGCATACTACAAATTCTTTTACTTGTCTAGTAATTTTACATTATGGATTGGCAGCTCTCAGTGTCTCTGCTTCTATCTCTACAAGCAGTACATTCTTTAATGGAATATCTCATGTTGGTATTATTAAACACATTAAGCAAACAAAAAGCAAGTTTCTTCTGACACTTGATAAGTACTGGTCTTAGATTCCAACTGATCCAACATGTCCAACAGTATTCTAAATCAAATCAATAAAGAAACTCCATTGCAGTTTGAGGGAGTAAGATCCAGTAAAAGAACTTGAACAGTGTGATCCAAAAGGAGAACTTGAAAATAAGATTAAGAGGATTGGGAGGAACTTTAGACTTGGTAATCGCACAATAAACAACAAATCAATGTTATATAACGCATCGCTACCATCTCCACTATCAGATGACATCTCAAATTTATGCTAACAGAACTTGGATTGTTGTCGACAATTCTGAATTTATATCCCCAATTTACTGAAACACAGATTTAAACCATCATAACCGCTGACCTTGGGATTGAATCCCTGAAGGATCAACAAGGCCTTCTAACACAACAAGTTCATCAAGGAGTGTTAGCTTCTCATCTTCAAGGGCCTTAATCTCATCTTCGGCTTCTCTCAATTCTTTACCAAGAGCAAAACTTTCTTCCTCCAGCAATAGATACTTTCTCCTCAATGCCCGATATTCATTTCCAGAAGTGGAAGTATCCGGCGAGAACTCAGGCGTTGATTTCTCAGCATATTGGAATAACGGGGAAACTTCGTTCGAGGGGACTCTTTTTGTGGGTTTTAATCCATTTTGAATTGGCACTGCATGCAAATCTTGTATCCTTTTTGCCTTATTCCCTTCTTTTTGCAATACTGGAGCCTTTTGTTGAGATGTTTTCTTTTTCCGCAATTTAGGAGCTGACGCTTCCTCTAGTCCTCTCTGGTCTTGCATATCTCTATATTTGATCTGCAAGTATAAACAGCAACTGATATCAGACGGGTGCAAGTTGAAAGAGAGCTGCAGTGGTTATAATCAACAGGAACAAATAGAATCCAACTTCCAAAAGCATCAGCAACAATAGCAAAGCGGCACCTTAGAAGAAAAGTCATTTGGATTTTCGGAAGTCTAGTAGAGAACAAAAGCAGACTCTCAAAGAACAACATTGACAGATTTCATAGATACAGATGTTGCTTGCTGATCATAAAACATTGGTCCGTCTACCTCTGTTTTAAGAAGATTTAAGAACCATAACTCATGATAGTCTCATCTTTATCACACAAAAAACATAACACTAAATAAAAATTAAAAACTTATGAAGCCCTTTGCTAAATCCTCATGATCCAAGGCAGCTGAAAATATTAGCTCAGTCAGACTGAGTCTGGCAGAAGTAAGGTTGTGAACAGTACCGAGTTGGTAAATGCTCATCCAACCAGAATTTGATTTACTTTTTGGGGTTCTTTTGTTCGGTCGCTAGATTCTAACTCATGCAATCTCCCTCCCTGATCCCACACATAAAACAAAAGAATCCTGAAAAGATAATTGGTAATTACTGCATGCAGTCTGAGGTAATATCCCATTAAGTTCGGGTTATCATCCACAATATCTTTGGGGTGTTTGTGGGGCAGACGGAGGTAGGGAGGATCCACTCAGGAATTAACAAAAAGGTCCGATTACTATAATAAAGTCCAGAGGAGAATAATGCCAATGTGAAAAACTATCAAGCAGAGGAGTGGAAATGCATCAACAGAAAACCGGAATAAAAGGCATCTGAAGTAGCATCAGACAGTTGAGAGAGCAGCACAAATGATCATACGCCCCCAAACACTAAGCACCAAAATAACAGTAATGAATCCCAGGTAACATGAAAATCACCTACCAACATTATCATTTTCTTATACTCTGAAAGATATTATAGATGGAGAAAATTTGACGAGGTAGTTTTATCAAAAGATAAGAACCAAATGAATGATATAGAGAATTATGTTCCACACATCTCAATAACAGAGCACCGACACAGCATGGCACATAATTTATTTTTAAACAAATTGGACACCAAAAGCATCATGTTTTCCCATTCTACAAAACGATTTGAAGGACTGGATACAGGTTCATGCTGAAGAATCTCTGTCCATGTCTAAAGCTTTGGCCTTCATTTGTTCGGCCTTCTCCATACATTTTACTGTTTAATTAAGCAAGATGATTCCATTATACTCTACTTCAATATGAGAGCATACGGTTCCAAGGCGACACTGTTTTTAAGGCTTTTTTTCTATTGCGAATATTTATCATCAGTTCTGGTTGGTATTACCGGTTTTGACCTTTAGACTCAAAGAACTAACATTTTATGTATAAACCATCAAAATGAATGAACTTACATGCCCAGCCATGCAGTAAGTCTCCTAGCATAACCAGAAGAACATAGGACAAGAATTACAGGTAAGTTTGTAAGTTATCAGAGCTGATATTCCTGCCACTATATCATAATTTGTCGATGGATGTAGAAAAGCAAGATGGTTTCCGCAGGCTACGGAAGCTTCTTACTAAAACAGTAAGAAAAGGGCAGCCCGGTGCACAAAGCTCCCGCTATGCGCGGGGTCCGGGGAAGGACCGGACTACAAGGGTCGGTTGTACGCAGCCCTACCTTGCATTTCTGCCAGAGGTTGTTTCCACGGTCATAAAGTGATATGATTCCTATGTCCAAGCAACCAATATCCTTTGACATTTAACAGAAATATCCCTTTATTGACCTAAAACAATGACCTACTATGATTTGAGAAAATAAGTATTGAGTCAATAATGGAGGATATTTCAATCAGATCTTTGCAATAAGAAAGTCAATTTTCTACATACAAAGTCAATTCACAATAGAATCAGGTTTAGTTTCTCAATGCTGAGTAACGAAAATTCATTTGTCAATCCAAGACTAGAAATGCTTATGCCAGACTTGTAGGCATAATATCAGAGTTCCAGGTTGAATGAACCTTATATTAACAACTACCACAAGTTAAAGTCAATATTTGACCAGAACTATCTCTAGTGGCAGTTAATGAAATTGAATGGTCATATTACAAGGAAATTTTCTCCAAAGAAACTGTCCTTTTTACATGTGGCATAAGACGAGCTAACAAATCTAAGAGAGGATTTCAGTGTCTGAACAGAGAGTGATTTATAAGAAATGGGAAGAGTTTAAATGAGACGGCTTCAACTTTTGGGTGCAAACTTAGTCTTGAATAACTCCAGATATAAAAAAAATCAAAACCTAAAAGGGAGTTGAATCAAGCCAAAAAGTGTATTGCACAAACACGCTAAGCATTTGAAGCTAGACAATGACTTAGGGAGATCTAAACTCCAATAGTTATATATCTGAAGATTTGGAAGAAGACATGCTCCAAATACATGAATATTCTAATTTAGAATAGATGTGATACATGATACATCCATTCTACTGTGTGGAAGAATCATTGTTGCTCTTTTAATAAGTTCTCTCTGTTTTCCTTTAAAGAGAACATTAGCAATGTTCTTCCTACAATGTGTGTCACAAATATAACAAAAAAGAAAAAACCCACTATATTCCTTAGCCAATCTATCAGTCAATCTAGGAAGCTTAGCAGAGTTTATCAATTTTAGCAGGATGAAATTAGGATATTCTCAAGCTAATCTAATCAAAACACAGCAGAGTTGTGGCCCTTCTTCCCTCCTAATCCGGGCAAAACTCAAGGCCACTTGTTGGGATCGAAATAATCAAGGTGTCATGCGGAAGCTAAAAATTGCAAACCTTGAACATCGATAAATAAGACGATAGGGAAAACTATACTAAAATATGCATAATATTTTAATATTGATTTGATCAATTGATCCACATATGACTTTAAGAGAAAAGTAAAACTCAAATATGATAAGAAAATAAGGGCAAAACCCTAAAAAAAAAAAAGGAAGATATACAACACTCAATAATCTCAACCTAACAAATTCATGATCAACAGTAGGTAAAGGATCAACTTATAGTCAGTGAATGATGAAAAAGATGAAATCTTTCAGGCTCCGTAAAGCTAAATCGAGTTCAATTTAATTATGGTGAAAGAAGAAGACAAATTGAACTGGCTAAGACTAGCAAAACAAGCCAATAAACATAACAAGTAATTGCATATTTAAGACTAAAAACACCTCCTTTTTTGCCCCAATTTTAACCGGAAAAATTGAGCGGCTGTCAATTCGGCGGAGGAAACTTATCGGAGCTTTACAGCAAAGAAGAAACTGGGGAGGCAGTATGTTAATTATGTCTTTGAATTCAATAGTTGTAAGTTGGCGTACGTAAGCGGAGTACTATATGTTTTTAATAAAAAATACTCATAATTATTCGGTAAATTAAATATATTAATTAGGAGTACTATTTAGAATGCACTTGGTAAATTAAATCGATTGAAGTTAATTATGTACAAAACACATTTTAGAAGCCTAACAAGGTAAAACAATAATTAATAATCTCTACAAAATACAAATTATGTATTTTACTATTTCCAAAGAGTTGACACATATATATATTTCAATTGTGTAGAGTCAATTGTCTAAGTAAATTTTTACTACTTTAGGTATATACTACATTTCACAATCTTTCTAAATATCTAAATTTCTGTTTTCAAATATTAATTATAAGTGAGCCAATACCTGTTTCAATTCTGAATATTGGTCAAAATTATTGGCATGCAAAAGTATACAAGTAAGTTGGGTACAGAAAGTAGTATAGTAGTAAACAAATTGTAGAAGTAATTTTGGTTAAATAGGCACTGTAACTGTACATAC
Organism: Anisodus acutangulus; assembly: GCA_029783415.1. NCBI lineage: Eukaryota > Viridiplantae > Streptophyta > Magnoliopsida > Solanales > Solanaceae > Anisodus > Anisodus acutangulus. Next base: position 30,325,447 of record CM056501.1, read on the forward strand.
TACAAATAAGAGTAATCCGCTTGTTTTCATTTCCTTATCTTGGAAAACAAGTTCTTAGTGACATGTAAATTTGAAGAAAGGAAATGAAAAACAAAATACATATAATAGGAACTTTTGAATAAAGGGGAATAATAGAAACATGAAAAAAAGTAATTATTCTTATACAATTAAAAATGAAAATAACAGATTCTTTCAAAAAGCAATTAGGGAACTCGCTAAGAGTCTGTTTGGCCACGCGGCGAAAAACTGTTTATTTTGAAAAGTGCTTTTTAAAAAAATACTTTTGATGAAAAACATTTTATGTTTGGCTAATTCATTTAAAAAGTGCTTTTGATAAACAAATTGTGTTTGACTATTTTTTTTAAAAAAAAATGCTTTTAAGTGTAAAATTATGAAAAAGACAAGTATTAATGAACGTTTACTACTAAGATTATTTTATAGAGAAATTATTTTAAAAATCTATTTTGAAAGACTTTATTAAAGTTTTTACTTCTTTTTAGTTAAAATTTAAAAGTACATATTAAAATTTTCAATCAATATAATAACATAGATAAATCAAAACAAATTAACGTTGTCATCCTTTAAGTACAAAAAGAGTAATAAGTATGCTTGAAAATCAAAAGAAAAATAAATGTCTTTTTTTCACAAGAGAATTATATCTGCAGTATAAAATTCAAAAAATATATAAATACAACTTAATAATTGTAACAAGAATATTAATTTTATTTGAAACGTTTAAAAATGTATTGAGACCTTATTTAGAATCAAAATGAGTTGCTATACGTAAATACATAATTAGAAATTAATGAATTGATGAGGGATATACTTGGTAAATATGTATTTATGATAGAAATATTTTTGTCTTGAAAAAATAATTTTCTGCTTTTGCTTCTGCTTTTCTCAAGAAGCGGCATTTTTAACTTCTTCTCAACCGCAGAAAAACTGCTGCTGCTCCCAAAATCATTTTTTTTTATTGGCCAACCACCTTAAATCTAAAAAAAAAATGCTTCTAGCCTAAAAAAAAAGTTTGGCCAAACAGGCTCAAAGTCTGGTCATAAATCTTCAATATAAAGTTCAGTTATCCTTCCACTTAATTATACGCTTTTCATGTGGCCAATTTGGAATTCTTTACATAAACAAAATACTATCAATAATTAGACGCTGATAAATCTGCTTTACGTATGGAATATGTGAACTTACATAATAAAATTGCATGCATGTCCACATTTATAAAAAAAATGACTGTATGTATATAGTCCAATAAAATACTCCCAACACACAAACCATCGTACAGCTGAAAAGCTACTTATTTTATCTTTTTTTTTTCACTTGGTATCCGATATCTGTATTGAAACTTGACTATATATATCGGGATTTGAGTTGTGTAGGATGCATTCCGAAGAAGCGCTCCGTATTAAAAAAATTTATACCTAAAACTCAAATTCAAAATCTCTAATTAAGAAAGAAACAATCTTCACCACATTCTTTGTCAGTTATTTTATCTCATTCTTATGTAATGGAATCATATCAATATGCTTTTCCTTGGATAAAAGTCCTTTTAAAGAAGGGGTATATGGGGTCTGCTTTTTTAATCATTTAGACACTATGATCAATGTAGATTTATCTCCAACCAATTCCTTAAAAAAAAAAAGACGTGTGAACACTTGCTGTCAAGAGAAAAAAAAACATTGTATTTATTTAGATTTCTTTTAAAAAGACCAATAAAAAGGAAGCTTTATTCTCTGCAATCATTCAAAGACCAAAACGATCTGGTTCGAGTTGGATGGTCAAATATTTCTAGAAGTTGCATGAGAGGGAATGTACCGTGTTGATTATGAATTCACGTAAATATAATACTACTAGCTTTTATCTAGATTCAGTATATACATATATTTAAAAAGTTCATTGAGAATATAAAAATTTCTAATTATAAATTTAATTATTTGTTATATAACTCTAAGATTGCTAAAAAAATTATAAATTTCAAATCCTGAACGTGAGCATAAAATCTGCTATTATGTTCTTTGCTCTCATACTTAGTTTTACTGGCACCAGTTAATTATTAGTACTATTTTGTTCTTTTGTTTATTGTAAGTGTGTGATTACAAGACAAAAACACGAAAGTGAAACAAATATAGGTACGGGATAATACATAGATAAACATCTCAATTTTGCCTTAACTGGCAACCAATTAAACAATCTAACTTTATAAATACACATCTAAACATCTTAATTTGGTTAAAGTTGGCCCTGTAAACACACAGTTTCAAATGTACATTCTCAAATTGTGCATTCTCAAAATTGGAGTGTTTATCTATGTATTCTGTCGAATAAGTACTTTCCTTATGTAGAATAAAGTAGTAATAAGGGTAGATTAGTCATTTCTCCTTATGTTAGTTATAGCCGTTAGTTAACTAATCATGTATAATTAGTTAGTTAGTTAATTCCTAACTGCCTGGCTATAAATGTCACCTCTGTGTACTGGTTCTTCACTTCTTGATGAATAAGATTCTGATGTCTCTTTTTCCTCTCTACTACATCTTCTTGTTCTTGAGTTCTCCATTGATGAACACTCATAATGTTTTATGGTATCAGAGCGGAGGCTGAAGTAATCAGCCATGACTAATCCCAAATTCAATCAAATCTCAATTTCTCATTTATTCATTGTTTTTCTTATTCAACCAGTGTTTATACTAATTCTAGGGTTACAGTCGCTATATTCAGTTGATAATCTTGTTACGAATTTGTTCAATTGCTCAATTCAATTGAAATTTTGATCAGTATATTCAAATTCAATTAAAGTGTTGGTAAAATGACAACAAACGATGTTTCAAATGGTGTGAATGTTACGAATGCACAAGGCAATACTTCTACAACTCCGATTGTCACTTCGGTGGTGAATACATAAGCAATGGATCATGATCATCTTTTTTACTTGTTTCAACCGATGTGAGTGGTATCACTATCATTTCTTTTCAATTAAAAGGAAGTGAAAATTATGTGTTGTGGAGTAAATCTATGAGGATAGCTTTATTAGGAAGAAACAAGTTAGGTTTTGTTGATGGAATTTGTAAGAATGAGAATTTTTCAGAAGGATATTGGAATTTGTGGGAAAGAGTAAATGCAATAGTTCTATCATGATTAATGAATGCAGTTTCTGGTAATTTGATTGATGGTATAGTGTATGTCTCAGATGCATATGTTGTATGGAAAAGATTTGAGAGAGAGATTTAACAAGATATATGATTCTAGAATTTATAATTTGCATCAAGAAATTACCTTTATTACTCAAGGAGTAGATTCTGTGGCTGCATATTTCTCAAAATTGAAGGAAATATGGGTAGAATTTGAATCCATGGTTCCTGCTCATGTTTGTAATTGTGAGAAATCCAAAGATTTTATGGTTTACTTACAAATAATGAAGGTTTATCAGTTCTTGATGGGGCTGAATGATACTTATGCTCAAGCAAGGAGTTAGATCTTAATGATGATACCATTGCCTTCAGTTAATCAAGTCTATTATATGATTGTGAGTGATGAAAGTCAGAAGATAGTGGCACAATCAGTGAGTAACACAAATTTACTTGGAGTTGCACCACTTGGTGTTCAAGAGTCTATAGCTATGTATTCAATAACTAAATTTTAGAAAGGGAAGAGGCTATACAATCCAAATTATAATCCAAATGCCTTTTGTGATCATTGCAAATTCAAAGGGCACTATATGAAAGATTGTTATAGGTTGGTAGGATATCCACCTGGTCATCCCAAGGTTAATGAGCACAAGGAGTTGGTACTGGTAATATAAATAATGATAATAGGAAGGTTGAACATAGAGACAAGCAAAGAAGGACTGGTCCTAGTGCTCCTAATGTGGTAGCTGAGGAAAATTGGTCATCTCAGAACCAATCTTACAGAATCAGTATCAGATACAGTCCAATGCTTATGGATATCAACAAGAGCCATAAGGCTAGTTCACTAGCTACAATCAGATGCATCATGGTTCTACAACTGGTGATAGAATGACTAGGCAAAATACTGGACAAACGACTGGAAATATGGTGATGCCACCAAAGTTCACACCAAAGTAATGTGATCAAATTTGCAAGATGGTGGACCAGAACCAAAAAAGCATTGTCTCAGCTAACTTAGTCAATATGTTAGGTAATAGTAGCACTGGTATCAAAGATCCACCTGCTTGGACTATTGACACGGGTTTACTAACCACGTGGCTTATAAAATTGACATGCTTAATAAAAATACTATTGTCAATATTGATAATCCTAGAAAGGTTTTCCTCTAATAGAGATATATCACAAATCACACACACCAGTGATATATCACTCAGAAGTACACTGAAAGATGTATTTCATGTTCCCCAATTTAAGTACAATTTACTTTCAGTGTCAAAGGCAACTAGACAACTACAATGTTCAGCTAGATTTTTTTGTGTGTTTCGGGATCTCTACAATGGGAAGGTGAAGGAGATTGATAGAGAATTGAAGGGTATTTACTTCTTGCTCAATCAAAGGCTACCTGGAAATAGGAACAATAGTTTTATGTTTGCTATGTGTGCTGCCTCAACTACAAAGACTCTGAATAAATGGGAGATCAACAATTGTCATAAAAGGCTGGGACATGTTCAATCCAACACTTTGCTCAAGCTGTTTTCTGAACAAAAGTCTTATGTAGTTGAGATAATAAATGAATGTATTGTTTGTCCTAAAGCTAGGCAAACTAGATTGTCATTTCCTATTAGTACATCTTCTAGTACAAGAGCTTTTGAACTTGTTCACATGAATCTGTGGGAAACCTATAAATTTGCTACTTGTGATGGTTTTAAATCTTTTCTCACAATGATAGATGACTTTTCTAGAATGACATGGATATTTTTATTGAAACTTAAATTTGATGTGATTGTGGTTCTTAAATATATTATTGCTTATGTTAAGAATCAGTATGACATTTGTATAAAAGTGGTAAGAACTGATAATGGAACTGAGTTCCTCAATTCTATGTGTGCTGAGTTATTTAATGGCTTAGGAATTGTACATCAGACCTCCTGCTCATATACTCCTCAGCAAAATGGCATAACTGAGAAAAAACATAGACATATTCTACAAATTAAAAAGGATATAAGGTTTTAAGTTAACATTCCTTTAAAATTTTGGGGATACTGTGTGAAGGCTGCAACCTATCTGATTAATAAGATTTCATCTACTGTCATAGGAAATATCTCACCTTATGAAAAACTTCATAATAAGAAACCCTCTCTGGCACAATTAAGGGTCTTAGGCTGCCTATGTCATGCAAAATATACAAAAAAATGATAAACTTATCCTAGAAATAGACAAACAGTTCACATGGGTTAATCTGAGACTCAAAGGGGCTATATTTTGTATCAGCGATGAACTTGGAATTGGTGTCTATAGGCGTGTGGAATGGTTTGCAAGATGTCATGCATGCATAGTCAATGATCTCTTCGGCGTACTTCTTCTGACATAGAAATAGGCCGTCGGAATGTCGAGTGACATAGATGCCCAAGAAATAACTCAGAGGGCCCAAATCTTCATAGCAAACTCAGAGGAAATGAGAGACATAATAGACCGGAGGAGAGCATCAGACGATGTGGTGAGGATGATGTCATTAACATATAATAAGAGGTAAGTCATGTCTATACCCTTGTTGTAAAAGAACAAGGAATAATCGGATATGTTGTGTAAAAAATAATAGAGGAAACATAATCGGTGAACCGTTGGTACTATGCTTGAGGAGCCTGTTTCAGTCCATAGAGCGATTTCCGCAACAGACACACATAATCCGGATGAATAGGATCCTTGAAACCCACAGGCTGATGCATATATACCATTTCATGAAGATCATCATGTAAGAAGGCATTCTTGACATCAAGTTGATGAATGGGTCAAGACTTGGATATGGCAATGCTGAGGACGGTTCGGATGGTTGCGGGCTTTACGACCGGGTTGACCGTTTCATCACAGTCCACTCCCACCTGTTGAAACATGCTATCACCTACAAAACGAGCCTTGTACCTCTCAAAAGAACTATCAGATTTATTTTTATGTCTAAAAATCCATATATAAATAAAATAATGATAGCATCAGGTGGACGGGGTACTAGGTCCCACGTCTTATTATCAATAAGAGCATTATATTCATTAATCATTACGGCTTTCCAATTAGGGTCGGACAAGGCATCCTTCGGGTTACGAGGGATAGGGAAAGACACAATTGAAATGGAAAGGTTAAACAATTGTTTAGGTTTATAAATTGTGTGCATGGTGTCGCACCCTATTTTGACCTCGCTCGGGTCAAAGCGGAGCGCGGACGTGTCCGGGTGATTCCTGGGTAAAAAGGGTTGAGGAGTCGCCACCTAATTATTTTTTAGGGTGAATTAGGACACCTAAATATTAAACTAAATGCTGCAATGTAACTCCAATTTTAAGGTCTGCGAAACTAGTGAGATTCTAGGTAAGGGTTCTTTATTATCCTAAAGGGAAGGGGTTAGGCATCCTTTAAGATCCGCTAACTTGCGGTTATCCGGTAAAACTCAGGTTAATTATTACTAAAAAAAAATGCATGTTTGAAGCATGAACTTAAAAGATGTTTGCAAGTAATTAAATAAAAAAAGGGATGCATTTTAAAAGATAGATGAATGTAGAGATTTTTCAAAATATGCATTTATATGATATCTAAAGGAAAATACATGTAGAGTTGAAAAAATATGTTTTTGACAATTGATAGTAAAACAATTTATTTATAATGCCAAATGGTAAAATTTTGGGAATCAATGAATTGAAAATTGACGAAAGATAAACTTATTCGGTATGATTTAATAAAGCAAAATAAAAGATGACAAAAGTTGTTTTGAAAATCTTGAATACGCGTGACGAGCCTAAAATAAATAAACTAGCGAAGAATTTCTAAGTTTGCGAGCCTACAAATAAATAAGCTAGCGACGGGTTTCAAATCTTAAACTAACCTATGAATAAATCCTAAGTTTGCCTATTCTAAGCATTTCAATAATTACATAAGTGCGATAAATAATATTACAATACAAAGCGAGATAAAAGCTGAATTAAAGAAAGAAATAACAATAAATGAACTCCGAGGAATAATTGCCTTTATTTACTTTAGTCCCTGCAAGTTGTCAAGAACAAACGGTTAGAAACAGTTAAATACAAATAACTTCATATCCGTATTCAAAACAGTGAATGTTTTGATCGCGGAGGGCTCAGACTTAAATTTTGAAAAGAACATTCCAATCACGTCGTGGCTGCAAACATATGACTAATGTAGTTTATTTTGATTACCTCGCCTACTAAACGTGTCGGTCTCTCGGGTGAAATAGAAAAGATCACTATAATCACGTCGTGGCTGCGAATATATAACTTGTTGGTTATTTTAGTCACCTCGCCTACTAAACATGTTGATCTCGGATAAAAGGTTTAAGTCTCCATCCTTGCCCAGAAGTTATATTTCCGTCTTTGCAACTGTGTAGGCCTCAAAATCGACGGATATTTTTCATCGGCCAGTGTAGTATCGTGTTCAAATCAGTAAAATTTTAAATTGGAACAGCAAAGATAGCGATAAAGATATGATATGTAAAAACAGAGGCGTAAAAACAATTTCCGAAAATGACGCGGTGTCTAGTTTAAAACAAGAAACAAAGAGAACAAATATTTGAATGTCAAACAGTGAATCAAATAGAAAGCAATGTTTGAAAAATCACGGTGTTCGGTTTAAAGCGGTAAAAAATGATAAAACAAGAAACAAGAATCAAACGGGAGCAAATCAAACGAGAAAAAACAATACCGAACAACGCGGTATTTATTCAAACAAGAAAAACAAGAAAATATCCGTCGCAAGAAATTTAAAACAAGAAACTTAATAACAATAATATATCCGCTGTATGCGGATGTCTAAAACAGTTAAACTAAAAACAGAGAAGCGAAAGCGAAAGAAAAGCTCGGCCTCGAATTCAATTTAAATCGGCCTTAATGCGGTATTAATAAAACAAGAAACAAAGGCCAAAGAAATGAAGCGATGAGCAATTTAAAATACCCGACCGAAGTTCGAAATTCGAAATATCCAAATCGGATCGACCGACCGAATCGGTGATTCATACCCAAATCGATTTCAACACCGCCAGATAACCAACAACAAGAATATGAAATGCAAGAATTAGAAAATGTTCGAATTGGGTCGACCAGGCGGATCGATGATCCAAACTCGAATCGATTTCAACACCAAATTCAGATAACCAATAACAAGAATATGAAATGCAAGAATTAAAATGTTCAAATCGAATTGAACCGGCGGTCGATGACCGACCGGATCGATGATCCAAACTCGAATCGATTTCAACACCAAATTCAGATAACCAATAACAAGAATATGAAAAATGCAAGAATTGAAAATGTTCAAATCGGGTCGACCCGACCCGAATTGGAGTTTCAACCCCGAATCAAATAATTTCATCAATTTCAGATAACTAATGATAACAACAGCACGAATGAAAGGAAATTGGGAAAATCTAAATCGGTCGACCGGCCGGTCGATGACTGACCGAATCGTGTGTTCAACCCGAAGTCAAATAATTTCATCAATTTCAGATAACCAATGGTAACAAACAAAGAACAATGCAAGAAATTTGGAAATTTAAATCGGGTCGACCGACCGGTCGATAATCTACCGAAAATCGGTGATCCAAATCAAATCTTAACACCAAATTCAGATAACCAACATACATAAATATGAAATGCAAGAATTTCGAAAATGTTACCCGAGAGTCGACCGACCGAAATCGATGAAAAAATCGAGAATCAAAGGGATGACAAACCTTTTCGGACTTGATTCTTGAACAACAAAGAAGCCAAAATGCTTTAAACTCAAGAACACAACAAAGTATTTTATGTATATTCCGAAAATCCTTCCAAAATCTCTTTTTTCTTCTCCCAAAATCCTCTCTAAAATGAAGAACAATCATGGGGTATTTATAGGTGGATTCCCCCCCCCCCCCCAAAATCGAGTTTGAAATTCGAATTAAAGGTAAAGATTTCTGATTTTTTGGAAGCGGATTTTAGGGGTATGGGCGTGGGCGAAGTGACGGGAGGGGTGTGGTGGTGTCAGGGTTGGTGGCGGGGAGTGGGTGGTGGCGGGCGAGGTGGCCGGTCGGATAGAGCGTGGCGATTTGTGAAGGGGTTAGGGTTTGAAATTTTTTTGTTTGTTTTGGGTTTTGGGGAATTAAAGGGGAGTTTTTGGGCTGGTGGAGTTCTGGTCGGGTGAGTGGGTGTTAGGCGAGGCGAGTGGGTGTTGGGCCGGGCGACGGGGAAATAAAAGAAAGGGAGTTGGGCTGAGGGGTTTTGGGATTTGGCCGATGGGCCTGGCGGGTGGGCATTGTGTGTGTTTTGAATTAAAAGGGGAAGGGATGTTGGGCCAGCCGGTTGGGCTTGGAAGGGTAAGGGAATGGGTTGGCCGAATTTTGGGGTTGGGCTTGTGGGAATTTAATTTGGGGATTGGGTTTGGACGAAAATGGGTTTTAGTTTGGGTTGGGTAGGGATTGTTTTGGGTTAGGAAATAAAAAAATGTTATGGATTAAAAAATATAGAAGAGGGGTTTAATATTAAAATATATTATATATATATATATATTTTGTAAAAGATGTGAATTATTTAAAATAACATAACGACGTGATAATAATAAAATATAATATTTGTGAAATGCTTAATGCTTAATAAAAAGGGAAATGCAATGCAATTTTGCGAGAACAAAATAATATAGAATTTCGGATAACTTATGATTATTATAAAATATGCAAATGATATAAAATATGCGAATAATAATAATAATACGAAGATACACACATATATGCCTATATTTTAAAATTATTTTAAAAGTGTCAAAATATTAAAAATTACGAATAAAATCATAAAAGATGGGACAAAATTGGGTGTCAACAGATGCCCCTCTTTGGACGGAGACGATGAAAGAGTTTTCGGCCAAAGAAGTTGACTGAGTAGCCAATTTTGTCCCGATCATCGGGACTGCATGGTAAGAAATAGAATCCCCGGGGGGAAGAAGTTGAAAAAAGATGGTGCACATTCAAACAACAATGCCCCAGTGTCGACTTAGGATGACACTGGTCGCAGATGTGAGAAACTAATGGAAAAGAGCGGATCGACGTTCGAAGTAGGTCGTTGACCAAATTGCCTCGGTTCGCTGTAAGAGATAGTCTCACGATGTGATGAAGTTCCTGCGCGATGCTGTGATGAAGTTCCTGCAAATTTAAAACTCCTGCAAACTAAAGCTTAAGATATAATTAGTGTATAACTGCTGAGAAAATATTGTTAGAGAAAATAACTTGGAAATACCCGCATTAGGACTGAAATTAAAATACCCTTGTTATAAGGTGGGCGCCTGACTGAAATTAAAATACCCTTGTTATAAGGTGGGCGCCTGACTGAAATTAAAATACCCGCATTATAAGGTGGGCGCCTGAAATGACGTGTTGTGTTGAAGACGTCGTTGTAATATTGTTGACGTCGTTGTAATTATGTAAAAGACAGTTGTTGTGCTGCATGTAACGTCGAGGACGTTGTTGTAATGCTGTTTTGCTGTAAAAGATAATTGTTGTGCTGAAGACGTCTTTGTAATCTTTGTTGACGTCGTTGTAATCTTTGTAAAAATAAATGTTGTCTTGAAAGACGTCGTTGTAATCTTTGTTAGCGCCATTGTAATCTTTGTAAAATAAATGTTGTCTTTGAAGACGTCGTTGTAATCTTTGTTGGCGTCATTGTAATCTTTGTAAAAATAAATGTTGTCTTTGAAGACGTCGTTGTAATCTTTGTTGACGTCATTGTAATCTTTGTAAAAATAAATGTTGTGCGTAAGACGCCGTTGCATAGGCGTGTTGTTGATGACGCCGTTGTATGGCGCGTTCTTTGATGACATCATTGTAATGCCGTTGATGTCATTGTAAGAATGTAAAGATAATTGTTTTTGCGTAAGACGCCATTGCGTAGGCGTGTTGTTTATGACGCCATTGTATGGGCGCGTTGTTCGTGACGCCGTTGTATGGGCGTGTTGCTGATGACATCATTGTAATGTTGTTGATGTCGTTGTAATGCTGTAAAAATAAATGTTGTGCAGAAGACGCCATTGCGTATGCGTGTTGTTCATGACGCCGTTGTATGGGCGCGTTGTTGATGACGCCATTGTATGGGCGTATTGCTGATGACATCATTGTAATGTTGTTGATGTCGTTGTAATGCTGTAAGAAATAATTGTTGTCTTTGAAGACGTCGTTGCGTAGACGTGTTGTTGATAGCGCCGATGTATGGCGCGTTGTTGATAACGCCGTTGTATGGGCGTGTTCGCGATGACATCATTGTAATGTTGTTGATGTCGTTGTAATGATAATCGCGATGTCGTCATTATATCGGCGTGTTGTGTTGAAGACGCCATTGTGATGACGTTGTTGCAAGAATGTAACGCTAAGGTCGTCGTTGTATCGGCGTGTTGTGTTGAAGACATCATTGTGATGGCGTTGTTGCAAGAATGTAATCTTTGAGGTCGTCGTTGTATTGGCGTGTTGTGTTGAAGACGTCATTATGATGACGTTATTTGCAAGGATGTAATCTTTGTTTGTTGTAAGAGATAGGCGTTGCCGAAGACGTCGTTGAAATGTTGTTGGCGTCGTTGTAATGTTGTAAAAAGTCGGGCGTCTTTGCCGTAACGTCGTGGACGTTGTTGTAATGTAGTTTTGCTGTAGAAGGTAGATGTTGAGCTGAAGGCGTCATTGTAATGTTGTTGACGTCGTTGAGATGCGGTAAAAGATAGTTGCTGCGTTGCCATAAAAGATAGTTGTTGTTTTGAAGACGTCATTGTAATGCTGTTGACGTCGTTGAGATGCTGTAAAAGATAGTTGTTGTGTTGACGTAAAGATATTGTTCTTGAAGACGTCATTGTAGTCTTTGTTGGCGTCGTTGAGATCTGATAAAAGATAGTTCTTTGCGTTGAAGACGTCATTGTAATGTTGTTGACGTCGTTGTAAAGTCAAAATGATTGTCGTCTTGCCATAACTTGTCGATGGCGTTTTGAAATGTTGTCTTGTTGTAAGAGATGTAAGTGTCGTCCTTGCCGTTAGTTTGCTGTAATAGGGGTCCAGGTTGTGCTGAATCTTCTGCCGATTCAAACTCATCTGAATTGAAATGTCGTCTGGCACGGCGAAAATGTGATCACGACGTCTTTGCCGTCGGGTTTGCCTTGTTGTCGTTCTTGAAATAACATCTTTGTGCGGACATAATAGTCGGGACCACAGTAGGTCAAGATGATGTCTTCGTATAGATGCGAACAAGAACGTAATCCTTGTAGTGAGTTGTAGTGCCGAAATTCTTTAGGGAATTGATCATAATCGATGTGGCTTCCTGCTTTTTCAACCTGAAGAACCTGTACTCAAAGAAAATTTGTGAGTTTGGGGAGGCGGTTGATTCGCGTTGACTTTGTAGCTTTGGCTCTTGATAGTCGCATGTCCTGCCGATTCGGATCTGTAGCCTATGCCTGGTTCCCAGTCTTGGCTAACCGTTAATGAAAACATTTGTTGAAAATAATTTGTTTATAAAAAAGTATGCTTATCATTAAAAAGTTCTTGTCGAACTGCTAATGAAAATATTTGTTGAAAATGATTTGCTTATAAGAAAGTATGCATATTAGTAAAAATCTTGTCAAACTCTAATGAAAGTATTTGTTGAAAATAAATTGCTTATAAGAAAGTATGCATATATGTAAATGTCTGTCGAGCAGCGACATGCGGTGAAACAAAACAAACGTCTTATCCAAAATCCTCTTAGGCTGAAGACTTAGTTTGCCGATGTTTTTCCATGTTTATCGGCGTCCTCCGACAGTGATCCCTTAAAAATGCCCCAGTTTCCGATTTGTGAGAATGACGATCTTTTGAACGGACAAACGAGTCTTGTGTAGATTGCTTGCCTGTCCTATCAAGGTGATCAGATGGGTGCATTTTGTCCTGTGTGAGATAAATGAGAAAATATTTCCTAATGGTGGGACCGAAGCCGATTTAGGCCGCCTACGTATCCCCATGAGGGAATCAGGTCATGACGTAGTTCATTACAAGTAAAGAGGGTTGTAAGGTTTTTCTAAAGATGGGACCGAAGCCGATGTGGCCGCCTACGTATCCCGCCGAGGGAATCAGGTCATAACGTAGTTCAGGTTACAAGTAAAGGAGATTTGTAAGGATTTTTCTAAAGATGGGACCGAAGCCGATGTGGCCGCCTACGTATCCCGCCGAGGGAATCAGGTCATAACGTAGTTCAGGTCCACGAAAAAATCCTAAATGTAGTATCTTTTCACCGCATCTGCGTTGATAGCTTTTGGCCAAACTTCGTCGTCCATTTCAGCTAGGATTAGTGTTCTTCCAGTCAGCATTTGGTGAACCGTGTAAGGCCCTTGCCAATTCAATCCTTTCTTTGGCTTCATCCTGGTGTAGGGATATGCGTTTTGACACCAATTGCCCCGGTTAAAAATCTTTGGCCATTCTATTCCGATAAAGTTGCCCCGGACAAACTGTGTTCATCAGCCTTTCCGTACATAATTTTGTATCCACTTGGCTGCGGAAGATATATCATTGCCCCAGTAGAAGTCCTGATTGTAGTGCGGTAGCCCAAGAGTACAAAGGGGAAATAACATGAGCCAATGCTTGTATTTATCAATCATATTGATGTTTTGATCCATATCTGGCTTTGACTTATTCCAAAAATGCCTCAATTCTTCCGCTTGTGAGTCTTCCTTATATTCTTCGAAGCCTTGCTCGTTGTTTAAGACTTTGTTTGCTTGTTTCATTATATGTCACATATTGCCGACAAATTAGTTTGCATGATGAAAAAAGAAAGGAAAATTATTAAACAAAGCAGATTTTAAAATAGCAAAAGCGATGAAGATTTGTCATTTTAAGCTTTCAAAAGGTGGAAGCAAAAATACATTAAAATGCATAAATGCGATTCAGGCCTCAATTTAAATTGTGTTTTTTTTTTCATTAAGTACTAATACAATTTGGATAGGCATGATTGGGAAATAACAGATGGGGTGCTCCGCCAGTTTTAGTCAACACGAATCAACTTTTGGGGAAATAAATAAGGCAAAATGAATCTCCTGAAAAATGAAGAAAACCAAATTAGTATAAGGTGAGTAATTATTGATTCAAATAATATACACATAGTGGAAAGCGATGAAAATAACAAAATGATTGTAAGACAATTAAATGCGCATCCTAATATGCATGGGGCCTCCCTTATGCCGGAGGTGGGCCTAAACGCCAGATATGCGGGATTACGACAGATTTGATCCAAGCTGCTAAACTGCAATGCTTTGTCGGAAATGAGACAAAATGAATGTACATTTTCCAATTTCAGCATGTCATGATTAGTCTTGGATTAGTCTATCCTTATTACGCTACACATAATATGATGATTGGTCGTTGGGTTGTGAGACCCGTAGACATCTTTGGCGAATTTCTTAATTGTGGAGTCGATACCAAGGATCGACCCACCTAAGGTGTATGTATGCATGACTTAAAATAAAAGGGTGGTATAGCTCTATCTTAAATTTTCTAAGATTTGGCTGACTAGACACAAGGTTCCCGAGCGGACTACTCGAGTGAGAAGGCTACGCGGCCACCAGATGGTCCGGTCACTCCGCGCATACGCCAACTCTCCTAAAATTTGGTAGATTGAAAGAAATTTGCGGGTGCGCAAAACACACCTCGCGTGTAGTGTGTGATAGTGTCAATTTTCCAGAGTGGAAGAAATATGAGCGAAATGCCAATTTAAGATAAGCAGTAAAAATAAGGAAATTAAAGCAGTTATGCATGCAAAAAAAAAATTCACAAAGGAAACAAATCAAAACATTACATCAAACAAAGAGTGAAAGTAAAGCACAAATAATAATTAACCTGAATTTTGCTATGGTTAAGAACCTGAAAATCCCCAGTGGAGTCGCCATGCTGTCGCGCCCTATTTTGACCTCGCTCGGGTCAAAGCGGAGCGCGGACGTGTCCGGGTGATTCCTGGGTAAAAAGGGTTGAGGAGTCGCCACCTAATTATTTTTACGGTGAATTAGGACACCTAAATATTAAACTAAATGCTGCAATGTAACTCCAATTTTAAGGTCTGCGAAACTAGTGAGATTCTAGGTAAGGGTTCTTTATTATCCTAAAGGGAAGGGGTTAGGCATCCTTTAAGATCCGCTAACTTGCGGTTATCCGGTAAAACTCAGGTTAATTATTACTAAAAAAATGCATGTTTGAAGCATGAACTTAAAAGATGTTTGCAAATAATTAAATAAAAAAAGGGATGCATTTTAAAAGATAGATGAATGTAGAGATTTTTCAAAATATGCATTTATATGATATCTAAAGGAAAATACATGTAGAGTTGAAAAAATATGTTTTTGACAATTGATAGTAAAACAATTTATTTATAATGTCAAATGGTAAAATTTTGGGAATCAATGAATTGTAAATTGACGAAAGATAAACTTATTCGGTATGATTTAATAAAGCAAAATAAAAGATGACAAAAGTTGTTTTGAAAATCTTGAATACGCGTGACGAGCCTAAAATAAATAAACTAGCGAAGAATTTCTAAGTTTGCGAGCCTACAAATAAATAAGCTAGCGACGGGTTTCAAATCTTAAACTAACCTATGAATAAATCCTAAGTTTGCCTATTCTAAGCATTTCAATAATTACATAAGTGCGATAAATAATATTACAATACAAAGCGAGATAAAAGCTGAATTAAAGAAAGAAATAACAATAAATGAACTCCGAGGAATAATTGCCTTTATTTACTTTAGTCCCTGCAAGTTGTCAAGAACAAACGGTTAGAAACAGTTAAATACAAATAACTTCATATCCGTATTCAAAACAGTGAATGTTTTGATCGCGGAGGCTCGAACTTAAATTTTGAAAAGAACATTCCAATCACGTCGTGGTCGCAAACATATGACTAATGTAGTTTATTTTGATTGCCTCGCCTACTAAGCGATGTCGGTCTCTCGGGTGAAATAGAAAAGATCACTATAATCACGTCGTGGCTGCGAATATATAACTTGTTGGTTATTTTAGTCACCTCGCCTACTAAACATGTTGATCTCGGATAAAAGGTTTAAGTCTCCATCCTTGCCCAGAAGTTATATTTCCGTCTTTGCAACCTGTGTAGGCCTCAAAATCGACGGATATTTTTCATCGGCGATGTAGTATCGTGTTCAAATCAGTAAAATTTTAAATTGGAACAGTAAACAAGAAGCAGAGCAGAATAAAGAATGTAAAAACAGAGGCGTAAAAACAATTTCCGAAAATGACGCGGTGTCTAGTTTAAAACAAGAAACAAAGAGAACAAATATTTGAATCTTTGAAACAGTGAATCGAAATAGAAAGCAATGTTTGAAAAATCACGGTGTTCGGTTTAAAAGCAAGAAAATGATAAAACAAGAAACGATGTCTGAAGCGAGCAAAGCGAAGCGAGAAAAAGCGCCCGAGCGATCGCGGTATTTATTCAAACAGATAAAAGCGATAAAATATCCGTCGCAAGAAATTTAAAAGCGATAAACTTAATAACAATAATATATCCGCTTATGCGGATGTCTAAAAGCGATTAAACTAAAAAAAGCGAAGCGAAACTAAAGAAAAGCTCGGCCTCGAATTCAATTTAATCGGCCTTAATGCGGTATTAATAAAGCGATAAAAGCGATTGCCAAAGAAAGCGAGCGTTGAGCAATTTAAAATACCCACCGAAGTTACGAAATTCGAAATATCCAAATCGGGTCGACTGACCCGAATCGATGATTCATACCGAAATCGATTTCAACACGGTTTGGATAACCAACAACAAGAATATGAAATGCAAGAATTACGAAAATGTTCGAATCGGGTCGACCGACCGTCGATGATCTGACCGGATCGATGATCCAAACTCGAATCGATTTCAACACCAAATTCAGATAACCAATAACAAGAATATGAAATGCAAGAATTGAAAATGTTCAAATCGGGTCGACCGACCGGTCAAGGATCTGACCGGATCGATGATCCAAACTCAATCAGATTTCAACACCAAATTCAGATAACCAATAACAAGAATATGAAAAATGCAAGAATTCTGAAAATGTTCAAATCGGGTCGACCAGGCCAGTCGATGACTACCGAATTGGAGTTTCAACCCTAATCAAATAATTTCATCAATTTCGGATAACCAATGATAACAACAAAGAAGAATGTAAGAAAATTGGGAAAATCTAAGCGGGTCGACCCGACCGGTCGATGACTGACCGAATCGTGTGTTCAACCCAAGTCAAATAATTTCATCAATTTCAGATAACCAATGATAACAAGCAAAGAACAATGCAAGAAATTTGGAAATTTAAATCGGGTCGACCGGCAGGTCGATAACGACCAAAATCGATGATCCAAATCAAATCTTAACACCAAATTCAGATAACCAACATACATAAATATGAAATGCAAGAATTACGAAAATGTTACGGCAAGATCGACGAAACCGAAATCGATGAAAAAAATCAGAGAATCAAAGGGGATGACAAACCTTTTCGGACTTGATTCTTGAACAACAAAGAAGCCAAAATGCTTTAAACTCAAGAACACAACAAAGTATTTTATGTATATTCCGAAAATCCTTCCAAAATCTCTTTTTTCTTCTCCCAAAATCCTCTCTAAAATGAAGAACAATCATGGGGTATTTATAGGTGGATTCCCCCCCCCCCCAAAATCGAGTTTGAAATTCGAATTAAAGGTAAAGATTTCTGATTTTTTGGAAGCGGATTTTAGGGGTATGGGCGTGGGCGAAGTGACGGGAGGGGTGTGGTGGTGTCAGGGTTGGTGGCAGGGAGTGGGTGGTGGCAGGGGGCGAGGTGACCGGTCGGATGGGGCGTGGCGATTTGTGAAGGGGGGGTTAGGGTTTGAAATTTTTTTTTTGTTTGTTTTGGGTTTTTGGGGAATTAAAAGGGGAGTTTTTGGGCTGGTGGAGTTCTGGGTCGGATGAGTGGGTGTTGGGCAGGCGAGTGGGTGTTGGGTAGGGGGACGGAAATAAAAGAAAGGAGTTGAAATTTGGGGGTTTTGGGATTTGGCCGATGGGCTGGCGGGTGGGCATTGTGTGTGTTTTGAATTAAAAGGGGAAGGGATGTTGGGCCAGCCGGTTGGGCTTGGAAGGGTAAGGGAATGGGTTGGCCGAATTTTGGGGTTGGGCTTGTGGGAATTTAATTTGGGGATTGGGCTTGGACGAAAATGGGTTTTAGTTTGGGTTGGGTAGGGATTGTTTTGGGTTAGGAAATAAAAAAATGTTATGGATTAAAAAATATAGAAGAGGGGTTTAATATTAAAATATTATATATATATATATATATATATATATATTTTGTAAAAGATGTGAATTATTTAAAATAACATAACGACGTGATAATAATAAAATATAATATTTGCGAAATGCTTAATGCTTAATAAAAAGGGAAATGCAATGCAATTTTGCGAGAACAAAATAATATAGAATTTCGGATAACTTATGATTATTATAAAATATGCAAATGATATAAAATATGCGAATAATAATAATAATACAAAGATACACACATATATGCCTATATTTTAAAATTATTTTAAAAGTGTCAAAATATTAAAAATTACGAATAAAATCATAAAAGATGGGACAAAATTGGGTGTCAACACATGGCACAAGTTTCCATGGTCCGAGAGTGTGTCTCGGGATGCGGTATGGGAGGGGGGTTTGCCGCGGGACTGCCAGGAAGAGCGGGAAGGGTAGGGATGATGGTATTGGCTGGCCGAACCACGGTTGCCGAGAGGTGGCTGCTGAATCACCCTGAGGCGGGCTATTCAGGTCCACCGTCGGCAAAACTGGGTGGGCAGCTAGTCTAGGACTGGCCAAGGTAGTGGCGGGGTCTGGGAAGCCAGACTATGTAAATGGTGAATTAGAAGAGGGTTTAGGTCATCATCTAGAAAGTTGTAGGAATGTCGAGGTGGCGAGTGTAGAGAGACAAATGGGAATTGAGACTGATCAAATAGGACATGACGTGAAATAATAATTTTACGGCTCGACAAGTCATAGCACGAGTAACCACGATGATTGGCAGGGTAACCCATAAACACATACGGGGAAGACCGGGGATGGAGTTTGTGAGTGGTCAGATGGATAGGGTAACAAAGACATCCAAAAATACGCAAGTATTGGTAAGAGGGGTTCCTACAAAACCGAATTTGGTGGGCGACCATTCAGCTAGAGACTTGTTTGGGATTATGTTTAGGAGATATATGACCATGGAGAGTGTGTAATGCTAGAATTGAGGGGTAATTGAGGCGTGAGCAAGTAGGGCATAAATGAGGTTGTTTATGGTTTGGATTTTCCGTTCGGCTTTACCATTTTGGGAGGATGTGTGAGGACAGAAAAAATGAAAGGTAAGACCGTTTTTAGAGCAAAACTATTTGAATTGGTTATTATCGAATTTCCTGCCATTGTCATATTGAAAACATTTAATGCTCTTTTCAAATTGTGTTTTTACCAAAGCATTAAATTAAGAAAAAATGGGGTAGACATGGGATTTATTTTCAATTGGAAAAGTCCATAAAAAGTTGGAATAATCGTCCAAAAATAACACATAATATCGATGGTCATCCGTACTCTAAATAGGAGATGTCCACAAATCACTATGTATGATATCGAAAGGCATTAAAGTACAATTTATGGATGCAGAAAATGGTAATTTGACATGTTTCCCAAAAATGCAAGATTCACATATAGGAGTCCAAGAAATACGGTTGCAATTAATAAAATTATATTTTTTAAGGGAGCGTAAAATAGAGTCTCATGGATGTCCTAATCTAGAATAAGGAAGACGAAAGAGCAGCAAAGGTTGAGGGAACTGAGGCTGGATTGTTGACGGCGTTTGAAATATGGTAGAGATCTCCGGTGCTGTCACATCTCATTATTCGTCTCCCTATCGTAAAATCCTTTATAGTAAAACCAAAAGGATCAAACTTAAGGGAAACCCAATTGTCAGTTGTGAAACATCGCACGGAGATTATATTCTTAATGAGTTTAGGGGCATTGAAGATATTTTTTAAGATTAGTGGTGGATGTGGTGGGGATAGGGAGGAATGCCCATAACCACGGATGGGAATGCCTTGTCTACTACCAACAATAATATTCTGATTTAAATTACTCAAATTGGAATAAGATGAGAGAGTACCCTGTGATGTCGTCATGTGAGATGTAGCGCATGTGTCCATATACCAAATTTAGTCTGGAGTGTTGAGTGACATCGTGCTCATAGTTGTGTAGGCCTATTGTGGACGTAGGCCAAATATGTCAGGTTGGGCCTGTCGGTTCTGAGGTAGAGTCCACGAGGATGTCATTTATGGGCAAGGAGGGGAGGCCCATGACGGTGGGGCCAAGCGGCTCACAACGGGTAGGCAGCCCATGGCAGAGGATGTTGTCACTGCCACGGTTGCTGCTGGATGTTTCCGGCCGGCGGAGACTACCCCTTCACACCGCCGTTGTTGCCGAAATTTCTTCTGTCGCGGCCCTTGCCGGACGGCCTGCTTCGGCAGTTGTTACGCGAGGAAGTGGACTGTTGCGGGTCCTCTGGCCGACGATTATGGTTGCCGGACCGGGAGGCCCTGCCGTCGGCGGAGGGCCCGACGGTGGTGGTGAGGGCGGCGTCAGCAATGCTGGCCCGAGTGGTGTTGCGCTTGATTTTCCAGGTTTCCTCAAGGATGAGCTTCGAACGGGCCTCATAAAGTGGAGGTAACGTCGTGCATTGCTGAAGGATGATGGCAACGCCGTCATAGGATTTGTTCAAACCTGCAATAAGTTGCATGATCCATCACTGATTAGTGACTGATGCGCCGATGTTGGAGAGCAACTAGGGTTCCGACGTGGGCTAGGTGCCGACGTGGAAAAAAAGGTGGTGGTCGAGAAGGTGTATCAGCGGCTAGGGTAGAGTTTGTAGTTTTAGGCTATTGATACCATAAATGAATATGTTCATTGATTTTATTGATGAATGATTTACAATATATATAAGGTTACAATAATATTTATTTTGATACAAACTAGGTAACAAATTAACCTAATTAAAAGGGATTATAATGCTACATAAAATAGAAGATATACAATTAATACAATTAATGAAATAATATTAGAAAATATTCTATTAATAACCATTATCAATTTCGCCTAAGAATAATTGTCTTCTCAATATTGACTGCTCTTTTCGGGGAAATTCAAGCCTCGCTTTTTCTTCTATAATATATATTTCATGCACAAAATCTTCAGCTTCACCAAATCCACCTATAAATGATAATTTATTAGAGTTATGTGAATATGAATAGTTGAATTGCGTAATGGTTGAAACAAAATTAGGTAATCAAGTAAGATAAAATTAAGGGAAAGGTTTATATATTCCATAACTATTCAAGATTATTCCATTTCTTACCATTGTCTTTTCTTCATCTTAGCTTTATCACCGCAAGGAAATCTCCTCTCCCACACCGCTCTCTTAAATTTAACTTAATGGGACGTGATGGAATAGTTCAATTTTGCAATCTTGTAAGCTTTCTTGGTTATATCAGGTAGGATGTGGTTAATGGTGATGAAATATTTTATTAAGACCGTCACTGTACATTGTGTACGTAGATGAGAAGATTTCTTACAGAAGGAGTTAAATCCTTTGTCCTTTCACTAACTAAGTTGATTTATGTATCATTTTATTTCTATTTTATTTCAAACAAAATGTATGCGAGAAAAATGAGAAAAACCATAGTAATAAGGACAATTTTTAGAAAGAAAACTAACCATAGAAATTAGTAAGATTGTTCTCCATGCATCTATTCAAGAGGTGGTTGCACCTTTATGTGAATTCACAATTGGGTACATCTCGCGAGAATCGGCCTCCTGGCAAAGTGTGTAAGAAACAAAAACCATTTGGAAATAGTTCTTCAACTGAAGTTCCTGCAGTTTCTAAGTAACTTATATAGCTTAAAAGATGTCAAGCAAATTCAGTAAGGAGGAAAATCCGGAATAGTAGTATCAACACCATTGAAAGAGAACCTTGATTATTTTCATTAATGAAGAGGTATATATACATGATATACAATAACTAATTACGGAAGATAAATCTACATTTTCCTAACACAAGACTAATACCTTTTCCTAATATAAGACTACTACCATAATTACACGTATACAAGAATTCTACAAATATGATAAAATATATACAAAATATGGTTATGTGATATACACTTTTGGGCCGTGTATATCGGTGGACTTTCACACCCCTGCAGTCATAGCGGGCGGCTGTCGTACGCTGAAACTGTCCCTAAAATCTTCAAACAGAACTAAAGGAAGACCCTTAGTAAAGATGTTAGCAATTTGGTACCGTGAAGGGACATGTAAGACACATACTTGTCCACGAGCTACCTTTTCGCGAACAAAGTGAATATCCATCTCGATATTCTTAGTGCATTGATGTTGGACCGGATTCCCAGAGAGATAGACTGCGCTAACATTATCGCAGTATACCAAGGTAGCTTTCTGAATAGGAAAGTGAAGCTCTAATAGGAGATTACGCAGCCAACATGACTCGGACACCACATTGGCTACCCATCGATACTCGGCATCCGCACTGGATCGCGATAAAGTAGCCTGACATTTTGCCGACTAGGAGACCAAGTTATTACCAAGAAACATACAATAACCAGATGTCGAACGTCTGGTATCTAGACATCCACCCCAATCAGCATTTGTATAAGACACAAGAGTAGAGACAGATGATGGATATAAATGCAAATCATAATCAAGAGTGGCATGTAAGTAACGCACAATGCGTTTGAGAGCATGCATATGTTCGTCCCTCGGATCATGCATAAATAAACACATCTGCTGCACTGCATAAGTAATATCGGGCATTATGAAAGTAAGATACCGAAGAGCTCCTGCAAGACTACGATAGTGGGTGGAATCCTCGTAAGGTGCACTCAGCTTCGGTTTGGTATCAACCGGAGTAGAAGAGGACTTACAAGATGACATGCCAGCTCGCTCAATAATCTGTGTCGCATACTTCCTCTGTGATAAAAATAGACCACATGCATGGCGTGTGACTGCTATACCCAAAAAATAACTCAAGGGACCCAAGTCTTTAATAGCAAACTCGGAACTGAGAAGAGACATGATAAACTTGCGCAGTTTATCAGAAGAGGCAGTCAATATAATATCATCCACATATAACAGAATGTATGCCAGAGAAGTAACACGACGATAGATGAATAGAGAATGATCAGACCTGCTATGAGAAAACCCAATAGTAGATACATAATCTGCAAACCTCTTATACCATGCTCGTGGGCCTGTTTAAGCCCATACAAGGACTTCTTAAGCAAACAGACATGATTAGGATGATCGGGGTCCCTGAAACCCAAGGGCTGAGACATTCAGAAAATTCTCCATGTTGATGTGGGAGAATTCCTGCTCAAGGGTCACGACACGGGATTTTTGTTATCGTAGAATATATCATGCAACCTATTCCAAGTGTCCATGGTCGTGGCATCGGGTTCAATAATAGTCTGCAAGAGGTCCGTAGAGATAATGGAATAAATTCACTGGAGTATCGTAGCATCAAGAGTTTCTCACAACTCTATGTCATCATCGGTGGTAGGCACCTTCTCCTTGCCTGTTGCCGATGGATGATGTGATGAAGAACTCGATTAGACCGTGCGTGAACTTTAAATAGTTCTGCCCACGTCGTGTATTGGACGTTTTCCATCTCAAGAACAATATGGATGTTATTCTTGATGTTGGAGACTGCAAAGGCTGGATGAAAGGTGTTATTTGAGGTAGACATAATGAAATAACAAGAGGAGAATTAGGGATTCGGGAAAAGAAAAATAAAAATAAAATTGAAGGGAGGTGTAGTAGGGGCGGCGGAAGCACAGGATGGGAGAAGAAAAATTTGCCCTAGACTACTGATACCATGAAAGAGAATAATTCCTTGATTATTTTCATTAATGAATATATACATGATTTACAATAACTAATTATGAAAAATAAATCTACCTTTTCCTAATACAAGACTAATACATTTTCCTAATACAAGACTACTACCATAATTACACATGTACAAGAATTCTACAAATATGATAAAATATATACAAAATATGGTTATGTGATATACACGGTTTGGGCTGTGTATATCGGTGGACTTTCACACCCCTGCAGTCATAGCGGGCGGCTGTCGTACGCTGAAACTGTCCCTAAAATCTTCAAACAGAACTAAAGGAAGACCCTTAGTAAAGATGTTAGCAATTTGGTACCGTGAAGGGACATGTAAGACACATACTTGTCCACGAGCTACCTTTTCGCGAACAAAGTGAATATCCATTTGGATATGCTTAGTGCGTTGATGTTGGACCGGATTTCCAGAGAGATAGACTGTGCTAACATTATCGCAGTATACCAAGGTAGCTTTCTGAATAGGAAAGTGAAGCTCTAATAGGAGATTACGCAGCCAACATGACTCGGACACCACATTGGCTACCCCTCGATACTCGGCCTCCGCACTAGATCGCGATAAAGTAGCCTGGCATTTTGCCGACTAGGAGACCAAGTTATCACCAAGAAACATACAATAACCAGATGTAGAACGTCTGGTATCTGGACATCCACCCCAATTAGCATTTGTATAAGACACGAGAGTAGAGACGAAGGATGGATATAAATGCAAACCATAATCAAGAGAGCCTTGTAAGTAACACACAATGCATTTGAGAGCATGCATGTGTTCGTCCCTCAGATCATGCATAAATAAACACACCTGATGCACTGCATAAGTAATATCGGGCCTTGTGAAAGTAAGATACTGAAGAGCTCCTACAAGACTGCGATAGTGGGTGAAATCCTCATAAGGTGTGCTAGAAGTAGCACTCAGCTTCGGTTTGGTATCAACCGAAATAGAAGAGGACTTACAAAATGACATGCCAGCTTGCTCAATAATCTGTGTCGCATACTTCCTGTTGACACCCAATTTTGTCCCATCTTTTATGATTTTATTCGTAATTTTTAATATTTTTGACACTTTTAAAATAATTTTAAAATATAGGCATATATGTGTGTATCTTCATATTATTATTATTATTCGCATATTTTATATCATTTGCATTTTTTTAATAATCATGAATTATCCCAAAATTCTATGTTATTTTATTCTCGCAAAATTGCATCGCATTTCCTTTTATTAAGCATTAAACATTTATAAATATTATTTTATTATTATCACGTCGTTATGTTATTTTAAATAATTCACATCTTATACATATATGTATATATATAATATATTTTAATATTAAACCCCTCTTTTATATTTTTCCATAACCCATTTTTTTTATTTCCTAACCCAAAACAATTTCTACCCAACCTAAATTAAAACCCATTTTTTCGTCCAAAGCCCAATCCCCAAATTAAATTCCCACAAGCCCAACCCCAAAATTCGACCAACCCAATCCCCTACCCTTCCAAGCCCAACCGACTGGCGCCACATCCCTTCCCCTTTATTTCCCTTATACCAAAACCCACAAAACAAAACCCAACACCCTTAAACCAAAGCCCCAAACCAAGCCCAATACCCATTTCCCTTTATTTCCCATCTTACACCCAAACCGAGCCCAAACCCGCCAGGCCCATCAGCTCTTCTCTTTAACCCAAACCCTTACCCCCATTTCACAAAAAAACGAAAACCCCCCACCTCTCCGAAAAACTCTCAAGCCGCCGACCCCACACCCCACACCCGCGACCCCACGTCGCCGGTCACCTCGCCCCTGCCCCCCCCAACCCCCGGCACCACCAACCCTCTCACATTACCGACACCCCTAAGACCCGCGCCCCATGCCCCTCAAATCCGGATTTTTCTTTACCTTTAATTCGAATTCAAACTCGTTTTTTAGGGGGGAATCCACCTATAAATACCCCCATGTTGTTCTTCATCAAGAGGGAGATTTTTCGGGGGATTAAACAGATTTTGGGAGGATTTTTTGGAGTTCTTTTCGGGTCCAAAGAAAAACACAAAAAAGGGGTCGATTTGTTCTTAATTTTCTTGTTATAAAATACTCCTTTTGGTTCTTAATTTCAATCCGAAAATCCTTTTGTTCTTCACTATTGGGAAGATTCCGGATTTCAAAAATCCGAAATCTACTTAAAAGTGTTTGTTCTTGCATATGTTCTTCAACTTAAAAATTCCGAAAAAATACTACTTTTCTTTTCCCTAAATTTCACCCTCAAAATATCGGATTTCTTTTGTTTCAATTCGATTCGGGTCGGGTCGTCGATCCTTTGCCGGGTCAGGTCCTTCTTAAGTCGGGTCGAACATCAGAAAAACAGTATCCTTTTCAGAATTACCAATTCAGAATTGGGTGATCAAAAATCCAAAATCTGAATTCTAAACATCTCCGAGGGGTCGTCGATTCGAAACAAGCCTCGGTTCGCTGCCCGGAGAAGGTCAGTAAAATACAAATTCCTCTCAGTATGTTTTCTGTATTTTTATGTGTTTTGTTGTTAATTATGTGATAAGATAGTCATTTTTGCTATTTTGTTCATTATCGTGTCAAGTATGTTAGCTGATTTAATTGGCAATTAATGTTTAGAAAGGCTTTCCTTGTATTATCAGATTCTTACTTAATATGGTAAGAAGCTTTGTGTGTGTGTTGATTTTACGGATATCGTGTGATCATATTGGATTCGAATGTTGAATCATACTTATTTTGTCGAGTCTCTTCAATCGATAACACACTTGCCTTACTGCTTAAGTGTTAAAAGGCCTCGATATTAACATGTGAAGTCTCCCAAGTTATCTTGTATCATGCCCTACCTTTTGAGTTTGTTTGAATGACATTTGCATTAGTGCTTTGCACTATTTGAATCGATTTATACCTGTTAAGGCATAGTCTCTAATGCATTTCATACCGGCTTGTGATTATGTTTCATGTAGTAAGTATGTATAGGGTATAGTCTAAAGATAAGACTGCTTAGGTGAATAAAAAGGTCTAATAAATGATTTGAACATGTCTCACTTAAGAATAAGTAGTATCTTTGATTCTTGTTAAAGTCGTGCCTATGTCTAAACTATCTACTTAGGAGTATGTGTTTGTTTATCTCGGTTGTGAATCTGTTCATACGAGCATGCCTATTTTCAGCTTTATAAATATGTGGTGTGTTAGAAATGGCCTAGATATGTGTTGCTACTGTCCAGCTTCTTCCTTCTATATCTTTTAAATATCTGAAAAAATTGAACTTTCTCTGTTGGTTTGTGTGTAAATTTAGGAGACCATGAAGTATGCTAGTTAGTTATGATATGTGTCTTGTCTCTTTCCCATGTTGGTATTCTCCAGTTCCCTAAATGGTTATTTGGCTCATCCTTTATCCTATTAATGCCTCTTGAATTGGTCATGCATTTCCTATATGATTAGGTGTTAAGTGCCCCATAATATCATGTAAAGTCTTTTAAGTTACCTTAGATCATGCTATGTTTACTAAGTCGCTGAATGATATCGGTATTAACATATTGTGCGTATTTGAACTAGTTTATGGTGTGTTATATTACTGGCCATGCCTGCTATCCATGTTTATTGCCGAATGTTTTCTTTCATGGGTGGCTTGTCGAATCGGCCCTATTATCTTAATTTGTTGGTTGAAAGCCAACACAATTTGGGGTTGGGTTTAGCCTTCTTCGATAGCCTGCCATGCCCAAGGTTCAAGAAGCCTTTTGAATCTTGTTGCGGCATCGGAAATGAATGGTGGTAGCCCCCCTCTTTGTCTTCTTATCTTTCAAATTTGAAGTTTAGAGTGACTGGTCTTTAAGTTTACCTTCCCCTTTATGTCTTTGCTGTGCTACCAATAGTTGTGGTATCCAGCTGCACCTTGAGATTCTGGATATATGTCATCTTTAAATAGTTATGGTTATGGGTTTTGTTGCATTTTGGTCACGATTCGAGATCGCCAGCTTGCTGCAATACTTGGGCCGACATCGCACTTTTGAGCCATTATTACGATGTTGTGTTTGCTGCGCATAACCGCTGCAATCTTGACCATTTACACTTCTTTTCGGAAATATTTTATCGCTACATTTTGAGCATATTTGATGTCTTATCATCGCTGCATTTTTAGCACAATTGTCGCTGTTTTCTTGGCTAAAAGCTCGCTACTTTAGGTCAGCTTTGACAGCCCATCGCTTCGCGTTTCAGCCCACTCATCAAGTTATTTTAAAACCCATTTGTCATTGTTTCTTGGCTAAAACAGTCGGCTTTAACACTGTTTTCGCTTTGATTCAATCGCTCGATTTCATATTACTTTTCTACTATTTTTACTGTTTTGAACAAATACCGTGGTTCCGTTCCGCACCGCTTTTTCGCTTCGCTTTGTCGCCGGTTTGACATCAAGCATCGCCTTTACTGCTTTTCTTGCTTTAAACTAAACCCCGCACATTTCAAACATTGCTTTCTGTTCCAAATTAATCGCTTTCAAAGATTCAAATTACCGTTCTCTTTGTTTATCGCTTTTAAACTAGACACCGCGTCATTTTCGAAACTGCTTTTTTCCTCTGCCTCTGTTTTTCGCATCGCTATCGCTCGCTCGCTTCGCTCGCCTCGCTTCTCGCTCGCTCCTCGCTTCTGCTCGCCCGCTTCCTCGCCATCGCTTCGCTTTAATTTTACTGATTTGAACACGATACTACACCTGGCCGATGAAAAATATCCGCCGATTTTGAGGCCTCCACGATTGCAAAGACGGAAATATAACTTCGGGCAAGGATGAAGACTTAAACCTTTATCCGAGATCAACATGTTTAGTAGGCGAGGTGAATTATATATTCGCAGCCACGACGTGATTATAGTGATCTTTTTATTCCACCGAGAGACCACCACGTTTAGTAGGCGAGGCAATCAAAATAAACTACATTAGTCATATGTTTGCAGCCACGACGTGATTGGAATGTTCTTTTCAAAATTTAAGTCTGAGCCCTCCGTGATCAAAACATTCACTGTTTTGAATACGGATATGAAGTTATTTGGATTTATATGTTTCTAACCGCTTGTTCTTGATACTTGGTGGATCAAAGCAAAATAACGACAAATATTTCTCGGAGTTTATTTATTGTTATTTCTTTCTTTAATTCAGCTTTTATCTCGCTTTGTATTGTAATATTATTTATCGCACTTATGTAATTATTGAAATGCTTAGAATAGGCAAACTTAGGATTTATTCATAGGTTAGTTTAAGATTTGAAACCCGTCGCTAGCTTATTTTATTTGTAGGCTCGCAAACTTAGAAATCCTTCGCTAGTTTATTTATTTTAGGCTCGTCACGCTTATTCAAGATTTTTAAAACAACTCTTGTCATCTTTATTTGCTTCAATTAATCATATCAAATAAATTTATCTTTTTATTATTATTTTTTGCAACTTGTTGATTTTCGAAAGATTCACTTCTTTGGCATTATAAAGAATTTATTGTCACAAATGCATGTTTTCTAAAAACTTTACATGTATCTTTCTTTTATGTCATCCGAATACGTACTTGTATAAAATGCATCATATTTACTTGTATAAAATGCATCATATTTGCAAACATCTTTTTTATACTTATAAAACATGTATTTTTCTAGTAATAATTAACCTGAGTTTTACCGGATAACCGCAAGTTAGCGGATCTTAAAGGATGCCTAACCCCTTCCCTTTAGGATAATAAAGAACCCTTACCTAGAATCTCACTAGTTTTGCAGACCTTAAAATTGGAGTTACATTGCAGCACTTAGTTTAATATTTAGGTGTCCTAATTCACCGTAAACATAATTAGGTGGCGACTCCTCAATCATTTACCCAGGAATCACCCGAATACGTCCGTGCTCCGCTTTGACCCGAGCGGGTCGAAAAACGGGCGCGTCAAAGATGGCGACTCATTGGGGATTTTTCGTGTTCCTAACCATAGCAAATTCAGGTTAATTATAATTGTGCTTTACTTTCGCTCTTTTTGATGTAATGCTTTGATTTGTTTCCATTACGAAATTTTTTGTATGCATAACTGCTTTAATTTCTATATTTTTTTACTGCTTATCTTAAATTGGCATTTCGCTCATATTTCTTCCACTCTGGAAAATTGACACTATCACACACTACACGCGAGGTGTGTTTTGCGCACCCGCAAATTTCTTTCAATCTACCAAATTTTAGGAGAGTTGGCGTATGCGCGGAGTGTCCGGACCATCCGGTTGGTCACAGAGCCTTCTCACTCGGCAAATCCGCTGGGACCCTTGAGTCTAGTCAGCCAAATCTTAGAAAATTTAAGATAGAGCTATACCACCCTTTATTTTAAGTCATGCATACATACACCTTAGGTGGGTCGATCCTTGGTATCGACTCCACAATTAAGAAATCCGCCAAAGATGTCTACGGGTCTCACAACCCAACGACCAATCATCATATTATGTGTAGCGTGATAAGGATAGACTAATCCAAGACTAATCATGACATGCTGAAATTGAAAAATGTACATTCATTTTGTCTCATTTCCGACAAAGCATTGCAGTTTAGCAGCTTGGATCAAATCTGTCGTAATCCCGCATATCTGGCGTTTAGGCCCACCTCCGCACTAAGGGAGGGCCCATTCATATTAGGATGCGCATTTAATTGCCATACAATCATTTTGTTGTTTTCATCGCTTTCCACTATGTGTATATTATTTAAATCAATAATTACTCACCTTATACTAATTTGGTTTTCTTCATTTTTCAGGAGATTCATTTTGCCTTATTTATTTCCCCAAAAGTTGATTCGTGTTGACTAAAACTGGCAGAGCACCCCATCTGTTATTTCCCAATCATGTCTGCCCAAATTGTATTAGTACTTAATGAAGAAAAAAAAACGCTATTTAAATTGAGGCCTAAATCGCATTTATGCATTCTAATGTATTTTTGCCTCTACCTTTTGAAAGCTTAAAATGACAAATCTGCATTGCTTTTGCTATTATAAAATATGTTTTGTTCAATAATTCTCTTTTCTTTTTTCATCATGCAAACTAATTTATCGGCGGTATGTGACATATAATGAAACAAGCAAACAAGCAAGGCTTCGAAGAATATAAGGAAGACTCACAAGCGGAAGAATTGAGGCATTTTTGGAATAAGTCGGCCGATTTGGATGAAACATCAAGATGGTTGATAGTCGCAAGCATTGGCACGGATGTTTGCCATTGGTACTCTTGGGCTACCACATTACGATCAGGATTTCTCTTTGGGCAATGCTATTTCTTTCGCAACCAAGTGAATACGTAATCATTTACTAAGAGATTGATGAAAGCGGATGGACGCAGCTTGTCCTGGCAACCTTATCAGAATAGAATGGCCAAAAACCATCAATGCAGATGCAGTGAAGAGATACCATATCTAAGATTAGTTATTCTCTATGTAATGCATTTCTTATGTTGTAAAAATTGCGCTCCCAAAGTGATACGCAAAGGAACCCATGTAGGGTTCCATTTCTTTAGATCACAAATTTCCCCAATCTCTTTTCACACCACCTGAACTACGTTATGACCTGATTCCCTCGGCGGGATACGTAGGCGGCCACATCGGCTTCGGTCCCATCTTTAGAAAAATCCTTACAATCTCTTTTGCTAACATGAACTACGTTATGACCTGATTCCCTCGGCGGGATACGTAGGCGGCCACATCGGCTTCGGTCCCATTTTAGAAAATCCTTACAATCCCCTTTTGCTTGTAATGAACTACGTCATGACCTGATTCCCTCCTGGGGATACGTGGCGCCTAAATCGCCTTCGCACCCACCATTAGGAAATATTTTCTACTTCATCTCACAAAAGACAAAATGCACCCATCTGATCACCCCGATAGAAGGTGCAAGAAATCTACACAAGACTCGGTTGTCCATTCAAAAGATCGTCATTCTCATATATCAGACACTGGGGCATTTTTAAGGGATCACTGCCAGAGGACGCCGATAAACATGGAAAACCATCGGCAAACTAAGTCTTGACCCAGGAAGAATTTTGGATAAGACGTTTGTTTTGTTTCATCAGCGTGTCACCGCTCGGCAGACATTTGTACATATGCATACTTTCTTACAAGCAAATTATTTTCAACAAACATTTTCATTAAAGTTCAACGTAATTTTTATCGATATGCATACTTGTTACAAACAAATTGTTTTCAACAAATGTTTTCAGAATGGCTATCCAATACGGGGAACCAGAGAGGGCTACAGTCCGAATTAGCGTGACATGCAAATACCAAGACCGGCTACAAAGTCAACGCTAATCAACTCCCCTCCCAAAACTCATAAATTTATTTGAGTACGTGTTCTTCAGTCGAAACAAACAGGAAGTCGCAACATTTATGAGCAGATTCGCAAGGGCCTCCGTGATCGCAACTCACTACAAGAATCACTTTCCTGTTTGGAAATTGTACAAAGACGTCATGCTAAACTACATGTTCCCAACCGTGTTGTGTCCACGGAAAGAACGGTATTTCGACTTACAGGGTCGCATTCTCATCTACTCAACTTTTGCATCGCTTATGTCCCCACATTAACTATCATGGCATGGCAATAAGGCCCCACTTTACACTACTTTTAAATCAGGCGCCCACCTTCTAATGCGGGTATGTTTTAAATCAGGCGCCCACCTTCTAATGCGGGTATTTAAATTTCAGTCAGGCGCCCACCTCCTAATGCGGGTATTTAAATTTCAACAGCGCCCACCTTCTAACGCGGGTATGTTTTAAATCAGCGCCCACCTTCTAACGCGGTATGTTTTAAATCAGCGCCCACCTTCTAACGCGGTATGTTTTAAATCAGCGCCCACCTTCTAACGCGGGTATGTTTTAAATCAGCGCCCACCTTCTAATCGCGGTATGTTTTAAATCAGCGCCCACCTTCTAATCGCGGTATGTTTTAAGTCAGCGCCCACCTTCTAACGCGGGTATGTTTTAAATCAGCGCCCACCTTCTAACGCGGGTATGTTTTAAATCAGCGCCCACCTTCTAACGCGGTATTTAAATTTCACCAGCGCCCACCTCCTAACGCGGTATTTAAATTTCAACAGCGCCCACCTCCTAACGCGGGTATTTAAATTTCATCAGCGCCCACCTTCTAACGCGAGTATGTTTTAAGTCAGCGCCCACCTTCTAACGCGGTATGTTTTAAATCAGCGCCCACCTTCTAACGCGGGTATTTAAATTTCCAGCCCGCCACCTCCTAACGCGGGTATTTAAATTTCAACAGCGCCCACCTCCTAACGCGGTATTTAAATTTCACCAGCGCCCACCTTCTAACGCGGGTATGTTTTAAATCAGCGCCCACCTTCTAATCGCGGGTATGTTTTAAATCAGCGCCCACCTTCTAACGCGGTATGTTTAAATCAGCGCCCACCTTCTAACGCGGTATTTAAATTTCACCAGCGCCCACCTCCTAATCGCGGGTATTTAAATTTCAGTCGCCCACCTTCTAACGCGGGTATGTTTTAAATCAGCGCCCACCTTCTAACGCGGTATGTTTTAAATCAGCGCCCACCTTCTAACGCGGTATGTTTTAAATCAGCGCCCACCTTCTAACGCGTATGTTTTAAATCAGCGCCCACCTTCTAATGCGGGTATGTTTTAAATCAGGCGCCCACCTTCTAATGCGGGTATGTTTTAAATCAGGCGCCCACCTCCTAATGCGGGTATTTAAATTTCAGTCAGGCGCCCACCTCCTAATGCGGGTATTTAAATTTAAACCAGGCGCCCACCTCATAATGCGGGTATTTTATTTTAAACCAGGCGCCCACCTCCTAATGCGGGTATTTTATTTTAAATCAGGCGCCCACCTTCTAATGCGGGTACTTTATTTTAAAGTGTAAACAGGCGCCCGCCAACGCCATCATCTGCACAACATTAAGCAACGACATCATTTCAACTTACAAAGTCATATTCTCACATACATATCTTATGCAATCAAGTATACACTAACTTTTATCTTAGCTGGTCCACAGGAATTCGAATCGGCGGGAGCTTTCAGCATAACATGGAACTATATCTCACGGCGAACCAAGGCAATTTGGTCAAACGACCAACTTCGAACGTCGATCCGCTCTTTCCCATTAATTTTCAGAATGCGCCAAAGGTCATCCTAAGTCGACACCGGGCATTGTTTCTTGAATGTGCACCATCTTTTTGCAACTTCTATACCCCTCGGGATTCTATTTCTTACCATGCAGTCCCGAGGATCAGGGCAAAATTGGCTACTCAGTCAACTTTCTTTGGCCGAAAACTCTTTCATCGTCTCCGTCCAAAGAGGGGCATCTGTTGACACCCAATTTTGTCCCATCTTTTATGATTTTATTCGTAATTTTTAATATTTTTGACACTTTTAAAATAATTTTAAAATATAGGCATATATGTGTGTATCTTCATATTATTATTATTATTCGCATATTTTATATCATTTGCATTTTTTTAATAATCATGAATTATCCCAAAATTCTATGTTATTTTATTCTCGCAAAATTGCATCGCATTTCCTTTTATTAAGCATTAAACATTTCGCAAATATTATTTTATTATTATCACGTCGTTATGTTATTTTAAATAATTCACATCTTATACATATATGTATATATATAATATATTTTAATATTAAACCCCTCTTTTATATTTTTCCATAACCCATTTTTTTTTTATTTCCTAACCCAAAACAATTTCTACCCAACCTAAATTAAAACCCATTTTTTCGTCCAAAGCCCAATCCCCAAATTAAATTCCCACAAGCCCAACCCCAAAATTCGGCCAACCCATTCCCTTACCCTTCCAAGCCCAACCGACTGGCCCAACATCCCTTCCCTTTATTTCCTTATACCAAAACCCACAAAACAAAACCCAACACCCTTAAACCAAAGCCCCAAACCAAGCCCAATACCCATTTCCCTTTATTTCCCATCTTACACCCAAACCGAGCCCAAACCCGCCAGGCCCATCAGCTCTTCTCTTTAACCCAAACCCTTACCCCCACCTCACAAAAAAACGAAAACCCCCCAATTCCTCAAAAAACGCTCAAGCCGCCGACCATTGACTCCCATACCGGCGACCCCACGTCGCCGGTCACCTCGCCCCTGCCACCACCAACCCCTGACACCACCAACCCCCCTCTGTTACGCTGACACCCCTAAGACCCGCGACCCATGCCCCTCAAATCCGGATTTTTCTTTACCTTTAATTCGAATTCAAACTCGTTTTTTAGGGGGGAATCCACCTATAAATACCCCCATGTTGTTCTTCATCAAGAGGGAGATTTTTCGGGGGATTAAACAGATTTTGGGAGGATTTTTTGGAGTTCTTTTCGGGTCCAAAGAAAAACACAAAAAAAAGGGGTCGATTTGTTCTTAATTTTCTTGTTATAAAATACTCCTTTTGGTTCTTAATTTCAATCCGAAAATCCTTTTGTTCTTCACTATTGGGAAGATTCCGGATTTCAAAAATCCGAAATCTACTTAAAAGTGTTTGTTCTTGCATATGTTCTTCAACTTAAAAATTCCGAAAAAATACTACTTTTCTTTTCCCTAAATTTCACCCTCAAAATATCGGATTTCTTTTGTTTCAATTCGATTCGGGTCGGGTCGTCAGTCACTGCCGGGTCGGGTCACTGCCGGGTCGGGTCGAACATCAGAAAAACAGTATCCTTTTCAGAATTACCAATTCAGAATTGGGTGATCAAAAATCCAAAATCTGAATTCTAAACATCTCCGAGGGGTCGTCGATTCGAAACAAGCCTCGGTTCACGCCTGAGAAGGTCAAGAAATACAAATTCCTCTCAGTATGTTTTCTGTATTTTTATGTGTTTTGTTGTTAATTATGTGATAAGATAGTCATTTTTGCTATTTTGTTCATTATCGTGTCAAGTATGTTAGCTGATTTAATTGGCAATTAATGTTTAGAAAGGCTTTCCTTGTATTATCAGATTCTTACTTAATATGGTAAGAAGCTTTGTGTGTGTGTTGATTTTACGGATATCGTGTGATCATATTGGATTCGAATGTTGAATCATACTTATTTTGCTGAGTCTCATCGAATCGATAACACACTTGCCTTACCTGTTTAAGTGTTAAAAGGCCTCGATATTAACATGTGAAGTCTCCCAAGTTATCTTGTATCATGCCCTACCTTTTGAGTTTGTTTGAATGACATTTGCATTAGTGCTTTGCACTATTTGAATCAGTTTATACCCTGTTAAGGCATAGTCTCTAATGCATTTCATACCGGCTTGTGATTATGTTTCATGTAGTAAGTATGTATAGGGTATAGTCTAAAGATAAGAGTGCTTAGGTGAATAAAAAGGTCTAATAAATGATTTGAACATGTCTCACTTAAGAATAAGTAGTATCTTTGATTCTTGTTAAAGTCGTGCCTATGTCTAAACTATCTACTTAGGAGTATGTGTTTGTTTATCTCGGTTTGTGAATCTGTTCATACGAGCATGCCTATTTTCGCTTTATAAATATGTGGTGTGTTAGAAATGGCCTAGATATGTGTTGCTACATGTCCAGTTCTTCCTTCTATATCTTTTAAATATCTGAAAAATTGAACTTTCTCTGTTGGTTTGTGTGTAAATTTAGGAGACCATGAAGCATGCTAGTTAGTTATGATATGTGTCTTGTCTCTTTCCCATGTTGGTATTCTCCAGTTCCCTAAATGGTTATTTGGCTCATCCTTTATCCTATTAATGCCTCTTGAATTGGTCATGCATTTCCCTATATGATTAGGTGTTAAGTGCCCCCATAATATCATGTAAAGTCTTTTAAGTTACCTTAGATCATGCTATGTTTACTAAGTCATTGAATGATATCGGTATTAACATATTGTGCGTATTTGAACTAGTTTATGGTGTGTTATATTATCGCCCATGTCCGCAATCCATGTTTATTGCCGAATGTTTTCTTTCATGGTTGCCTTGTCGAATCAGCCCTATTATCTTAATATGTTGGTTGAAAGCCAAGACAACTTCGGGTTGGGTTTAGCCTTCTTCGATAGCCTGGCCATGCCCAAGGTTCAAGAAGCCTTTTGAATCTTGTTGCGGCATCGAAATGAATGGTGGTAGCCCCCTTTGTCTTCTTATCTTTCAAATTTGAAGTTTAGAGTGACTGGTCTTTAAGTTTACCTTCCCTTTATGTCTTTGTTGTGCTACCAATAGTTGTGGTATCCAAACCGCACCTTGAGATTCTCGGATATATGTCATCTTTAAATAGTTCTGTTATGGGTTTTGTTGCATTTTGGTCACTGATTCTGAGATCGCCAGTTGCGCAATACTTGGGCCGACATCGCACTTTTGAGCCATTATTCGATGTTATGCTTGTCGCGCATAATCGCCGCAATCTTGACCATTTACACTTCTTTTCGGAAATATTTTATCGCTACATTTTGAGCATATTTGATGTCTTATCATCGCTGCATTTTTAGCACAATTGTCGCTGTTTTCTTGGCTAAAAGCTCGCTACTTTAGGTCGCTTTCGACAGCCCATCGCTTCAAGGTTTCCACTCATCATGCGTTATTTTAAAACCCATTTGTCGCTTTGTTTCTTGGCTAAAAGCGATCGCTTTAACACTGTTTTCTGTTTGAGTTCACCGCTCGATTTCATATTACTTTTCTACTATTTTTACTGCTTTGAACAAATACCGTGGTCTGCATTACGCACCGCTTTTTCTGCTTTCTTTGCCGGTTTCAGACATCACATCGTCTTTACCGCTTTATCGCTTTAAACTAAACCCCGCACATTTCAAACATTGCTTTCTGCTCCAAATTAATCGTTTCAAAGATTCAAATTACCGTTTCTCTTGTTTATCGCTTTTAAACTAGACACCGCGTCATTTTCGGAACTGCTTTTTCCTCTGCCTCGCTTTTTCGCTCGCTATCGCTTCGCTCGCTTCTCGCTTCGCTCGCTTCTCGCTTCCTCGCTTCGCTTCCCGCTTCCTCGCCATCGCTTCATCGCTTTAATTTTACTGATTTGAACACGATACTACACCTGGCCGATGAAAATATCCGTCGATTTTGAGGCCTCCACAGCTTGCAAAGACGGAAATATAACTTCGGGCAAGGATGAAGACTTAAACCTTTTATCCGAGATCAACATGTTTAGTAGGCGAGGTGAATTATATATTCGCAGCCTACGACGTGATTATAGTGATCTTTTTATTCCACCCGAGAGACCAACACGTTTAGTAGGCGAGGCAATCAAAATAAACTACATTAGTCATATGTTTGCGACCACGACGTGATTGGAATGTTCTTTTCAAAATTTAAGTTCGAGTTCTCCGTGATCAAAACATTCACTGTTTTGAATACGGATATGAAGTTATTTGTATTTATATGTTTCTAACCGCTTGTTCTTGATAACTTTGGGGATCAAAGCAAAATAACGACAAATATTTCTGAGTTTATTTATTGTTATTTCTTTCTTTAATTCAGCTTTTATCTCGCTTTGTATTGTAATATTATTTATCGCACTTATGTAATTATTGAAATGCTTAGAATAGGCAAACTTAGGATTTATTCATAGGTTAGTTTAAGATTTGAAACCCGTCGCTAGCTTATTTTATTTGTAGGCTCGCAAACTTAGAAATCCTTCGCTAGTTTATTTATTTTAGGCTCGTCACACTTATTCAAGATTTTTAAAACAACTCTTGTCATCTTTATTTGCTTCAATTAATCATATCAAATAAATTTATCTTTTTATTATTATTTTTTGCAACTTGTTGATTTTCGAAAGATTCACTTCTTTGGCATTATAAAGAATTTATTGTCACAAATGCATGTTTTCTAAAAACTTTACATGTATCTTTCTTTTATGTCATCCGAATACGTACTTGTATAAAATGCATCATATTTACTTGTATAAAATGCATCATATTTGCAAACATCTTTTTTATACTTATAAAACATGTATTTTTCTAGTAATAATTAACCTGAGTTTTACCGGATAACCGCAAGTTAGCGGATCTTAAAGGATGCCTAACCCCTTCCCTTTAGGATAATAAAGAACCCTTACCTAGAATCTCACTAGTTTCGCAGACCTTAAAATTGGAGTTACATTGCAGCACTTAGTTTAATATTTAGGTGTCCTAATTCACCGTAAACATAATTAGGTGGCGACTCCTCAATCCTTTACCCAGGAATCACCCGAACACGTCCGCGCTCCGCTTTGACCCGAGCAGGTCGAAAAAAGGGCGCGTACACTTCCTCTATGATAAAAATAGACCATTTGCATGACGTGTGACTGCTATACCCAAAAAATAACTCAAGGGACCCAAGTCTTTCATAGCAAATTCGGAACTGAGAAGAGAGATGATAGACTTGCGCAGTTTATCAGAAGATGCAATCAATATAATATCATCCACATATAACAGAATGTATGCCAGAGAAGTACCACGACGATAGATGAACAAAGAATAATCAGACCTGTTATGAGAAAACCCAATAGTAGATACATAATCTGCAAAGCTCTTATACCATGCTTGTGGGCCTGTTTAAGCTCATACAAGGACTTTTTGAGAAAACAGACATGATTAGGATGATCGGGGTCCCTGAAATCCAAGGGTTGAGACATTCAGAAAATCCTCCATGTTGATGTGGGAGAATTCCTGCTCAAGGGTCACAGCACGGGAATTTTTGTTATCCTGGAATATATCATACAACCTATTCCAAGTGTCCATGGCTGTGGCGTCATGTTCAATAATAGTCTGCAAGAGGTCCATAGAGATAGTGGAATAAATCCACTGGAGTACCGTAGCATCAAGAGTTTCCCACAACTCTATGTCATCATCGGTGGTAGGCACCTTCTCCTTGCATGTTGTCGATGGATGATGTGATGAATGACTCGATTAGACCGTGCATGAACTTTAAATAGTTCTGCCCACGTCGTGTATTGGACGTTTTCCATCTCAAGAACAATAGGGATGTTATTCTTGATGTTGGAGACTGCAAAGGCTGGATGAAATATATTCTTTGAGATAGACATAATGAAATAACAAGAGGAGAATTAGGGATTCGGGAAACGAAAAATAAAAAAAAATATTGAAGGAAGGTATAGTAGGGGTGGCGGAAGCATAGGATTGGAGAAGAAAAAATTGCCCTAGATTACTGATACCATGAAAGAGAATAATTCCTTGATTATTTTCATTAATGAAGAGGTATATATATACATGATATACAATATCTAGTTATGAAAAATAAATCTACCTTTTTCTAATACAAGACTAATACATTTTCTAATACAAGACTACTAGCATAATTACACTTGTACAAGAATTCTATAAATATGGTAAAATATTTACAAAATATGGTTATGTGATATACACGGTTCGGTGGACTTTCAATCATATCTAGAACATAATCAAAATGTAAAAATCTTCTCTTTCCACTAAGGACTTGCTTGGCCATAAGAATTTTTTACCCTTTTTGGATTTTTTTTACTTTATTTGAAAATCAGCGTTTGGCCATGAAAATTTCAAATATAAGTGAAGTTGTATTTGGAATTTGGAAAACGCCTGTAACATTTTTTTTCCACTTTCAGTATATTAAAACAACAAAATATTCTTTGTAAAAATTATAACTATACACAATTTCATCTTCAACTCCAACTTCAAAATTCCAGATAAAGTAGAAAAATATTTTATTTTCGTGGCCAAACAACTACTAAATGAACAACCTCATCTTTATGACTATATATGGCTGTCTCCCAAAAGAACAAACCACAGAAAGAAATTGTAACCTAAAAACATATATATAGAGAACAATAAACTCAATTAATAATGTGTACTACATGGCTATAAATAACAGTAAGTAGGGGTAATTTTTGTCACACACCAAACAGAAATATATAGAAATAGAAATTGCAGGAAGTCAATTCATTATATATACTATATTACCATACAAAATTGTAAATTGGTTGAATATCTTTGCCAAACACGAAAAAGATAATGAAATCGTAGAGGGTACATTGAATGAGATGATTGAACTCACAAGTGATTTAGTCAGAAATAAAATTCAGCAAGAATTAATTTGGGCATGAATATGCATGTATGCGCAGAGCAATAGCAACGTCAAAAGTTAACATAAATCACAAAGGAGTAAAATAGCATATGATCTTTAAATTGAGTAAGAAATCTGATGGAAAATAGTTAACTATTTAGCAGTAGTAGTACATAGGAGGGAAAACTTGCAGGCAAGAACATAGAAATTGAAGTCTACGTAGGAATATCCATTTTTAAAGAGCCCCGTGCCAGGTCTTTGTTAGAGCAGCAACAGTAAGATGGAAACTATTCACATTGTTAGGGATCATTTTGAATGTATTAGACTTTTCAATTTTTTTCAGAATTCATACTTTTAATATAATATAGATAGATAGGAGGTATCTGAGGAGACATTGGAGAACTATTAAAAAGGATTAGGTAAGAAAGTAAGATAATAATAGTTTCATGGAAAAACTAGAATTCCCTCATTCCATAATTAAATGTTCTCCTTTTGATTCCGTTATAAGACTCTATTCTTTTTTATTTATGTGGCATGATTTAATTGAATATAGAATTTAAGAATAACTTTTTTATGGAACTTGTGGTACTCTAAATATACCATAAAATTTTATGACTATAAAAATGTCATTAAAAGTAACATAAGAAATTTAGAATAAAATTATTTTTTCAAAATATAAAAATATATTTTTATAACTATTTTAAGAAAACAATGCCAATAAAATGAACCGGATGGAGTAGTTATTTCCTTTGTATTATACATCTCATCCGGTACTCCGGAAGTTTCAATGACAAGTAAAACAACAATAAATAACAACATACCCAATGTAATTCCAAAGGTCTACCTTAATTTTTTGGCCAAATCAATCGGCAGACCCTTGTGGTCGTTCAGATTTTTCACTTAAGACACCTCAACTAAATGTTGTTCTATTTTAGACACCTGTCGTGGGGCTAGACTATGTCATTTAGACACTTTTGCTGAGTTGGCAAATTGTGTGATCATCACACAAAGCAGGCGCGTGAAGGACTTAATTTTTTATTTTTTATTTTTTATATCTTTTTCTTCCTTCTCTGTCCTTCCAACACTTCCCCACCATAAACCATCACCTTGCCACCACCGAACAAGATTTTCCGGCGTAACAATGATAAACAGAGGGGGGAGAGGGGGTGGCGAACGCCGAAGCGACGCCAGAAAACAAACTCCGACCAAACTAACTCGCTAAACTGTCAAGAACAAGGGCTGAATCTGGAATCTTACCGGATTTCGATGAAATTGCGACTGTAACAGCCCAAAGAATTCTCCTTCTTAGATTTAACACTAAGAATATTCCTTTCCTTCTTTCTTACGAACAATACTTCTCAAATCCCCTTTTCTCCTCTGTAATTCCGGCGTCGGAAAATTTCATCACCAACGATCCATAAAGCCCCTTTACCATTTCAACGACATTGCTTCTGGTGAACCCCTCTAACCCTACAAACATCATCATCAAGATTCTTCTATCAAAACATCAAATAACAATTAATTTTTTCTAATTAATCACGTCAGTTAATTATGACTGGCTAGAGTTCATGTGGCTTGTCCATGAAGCCCGGGCAGAAGGGGGAAGGGAGGGCGGGGTAGGTGGAGGTTGGAGTTTAGAAAATAGGTATTTTATATATTTTTTGCAGAAAATAGTTTTTTTCTTTTTTACTTATAACATATTTTTTAATTATTATTTTGTATCCAAATGCCACATGTCATCATTTAATTAGTCATTTACGTCACCCGCAAGTGTATTACACAAACGTTGTAAATTTAGTTGATTGTCAAAAAAGTGTCAAATTGGAACAAATTTAATGTAGTCCGAATGTTTAAATGAAACAAAATTTAATTAAGATATTCAAATAAAAAATCTAAACGACCACAATGAACTGCTGATGGGTTTGTTATAATTTTTTACCATATAAAAGGAAACATAAAGCAAACAAGCACATACATAAATAAGGCAATAATTATAATGCAATGTCCTTTTCCGCCGTTTAAAAACACAACCTAAAGCATAAAAAATCAAACACACAACAACAATAATTTTAACCATAACCAACTTGTGCTATATTTGGTAATAGGGTGTTTGAATTGGCTTATTTTAAGTAGTTTTTATTTTTAAGCTTTTTTTATTTTTTGAGGTGTTTGAATGAGATAAAAAGTGCTTTTAAACACTTATTTTTAGGCTAAAAAGGTACCAAAATAAGTTAAAAGTAGGGGTGGGCAAAAAATCTGATGAACCGAAAAAACCGAACCGACGAATCGATTCGGTTAAAAATCTGCTACAAACTCGATTTCAAAAAAACCGGTTCAATTTTTTTAAAATTGAATCGGTTCGGTTCACATGATTTTGTGATACACCGACCCGAAAAAATGGGGTTATTCTTGTAATTAGCCATACCCCTATATAAATAAAAGCCCTAACAGATCGTCGATCGATTTCACATAAATCTTCAATAGCAGTATAGCACTCACTCAGTCCGCAGTCCGCATGATCGTCGATCGATTTCACATAAATCTTCAACACTAAATCTTCAAGCTTTCAAGCTCTAACCCATAAATCTTC
This sequence comes from Anisodus acutangulus, assembly GCA_029783415.1. Classification (NCBI taxonomy): domain Eukaryota; kingdom Viridiplantae; phylum Streptophyta; class Magnoliopsida; order Solanales; family Solanaceae; genus Anisodus; species Anisodus acutangulus. The sequence goes on from CM056501.1 coordinate 30,369,201, forward strand.
AAGCTTCATCAGAGAATCAACAGTTTTGCCTATTTTCTCTTTTCTCTCCTGCTCGATTTCGATTTATTTCTCTCGAAGACAGGAACTCGAAGCTTCAACAGTTCAAGCTTCAAACTTCAATAGTTCAAGCTTCAACCCGACCCTGCCAGTGGCACCACAAAAGTTAATCCAATCACTTTACTCATTTCTTTCTCTCGTTCTGATTTGTCATCTGTTTTATGCTATGTTTGAACCATGTTTGTCGAAATATTATGAGAAGTTATGAATTAGGTGTAATCCGAGAAGACTTTTCTCGGACACTGGCTTTATTTGTTTGTTGAATGATTTAGACGCTGGGAACTGGTGTTTGTTGTTATGACTGCTTGCAAATTGGAAAAAGATCATCAAATTATGGTTATTTAGAGTGAAGTTGCTGAAGTAATTTCTGATTTTCTGAGAAAATGTGATAATTTCTGATTTTAAAATGTAGTTACTGAAGTTACCGAAGTAATTTCTGATTAAGAAAATTATAAAATGAAGTTACTGAAGTAATTTCTGATTTTCTGTAAAGAAGGAAGCATATTCAATCTATAGTTTCATGGTGTATTTGACAAATTGAAGTAAAGAAGGAAGCATATTCAATCTATAGTTTCTGATTTTCTGAGAAAATGTGATCATTTCTGATTTTAAAATGTAGTTACTGAAGTTACTGAAGTAATTTCTGATTTTCTGTAAAGAAGGAAGCATATTCAATCTATAGTTTCTGATTTTCTAAGAAAATGTGATAATTTCTGATTTTAAAATGTAGTTATTGAAGTTACCGAAGTAATTTCTGATTAAGAGAATTATAAAATGAAAAAACTGAAGTAATTTTTTATTTTCTGTAAAGAAGGAAGCATATTCAATCTATAGTTTCATGGTGTATTTGACAAATTGAAGTAAAGAAGGAAGCATATTCAATCTATATTTTCTGATTTTCTGAGAAAATGTGATAATTTCTGATTTTAAAATGTAGTTACTGAAGTTACCGAAGTAATTTCTGATTAAGAGAATTATAAAATGAAGTTACTGAAGTAATTTCTGATTTTCTGTAAAGAAGGAAGCATATTCAATCTATAGTTTCAGATTTTCTGAGAAAATGTGATAATTTCTGATTTTAAATGTAGTTACTGAAGTTACTGAAGTAATTTCTGATTAAGAGAATTATAAAATGAAGTTACTGAAGTAATTTCTGATTTTCTGTAAAGAAGGAAGCATATTCAATCTATAGTTTCTGATTTTCTTAGAAAAGGTATTTGACAAATTGCTCATGAACTCTCTAATATTGTAGAATGGAAGACATCTTGGATGATGAAACAAAAGTGGTGAAATGAACCGACGAGGGAAAATTGAGATCAAAAGTTTGGAATTCTTTACTAAGTTACCTGGAGGACAGAAAGCCAAATGTCATTTTTATCGAAAAGATTATGCTTGCGATAGCTCATTAGTTGGGACAACTAATTTAAGGAACCACTTGGCTAGATGCAAAGTGTACAAGAAATCAAAGCTTGAAGAGGATAAGAATAAAAAAGTATTAACTCGTGACAAGGGTAAGGACAATGATAAAGTTGTATTTGTGAGGTTTAATCAAGAGGCTTGTAGAGCTGCACTTGTGAAATTGATTATTAAAGATGAGTTAGCTTTTAGATTTGTGGAGAGTCAGAACTTTGTGGAGTATATGAGGGTTTGTTGTTCCAGATTTGTGGTACCTTCACGAAGAACGATTGCACGGGATATTCTTCAGTTGCATCAGACTGAAAAGGCTTTGATTAAAAGAATCATGAACTCAAACCAGCAGAGGATTTGTATTACAACATACACGTGGACATCAATTCAAATGAGTAGCTACATGGTAATAATTGGGCATTTTATTGACTGTGAGTGAGTGTTTCATAAAAAGATACTTTGTTTTACACTAATTTCTAATCATAAAGGAGATGGTATTGGAAAGAATATAGAGAAATGCTTATTGGATTGGGGTATTGATAGATTATTCACAATTACTGTTGACAACACAAGTGCTAATCAAGTTGCAATTGCTTATGTGAAGAAGAAACGGACAAATTGGAGTCCTAAGGCGATGGTTTTAAATGGTGATCATATGCATGTGAGGTGTGCTGCACATATAGTGAACTTGATTGTTCAGGATGAGTTGGTAGAAGCGAAGGACTCAATAGCTGTTGTTCGTAATGCGGTGAAGTATGTAAGATCTTCTCTGACAAGGTTGCAAAAATTCAAGACATGTGTTGAGCGAGAGAAAATATCATATAAGTGACTTATGGTTTTGGATATGCCAACCAGATGGAATTCGACATACTTAATGTTGGAAAAAACTGTGATATTTGAAAAAACGTTTGATAGGTTAGAGGAGGACGATGTCCACTACAAAAGTTGGTTTAACGAAGATGAGAATGGAAGAAAAAGGATTGGGCCTCCAATTTTTGTGGATTGGAATAATGCTAAGAGGTTAGTACATTTTTGTCAGTTTTTTATGATGTGACATTAAAATTCAGCAGTACAAAATGTGTGACTTCTACTGATTTTTTGAATGAGTTGTGGAAAGTTTATCTTCATATTTGCTCACTATCGGAATCTACTGATTTGTTGGTGAAAAAAATTGTTAATGGCATGAGAGATAAGTTTGTGAAATATTGGGGTACTTCTATAGAAAAGGTGAACAAGCTATTAATTTTAGCAAATGTGTTTGATCCTCGGTGTAAATTTGAATTTATAAACTGGTGCTTTGGAAGTATATTTGATATTAGGAATGTTGATGAAATTAAAGATGATATCAAAGAGTTGTTGTTACGGTCATTTGAAAATTATAATGATGTTAGCCCAAATAGTGGTGTGGGTAGTAGTTCAATTGCTCAGTTAAGTGAAGTTTGTGATAGTGGCAACAGTAGAAAAGAATCAATTGATCATTTTCAACTGTTTTAAAAGATGAAAGCAACTGAAAATGATGATTTTGGGGTGAAGAATGATGTTGAGAAATATTTGTCAGAGCGGAATGAAAGTCCTAATGATCCGAATTTTGATCTTTTGAGTTGGTGGAAAATATATTCTTCTAGGTATCCGACTTTGTCAAAGATTGCCAAAGATATTTTGGCAATTCCTGTGTCTACTGTGGCTTCCAAATCGTCATTTAGCACGGGGGGCGCATTATTGACCCTTTTAGGAGTACATTAACTCATAAGACAGTTGAAACATTAATTTACACACAGAATTGGCTTCGCTCAACTCTTATAGGAGAACAAATTGTGCAACCAACCGAAGAAAAAACTGAGTTTTATGAAGATGTTGAATTGGGTAACAATATTGTTTTTTATATATTATTTTTAATAGAATGATTATACTTTAACATTTTATTTATTATATTGACGTTTCGGCAAATTGTATGTAGACTTTGAGAAACTTTCAACCGTATCGCAATCACAACCAATAGAACAAACACAAGCAGTTGAGGACTTGACAATGGATTGATATTGGCGTCATAATGGTAATGTTCTCAAATCTACAATCCTTCAAATTAGTTTTTGATGTTAGTATCTATCTATATTTGACTCATAAGCAGTCTTAGTTGTTATTGCTGGAGCAACTGAAACTGCTGAAATTCCTGTGTTGTTGCTGAAATTTGATGTTGATGTTCTTTGGAACCACATTTGCTCTTCTTCTTGGTGTTGCTTCCTGCTGCTGCCTTCTTTGAATTCTGTTGATGATGATGTTATTCTTTCTTCTTTGAATTTCATTGATGATGTTGTTGATGATGCTCTTTGAAATTCTCTTTGGAATTTGATGTTGTTATTCTTCTTCTTGATGAAATTCCTGCTGGAATTTGATGTTGTTGTTGCTGCTGCTGAATTTGATGTTGTTGTTTAGACAGGAACGGGAATTTGATGTTGTTTTTAACAACTAATCTGCTGAAATTCATCAATATAAAAACTAATCTGCTGAAATTCATCAATATAAAAACTAATCTGTTGAAATTCATGTTTAGACAGGAACTGAAATTTGATGTTGTTGTTGTTGTTTAAAAAACCAGTGTATGTATGTTCCTGTTAAAATTGGATGTTGTTGTTGCTACTAATATGCTGTTGCATTTGCTGTTGATGTTTAAAAAACATAAACCATTTGGACTTTATATTTGAATTGAAAAAACCCGATATAAACCGATACGTTCGGCGATATAAATCGATATATCATTTTTTTTTAAAAGATGTATTCGGTTTTTTTTTTAAAATGATTTTTATTCGGTTTATATTTTTCGGATACAAAACCGAACCGAATATACGCCCACCCCTAGTTAAAAGTCAAAAATTAAGTATAACCAACTTATGACTTTTAGTTTTTAACTAATAAGTCACTTTTAAAAAGTCAATCAAAACACCCTCTAAATTTTCCGGAAGCCTATCAAATTCCACAAAGAAAAAAAAGAAACATGTTTCCAAAAAAGGGTGAAAAATTCAAAGCTGTGTTACATGGGTACGCTTACGGATATGTATCACTAAGGGTGCAGGGAAGTATCTGGTATAAGTATGTTAATTGTTATAGTATACTTTGAAGAATTCTTACAAAGTTTCCCACTCTAGTTATGACTTATGAGTTATCAATTAGACAAAGAATGAAATAATTATCGAACTTCGACAAAAAAAAAGTCTGAAATACAGTTGCATTAATTGATGAAGTCCACTGCAAATTCCATTTTCTTAAATACATTGGTCAAATGTCAATCAAATGTGATTTGGCAACCTGTCCTTGTACATCAACTTGCACTAAAGATTCACTCATTTATCAGCCACCTTTTTCTATACGAAAACAGTAATTGGGTCTCATCAAATATTTATAATATTTAAAACGTTTAGTAAAATTTCCGCCTTGGATGACAATAGGACAAACAAATTAGAACGCATTTTTATCAAGTTATTTTTTCTGCAAGCCCCTATAATGAAAATTTAATACTTAAAATATGTTTTTTCTTCTTTTGCGACATTAAATCATAGTAACATAAAATGGAATATAGACTTGCAAATATTACTTTTAGATAAAGGAGAGCATATTATGATGAATAAAACGTGCACCGAATTTTAATACTAATACAATTGTTCAAGTAAGTCCAATATATCAACTATAAAACGGATAATGAAAGACCAGAAGGTCCCCACAAATTTCTTCAATCCAACTAGCAAGATGCTGACCTGAAAGCAAGGGTGGCACTTGTTCAAGTAGGTCCAATATAACTAGCAAGATCCCCCTCTTTTCTCTCCTGTCCATTTCAATAGAATACTCATGCAAATAATATAAATGCAGAACAAAATGACCCAAAAAAAGTTAATTAAATATACTGTATACATAACGATATAAATAACCTGTTACACAATCAATAAATTTTAAATATGAGCATTTAACTTATTTCTTTTATCAAATGTAATTAATATTTACTACCAATAAGGATTACGACGGAGTGATAAATATTCATTCATCCTTAATTAGAGGTCTCAACTAGGTGGAAAATAAAAAAGTAGTAGTAGCAATATGTATTAAGTAAATAAAAAAATTACTTGTAATTATCCACTAAGTGAGCTAATTGCGTAAATATTTTCATGTTGTGCATGGAACTTAACTCAAAGAAAAAAAAAAAGCAGTCTAGTGCACAAAACATCATGCGCTAGTAGACTTCGGGGAAGGGCTGCATTCAAAGGGTATAACACAGACGGTCTAACCTAATGTAAGCATTAGTAACTTCTTACATGACTTGAACTTGTGACCTATAGATCACACGGAGACAACTTTATCGATACTGAAGTTTCAAACAACAAACGAGTAGAGTAAGAGAAGGGGCACGTTCTAGGCAATGGCATGAAAGAGTGTGAGACCAAACCAAAAAACTTGTTCAAACTTCTTACTATATTTTTTCTCAGTTTCAAACAACGAACGAGTAGAGTCAGAGAAGGGGCACGTTATAGGCAATGGCATGAAAGAGTGTGAGACCAAACCAAAAAACTTGTTCAAACTTCTTACTATATTTTTTCTCCAGCACTATAATTATTAAGTACGTATATCTCATTATCTTCACTCATTGATCAATTATTTTATTTGCATCTACAAAAAAGTAAGACAACCCCAACGTGCTTCAAAGTTTCTGCTCATTTGATTCCCTCTCTTCTCCTGTTTCCTTGTCCTTCACCAAATCTACTTCCCCTGTAGTTAATGAAATGGGATTGTTGACACCAAAAGCACTCACCATTTTCATCTTTCTCTGCTGTCTTCAACTCAAACTTCAAGCACAAAAACTAGAACATTTCAATAAAGAATATCCATCTTTTGATGAAACTTTCTTTAACATATTTGAAGTTGAAAAGCCTGCAACAATCAGCAACTCTGCTCTTCAAGTGACACCTGATTCTGCTTCCTCTGATTTCAACCTCAACAATAACTCAGGAAGAATACTCTTTAAGCAACCCTTTAAGCTATGGGATGGTGATGTTAGAGACAATAAAAGCAGGGTTGCATCTTTCAACTCTTCTTTTCTTGTCAACATTTACAGGCCTAAAAATGAGACTGCTGCTGAAGGTTTAGCATTCTTGATTTCTCCAGATTTGGATAAGCCACTCAATAGTCAAGGGCAGTATTTGGGGTTGACAAATGCTACTACTGATGGTAAATCTAGTAACAAAGTTATTGCTGTTGAGCTTGATACATTCAAGCAGAACTTTGACCCTGATGATAACCATATAGGCATTGATTTACACAGTGTTAGATCTGTAAAGGTTGAATCTTTATCACCCCATGGTATAGAACTTGCTCCTATTGGTGAAAGAGTCTATAATGTTTGGGTACAATATGATGGTGTCAATAAGGTTCTTGATGTGTACATTGCTGAACAAGAACAGAAAAATGGGTCCACCCCACCTAGGCCAAACAACCCTATATTGACCTATAATCTTGATTTAAGAGATCATGTGAATCAAGAATCATATTTCGGGTTTTCTGCATCAACTGGGAGTAATTACCAACTCAACTGTGTGTTGAGGTGGAACTTGACAGTTGAGTATTTCCCAGATAAAAAACATCCTTGGTTGAAAGTTGTGTTAGGGGTTGGGGTTCCAGTACTGGTGTTGTTGCTACTTGGGGCAGCATATTTAGGGTACTATTACCACAAGAAAAGGATTGATAGGTCCCAATCAAACATATTGGGTGCACTCAAGAGTTTGCCTGGAACCCCACAAGAGTATAAGTTCAAGGCTTTGAAGAAAGCTACCAATAATTTTGATGAAAAGAATAAGCTTGGGCAAGGGGGATATGGAGTTGTTTACAAAGGAGTTTTAGCTGATGAGGATAAAGATATTGCAGTCAAGTGGTTTTCTAGGGAAAGCATCAAAGGTGAATATGATTTCTTGGCTGAGCTTACCATTATTAATCGTCTCAGGCATAAACATCTTGTCAAATTGCTTGGTAAGTCATTTCATTTTTATTGCAACATAGATTTTGTACACTGAATTTCATCTTTTTTAGTAGAGTACTAGAGTTATATTCTGCCTGTTCTGTTTATGATCTTCATAGTAGGTTCAGCATGAGCATATATTAGGTTATACAGCTGTTAGGGAAATGGTAATAGTAATTATCCATCATATAAGTTAGTAAAAGAGAATGATCTGTAATGGCAACTGCAAGAACTGTGTGCGCACACAGCTTGTAGCTATAAATTTGAGTCTCAAGATAAGGCCAATCTCCAATATTTCCATTGAGAAGTAAATTGTGCAAATAGGGTGGTAAATTTAGTACTATAGTACTGTTTTGTAGCTACGAAATTGTTGAATCCCTTTGACATAAACTAAGTTTCTAGTGTAGCTCAAAATTCAAATGTTGCTGAAATTCTTCTTTAGATCATAGGTTTGTATCCTGTTTGAGGCTCTTGCATTGTCTTGAATTATCCTTTTCGAATTCTTGCTCCACCCCTGCCATAATTAGGCAATGAGACAGGGACAATGGGGAGGAGCCAAGTTTTATTGAATTTAGCAATCAGAAACAGAAATTGTCGGATGTTGTTTGATTCTCAATGAAAGGGAGAATTCATTGACAGGGACTCCATATTGATGTGACTTGAGAGAATGGTTCCAAAAACATTGTAAAAGTTACTGACATAATTTAAAGCCAAGATTGGTGGGACATCTAACTTTAGTTATGTAATTAATAAAATTATTAACCGCGTGAGCACATGCCTTATCTTTGTTTGCTTTTCTTTTCCTAGTAAATTCCCACTCAGTGATTGATGAGCTTACATGCTTATTCAACTAATTTGTGTAATCTTGACATGGGACTCGTCTTTCTAGCCTGACATTTAGCATGCTAGGAATTTACTAAGTTGGATCATGTTCTGACAAGCTGATTTCCCCGTTTGAAGAATCAAATATTAACTTGATTCCTCCTTTTTGTCTTTAATCTCTTTTTCCTTCTTGGAATTCTTGAGTCAACCTATGGATTTGTCAAAGTTTCTTAAGGCTTGCTTTCTTGTAGCGGAAACCAAAATTCACAAGTCCGACTAATTGGATCCACATTCTATAGGGCCTACTAAAGTAAGAAACGCTCCCTATCAAGAGTTTCTCTATTGCTAGTGCTTGAAGTCGAAAACAGCAGTTAAGGATACACGAATCACATTCATCTCACCACTCCTTGGTAGTGAATGTCTTAATAGTTGATTCCTTCCATTTGATAAGTAACCCTCTAAGCCAAAAATATCATGGAAGTTTTAAAAAATAATGGAATGACTTAAAAGTCTTGGCAAGAACCAACTTGCTGCTATGGAATGCCTTAAATTCTTGACCAAGCCCTTCATTTGATTTGATTTGATTAAGAGAGAACAAAAAGAAGATCATTTTTCGCTGACCATGGAATATGCCCGTAAGTAGCCATTCGTCAAAGTTCAAAACAAATTTTTGGTGCCATATATGTCAAAATTTTCGGGAAGTGTTGGTTTTTAACAAAGAAACATAGGAAATAACGTAGAAAAAAAATATTGAGAGAAAAATATACTGCAATCTACTCAAAGGAAATTGTTTTATTTAGCTATGTTTAGCTCTGTATTTATAGGGAAAAAACAGTAAAAAGATAATCGTAGACTAGCATAGAATATCTCTACAGAGTATATCTTTAACTAACTAATCTAGCCTAGAATATCTCTGCAAAATATATTATTCTAACTAACAATTACTAACAGTAAAAATAAAGTTATTCAAAAACAGTAAAACAAAGTTACTGCAATCCAAAAGAAAATATTCTAACACTCTTCCTTGGTTTTGGAACTGCAAATTCTAGACTTGGCTGGAATTGACTTCGTGAAAAATTTTGTCAATTCATCTTTGGTCTTGTAGTTAGCTTGATCCGTATCTCCAAGTTGCAGCTCTTGATTATCAACAAATTATGGCATGTGTTTATCTTCTGTTGGATTAAATGACAAGTTTTTATCTCTCATTTTAACTTGTAAAATCTCCTGGTTAGTGGCATCAAAGATTCGACAATATTTATCTTCGAATAACAATTTAAATCCTTTTTCCACTAGTTGGCCAACACTTAACAGATTTTGATCAATATCAGGCACGTAAAGAACATCTGAAATTATTTTGTTCCTAAACCTGTTTTGATTGCAACAGTCATGTTTCCTTTTGCAGGAATATAGTCACCATTCCCGATTCTGACTTTCTTGTTTCCCATAGACATAAACTCTTTAAAAATATTTTTATCATATGTCATATGGTTTGTACAACCACTGTCAATCATCCAAAAATTAGATTTTTTGGTTGAAAAATATGTTGCCACAAACAAGTGGTCTTCTTCTTCTTCATTGGTGACTTGGGCATTTGCTTCATATTTTGGAAATTTGTTTTTGCAAATCACTGCTTCATGACCAAGTTGATTACAGATCTTGCATTGTGCATCTGACCTCTTCCAACATTTAAATGGAGGATGACCTTTTTTGCCACAATGCTGATTGGGTAATTTTTTTTTTGAATTATCACCCTTGCTTTGAGTCTTGTGGTTGGCTATCAAGGCTCCTTCAGCCATATCATCTAGCATCGTAAGCCTACTTTGCTCTTGTGCCTGCAATATATTTAGCAATTCGGCCAAGGTAATCTTGGACAAATCTTTTGTGTTTTCCAAGGTAGATATGGATACTTCATATCTTTCAGGCACCGTAACAAGAATTTTTTCAACAATTCTTGAATCTTTAAATTTAGTGCCAAGCAATCTTACCTTGTTCACAATGCCAAAAAGCCGGTCTGAGTACTCTTTTAACGGTCTCAGATTCCTTCATCTTTTGCAATTCGAATTCTCTTATTAAATTCAACATCTTCATGCCCCGTATTCTTTCATCTCCTGTCTATTCTTCCTTCAGATAATCCCAAATTTCTTTTGCTGTTTTGAGAGCCATAACTCTAGTGAAAATTGTTTCAGACACACCAGCAAACAAAGTTCCTTTCGCCTTTGATTTTCTGATTTTCTTTTCCTTTTGGCTTTTGATCTGGGCCACAGTGGGATTATTTGACAGCGGAAGAACATCATAATCCTCTTCCACGGCCTCCCAAAGATCTAAAGCCTCAAGATAAGTCTCCATTTTTACTGCCCAGAGATGGTAATTCTCACCATCAAAGACATGAGGAGCTATTTGAGAAAAGCTATTTTTAGAATCCATCTCACTCACAGGTCCCTCAAGAAAATGGCTCAGATACCAATTGTTGGTTTTTAACAAAGAATTGTAGGAAATAACAGAGAGAAAAAATACTGAGAGAAAAATATACTACAATCTAGTCAAAGGGAATTGTTTTATTTAGCTATGTTTAGCTCTGCATTTATAGGGGAAAACAGTAAAAAGATAATCATAGACTAGCCTAGAATATCTCTGTAGAATATATTATTCTAACTAACAATTACTAACAGTAAAAATAAAGTTATTCAAAAACAGTAAAACAAAGTTAATGCAATAAATATTCTAACAGGAAGCTTCCTTCTTGTCCTGACATCCCTTTCATGCATTGTCAATGATTGGGACAAGTTTTGGATGTTAATAGAATGAGGGTAAATTAAATCCACTGAAAAGGACATTGACTTGGTATTTTAGTATACATTCATCTTCAAACACCTACTCTTTGTGTCATCTACTCGTCATCTGACCCTACAAAGATAAGGTTGCACTTTCTTTTGCCAAATACAAAATAAAGTTGACAATTTGAGTATTCTGCAGGGAACTATTCCTTTTTTCTGGATATATTTTCTCTCTACAAGTATGACAGCTTCTATTAGTACTATCACATTAGATAATTTTCTGTCTCTAGATGATTTTTATTGATAATTAACAACCATGTAACAAACATAAGCATCTTATAATTACATGTTATGGTAACAGGATGGTGTCACAAGAATGGAAAGCTACTGCTTGTATATGAATACATGCCTAATGGCAGCCTAGATATGCACCTCTTTGCGGGTCCAGATAAACAGCCGTTGAGCTGGCACGTCCGCTACAAGATTGTGCAAGGTGTGGCTTCAGCATTGCACTATCTGCACAATGAGTACGAGCAGAGGGTGGTCCATCGTGATCTAAAGGCAAGTAATATCATGCTTGACTCCAAGTTCAATGCGCGCCTTGGAGATTTTGGCCTTGCACGAGCCCTTGACAACGAAAGGACCTCGTATGCTGAGGCCGAAGGAGTGCTTGGCACACTGGGATACATTGCACCTGAGTGTTTCCACACCGGGAAAGTCACACAGCAATCTGATGTGTACGCGTTCGGGGCAGTGTTGTTGGAAGTTGTATGCGGCCAGAGACCTGGAACCAAGGTTAGTGGCTTTCAATTGTTTGTTGATTGGGTTTGGTACTTGCATCGCGATGGACGTATCTTAGAAGCTGTTGATCAAAGGCTTGGAGATGACTATGTTGCTGAAGAAGTAAAGAAGCTTCTACTACTTGGTTTGGCTTGTTCACATCCAATAGCAAATGACAGGCCTAAAACACAAGCCATAGTTCAGATTATATCAGGGGCAGCACCAGCACCAGAAGTTCCACCATTCAAGCCAGCATTTGTATGGCCATCAATGGTGCCAATTGCCATAGACTCAAGTGTTATGGACACAATATCCATTACAACTTCTCACTTCAATTCAGGATGGAGTCTTGACTATCAAAGCAGGGAGAGCCCATCATATGCAGACCACTCTTTGGTGTAGTTACTTTGGTGGTAAACAACTATTACCAAAAGGAAAATTGATTTTTTTGGCCTTCTATTTTTTTAAACTGTAATTATGTCAAACAAAATTATGTAAAATAAAATCACGTTGCTACTATTGTCGTGCCAAACCGGAAAAAACAGAATGAAATGGTGCGGATACTTCGTTGCCTCTATTTTGTCTCCTGCTCAAATTACAAAGATGAATACATCTGCTTTAACTGCTTCATGCAGCTACAACAATAACATGTTGTTAAACAGAGCAATATACATGTGATATACAGCAGTGTATATCACATGTATATCAGTGGACTGAAACAGCAAGCAGCAGAAGCAGCAGTGCAGTCCAGTCCAGCAGCAGTGGCCCAGTTGGGCCTCTCGGCAGTCCAGCAGCAGTGGCCCAGCACGGTAGGGCAGCAAAACAGTGGACAAGTTTGGACAAGTTTTATATATTAAGGAAAGTATATTGTGTGTATATTGTAGCATATTTGTTACCTAGATTAGGTTATACACTTACCATAATTAGGATATACACTTACCATATTGTATAGTTAGAATTATGGTAGAAGAAGGTTTGTACCTTGTATATATATCTATTCAATCAATGAAAATAATCAAGGGGATTATTTCTTTCATGGTATCAAGAGACTAGGTCTAAACAAAAGTTTTTTTTCTCTCAAACTTTTGCCTCCCTTTGGCCGAGACCCCCTCCCCTCCTCGGGTTTTCTCTTCCAAAATTCGTCTTCCGCTCTCACAAACACCTCTCTTAAATTTTCCTTTCCTCTTTGTTCTTTCAATATGTCTAAGAACAATTTTCATCCTGCCCTCACAGTTTTCAATATCAAGAGCAGTATCCCTATTGTCCTTGAGATGGAAAACGTCCAATATGCGACGTGGGCGGAGTTGTTTAAAATTCACGCTATTTCTTATCAAGTTCTTCATCACATCATTCCTCCCGCTAGACCCCTTCCTGCGGAGGATCCTAAGTTATGGATTACACTTGATGCTACCGTTCTTCGGTGGATATACGTCACTATTTCAGTGGACCTTCTACAGACGATTATTGAGCCAGATACCACGGCTATGGCTGCATGGAATAGATTGCGTGACATATTCCAAGACAACCAACATTCACGTGTCGTCACACTCGAGCAGGAATTCTCTCTCGTTCGAATGGACGAATTTTCAAACGTTTCTGCATATTGCAAGAAACAGAAGGGGTTGGCGGATCAATTCCGTAATGTTGGCGCACCAATAACAAACAATCGTCTAGTTCTACAGTTGGTTGTCGGTCTTTCGGAGGCCTATAATGGGGTTGGAACTCTCCTTCGCCAAAACAACCCTCTTCCCGACTTCTATCAAGCCCGCTCCATGCTTACGTTGGAAGAAGCCGGTTTTGCAAAAAAGGCGGCTACCGGAGCAAGCCAAGTCGCCATGGTGACGTCCTCTCCTAGTCCGTCGGGATTTGTTAATAATTCAGGTCAAAACCATAACAATGGTGGCGGCAAGAATAATCGAAAGAATAATAACAAAAATCGCGGGGGCAAACGCGGTGGTTCTAGTGGCGGTTCCGGTGGTCAGCAAGTAGGCGGTGGGTCCCATCCAGTGAACAGTGGCCCACCACCCTGGCCCAAAGCGGTGGGGCCCATGGCGATGGGTCGGCGATGGGCGTGGCTGGCCAACCATACAACGCAGAAATTCCAGCGGCTGTGGTGCCATCGACCCAGGCCCAACGCCAAGAAGCGGTCGCCCATCGGTCGATGGCCCGGCAGCAACTCCAGCACCTACGGCCCAGCAGCATCACGGACAGGAGTCCTTGGGCCCCGTCCTCCGCAAGCCCATCATGCAGCAGGCCCCACTCAGACTGATATCGAGGCCGCGATGCACACGTTGGTGTTGTCTCAACCGGACCCAAATTGGTACATGGACACCGAGGCGACTACTCACATGACTTCCGAATCAGATACTCTCTCCTCTTATTCCAATTTGAGCACCCCTCGGGGTATAATTGTTGGTAATGGCAACTCTATTCCAATTCAGGGTTATGGTCAGAAAACGTTGTCTCCCCCCAATCCACCCCTTCTCTTGAAAAATACTTTACATGCTCCTAAATTGATTAAAAATTTAGTGTCGGTCTGGAAGTTCACTACTGACAATTCTGTTTCCGTTGAGTTTGATCCTTTTGGTTTTTCTGTGAAGGATTTCAAGACGGGGAGTCATCTCATGAGGTGTGATAGTAGGGGGGATCTGTATCCTATCATGTCTGATTTCAGTTCATCGAGTCCAACCATGCCATCAGCCTTTGCAGCCATCTCTCCTTCCATGTGGCATGCTCGTTTGGGTCATCCGGGATCTTCTATTTTATCAGTTTTAGATAAAAATAGCTTTATTTCTGTAAGTGCAGTCGTACCCCACTTTGTCAGTCTTGTTCATTAGGGAAAATTGTTAAGCTGCCATTTGTAGACTCCAATTCTCATACTTCGATGCCATTTGATATTATTCATAGTGACTTATAGACGTCTCCTGTTCTCAGTTCATTGGGTCATAGATATTATGTTCTCTTTTTAGATGATTATTCTAGATTTTTGTGGACGTTTCCAATTGCGAATAAATCACAAGTGTTTTCCGTCTCCATCCAATTTAGAGCGTTCATTCGTACTCAATTCGAAAGAGAAATAAAGAATATTCAATGTGATAATGGGAAAGAGTATGATAATAGGGAGTTTCGGGAGTTTTGTGCTAATAATGGGATAAATTTTAGGTTTTCGTGTCCTCATACATCTTCACAAAATGGGAAAGCCGAACGCAAAATTCGTTCTATAAATAACATTGTCTGAACTCTCTTAATTCATGCCTCCATACCTCCATATTTTTGGCATCATGCTCTACAAATGACCACATATCTTCTTAACATAATTCCGTCTAAAGGTCTGACATATTCTTCCCCCTCAAAATCCTATATAATAAGAACCCTTCTTATTCTCATCTTCGGATTTTTGGGTGCTTGTGTTATCCGTTATTCCCATCCACCACAATTAACAAACTTCAGGCTCGGTCTACCCCGTGTGTATTTTTGGGTTATCCGTCGCATCATTTTGGGTATAAGTGTTTTGATTTATCCTCCAAGAAAATCCTAATAAATCGCCATGTCATTTTTGATGAAACCCAATTCCCTTTTACGAAAGTTCATACTCCCGAGCCTAAGTCGTATAATTTTTTGGATGACCAAATATCCCCGTATATTATTCGGAATTTTTCGGATCTCTCCCGCACCTTAAATCCTCCAGCGGGCCCACTGCCCGCTGGACCCACAGTACCGTCTCGCCCAGTCATTCCTGCCACTGGAACTGGTCCAGCCGATGAGTCCTGCAGTTACCGATTTGGGCCAGCAGGCCCACTGCCTGCTGGCCAGTCCGTCCCGAGCCCAGAAAATTCCCGAAATTCCCTCAATTCTTCCTCGAGTCATAGACCGGTCACTCGAAGTCAGCGGGGTATTTTTACACCTAAAAGACATTTTAATTTACATTCTGATGTCTCTAAATCCCCCTTGCCCCGCAATCATGTGTCCGCATTAAATGACCCTATTTGAAAAATTGCTATGACTGATGAATATAATGCTCTTATTGATAATAAGACGTGGGAGTTGGTGCCCCGTCCATATGGTATTAATGTTATCAGGTCTATGTGGATTTTTGCTCATAAGGAGAATTCAGATGGGTCCTTTGCTCGACATAAGGCGCGACTTGTTGGTGATGGTAAGACTCAGCATGTTGGGATAGATTGTGGTGAGACGTTTAGTCTTGTGGTCAAACCGGCTACCATTCGCACAGTGCTAAGCTTGGCTCTTTCAAAGACTTGGCCAATTCATCAGTTGGATGTCAAGAATGCTTTCCTACATGGGGATCTTAAGGAAACAGTCTATATGCATCAGCCGTTGGGTTTCAAGGATCCAAACCGTCTCTATCATGTATGTTTGTTGAAGAAGTCCTTATATGGGCTTAAGCAATCTCCAAGGGCCTGGTACACGAGGTTTGCTGACTTTGTTTCAACTATTGGGTTCACTCATAGCAGGTCAGACAATTCCTTGTTCATCTACCGTCGTGGTTCGTCATTGGCCTATACCCTGTTGTATATGGATGATATCATCTTGACTGCCTCCTCCGATGCTTTGCGTCAGTCTATCATAGCCATGCTCAGTTCTGAATTTGCTATGAAAGACTTGGGGCATTTGAGTTATTTTTTGGGAATTGCTGTCAAACGTCATTCAGGTGGATTGTTTCTGTCTCAACGGAAGTATGCTGCTGAGATCATCGAGAGGGCTGGGATGTCATCCTGTAAGTCCACTTCCACGCCAGTTGATGCAAACCCAAAACTAAGTGCCGCAGCCGGTGCACCATACGAGGACCCGACCCGGTATCGCAGTCTTGCAGGGGCTCTCCAGTATCTTACCTTTACCATACCGGATATTACGTATGCGGTTCAGCAGGTGTGTTTATTCATGCATGATCCCAGAGTTGAGCACATGAATGCAATAAAACGCATCATTCGGTATATCCAGGGGACACTGGACTATGGGTTGCACTTGTATCCTTCTTCTACATCCACACTTGTCTCTTACACGGATGCTGATTGGGGTGGTTGTCCCGACACCAGACGGTCGACTTCTGGCTACTGTATGTTCCTTGGCAACAACTTGGTCTCATGGTCGGCAAAACGTCAAGCAACTCTATCACGATCAAGTGCCGAGGCAGAATATCGAGGGGTAGCGAATGTGGTCTCCGAATCATGTTGGCTACGTAACTTGCTTTTGGAGCTTCATTGTCCAATTCAGAAGGCAACCTTGGTATATTGCGATAACATTAGTGCCATCTACCTGTCAGGTAACCCAGTTCAACACCAACGCACCAAGCATATCGAAATGGACATTCACTTTGTCCGTGAAAAGGTTGCAAATGGTCAAGTTTGTGTATGCCATGTCCCGTCTCGTTATCAAATTGCAGACATCTTTACAAAGGGTCTACCCGCGGTTCTCTTTGAAGATTTTAGGGACAGTCTCAGCGTTCGAAAATCGCCCGCTATGACTGTGGGGGTGTGTTAAACAGATCAATATACATGTGATATACAACAGTGTATATCACATGTATATCAGTGGACTGAAACAACAAGCAGCAGAAGCGACGGCGATGGCCATTGGGCCTCTCGGCGATCCAAAGAAGATGGCCCAAAGACGGTAGAGGCGACAAAGCGATGGACAAGTTTGGACAAGTTTTATATATTAAGGAAAGTATATTGTGTGTATATTGTAGCATATTTGTTACCTAGATTAGGTTATACACTTACCATAATTAGAATATACACTTATCATATTGTATAGTTAGAATTATGGTAGAAGAAGGTTTGTACCTTGTATATATATCTATTCAATCAATGAATGATCAAGGGGATTATTTCTTTCACATATCTTGATAAATAAACTTAAAGACCCTTTTTTTCTTCGTACCATAAGAGTCTGAGGAGTTGCATTTTTGGTTAGAAATTATAGGGAGTTATCACCTTACTTCTCTGAGGACTAATATAACGACAACTAATTCGTATCAAATCATCCTCCCGCTTGTGTCCCCCTTTGACACGTGTAATCGGCAAATTATGAAGGCCAAATCGATAAATCTCTAGCATAATTTGGGTTCTGTAGGTCGAAACACTTTGGAAAAGAATATGGTACTACTACATACAATTCAAAAGAATTCCAAGATCTCAAATGTAATGGAAGTTAAGACTTGTTCAATTCTTTATATCAAAACATTAGATAACAGAAGAACACAATATAAAGATGGATCATAGATGCTCAATGATATTCATAAATTAGGCAAGGCATACTATGCCATTATATAGGATACTCTTGTATAAGATAGCTGACCATAATAGATGAGATCACGCAAAGCTTTATTTTTCACTTTCCTACTTTCAAGTTCATTAGTGTAAATCAATATAAAGGAGGCCATGAAATGCTTGCCAAAGTTTTACAAGTTAGTGCGCATAAGATCAAGAGCTTCCCCCGCCTGCAACTTTGTTGACAACCGGAGCTTTCTATAATCATTGAAAGTGAAAGGAACGTACACTCGAGGGTGTTCAGCATCAACCAGCTCTGGTGGTGGTACCACTGCTGTGTCCCTTGGTCCCAAGAGGAATGAAGCAATAGACACCCGTATTTTTGCTTCCTTGCATATAACTCTATGCTTGACAGTGTAAAATCTTCCATTGCTCCATACCTTCACATAGCAAAAGACAAGTATGATTATCTAGTTCTTTTTTATCAATCAAATATCCAAATCCTGCTAAACAGACCCCAACCGAGGAAAGCATAAGATTGTTGGAACAAGTCAAATCTTGAAACTAAACTAGGTAGAGTAGCAGAATAGTTACCGTGCCTATGTCTCCAAGATTCATAAGGAGGGTGTTTGGCCAGGGATCAACTGCTACAAATTCACCAGATTTCTTCATGACCTCAAGACCACCAACGCTTTCATCATCCTGTAGAATAGTAAGGAATCCTGAGTCTGTGTGTATCTGAACCCCAGAGGAACCTACAGCTTCCGGGGTGAAATGGTACTTGTTAATCCTAAACTGACAAGGCCACTTTTCGAAGGCAACATTTGGAAGTCCCAACCCTTCACCCATCTTTCGCACGATGTCCATCATTAGTCCATTAATTGCTGCAGCATACTTCTTGATTGTCTCTCTGTTTACAGCAGGAATACAAAGTGCTTTTAGCAGTCTGGAAGAGCAGTCTTTTGAGATTTTCTTCAATGTGAAATGTAAGTGTAGTTTACACAAACAAAGCCCCCATTATTCTTAAAATCTATTCAGATATTAATTTTTTTTCTTGTAAATTTCTTTATGAAGCCACTCCAGCAGTAAGAAGCACTTCTTTTGGATAGAATACAGGTAGAAAGTATACATAAGGTAAGGTTTTATTTTCCTTATTTCATGTTCTCACTATATGCTATGTAGAGACTAAGCTGATGCTGGTTGTCCTTGACACAAATACAAGTTCCTAAAAGTGGATCGACAAAGGAATTGCACAAAATCATAAAGAGTGGATAAAAAGTCAGAAGATTTTTGAATTGGGGTTCATACAACTACAAATTTAAGTAACAACTTGCTGAAAAGGTTCTTACATTTCTATTTCACTCCTAAGGTATGTGCCCTTTTAACTATAACCAAATTAAGGTCTAGGGAACGTATGTTCTTGGGATTGTTTAAATTTTTGGCACAACAATAGAGGGGAGAGCCAATCAACAATGGTGAACTGCGCTATACTATACTATACTAATTGTATCTTGTTCTAGGAAGGATTAGTTTTCTTTATTAGCTTCACTGATCATTAAATTTCCCTTGACTATTTTTTCTAAAATTCGAGCGTCTATCGGAAACAGCCTCCCTACCTCCCAAGGTAGGGGTAAGTTCTTCGAATACTCTACCCTGCTCACACTCCACTCCGTGGGATTTCACTGCGTTGTTGTTGTATTTTACTAAAACTAAGCACTCACTGGTAATATGAGCAAATCACTTCGAGATCCCACCAGCAAGTTGCTAGTGGAGCTAACTATTACTCAAAATTGTAGAGAACATCAAGGGTATCCCTTATAAATGAACAAGAATCCAACTTTTTCATTTACAAAAATTCAAGACCAACTATTAATGCACAAAGAACTCAACTTTTCATTATCAACAACAACAATATACCCAGTAAAATCACACAAAGTGAGGTCTGGGAGTATACAGTGTATGTAGACCTTATCCTAGACCTTACCCTATCTTCAGAGAGACTGTTTTCGGTAGACGCTCGGCACACACCGTCTAAAGAACTCAACTTTTCATTATCAAGAAACTGAAAAAGTAAAAAGTCAAACAAGGAAGCAAACCAACCTCTGGTGTGGAGATACACCTAACTGAGTACAAAAAGCATCTACATCTTCAGGAGAAGACATATCATAGAGACCCAAAGCTTCATAAAGTGGGTTCTTTTCACTAGGTGCCATGTACCCAGATCCTGCTATTACATCCTTGTTACGTTTCTTGATTTCAGTTGGAAGATCCAGCAATGTCCTCACCACTTCTTTCATCTCTCCCATGAGTGAAACTGGAAGGATATTATCATGGTTTAAAATTCTGAAGCAACCCCATTCTTCACATGCCCAAATCAACTTCGATGATTGTCTTGGAAAGTCCTGTAAATCAATTACTGGCACTGAATTTTCACTCTCCATTTTTTTTTTTTTTTTGCTCTTACCTTCGTTTATTTTGAAACTTGGGATTTTACTTGTTTGGAGTTTTTTTTATAATGAAGCAAGTAAAGACGTGAAGAATTTGGATGTGTTGAAATGGAGAGGGAACACACTTTCGGCCTCTCCGCAGGATGGTCGCAACTCTTTTGGACATACAGACACTTGAAACATACATCACTGTCATGGAAAAGATATTACTACTGAGTTATATACATCAATAGTGTAATTAATTTAATCAGTTATACCAAATTATTATTTTTGATAACCGTGGTGTTTGGATCAGTTTGCTTGCAACTCGACTAATTTTATGGGATACCTATCACCTCCCACTAGGGATGGCAACGGATCGGATCTGGACCGGATCCTACTAGATCCAGATCCAGATCCGTTTTTCATACATGAATCCAGATCCATCGGATCCACCGGGTCCACGGATCGGATCTGGATCCACATGTAAAAAATTTTGCCTTGCTAAGAATTTTTTTTTTAACTGACAAATGATTTTTACTTAACTAACAGTTTACTATGTTTCAATTTTGAAATGTTCATATGAGATATTTTGTCCGTTGTCTCATTTTGATTGTGAGCTATTAATTGAAAATGTTGGACAATGACAATAGTTGTGGAAAATGCTGACTAGTATTTCCACAATGAAGAACTTGCATGTGCTTGTAATCTTCACAAATGAAGTGAATATAATTTTAACTACTTGTCTATGGAGATGTTAGTCATTCACTAATATAACATTGATTTTATTATCGAAGTTACCTCTTTATTTTTTGGTTTTTGAGTTAACGCGGGGGATAAATTAAACTTGTTTTGAGAATTAAACTTGCAAGGATGTGCTTAGCAATTTTAAGAAAATACTTATAAAATTACATTCTATGTTATGAATATATTTAATAAAAAATGGATCCACGGATCGGATCTGGACCGGATACGGATCTCAAATACAAGATCCAGATCCAGATCCGATCAGTCAGAAATGGATCCGGGTCCGATCCGGATCTGTCGGGTCCAAATTTTGAAGATCCATATCCTATAAAACGGATCTAGATCCACCGGATCCAGGATCCACCGGGTCCATCTCTACCTCCCACCAGCAATAGGTACCGAGTAACCAGTCATACCAAATAATCAATCTGTTTTCCAAGTTACCATATCATATTAGTTGTTATAGTTGCAGCCTAGCAACTACTTTACCAGTTGAGTTTATACAAAAATAAGAGCAGCTAAGCCTAGAGAGCAATTTATCCTATTCTGCCTCACTTTCAGCTCTTTTTGGTTTCTCCCCCCTCACTCTCATTGCTTTCAAAGCATCAGAAACCTCCTTCATTGTCGGCCTTTTATTTGCATTGTAAATCATGCACTTGGTTTACCAAATAAAAAAAAGTAAATCATGCACTTGGAGATCAGTTGTGTGATCTCAGATGCAGTTGCATGATCAACTTCTTTGAGGCTTTCATCAACCAATTGCTTTTCGCTGCGTTCAACCACATCCACAATTTTGTATTCATACTCCTTTTTTGTTGTCAGCTCCAGCAGTAGAAGGAGCAAATATGTAAACATCAGATTTCATCGTCCGTTTACCTAGTATAACCTCTGGAGCTTCCCTGCCTATAAGAAATTCAACCTGAATTTTAGAATCCTCCTTCACATGATTAGAAACAAGCCAACGTCTAATACTTTTATATTCAGTTCCTCATCTATTATAATGCAGGACGCAATAATACTACCAACTCCAATCCTCTTTTCATGCAACCATGCCAAGAGATCTGCAAGTTGAGTTGCCACTTTAACGATGTTACGTGTTTAGATAGAAGTCGTGAAGGGAAAAAAATAGTGAGGTATTTAACAAAAAGGGCTTATTCCTTGGGTTGTTTTTCCAAAAACAAAAAGTTATCTTTTTGGTGAGACGAAATCAAGAAATGAAATAAGAGAAGTCATTGCCCAATTTCATTATAAAGAAATTTATAATTACATCAGAATTATCTAATGTTGCTTTTTCTAGACTGTTTTGGTTTGTGTTTCTTCTAGCCGAGGGTCTATCAGAAACCTCTCTACCTTTCAAGGTGGGGTAAGGCCTGCGTACAATCTACCCTTTTCAGAGCTCACTTTGTGGAATTACACTGCGCATGTAGTTGTTGCTTTTATAGGTGACAACAAATATGGTGCCCTATTAAGGCAAAATCCCTCAATCCAAGTGATTTCTTGTTAAGCTAACCCCGTTTTAGGGGAAACTTTTTATCAGTTTTGTAGAGGAAAACGTCCAAGTATATTAAACATCTCGACATTTGGGGAGAAAGAATGAAGTAACCATTGATTGATTGACAAGTACAATATACACATATAACTCTATACAACAAGAGGACTGAGGACTCCCTGAGCTAAATTCTTTAAGCCTCCCAATCCGACAACAAAATTCTGGGAAGGAAATCTCAACCATTTAATACCAGTACGAACCGGCTGAACAAGCAGTTCAATTGTTCACTATTCCTACTTCATACTTTTGAGGCAGCTAAACAAGATTATCAACTTGATTTTCGTTCCTCGCATTCAATTCTAGATGTTTTACATTGAATAACGACCATCAGTCTTGTCTTTAGTTGGTCGTTCGTCTTGGATTTCCTCCAATTCCTCATCATCCCCGTTTCTACCAGCTTGTTCCTTCCAATATGCCACTAGCTTCTTTAAACGAGCGACTTCCTTGGATGAAATATTTTTGCTGGGATCATTTACAATAGAACGGACTCTTGTTGCATAGCTGCGAAGCATGGAAACCAAATTTATACATAATATTACCTTGATTACAACTTGGCTCTGTCATGTGATCATATAAGGCTTAAAAGAGAGCACTTCAATTTAGGCAGGAAAATTATTCGCTCATTTAAATACGAATAACACGATCAAGAAATAAAACAGTACAACATATATAAACAATAAAGAACATAGATGCACAAATAAAAACATACGTCAAGGAATTGTGAGTCTCATCCAAGTTTGATTCTGCTGGAGAGATGTTTACAAACATCAGGGTTTTAGCATTTCCACCTAACGAGTCGCTCATCAACATGGTTAGCTTGTGATTACGATAAGGAATGTGTTGACTTCCGGAAGATAATGCACTTATAACATCACCAAGTGCTGACAGTGACTTGTTAATGCTTTGAGCTTCTTTTAATTGATTGCCAGCTGAACCAGACTTTTTAACTCTTTCTGAGCCAGCAAGATCCACAAAACTTAGCTGCAACGACATATAGAAAAGAATAAAGCAGAAGCTAAAGATACAAAGCAAAAATTTTGGTGATTCTATATTGGTAAAGTTTGTGAACATTATACACTTGTTGGCAAAGTCACAAGGGTCTAGGCAAATAACAAGATTAAGATATAATAGCTCTAAGATCTACCTAAAGATGCTAAGCAATAAAACTTGGGCTACTCCATCAAAATATCAGGACGAAAAAGTTTCCTATTCAATAAGGAAAAGCAAGTGACCAATATCACAATCTTCAGCCTACATGCACTTTGAAATAATAACTGAAAGGGTGATACACTTACCTTCCCTCTGGCAATTGCCTGAGTTTGAAGATTGGTACTCTCAATAATAACTGAAACAATAAGATGAGATCTTGAACTCTGCTCATTCATCAAGGTTCCAGTCGTATGACGCTGTTCAGACCCTCTTTGGATTATCATCTTAAGCTCCTCGTACGTTGAAATAGACACCACTGTCACATTCTCCACAGAAACCATGCCCTGTTTGTGCCAATTTTGCTAATTGTTACGGCCAAAATAAAAAGATAAAACATAAGCTTATTCAAGCTTGGGAAAAATGACAAGAGAACTGCAAAAGAATTATTGACTTAAGAAGTATTGATAATTTGAGAAGCTCTAAATAACAATCACCTTTGAATCTTTTTTTATATCCAATCTCAAGCGCTTTGCATGCTTTGGCAATAAAAGATCAACCAATGTATCCTGATACAACTCTACCATGTACGCCTGAACAAGTTCACAAACAATCATAAGTTTACAATGAGCCTTCAGGAAGTCCATCTAATTACAGAAATTGTTACACTATGAGTATTTGAATGTTTTCACTCTCCTTGTTTTCTTTTCGTATCATTGGAGAGAAATGATACGAAAAGAAAACAAGGAGAGTGAAAACATTCAAATACTCATAGTCTAACAATTTCTGGTAGTCTAACAATTTCTGTAATTAAATGTTTCTCTGAAGAAGCGGAAATTTAGAGAGTTGAAGCATGATTAATGTACCTTTTTTTTAAGGTAAGGTAATTAAGCATAATTAATGTACTAACTAAATTAATTAAAGTCGGAATAAAAAACTACCATAACCTTTTAAAGAATCAGAAGAGATTACCTTTAAGGAGAAAGAGAACTTATTACTGTCTCGTTTCATAATTCTAAAGAGTTCAGACATAGCTCTTGGTGTCAGTCCTGGATTACTATCAGCTCCATAAATTGTGAATGTCTTGCCAGATCCAGTTTGTCCATATGCAAATATGCAAACGTTAAATCCATCAACAGCTGACTGCACCAAATACTGCACCAACAACATGTCAAACTTAGAAGCTGCTAGGCAATATGCATAAATTAGATCCTAGCAGAGTTCTAAAATAGAGCAATTGATTTTTTGCTTGCCTTAGTATCTTCGAACACATCATCTTGGGTGGCATTTCCATCAAAGACACGATCATACATGTGCTGTTTTGCTTTATCATCTTTCCATAAATGTTCAACAGTAAACTCATCAACACTTCTGATGGCATTTCTTTCCTTCGCTATAATTTCCTTTTCACAAAGTGGTCTTAATCTACAGTAGACTCTGATCTTGCCTTTCATATCTGAGACATGAGTAAGGTCCATAACATTACACTTCAAATAGAAATAGCAAATAAAATTTTATAAAAAATGCCAGTGGCGCAAAATAAAGAAAGGCCGTTAATTTTACCTTCTATTATGTTGAAGTACTTTTTCCTCAGAACTTGTTCCTCTCGATAAAGTGTTTCCATTTCTGCCAATTGAGTCCCTTGCATTTTCAAGATGGCAGCAGTTTGTGCATTTTTTCGATCAATATCCTGAGTAAGTAATTGCCAAATTAAAAATGAAAATATGATGCTTGATATACCATAATAAATGGAGTATCTATTATGACACAAATATCTAGTATACACTCCGCCTATGTGAGTTTGCTTACGTTGCGGGTTCCAAGCACATCTAAAGGAAGATGGTCTTGTAAGTGTACTGCCAGTGTAAAACTAGTTACTGAATGATGAATCCTTACAATACAGAACCAATGGATATTGGATCATATAACAGATAGCAACTAGCTTGGGATTGGAGCATAGCTGTTGTAAATATTAGTACAAGATATTCACCTCTTTCATTTCTCTCAGCTCCTCAAGCTCCTTCAAATTATTCTGTAACATTTCTAGCTCCTTGTCTTTAGCTTCAAGACCTGACTGTGCACCAATCAAGTCATGTTTGGCTTCTTCCAGTTTCCTTTTAAGTTCAGAGACTTGGAGCCTCAGCCCCTTGCATTCCTTTTCAAAATCTTTCTGAAGGTTTTCCATCTGTAGTCCAAAAATCAGTGCAGTCAAACAAAAATGTCAATATAAATATATAATGCATGCTAAACAAAACGACATTGAGGCAACATACATCACTTGATTTCTTCTTCTCTAGCCCAATGATTTTTTCCTCAAGTGATGCTTTTTCACTCAAAAGCCTCCTCTTTGTTTCTTCTGCAGTACGCAACTCCATAGTACGAGCTTTCAACTCTTCTTGGATCTTCTGTAAGACCTGCAAGTGAAAGCCACATAAGTTTGTGTTTTGTAGGTTTATTAAACTCACTGACTAATTTGGACAGAGAACTAAGGCCAAGCTCTACCTGGTTATTTGCTTCAACCAACTCTTTTGTAATATTTTTCTCCAAACCTTGAGAACTTAACTTCGAAAGCCGCATTTCCAAGTTTCGCTTCTCTGTTATGGCAGCCTGTAAAGAAAAGACTAATACAATGAGATGATTGTCACCTCAGTAAGTCAAATTTAAGCACATTTAACAAACACCTGAAGCTCTGCATCCTTTTCATCGCATAAAGATCTGAATTTATCACAATCATAAGCAGCCGCTGCTAAATTTTGCTTCTCGGAACTCAAGTTATCTTTTAAGTTGTCCAATTTTTCTTGCATCTCTGATTCTTGTTTTTGCCTTTCATGTAAATCTTCCAACAACTGCTTATCAATACAAAGACCATGAGCTCGAAGGTAATGTGTGCCTAAATACATCTCATTATGTTTGTCTATCATAATTGAAAACATAGATACATGCATAATGGTAGAGCAAAGAAGTGTCATGTACATGTCACCAGAGAGACAACTGATAGAAGGAGATGGAAATCAATTCTAATATGGCAAGTCAACTTATGTTAACATAAAAGAACAGTCCTTGTTTTCATATTACCAGCAGCATATACCTTAGACATAACACATTTCTATTCTAACTTTGCATAAAGCATAAAAGTTTCTTCTACAACAACAAATACCACTCACATCATTGACTTTCTTCTGAGATTCTTCAAGGGCTCTAGACAAATCCTGAATGCGTCTTTCACTAATATCAGTGTTTGCCGTTTTGAGATTATCTGGAACATCTCCGTTAACAGAACCATTAGCCGAAGAACGGGCTTTAGAGTAGCGGCGTAACATCACATCATTAATATGTGTTTGCAGAGCAACACAAATTTCTTCTCCCTGCATAGAATGGAGATGTCAAGCTATGCAAAATAGTGAGTCAGATTCAATGACAATCTAAGAACATGTAACATAAGCATATTCATCGGTAATAGAAACACTTTGAACCTGTTTCGTTTCAAACTGAAATATATGCAAGACACCAGCAACTCTCATTTTAAAGAACACAGCAGTGTTGCTGCTACCAAATTGCATTATGTCCCTAAGCTCAGCTGAATGCAAATATTCCTTTGGAACTGGACGGAAAAAATGAACCTGTGGAGAAGAAGAAATCATGAGTAAAGTAAATACACATCTCACTTCTCAACTAGTTAAGCAACACTATACATTATATCTTACCCCACGCTTATTAATGCCCAATATGATTTTCCCAGGCAAAAGTCCAATAGGATCATCAATCTTTCGAACAGCAAAGAAAACTGAATTCCCATAAGGAAGCATCCTCAGGATCCGCAAAAATTGTTGTTTGGCATCATCTTTTGTCAGATTTTCCTAGAGAGATTAAAATAGTGAACCTTATGTCGGTAGCAGTTTACAAACACAGGCAATTCATGGATAAAATATAATCCAAGTAATTTAAACATAAATCATGGGAAAGCTGGTTGGTAGAATTTCAAATAGATAAAAGGGAAAACTAGCCATAATGAAAAGAAAAGGAAACAAATAGAAGAAAATGAGCGATTGAAAAGTAACTCAGGGACAACAGTCGAGAACTGCTGGTAGTTCTCTTTTCCTGCTCACAAAAAGTGGCTTTGAAAAATGCAGGAGAAACATAAATAATCTAATATTGATTGGAGAACACTTGTGTGGTGGTGACATGAGCTTAAATGGAATAGCAAGGATTCATATAGCTGACACAACTTGTTTGGGACTCAGGCTTAATTGTTGTTGTTCTTGTAAGATTGTATTAATCTCCCTTGGGGAGTCTTTCTCATTAATACAAATATATATAGTGTGTACAATGTGGAATCCTCATACAATAGAGATCCTATATCTACCATAATTATACAACACTAAATATGGCTAAATATATGGACTTTACAAGTTAATAGTTGTATTGATTGGAGAACACCTTTTATTATGAATAAAAACACATGTAGTTAAGCATAAAAAACATCATTAAGGAAAAAGTCGATAAAAGAACTTCTATTCAATTTCTTAGAACATTATTCATTAACCAAGAAGATCCAGAATACAGCTCTTACCATCAATTTGTAACGAGAAAGGATATCCAATTCCCATGCCCTCTTTGCCCGTGTCATTGCAATTTGTCTGGGTAGAAATCGCTCCAGCAGTGATGTCCAGTCACTAGAATAAACAATGCAGCAACTTAGCATATAGGAAAGGCATAAACACTACAACATGTTCAGGCTTTGGAAGGAAAAGTACTACTAGTAAAAAGGAAAAAGAAACTGGAGACAATTCAAATTTTGGAGAAAAGTATGAGGCATAATTTGAAAGGAACAAAAGTTTAAAACAAAAAAAATACTGACGTGCAAGATTCAGGGCCATCCACATATCCAATGTCAACCAGGATCTGCAAAGCAGAAATCTGTGCAGCATCTTCCTTGCCAACAGGGTAATTTCCCATTATGTAATCGTGTTGTAACTGTGAATACAACAAATATGATTACAAAGTAGAATCAACTGACTTGAAGGTATGCCAATTAACTGAAACATTTAGCATAGCTCAATTAACTATAAGCAACTAACATACTTGAACATACGATAATTGCACAAACATTGGCTCTGTAACAGCTTCATCCGACTCCCGAAACAACTTTTTCTTGAAAATCAGTTTACAATGCAAAATCTCCCCTTTACTTCTATCTTTTGATGCCTTAAAGTCCGCCAGTAGATCTCCAATATACGTATTTTCATCCAAACCAATGTACTCCTCTACATAAAATATAAATGTTTAAAATGCAGAATATTTGACCTTGAAAGAATTTATAATGTGGGAAAGGAATTAGTACCATTTCCAAGGTCTGGAGATTTAGAACCAGTAACAACCTTACGGCACTCGAACAAACTGAAGCTAGCATGAGCAGACAATTTGATTATCCCTGCAACCTCCTGAAAGAGAAAGTATGTCACACGAAAATTATAAAGGGAAAACATCATCATCATATCCAATGTTTAATATATCTGTTTCCCCAAGAAACTAAGAATGCTTAAAAAGGACTTCTTAAATCAAGACTGTCAAATTAAGAAAGTGATAATAAATCATGTCAAACTGAAACAGCCTCTCTACCCCACAAAGGTGGTAGGGGTAAGGTATGTGGACATCCTACCCTCCCCAGACCCCACTTGTGGGATTACACTGGATATGTTGTTGTTGTTGTCAAATGATTAAAAAAAAACTTCTGAAACTAGTGTTCGAGAGACTAAGCCATCTATACATAAGTCAAAACTTTAAAATTCTTGAGTCTTAAGAAAATGGGTCTAAGAAAGAAGAAGTAAGAGACAAATAGCACCAAAGTTAAGGTTCCAGAACAGACTATAAGAAGCTGTCCATCTGACTGATCAGAAGTCAGATACTACCTAAACGTTAAGCCAAGAAAATAACAGATTCAGAACAGACGTAAGATGTATGTTGGAACTTGGAAGGAAGCAAAGATTGATAAAGAAACTATATAAGGTATAGAAACAAAGACGAAAGGAAGAGATAAAAGAGCGAAACTGGCAATCAAATTTTGGTGTTAGAGAACATGTCCCACATGGGTTGTGCAAGTCCAAACGGTTCATAATGTCCTAGCCTACTCAAATATTACCTTAAGGTGTTGGGTGGTAAGTCCAAACTGTTTAAGCTATTGTAAATGAAGGCTTGCTATTACATTCATAGACTATATATCATCTATCAATTAGGTATATTCTAGGATATCTGTTTTTATGAAAATTATTTTACTAGGAAGAGCTAACATGCTTCATTCAAGAATACATTTGGAGATGCAGAATTATCTTACTCCCTCTTATAGTATCTTTAGAGCAATGTTCGCTTTCATGGACAAAGGAAAAATATATCACATATTAAATAACCAAGAAGTTACATTTATCCCACTTTTTTCCGTGCAATTTTTGTCATTGAGCTTTACCTGAATACCAAAGAGTAATTAGTGAGGCCTACATGTTCCCCCATATAAGTAGAAATTTTCCAACTCTCATAAAGTTCATGCCAATACAGACATGGCCATTAGCTCTTGGACAAAAGAGTGAAGAACAAAAACAAAGATCTCCAAAATTAAGCTCTACCAAACTATAAATCCCACGTGTATTGTTGTTGCATAACTCAAAACATTAACATCAAATTTATCAAAAAAAGAAGCTGTTTGTATGTAAACTATATGGAACTTCAGCAATACCTCAATAGCATCAGCTACAGTTGTGGCCATGTCATATGTGATTTCCTCGAAGGTTTCATCCAAGAAAAACACTATTGTAGTAAGCTTTTTACCAGTTAAGAGAGCTTCAATCTCCTCACGACCAGGTATCGTGTGCCTAGGTCCAGCCTTAATAGAACGTTTCAGCGCATTTAGAGTATTTATGGCAAAAACTTGAACCTCGGAATCAGTATTAGTTCCATGTGCTACAGTATGAATATATTCTGACAAGTATCCACCAATATCCTTGCTCGGAGGCATGCAAGATGCGCACAAGTACATTAGCTCCCATGCTTTAATCAAAGAATGCCTGTATATATGAAGCAAGCATGTGAGGAACATTTGCAAGTTAAAAAGCAAAAGAACAAACAGAAAGAAGAGAATATCAGCTTCCCATTTCTCAATTAATAAACTTGATGGTCACAGTACCTCTCCGGATTATTCCTTGTTTGTTTTGAAATTTGTGCAAACATCTCATCACGAAGCTCAGACCGCCTCAAGGCCTGCTTAAATAGCTTGCCAACAAGCTCGATTCGCTCATCCAAGCTGATTGGAGTGCCTCTATCATAGGAATCAATACCCATATACTTCAGAATGGACTGAAACAACTTAACTGCCCTGCTAATGAGATCACCATTTATTTTCAAAACTGATGTTGGAATTGGTTCCTGTCAGGATGCAAGTTGTTTATAGTGTGAAAGTGCCAACTGCCAAGAGATACATTTCTAAAAGTGTAAAGAGCTTAATCTTACCCTTTGGAAGCACAGCATATCCTCAAATGTAAAATTTTCTCGAACTTGGGGCCCAACAGATTTTTTTAGAAAGAACCCACGTTTGCTAGCAGAGTGAATCTGCTTTTGCATAGCCTTCAAAAAACCCTCAACCTATAACCACAAAGAATCTATATTACCTCTCTGAAAAGCATAATTGAGGTCTGTCATGTCATTCTTAACAGAATTAAAGAAAAAAAGAAAGTCACTCCAATCTTCGTTGTATGCATACAGACTTAAATGATTTTTCTTTTTCTGAAAAGGCATGTCTCACCTGAAATCTGTCAATATATGGTATTGCACCAGCGAGTTCAGGTGACAGGACTGATGAGAGGGTATTTGGAGTGCTGCACATTACATAAGGCAAAACACAGTTGATTATTATAACTTGTAAGTTAGGATATACATCATCAAACAACAGGTGTTTGGTAAAGAATTAAATCTAATGGTAAAGTTGATCACACAAACTTACGGTGGAGCAAAATTGGAGCCATCACTATCATAATCATCCCCATTTGAGGTTGGTAAAGAATAGTGGGAAGGCGTTTCATATCCGTTACTTGAGCCAAAAGAAGACCTGCTTGACCTCATACTAACTGGTGGCATATCAGAAGTCATCTTCCAAATTTATAATCTCCACTCTATATAACTCTCAAAAAAAGACCACCCAACTCCTCAATTAAATGCTAATTTCCTAACCCTTAATCTTCAATAGCTTCCATCAGTTACCTGACCAATTTAATAACAACATGATTACTAGAAATCAAAGAACCAGAAAGCATAAAACGATTCATCAAATTTGAATCAACTACAAAAAACGTTACCCACACATTAAAGAAGCCAACTTTAACAGATAGTCAACAGAGGTCCCAAACCAAAATCAACATTAACAAGAGAAAATCCTAACAGAATCATAAAAATAATCAACATTGCACCACCACCATCAACACCAACACCAACAACAACAACAAACCCAGTGTGGTCCCACAAGGTGGGTCTGGGTAGGGTAGGATATACGCATAACTTAACTCTACCTTTGTGAGGTAGAGAGGTTGTTTCCGGTAGACCCTCGGCTCAGAAGAAAAGCACCTGTAAGAATAAGGATCAACATTGCACCATATGCTACAAAGCTCTCAGAATACTGAAAAAATTAGATAACTAGCAATAGCAAGCAGCTCCCTGGCACCCACCAAATGACCAACAATCTTTTTCTACTAATCAAGAACGGACAAATCTATACAACACCGAGATCCATAGAATCTCAAATACAAAACTGTAGAAATTACTAGAAAAATTCAAACTTGGGAATAATAATACACATTGGGTTGGGGGGGGGGGGACAAGAAGTCATAACAAGTGAAGTAGATCGAAAAAAACACAATGACAAAACAAAAACACAAACACCCAGTTGACAAAACAGCACAATATCAGATGTAACTAAAAAAAACGCATAAAAACATCTGGGTACGTGTTCTTTTTATGGGGCTTTGTGTACCTAAGCACAAATGCTGTTCACACTTACAGAAGCTCTCAAATTTGAAAGAGTAAACGAAGGGATATATGAGATATACCAAGAGGAAATGATGAAACCCATAAGAAAGCTTTGAATTTAATGGTGAAAATGGTGCTTAACTTAGAAGAAAGATGAACACCAGAGAGAGAGAGAGATGGTAATGGTGGTGGAGTGAAGGGGGGAGAAAGAAGATGGTGTGAGGGGTCACGAGTTTTTTAAATAATTTCAATTCAAAGTTCTATTTTATTTTATTTTGGTTAGGGGGAAATGACAAAATAAAAAGGGGAAATGGGAAATGATCTTCCAATAAACTGGATATAGCAATACCACTATAAAAGTATTGTAGGCGTTTGGCCATAGAAAAAAATCACTTTTTAAAAAAATAAAAATTTGAGTTAAAGTTGTGTTTGGCCATAGCTTTTACAAATAATATTTGATTATTAGTATGTAATTTTTTCTTAAAAATATAAAATATGATTTATACCTCTAATTTTTAAAAACTAACAAAATCATCCAAAGCACTTAATAAACATAATCAATGAGTAAACATTGTCCATCATTCATATCTTATTACATTAAGTATGATTTATATATACTTTCTTTAATATGATGTTATAATTAAGTTCACAATTATTCGCATCTTCAACATATATCATCATTAATCATGGATATGGACTTGTTTACTAATGCATACGAGCTACATAACTAAAATGACTCAGTGCATTTCTTTTTGTCTACGAGCTACTATACACTATTACGTTTTGTCAATTCTAAATATTACTACAACGATTCATTAGTACTAAAATTAACAACACTAGTAATAGTTATTCTTTAATATAATCCTCTCACATTGTGTAAACAATATGTCCCATCGAACATGTATTTTCTGATCAGCTAAATTAAATGGGATCAAATTTATAGAAATAAAAAGTATAGGGTAAAATTTGAAAAGTGAAAGACAAAAGCAACAACCAAAAATAAAAAGTAAAAAAAAAAACAAGATTTTGGTTGTTTTTCAAATTTTAAAAATAACTTAAAAAGTTATATTTGAAATTTTTATGATCAAACGCTAATTTCTGAAGAAAAAAAAGTAGGGAAAATTCAAAAAAAAATGAATAATATCTATGGCCAAGGGTCCTAAGTGAATAAAGTTTTCAATTTTGTAGCAAGTTATTTTCTTTTTCTATGAGATTTAAAAAAAATTGAGTTTTCCCTTTCGCCCAAAGATAGCTTTTTTTTCTCACCCGATGTCTGATATTTGTATTGGAGTCCGATTATATCCGGATTCGAGTCGGGTGAAGTCTATTTCTGAGGAAAGACTCGCTATTAAGGATTTTTTCATGTTAAGTGTTAAAACTTAAGGTCTCTGATTAAGGAAGAATCATCATTATCCACTCCATCACATCCTTTAATGAGGCCCAAGAAATGCTAATGCCTCTTCCTAAGCATTCCTATCGTTTGGTTTGCCGCATTAATGAAATTAATTTCACATAAATTTTGCAACTAGTATTTTTGTTAGTTGTACACCAAAAATAATGATCAATAATTTAATATTTATTGAATTGACTTTATCAAAGTTCGTATTCCTAACACGGGCATAAGTTATAAAAATTTATATATTATTCTGCAAAATATTATGTGGAGTAAAAATAACTTTATTAACAATATATGAAAAAAGTAACTAAATATTAAAAAAAAAAAAAGCTCTACGAATGAACAAATTTCTACATGTAGCATTAATAACTAGGTAAACCCTCATTGACTAACGCTAACACATTTTGTTCTCTTTTACGTTACTACTTTGTGCTGCCATAACGTCATTATCGTTTCAGCTTCTCTTCAATTCAATAACTCAATTCTCTATGATGAACAAATCATACTTGCTTTCCAAATGAAAAGACAGGGAAAAGTAAGCTGCAAGTGAAAATTGAAAGAAAAACAAAAGCTATACAAAACTTGTGAACTTCACACTGTTCAAATTTTGAATTTCGAATCCTCCTGCAAATCATCTCTTTATTACATGTACTACAACTATATACATAATGTAGATAGAGTACGTGTGGAAATCGTTATCCTACCATTGATTCTCACTAAAAGTTTCCTTTTTTGTCATTCTCATACCCCCTATCCTCAATGATTACAATAATATATTCAGTTTGATTCCACAAATAAAGTCTAGGAAGAGTGGATATACGCATCCTTATCACTATCTTGTGTGAGTAAAGTGTTGAATGGGAGAAGCAAAAAATTAGGATGTTGGTTAATATCTCGAGAAAAGGGCAAGTAGAAGACGGAAAAATAAAACATAAATGGATATTAAAGGAATATGTTCCTTGATTTTATTGATGAATGATTTACAATATATATAAGGTTACAAAAATATTTACTTTGATACAAACTAGGTAACTAATTAACCTAATTATAAAAGGATTATAATTCTACATAAAATAGGAGATATACAATTAATGAAAGAGTATTGAAAAATATTCTATTACACCACCGCATTCAAAGTGACTGGTTCTCAGACACTAAGACTAGCTCAAAAATTATCAAATAGTATGTGCGGAAGTCCTTTGGTGAAGATGTCGGCAATCTGATATCTGGAAAGAACATGAAGGACGCGAACTTGACCACGAGCCACTTTTTCGCGAACGAAATAAATGTCCATCTCAATATGTTTAGTGCGCTGATATTGGACGGGATTTCCGAAAAGATATATCGCACTAATATTATTGCAGTAGACCAGTGTTGTCTTTTGAATCGAGCAGTGAAGCTCAAGTAGAAGGTTACGGATCAAACAAGACTCAGAGGCGACGTTGGTTACACCTTTGTATTCTGCGTCTCTACTGGATCGAGATAGTGTAGGTTACCTTTTGGAAGACCGAGATAATAGGTTATCTCCGAGGAAAACGCAATAACCAGACGTGGAGCGTCGGGTGTCATGACATCCACCCCAGTCAGCATCAGAATAGACAGTGAGACCGGTGAGCAAATACCTGTATAGATGTAATCCAAAGTGAAGTGCACCTTGGACGTATCGTAAAATACGTTTGAGGGCATGTATGTGTGCTTCTCCAGACTGTTTATGTGAAAGCAGATTTGTTACACAGTATAGGATATGTTTGGTCTCGTGAATGTGAGGTATTGCAGGGCCCCAGTCAAGCTACGATAGTGAGTCGGGTCGGAATCAGCGCTGAACTTGGAATTAGTATCTATAAGCGCGTGGGATGGTTTGCAAGATGTCATGCCTGCACGGTCAAGGATCTCTTCGGCGTACTTCTTCTGACATAGAAATAGGCCGTCGGAATGTCGAGTGACAGAGATGCCTAAGAAATAACTCAGGGGGTCCAGATCTTTCATAGCAAACTCAGAGAAAATGAGAGACATAATAGACCAGCGGAGAGCATCAGACGGTATGGTGATGATGATGTCATCAACATACAATAAGAGGTAAGTCATGTATGTACCCTTGTTGTAAATGAATAGGGAATAATCGAATATGATGTGTGAAAAAATGATAGAGAAAACATAATCGGTGAACCGTTGGTACCTTGCTTGAAAAGCCTGTTTCAATCCATAGAGCGTTTTCTGCAACAGACACATAATCCGGATGAATAAGATCACTGAAACCCATAGGATAATGCATATATACAGTTTCATGAATATCCACATGTAATAAGGCATTCTTGACATCAAGCTGATGAATGGGCCAAGACTTGGATATGGCAATGATGAGGACGGTCTGGATAGTTGCGGGCTTTACGATCGGGTTGATCGTTTCATTACAGTCCACTCCCACTTATTGAAATATGACATCACCTACAAGACGAGCTTTGTACCTCTCAAAAGAACCATCAGATTTTTTATTATTTCTAAAAATCCACACTTAACGAATAATGTTAGCATCAGGTGGACGGGGTACTAGATCCCACGTCTTATTATCAATAAGAGCATTATATTCGTCAATCATTGCGGCTTTCCAATTAGGGTCGGACAAGGCATCCTTCGGGTTACGAGGGACAGGGAAATGGATAATTGAAATGAAAAGGTTAAACAACTGTTTAGGTTTATGAATTGAATGCATGACACATGTTTCCATGGTTCGAGAGTGTGTCTCTGGACGCGGGATGGGAAGGGGTTTGCCGCAGGACTGCCGGAAAGATGATGAAGGGCAGGGGTGACGGTACTGGCTGGCCGAACCTCAGTTTGCCGAGAGGTGGCTGCGGAATCACCCTGAGGCGAGCTGTTCTGGGCCACCGTCGGCAGAACCAGGTGGGCAGCTAGCCTCGGACTGGCGGAGGTGGTGGCGGGGTCTGGGAATGCAGACTATGTAAATTGTGAATTAAAAAAGGGTTTAGACCATCATCTAGAAAGTCGTAGGAATGTCGAGGTGGCGAGTGTAAGAGGCAAATAGGAATTGAGACTCATCAAATAGGACATGATGTGAAATAATAATTTTACGGCCCGACAAGTCATAGCACGAGTAACCACGATGATTGTCAGGGTAGCCCCAGAAACACACACGGGAAAGACCGAGGTTGGAGTTTGTGAGTGATCGGATGGAGAGGGTAACAAAGACATCAAAAAATATGCAAATGTTGGTAGGAAGGGTTCTTACGAAATAGAACTTGGGTGGGCGACCGTTGAGCTAGAGACTTGTTTGAGATTATGTTTATGAGATATGTGGCCATGGAGAGTGCGTAATGCCAGAATTAAGGGGGAATTGAGGTATGAGCAAGTAGGACACGAATGAGGTTGTTTATGGTTCGCATTTTTCGTTATGCTTTACCATTTTGGGAGGATGTGTGAGGGCAGGAAAAATGAAAGGTAAGGCCATTTTTTGAGCAAAATTGTTTGAATTGGTTATTATCGAATTCTCTACCATTGTCACATTGAAAACTTTTAATGCTCTTTTCAAATTGTGTTTTTACGAAAGCACTAAATGAAGAAAAATTGGGGTAGACCTGAGATTTATTTTCAATTGGAAAAGTCCATAGAAAGTTGGAATAATCGTCCAAAAATAACACATAATATCGATGGCCAACCGTACTTAAAATAGGGATGTCCACAAATCACTATGTATGATATCGAAAGGCATTAAAGTACAATTTGTGAATGCAGTAAATGGTAATTTGACATGTTTCTCAAAAATGCAAGATTCACATATAGGAGTCTTAAAAATACAGTTGCAATTAATAAAATTATTTTTCCTAAGGGAGCGTAAAATAGAGTCTCCCGGATGTCCTAATCTATAATGTCATAAGGAAGACGAAAGAGCAGCAAAGGTTGAGGGAACTGAGGCTGGATTGTTGACGACGTTTGAAATAGGGTAGAGATTTCTGGTGCTGTCACATCTCATTATTCGTCTCCCTGTCGTAAAATCCTTTACAGTAAAACCAAAAAGGTCAAAGTCAAGAGAAACTCAATTGTTAATTGTGAAGCATCACATGGAGATTAGATTCTTAATGAGTTTAGGGGCATGTAGGACATTTTTTAAGATTAGTGTTGGATGTGGTGGGGATAAAGAGGAATGACCATAACCATGGATAGAAATGCCTTGTCCATTACCAACAATAATATTCTGATTTAAATTACTCAAATTGGAATAAGACGAGAGAGTACCTTGTGATGCCGTCATGTGAGATGTGGTGTATGTGTCCATATACCAATTTTCGTCTGGAGTGTTGAGTGACATTGTGCTCATAGCTGCCTCAATGTTAGTCGATGGCGGGGGGGCATATGTTGTGTAGGCCTGTTGTGGGATGTGGACCAAGTATGCCAGGTTGGGCCTATCAGTTCTGAAGTGGAGTCCACGAGGATGTCGTATATGGGCAAGAATGGGAGGCCCATGATAGTGGGGCCCACCCGGCCCACAGCGGTTAGGCAGCCTACGGTGTAAACTGCTACCACTGCCGCGATCATTGCTGGCTATTTATGGCCGGCGAGGACTTCCCTTTCACGCCACCGTTGTTGCCAGAATTTCTTCCGCCGCAGCCCTTGCATGACTGCCTGCTCCGGCGGTTGTTACGGGAGGAAGTGGACTGTTGCGGGTCCTCTCGCTGAAGGTTCTGGTTGCTGTACCGGGAGGCCCTGTCGTCAGCGGAGGGCCCGATGGTGGTGGTGAAGGCGGCATCGGCAATTCTTACTCGAATAGTGCTACGTTTGATTTTTCAGGTTTCCTCAAGGATTATCTTCGAATACGCCTCATAAAATGGAGGTAATGACGTGCATTGCTGAAGGATGGTGGCAACGCCATCATAAGATTCGTTCAAACCTGCAATAAGTTGCATGACCAATCGTTGATGAGTGACTGGTGCGCCGACATTGGAGAGTTGGTCAGCAAACATCTTGAGTTCTTGACAATAGGCAGACACATTTGGGAAATCGTCCTGATGAACGTTCTTGAACTGATTTTTAAGGTATAACGCTCGTTGAGTTTTGTTGTCGTGGAAAATACTATCCAACCATTTTCACGTTTGGTGGGCATTGGCATCGGTCTCAATGACGGTGTGTAACAAATCATTAGATATCGTATCGTATATCCACTAGAGGACGGTTGCGTCCAAACGAGACTAGAGTGCATCATCAGAAGTTGAAGCCGATGGTACGTCTGTGGACTTCGGCGTGGGAGGGGCTTTGTGGTCGATAACTTCGTAAACACGATAATGGATCTTAAAAAGCTCCGCCCACGAGGATTATTGACCATTTTTCATCTCAAGAGTCACATGGATGAAGTTTTTAATGTTGTTTACGGCAAGTGTCGGATGAAATTTGGTTTTGTCAGTCATGGAAGAGGAAATTTATGAGGAAGAGTGAGGGAGAATGACCGAAAAAACTAGGGTTTCATCGTGGGGAAAAAGGGGGGCGGGGGCGAGAGAGGTCGGCGACTAGGGTTCCGACGTGGGCTAGGTGCCGATGTGGAAAAAAGGCGGCGGCCTAGAGGTGTATCAGCAGCTAGGATAGGGTTTGTAGTTTTAGGCTACTGATACCATTAAAGAATATGTTCCTTGATTTTATTGATGAATGATTTACAATATATATAAGGTTACAAGAATATTTAGTTTGATACAAACAAAATAACTAATTAACCTAATTATAAAATAATTATAATTATACATAAAATAGAAGATATACAATTAATGAAAGAATATTAAAAAATATTCTATTAGATATGATTTGAAAAAAATAGCATAAAATCGACATAATTATGTGGTACTTGAACAAAATGTATTGGATGTGACGGAAAGAATCTAAGAAAATTTGAGGGGAAAGTACAAAACAACAGAGTTGTAGGGGCAAAAGAAATGTAAATCAAAGAAAGATTCTTGCCCTCATTAGTAAGGTTTGAAGCATATTTACCTCATCCTATTGAAAGACTACACGCAGTGGACATATTGGCTTGAGACTTTGCAGCTTATGTTGGGACCTGGACTTAGGTTAATGGGTAGCATGTACTACTTTGTATTATTTGCTACCCTACCACATATTATATAGTAGTATCCTATAATTGCCTACAAACTCATAAGTCCATTGACTCCATCAACTCTTTGAGGAATGGATGATTCACCTTTGATGTATCCCAACATACAAAAGGTTAAACAAAGAACATGAAATAAGAGAAAATGGATGAAAACGACATTGATGGACTAATTGGATTGAAACACATAAAAAAGATCAATTGACACGCAAGAAAAATGCTAAAAAGCAACATCTACATTATATGTCTTTTAAGGATTTTGTGAATATTTAAAAAACATTTGATTGCTTTAATCTTAAAAATATTCCTTAAACTATTTTTTTATCTCCTTTTAAACGTCTTACTTAATTAACATTCCATTAATTAAAACATGGATCTGAAGAAAAAAAGGTAATATTAAACGACTTATTATTTAGATAAAAAAACGTTAAATATTTTGAAACAAATATAGTTAGGGAAGATAGTAATGTGAAACCAAAAGAAGTACTATTAGATAACTTCACACAAATAACAAATGTATTGAGATCGCCAGAAAAGAATAATACTATAATGATAGCAATCGTCATTTATTCATATCACTATATTTATCTAATAGGTACCTTCAACGTAAATTATTCATTTTTCACTCTCAAGTGTTATAACATATATGGCCTCGTCTGAAAAGAAGATAATATTGATGTACCTCTTTTATAACCGTATTCGAGCACTTGCAACATGAAAAATGATATTAAATTAATTAATCTCTAAAATTAATTTGTTAGTCCAACTGTTGAGGTATCTTGGATAGTTCCAATGACCGACTGCAATTGGAGGAGTTTGAAATTTTCAATCTCAAAATAGACAAATTAGAGACATGTTCGCAAGTACATGGGCACCTAAACTCCAAGAATGAAACCAACTAATTAGAAAACTCGAAAAAGAATCATAAGTCTTAATTAGACTGTCACATAATAATAAAAGATTGGGATTAGTTTATAGTTATACAAAAAAAAATTTCTTTCACAAAATTAAGAATTTGAGTCTAACAAAAAACAAGAAAATTTGAGGAATTATTTCATTATCTTAAATCTATTGTACTTAGTATAAAAAAGATTCTGAATTTAGTGTACGCGGAAAATAGAACAAATTCCTCAAATACATATTTCCTTTCATTAATGAAAATCGTCGTTGTGTTTAGATAGTTGAATTTCTTGAAAAAAAAGAAATTTGCAAAAAAATGAGATATGTTATGTGAGTGGAAGTTTAAGATTTTAAAGCTCACTTGGAATGCACCTTTAAACCATAACTTCAACTTCTTTTTTTCAAGTCTATAGTTAATGCCAATCTATAAGCCTAATTAAACATTTTCTATTTGCAAGTGAACTTCTCAAAATAATACCACTTAGTTATTTCGTGGGTGAGGTTAATGTTATATTGGTAGATTATTTAACTTTTCTTTCTTTCTCAATAAAAAAGGAAAAGGGGCAATAATTTGATTTCCTTCACTCCCAAATATGTAAGCCCTTTTTTTTCTTTTATTGTCTAGTAATTTTGTGAGTTTACAAATATTTGCCCTTTCCTAGTGAAAACCTGGAAATGTTCTCTCAAAAATGACACAAGTGTTCCAGATCTAATAATAGAAATAATTTTGAGAAATACTTCTGTAGACTATTTAGTAGGCGTTTGGTCATGCGTTTTCAAATTATTGTTTCATAATTTGATTTTAAATCACATTTGTTTATGTAATTTGAACATAACTTCAAGTTCAACTTCATGTCATGATTTGAAATTCTAAATCATCCAAAAATGAGTGATTTGGGGTTCCAAATCATGATTTCAAATTTCTTTAAATATAAAACTTGACCCATAAATTTATATTTTATAAAAAAAGATTCATAAATTAGTAGATATATATCAATTGATCGACTATATATTGTATTAGATATATTTGTCCAATACATAATTTATATTGTATATATATACAAATGTATGACTACAATTATAATGCATTTAAAATGACAATTGGATACAACGGTTCAAAGATATGACTCTAGTAAATAAAATATAAAAAGACTTTGTCAACAACCCAAAAGCCATCTAAAATGGGTTCGCCGCCATTCTCATTAAATTAGTAGTTATATACAAAATGATCAATTAATGTTGTATTTTTTTAGAAAGGTCTTCTAGCCGCGTATTAATTTTGTTATGAACTATGACTTGCTCATTTGGTAAGATTGCATAAGAATTACAAAAGTTTTGATGGTTTTCACAACTTGTGAGGTTTTTATGTCAATGAGAAAAATACAACTTAAGAAACTCAAATTAATGTCCAAACAAAACTTCAACTTCAAATCATATGATTTCAAATCATGACTTCAAATCATGTCTAAACCGCTACTTAAACTATCCAGCTTGCCATGGTACTTCAATAATACTAGGTATTGTAGCTTAATAAATACTTTCATGGTCTTTGACAGTTCAAAATCACCATTTATAGTTCAAAGCCTCATTGGCCTATTACTCTGTTCATCTTAACAGTGACAGATGAATAAGGACATGCCATGTAAAGTTAGGGGTCATGTGAGTCACTATCTCTTTGGCATCCAATTAATTGGTTCACTAAGATGCATAGACCCCATGAAATTTTAGTGTATAATTTCAAGAAATTAATTTTCCAAATTTTGCATATTATCAAAATCCCAACTCTCGTTTTATTATCACTTTTCATCAACTAGAAATTAAAAGTAACAAACAATGTATGATCATTACGTTGATGAAGATATACAAATATTCAAAATCGACCTATAACAAGGCATTCGTCTTATAACACTATCAACCATATAAATCTTTGTTTTAGGCTTGTCATGTTTCCGTATCTTGAGTGTTTTTTTAAAACTTCTTTAGTCACTATTTCATAAATTTTTTTTATATAAAAACATCGCGACAAATCTTTAAATAGTATTTAAATTGTTCCAATTTTCTTTTATTATCTACAAAGAGTACCAATTTCTTAAAGGAAATGAATATGATATGAATATCCGAGGAAACACTGTTGGATCGAGTGAAACACTGTTGGATTGCCGGCTTGCGAAACCTCAAAACCAAATGGAAGGGAAATGAATGAATTGGGGTTTGGGGCAAATAAAAAAAAACAATTGATAGGGGAATTAAATAAGCTCACGAGAATTTTCCCATACATACTACTTACACCAGCAATGCCATTAAACTATTTATTTATTTTTAGGTATATGAAAGTTGTGACTAATAGAATATTTCTCAATATTCTTTCATTAATTGTATATCTTCTATTTTATATAGCATTATAATCATTTTATAATTAGGTTAATTAGTTACCTAGTTTGTATCAAAGTAAATATTCTTGTAACCTTATATATTGTAAATCATTCATCAATAAAATACAGGAAACATATTCCTTCATGATATCAGTAGCCTAAAACTACAAACCTTACCCTAGCCGCCGATACACCTATCGGCCGCCACCTTTATTCCACGTTGGCACCTAGCCCACGTCGGAACCCTAGCCACCGACCTCTCTAGGCCGCCCTCCTCTTTTCCCCCGACGGAACCCTAGTTTTTCCGGTCATTCTTCCTCCCAAATTTTCTCTTCCATGGCTGACAAAATCAAATTCCATCTGACACTTGCCGTAAACAACATTAAAAACTTTATCCTTGTGACTCTTGAGATGGAAAAGGGTCAATACACCTCGTGGGCGGAGCTTTTTAAGATCCATTATCGTGTTTACGGAGTTATAGACCACATCATCCCTCCTACGCCGAAGTCCACAGACGTACCAGCGGCTTCAACTTTCGATGATGCACTCTGGTCTCGTTTGGACGCAACCGTCCTCTAATGGATATACGACACAATATTTAATGATCTGTTGCACACCATCATTGAGACCGATGCCACTGCCCGCCAAATGTGGGAACATTTGGACAATATTTTCCACGACAACAAAACTCAACGAGCATTATACCTTGAAAATCAATTCAAGGACGTTCATCAGGACGATTTCCCAAACATGTCTGTCTATTGTCAAGAACTCAAGATGTTTGTCGACCAACTTTCCAACGTCGGTGCACCAGTCACTAATCAACGATTGGTCATGCAACTTATTGCAGATTTGAACGAATCCTATGACGACGTTTCCACCATACTTCAGCAATGCACGCTGTTACCTCCGTTTTATGAGGCCCGTTCTAAGTTCATC
Source organism: Anisodus acutangulus (assembly GCA_029783415.1). Lineage (NCBI taxonomy): Eukaryota > Viridiplantae > Streptophyta > Magnoliopsida > Solanales > Solanaceae > Anisodus > Anisodus acutangulus. The sequence goes on from CM056501.1 coordinate 30,413,850, forward strand.
TTTGAGAAAGCCCAAAAAATTAAGTGCACCACCATCGTCTGGCCCTCCACCGACGACAGGGCCTCACGATCCGACAAACAGAACCGTCGCCCAGAGGACCCGCAACAGTCCACTCGCTCCCGTAACAACCGCCGGAGCAGGCAGTCTGGCAAGGGCCGTGATGGAAGATTCCGGCAATAACTGCGGCATTAAGGGGCAGTCCCCCCCGGTCGGAAATAACCAGCAGCGATCGCGACAGTGGCAACAACCTCCGTTGTGGGCTGCCTACCCGCCCTGGGCCGCATGGGCCCCATAGTTATGAGCCCCCCTCTTGCCCATATACGACATCCTCATGGACATCCACCACTAATCTTAAAAAATATCCTCCATGCCTCTAAACTTATTAAGAATCTAATCTCCGTGCGACGTTTCACAACTGATAATTGGGTTTCCCTTGACTTTAATCCTTTTGGTTTTATTGTAAATGATTTTACGACAGGGAGATGAATAATGAGATGTGACAGCACCGGGGATCTCTACCCTATTTCAAACGCCGTCAACAATCCAGCATCAGTTCCCTCAACCTTTGTTGCTATTTCATCTTCCGTATGCCATTCTAGATTATGACATCCGGGAGACTTTGTTTTACGCTCCCTTACGAAAAATAATTTTATTAATTGCAACCATATTTCTAGGACTCCTATATGTGAATCTTGCGTTGGGAACTGAGGTACGGCCAGCTAGTACCATCACCCCCTGCCCATCCGGACCGTCCTCATCATTGCCATATCCAAGTCTTGACCCATTCATCAGCTTGATGTCAAGAATGCCTTCTTACATTGGGATCTTCATGAAATGGTATATATGCATCAACCTATGGGTTTCAGGGATCCTATTCATCCGGATTATGTGTGTCTGTTGCGAAAATCACTCTATGGACTGAAACATGCTCATCGAACATGGTACTAGTGATTCGCCGATTATGTTTCCTCTATCAGTTTTTCACACAGTAGATCTGATCATTCCTTGTTCATCTACAACAAGGGTACATACATGGCTTACCTATTATATGTTGATGACATCATCATCACCACATCATCTGATGCTCTCCGCCGATCCGTTATGTCTCTCATTTCCTCTGAGTTTGCTATGAAAGATTTGGGCCCTTTGAGTTATTTCTTGGGCATCTCTGTCACTCAATATTCTGGTGGCCTATTTCTATGTCAGAAGAAGTACACCGAAGAGATCCTTGACCGTGTAGGTATGACATCTTGGAAACCATCCCACACGCCTATAGACACCAATTCCAAACTCAACGCTAATTCCGACCCTTCATATTCAGACCCGACTCACTATCGTAGCTTGTTTGGGGCTCTATAGTACCTCACATTCACGAGACCAGACATATTCTATGTCGTGCAACAAATCTGCTTTCACATGAACAATCCGACGGAAGCACACATGCATGCCCTCAAACGTATTTTACGATACGTCCAAGGTACACTTCAATATTCTTTCATTAATTATATTAATTGTATATCTCCTATTTTAGGTAGAATTATAATATTTTTTTAATTAAATTAATTAGTTATCTAATTTATATCAAAATAAATATTCTTATAATCTTATATATATTATAAATTATTAATTAATAAAATCGAGCAGACATATCCTTCGATGACTATTAGAAGGAGGCAGGCCATGACTAGGCAAAAGCCAATAGTAGCAACAACTAAAAGTGGGAGATATACACCATAAAAAGTCAAGGTTATAGTTCTTTTATATTTAAGACAGACATGAGAAAGTTGGGAGCATAACTTTTCATTCATTTTGATTACTAAGTCAATATTTAATGCACTACGAATTTGCTTTAGCTTTAAATATTTTTTATTGATAATTTTATTTGTAGGCCAGACAATCTTTATTTTGACTATTGTACAACAATTTACAGACAATCTAGTTTACATTATGGCAGCCTGCTAAGATTAATTATCCTTGATTTCTCTCACTACTTTTTCCATTATAGTTTATAGTAATCAATAGGTTTTGACGTGTTTATAAGAAAGACCCAAAACAAACAAAGGCTTGTGGCTTTTAGCTAGTGACTTTCAAGTAAATTGCGTTTGATTTTAGATGATTAATTCACATTTACATAATATAGATGTTATGAGCTTCTAACAAGTTATAACTCAAGAAACGACTCACAAAACTACAAATCCTTAACAAATCCTGTGAATACGAATTAGCGAACAATATTGTTATCAATTGGAATAAAGAGTAGATGGAAAATAGAGAACTGATGAATGGAGAGTGGAGACTTAAAAAAGTTATGACATGAAGACTGATTATCCGTTTTAATTTCATATGGAAGGTTCTTCTGAGCTTATCCTCACTCTCAATCGAACAAGAAAATGAGATCTCTTGTCCTTTTACAATTTGAATTATGTGTTTTTTTTCAGATCTATTGTGTGTAAAAAATGAAAATCTTTGGTAAAAATGTCATAAAACTAAAAACAAAAGTTGTAAAGGACTAAAAAACATGCAACATTACGACCCCAATATTGAGTTGGATTGTTTTGCATTTTCCCCTATAAAACCACGTAAAATTTGTGTATTTCCACCCTCCCCTACCCACTCTGCGATGAATTTTAGTAGTAAAATGTTAAATATTATTATGTACGTAATGTCAGTGTCCTTAAAAATATGTATGTTTAGCCAGTTATTTTAGTAGGTCGATGGGTGTCATAAGAGAAAAGAGGGAACATTGTAGCCTGTTGGTATGGCTCTCTTATAAATAATTGATTTGGTTCCACCATGTGCCTTTTAAGTGAAAGCGTTTGTTGGGAGTTCTTATGATTTTGAGGAGAAAAAAGTGAGTACTGTGTCTGTCTTTTCTTGTTTTTTCACTTTTAACTGAAAGGTGATGTCAACTCATTATGATTGAATCCTAATTTAATCGATTGTAATGAAGATGGATTATGACTCTGTTAAGCATTTTAACAAACAGCAATAGCCAATAGTGCATTAATTTCGCAAGAACGTGGGGGAATAATAATGCGCAAGCATGTCTTTCCTCTAAAAAGAAGTCCACCGTCGATCATTTCCATTTTGCACAAAAGAAATGTTATCCAATTCATTCTACAAGGAATTGCAATGCAGCCCAACCCAAAAAGAGTTTGCAGCCCAATACTAGCAATGGGTCTCTATTCTAAGGCCCCGTTTGGACCTGATTTGAAATCATGATATGAAATCTGTGATTTAAAATTATGATGATTTGAAGTTTAAGTTGTATTTTTTCTCCATAAACATAAAAACTCTACAAATTGCGAAAACCATAAAAATTTCCCACTTTTTATACAATCTTACCAAATGAGCAAATCATAGTTCATAACAAAGTTAATTCGCTACTAGAAGACCTTTTTAAAATATACAACCTCTATTGATCGAACTTTAGTTTAACAAAATAAAAAAATAAATATGAATTGTAAAAGTAAATTTAATTAGTAAATGGTTGGTATTAGTAAATTTAATTATAAATATATACTACCAACTTGTTTAATCTTTCTTTATTTATTTTTTATTTGACATAAATTATACCAACAAAGTGCAAAACCTTATCATTTCCTTGCTATAAATGACAACATTGCTAAATCACTTGGTAAAGGGTGTGCTAGACACAATTAAATGAAAATGTAATAAGCACAATTCAAGCTCATCAAAATCTTCTTATGAGCATACATATGGTCTAGTTTTGGTAAGAAAGAACTCACACCAAAAAGAGCAAAAACCAAATTCAAGATTCTTGATTTTCCAATGATTTCCATTTATGAGAAAGTGCATCCACAACACCATCAAAGCTACCAAAATTAGAACTCACCACATCAATGCCAACACCCAAACTCTCAGCACCAGAAGCCGTAACAGGACCGTGCGCTGCCACCACCATTCTTGGACACCTCCTCCTCACCATTTCCCAATCCAATCCAAATTCCTTCAAGCTCTTCAACAAACCCTCCACTTCTCCAGTACTAGTAAACACAATTGCATCAAATCCACACTCTTCTTCACTCTTTATCACCACATCAACCGCGCATTTCGCCCCTGCCCACCGTGTCTCATATGCGTCTAATCTCACTGGGATCCACCCCCTTTTGGATAAATCTTCAAGGAATTTAGGCACAACAGGTGGTTCATCCAACCCAATCACTGACGGCACCGGGCATAACACTCTTCTTCCTTGGCCTAATCCTAGTGCATCCACTAGCCCTGATGGGGTTGCAATTGGAGGAACCAAGATTCGTATTCTCTCAGGGTTTTCGCACATTTTCGCGATAAAATCTTGATCCAGGAGCTCAGAATCATTACCTAAAGCTGCAATTGTGAGGATTTCTCCATGTGGGGTTAATGGGGGTGTGTGGTTAATTAACAAAGCTAGTGAAAAGGCTGTAATTCCAGTTCTTGAAGTAAATGCAAGAGCTGAAAATTCTTCAAGAAGTGAGTTGGGTTCATTGCTGATAGGATGTAGATAGTGATGAATGGAAGAGATTGTTTGTTGGGTAGATTCAACAGTGACAGTGGGACACCAAAGGGGTGTCCAGCCTTTGAGTTGTATGAGCTCAGATAATCTTCCAGCGTAGTTTTGAGGAGTGGTGAAAGCTATGACACAGTTTCTTCTATTGTTTTCAGGGCTGGGAATTGGAAAAGGAAATAGCGGAGGATGCTGCATATTTTTAGAACTACCTACTATCATTGCCTTATCATCTTTGGGAGTTTTTATCTATATTGCGTAATGAATGGAGTAGTTCACCGGGAGTTAAAATCTTGTATTACTACAGAAAACATTGAGATAAGGTGTCAATTTCTCTTATTTTTTCTCTGAAAGGGAGGGGTTTGTCAACTTGTGATGACGGGGATTTATTATGTCAGTATTAGGAAAAAGTCTTGTAATAACCTAATAATCTCTTCAACCCGCTAAATATTACCCACATCAGTTGTTTACACCCTATTAATCATTTTAACTTTAGTTATAAATAAGAATACATAATAAGACTACATGTCACTCAATTGATAAACTTGTCTATGAATGTCAGTGTCTTGCATTCATCGATAACGAGTACTCCAGATAACCATTGCCGTTGGTTGTACAAAATTTAATAGGCGTTTGACCAATATTTAATTGAACTTGAAAAAAAGTATTAACGTTCAAATTGAAAAAAATATTTGGAAGTACAGTTGTGTTTGGACATAAATTTTTTACAATATTTCATTGTATTGATGTTACGCCAATATTTGCAAATATGAAATTCAGATTTGCCAATACTGCTGGACACTTTCCCAGTGAAGAATACTTCTCCCACAAAAAGCTCTGAAATCTTTCGAAAACTAGACTCATTCAAACTTTTTTCTTCAAATGCTTTTTGCACAAACTTTTGATACATTTCATTGTCTAGGAATGGTCCATCTTATGTTTTATCTAGCATTGGTTTCCCTTTAGCGGTTGACAAAAGAATACTGCAACTTTTAGACACATTTACATGACTCCTAATTACCATTCCTAGTAAAGAATCTGCCTTGTCTGCAGCCAAAAGGTATGAGGCAATATAGAAATCAGGAAGTCCACAATAATCAGTTTTCAAGAATTGAAGTGATGATATCTTTCATTTTGACCAAATGATATTGAAAATTTAAAATGCAAAAATTACAGCTATAAGGATGATACAATGATTCTGGAGCAGAAAATCTTACCTACATCCTCTATTAAGGGATGAAAGTCTAGCCTCAGACTATCAAAATCTTGAAATGAAAAATTACAATTATATTCAATACAATATGACCTTCAAAAACAGATGCACCTAACAAATTCCCTTAAAATGCTTGGAAAGCGCCAACTTTATTGTTCTGGCTTCACGTAGGATTTACCAAATTTCCTCAAGCTCTCCAAGGCAGATCGAATATGATCAGATATAGTCATGTACAGACATCTTTGTGCTGCCTCGTCCAGTCCACCAAGGATGGTTCTCGGCCACCGCCCACCGGAAGTTGATGAATTCCGAGATTGAGATAGAGCCATCTCTCTCAGTTCAGGAAGGTTGAATTCCATTGGCTCACCAACAACTATTTTTATCTCCTGGTTCCATAAAGGAACTGGAGGTCTTCTCCCAAAAGCATAGTTCTCAGGCATAACCTGAAAATTGATCAAAGCACATAATGTCTAACAATCCCAATGATTAAACTTAAATTATTCAAATAAAAGCTGGTTCAGCCTCATAATCAATACTTAATCTGGAAACGAAAATACACATCCCTGACCATAGAAATACGACGGATGCGCGTGTGCATCTACAAGTGTATGTGTATTTTATCCCCTCAAAATGGACCAGAGTAGGATATTGTTAGCTGAAAGTAATGACAGTCACAGCATTTTGGCCAGTCTTATTTTCTTTTCTAAGGATGGGTCCGAGGGAAAGGAGAAAGTAACTATGGTATTGGCAAGGCGTGTCACTTTATTAGTGAAGTTGACAAAAGGATCAATGGACTTTGTAACAACAATAAAGCAGTGCCATAAGGGCAAAATACTTTTAGAACTGCATGACCTCTAATCCTCTAATAAGCTATACTACCTTATTTTTACAAAAAAATTAGTTCTACACAGAAGCACGTGAATTAAACAACCAATGAAAAATATATAAACATACATGTACTATAAATTTACAGAATCACAATAACTCGAACATCCTAGGAAAGCCTGCCTAATGTGCATAGTGTATTACTACCAAAAACTGTTGGAATTTATTTTAGAAGTGATTCAAAATTTAAACACGCTTTTGAAAAGACAATATATATTGTGAAAAGGTGTTACCCATTCTTTAAAGGATACACCTATTCATTGTGAAAAGGTGTTATCCAATCTTAAGGGGTACATCCTTTCTTTGAAAAGGTGTTAGTTATTTTTAATATCTTATAAATAATAGATTTGCTGTAGATTTTCAGCACATAGAAAAAATTTCAGCAACACAAAATTCTAGCAATAGAAAATATTCCTGCGACATAAAATCTGTTTTCTTGCCTCTTCCTTTTTACTAAAGGAATCGAGAGATTAAAAGGGTTCTCCGGAACTTCTATTTGAGTGAACATTAGAAGATTCCTGAGTGGTTCATTGTATCTGGGGAGTAGAATGTCACTTTGCTATTTGCACCGGGTAGCGACGAAAATCTACTCTGAAGACAGTGCCATCCATAGCGTGCTTTGAACCAGGTTTTTCCAATTTCAACTCTACCTTATCTTTATTGTTATTACTATATTTTATTTGTTTCTTATTTGTACTTCTAATGTGATCATCTCTAATATTTTCCAACAAAAACAACCAAAACCAACTGGATCCATTGCTATTTAGGCATTAGTCCGCTCTGTTCATTTTGTGTATGGACAGCTATTATGTCAAGAATCTACCTTTTCAAAACCATGATGGATAATTGGCAAGACAATTGGAGTCACGGGGGCACGAGCAATGAGACTGGCAGTTCCCCACTTCAATTGTCTTATTGGAGCATCTTCTGGAAAGACCTTCCCTTCTGGAAATGTATGCAGCTGCCCATTTGGCAGTTAGTCATCAGGCAAACATGTCATTTCAATTTAATGGAAACTTAATAGGAACTGTTGATACCATTATACACTATTCTCACAATTCTGGATGAAATGGAGCAGAAATTAGGAGACACTGGATAACTTCAAATTCAGTCCTCAATTCCAGAATAACATAATAACAGATGCATATCCATTTTAGTGTAACAAAATAACCCCTAGAGCGTATCAAAAGATCAATTGACTAAGCCGAAATCTAGAAAATTTGACACTAACATCCATAACCAAATGAAGGAATTCAGGGTAAGGGGTAAAAGAAGTATTACCCAGGCTCCTTCATTCAAGCGATCAAGAGCTTCATTCATATGTTCTTGATATATTCCACCCCCTCTTGTTATTGGTATACATTTCCCTGCATATCTTCACACAGTGAGGAGCAACCAACACCAACAATAACATCTTGTATTTAATTGTCTAATTCGTGTAGGTCTGCAAATGAAACCCCAAAACCTCAAATCTCCTAATGCCTTATCAAATAAGAGTCTTCCACTACTCGCTTTAGCAAGGGAAATAAGAAAATATTACATTGGCTGTTATACATGTTAGTGGAGAATAAACCACACAATCACGACCCAGATCTGAATAACTGATCAATACAGAAGCATGTTGAACAGAAGCATAGATGCAGATATGAATAGCCGCTCAATATGGAAGCTTGTCGTACGGAAGCATGGGTGCAGATCTGAATAACTGCTCAATATGAAAAGCTTGATATCCATGCGAATGGCACAGAAACCACACAAGCGTGCATGAGATATGAATAAGTGATAATATGGAAGCTTGACAACGATGTAAGTGGCACAGAAATCACATAAGCACACACTTAGATTTGCGTAAGTGCTAATATGGAAGTTTCAAGATAAATCTCTGTCCTATTCCACGAAGATATAAGATAGCTAGTTACACATTTAATTCCGATTAAACAGCTGATTCCAAAGACGTTTGTTGCATTATTCCTACACCCAAAAGCTCCTTCTCTTCTGAACCTTTTTTAAGTAAATGATCTCCAGATATTCTCAAAGTTCTTGATAGAACATCTATGCAAAAGCATGCTCCATCCTTCCCAAGGAACCTAATATTCTGCTACGAAAATGCATGTCCACTGACAAATCATAACTTGCAATTTTCTTTTCACTTATGAGTTCTAGGGTAGTCTACTAAGATATGAAGTTCATAAGTAATAAAAGCACCAAAAAGATAGGGGATGAAAATACAAGAACAGAAGTGTACCAGACCAACAGATTACACACCGATCCCGAAAAAGTATGACAATACTGTATATTTAAAGCACATGTCATCAGCTGCCAGTACCCATCGAGCCAGCTTTGCATCACAAATTGGAAAACCTTTGAATGCCCACATAGCTGGGTCATCTAACCTGCAGTTACACATACAATAATAAACAAAGAGACTGTAACTACAACGATCAAAGTATTCCAGAAAATCACTAGATCAATGATCAACTCAACAATCAACTATGCTTCAACCCAAAAAAGGGGTTGGTTATATGAATCCTCTATATGCATTCTGTTATATCAGGGCATATTTCATTCCAAAAATCAGCAAAGACTGAAATAAAAAGATAGATAGTCTTATTATCGTCACCAACAATAGTATTTTCCAGAGGCGAGATCTATCTGGAACAACCTCTTCAGAGCCGAGGTATATCGGAAATAGCCTCTATACTCCACAAAGATACGGATAAGGTCTGTGTCCATACCCAGATCCCACTTGTGCGCCCCATTTATGCGAATATGATGAGTATGTTGTTGTTATAACAATAGTATTTTCCAAGCCAAGCAAGAATGCCTACCTAGTTAGATGTTAAAACCTTGTGATCTCCATAGCATCTGACACCTAAATGGCTAAAAGCATTAAATTCAATAATGGGTGTTTAACTCAACAATCAATAACCCAATAAACAATTTCTCCACCAAGAACAACAGCTGCTGCGCCAGCGCTATTTTATTCACTTGAAAATAAAAAACGAGTCTTTCAAGCAAAGGTCTCAATAAAAGCATATAAACTGAAATATTTATTAGGTATGGAGAGGAGACAAAGTGACTGACGTGTCCTTTCAAGCAAAGGTCTCACTATTTTACTTTTTGATATCGTAAGATTTTTAATTCTACAAGTACTTTTACGCTAATCAAAATACCCTCTAATCTATAAGATAAACAAAATTTATATTTTTGAAGTAAAAAGGATTAACAATCAAATATATAAATTAATAATGTTGAATAAAGAAACGAAACGAAACAGTAAAACTTAGAACAAAAATAATTTGTTCGTAATAGAAGTGTTATATAATAATAAATTTAAAATTTATTAACACAGTTAATATATGGGTGTATTTCATAATTTTCTTAAAAATATAAGTTATTCTTTAACAATCATATATTAAAAGTATTTTACATTAAAAGGGAAAAATGACTTATGGAAATCAAATAGAAAAATATTTTTCTTCAAATAGGTTCATTAGAAATGATTTTAAAGAATTACAAGGAGAGAAATATAATCCTCACTTATAAAGTGAAAATTAATAACTGGATCACTAAGATTCGCCAACAAAAAAAAATCATAAAAGTTTAATTATTTTTTGTTTTGATGGAATAAATTAAAAGATAATTAATAAATAATAAAGTAACCTATGCGCGACCTTTAACATGTAAAATCGATCACTATCAAAATAAACGGAAGAAATAGTTTTGTAGTTCAATTATAAAATATTTTTAATTTTATATAAAGATCTGTTATTTTAATAAGTAAGAAATTTGTCATTTTTACATATAAAAAATCAAAAAAAAAATCATCCTTTTTCTATTTAAATTACAAAAAGGCGGAAATCTCATTTCTTGGCAGCTTATCTCAATCCTTTATGAGGTCTGATTTAAATAAAGTTGTACCGAAGTCATTAAGAACAAACATAAGATGAGAAATTAACTATCCTCTCTGAACAACACTTCCTTGTCTAAATTCAACACTCCAAATGTGAATTCTTTCACTTTCTCTCTGTAAAACCCTTAACCCACACTCAAAATCATTCTAGGTTTTGCTATACAGTGAGAACAACTGATGGGTGTTAAGCTTTTGATGCATTTAAAGTTCCATTTGCTTCTATTTTCTTGTTTTTGGCTTCAGTTCTGTGCTTTCACTTCTGTAAGTAAAAAAAAAAAAAATTTATTTAGCAAAAAAAATTACAAGGGTGTCTGAATATGCTATTGGAATTCATGTAGTGTGTGAATTTAGAGTAAAGTTCTGATTTTTTTTAAAAAAAAATTCAGGTGAATAAGACACTTGATGCACAAGTAGCTCCATCTTCTGAGAATCAGAGTAATGATGATGGTAATCTTTTGGAATTAATTAGACTATTGTTCAGTTAATTTTCTTGGAACTGACAGATTGGATTATGCTAATAAGATTAGGGCTCTTTTTGGAATTAGTGAAGGAAAATATTTTACTTATAAACTCTATGAATCTCCACAATTTCTCTTGTTCTGAAAATAGCTAGCAACACTCCTATTTATAATAGTAAATGAAACCTACTTTAACTCAAAACAGAAAAACCTATTCCTATATTAATTCTAACTATAAATCCTATTTAAAGATGTATTAAAATATCAAATCCTAAACAGTTTTGGTTTCCTACAACTTTGAATTATTTTTTCCAACAATTAGGAATGGAGTTGCATCTATAATCATCTTTTCGACATACTGTTTCATTATGCATCCGGTCAAAATATGTTGGGATTTCTTACTAGCACTTCTTTTGCAATGTGTGTATGTTTGTGTGTTATTTGCCTATTTAAACTAGCATAGTGAACTTTTGAGTTTGGAGCAGATAAATGCTGGCAAGTCCAATCTTGTTCGTCAAATTTAGTTTTAAGGTCTACAGCTTGGAGTATCTTGAGCCAAAATATCATTCATAAAACAAGATATTGAGGACAATGTCACTTCCCAGCATCATTAAACTCAGGCCATAAAAGACTGTCTTGCAAGCAGTTATCCCTCGAAAAACAGAAATAGAAGACGATCTTGCAACTATTTATTAACCAGCCTCCCACTTCCGGTGTCTAAAGTTATGGATTCCCATTCCTCCATGAAAGAAATAATCCCCTTGATTATTTTCATTAATTGAAAGGTTATATATACAAGTTACATATTTCCATAATAGGAAAATCCTATTCCTATTCTACTTCTAAATCCTTATTCTACCATAATTCTAACTATACAATTATGGTAAGTGTATAACACTAATTAAGGTAACCTTTACATTACAATATACTACAAATATATATACCATATATACAATATCCTATTGTCACTTGGATCTGCAGCACTGGCCGAGAGGCCCACTGCCTAGGCCCAATTCTTGTCAACCAAATCTGCTGGACTGGCCGAGAGGCCCACTGCCGAGGCTCACTGCTGCCCAATCCACTGCTTTGTATACCTGTGATATCCTGCTGTATATTCAGTGTATATCACAGGTATATGACCTCTGTTTAACACACCCCCGCAGTCATAGCGGGCGGTCTTCAAACGCTGAGACTGTCCCTAAAATCTTCAAAGAGAACCGCTGGTAGACCCTTTGTAAAGATGTCTGCAATTTGATAACGAGACGGGACATGGCATACGCAAACGTGACCCTTTGCAACCTTCTCACGGACAAAAGTGAATATCCATTTCGATATGCTTGGTGCGTTGGTGTTGAACTGGATTACCTGAAAGGTAGACGACACTAATGTTATCGCAATATACCAAGGTTGCCTTCTGAATGAGACAATGAAGCTCCAAAAGCAAATTACGTAGCCAACATGATTCGAAGACCACATTCGCTACCCCTCGATATTCTGCCTCTGCACTTGAGCGTGATAGCGTTGCCTGACGCTTTGCCGACCAGGAGACCAAGTTGTTGCCAAGGAACATACAGTAGCCAGAAGTTGACCGTCTGGTATCGGGACAACCACCCCAATCGAGATCCGTAAAGAGACAAGTGTGGATGTAGATGAAGGATACAAGTGCAACCCATAGTCCAGTGTCCCCTGAATATACCGAATGATGCGTTTGATTGCATTCATGTGCTCAACCCTGGGATCATGCATGAATAAACACACATGCTGAACCGCATACGTAATATCCGGTCTTGTAAAGGTAATATACTGAGGGCCCCTGCCAGACTGCGATAGCGGGTCGGGTCCTCGTATGGTGCACCTGCTGCGGCACTTAGCTTTGGGTTTGCATCAACTGGCGTGGAAGTGGACTTACAGGATGACATCCCAGCCCTCTCTATGATCTCAGCAGCATACTTTCGTTGAGACAAAAACAAGCCACCTGAATGACGCTTGACTGCAATCCCCAAAAAATAACTCAAAGGCCCTAAGTCTTTCATAGCAAACTCAGAACTGAGCATGATCATGATAGACTGGCGGAAGGCATCGGAAGAGGCAGTCAAGATGATATCATCCACATACAACAAAATGTAGGCCAATGACGAACCACGACGGTAGATGAACAAAGAATTATCTGACCTGCTGTGAGTGAACCCAATAGTGGAAACAAAGTCAGCAAATCGTGTATACCAGGCCCGTGGAGACTGCTTAATCCCATATAATGATTTCTTCAACAAACAGACATGATGAGGGCGGTTGGGATCCCTGAAACCCAACGGCTGATGCATATAGACTGTTTCCTTGAGATCAGCATGTAGAAAAGCATTCTTGACATCCAACTGATGAATTGGCCAAGTCTTTGAAAGAGCCAAGCTAAGCACAGTGCGAATGATAGCCGGTTTGACCACCGGATTAAACGTCTCACCACAATCAATTCCAACCTGCTGAGTCTTACCATCACCAACAAGTCGCGCCTTATGTCGAGCAAAGGACCCATCTGAATTCTCCTTATGAGCAAAAATCCACATAGACCTGATAACATTAATACCATATGGACGGGGCACCAACTCCTACGTCTTATTATCAATAAGAGCATTATATTCATCAGTCATAGCAATTTTTCCAATTAGGGTCATTTAATGCGGACACAGGATTGCGGGGCAAGGGGGATTTAGAGACATCAGAATGTAAATTAAAATGTCTTTTAGGTGTAAATATGCCCCGCTGACTACGAGTGACCGGTCTATGACTCGAGGAGGAAGTGAGGGAATTTTGGGAATTTTCTGGGGTTGGGACAGACGAGCAGGCGGCCGGGCTCTTGGCCCAAATCGATAAGCGTGGTGTCGTCTGGATCGGTTCTGAATTGGTGGGCCAGGCCCAGTGCGAGGCCCATTCGAGCTACTGCGGTGAGTGGAGCGTGGGACCCGGTGGCGATGGAGTCATTGGAGGATTTTGGGTGCGGGATATGTCCGAAAAATTCCAAATAATATACGGGGATATTTGGTCATCCAAAAAATTATACGACCTAGGCTCGGGAGTATGAACTTTGGTAAAAGGAAATTGGGTTTCATAAAAAATGACATGTCGATTAATTATGATTTTCTTGGAGGATAAATCAAAACACTTATAACCACGATGATTCGACGGATAACCCAAAAATACACACGGGGTAGACCGAGCCTGAAGTTTGTTAATTGTGGTGGATGGGAATAACGGATAACACAAGCACCCAAAAATCCGAAGATGAGAATAAGAAGAGTTCTTATTATATAGGATTTTGAGGGGGGAAGAATATGTCAGACCTTTAGAAGGAATTATGTTAAGAAGATATGTGGCCATTTGTAGAGCATGATGCAAAAAATATGGAGGTATGGAGGTATGGAGGCATGAATTAAGAGAGTTCGGACAATGTTATTTATGGAACGAATTTTGCATTCGGCTTTCCCATTTTGTGAAGATGTATGAGGACATGAAAAACGAAAATTTATCCCATTAGCAGCACAAAATTCCCGAAACTCCCTATTGTCATACTCTTTCCCATTATCACATTGAATATTTTTTATTTCTCTTTCGAATTGAGTACGAATGAACGCTCTAAATTGGATGAAGACGGAAAACACTTGTGATTTATTCGCAATTGGAAACGTCCACAAAAATCTAGAATAATCATCTAAAAAGAGAACATAATATCGATGACCCATTGAACTAAGAACAAGAGACGTCCATAAGTCGCTATGAATAATATCAAATGGCATTGAAGTATGAGAATTGGAGTCTACAAATGGCAACTTAACAATTTTTTCTAATGAACAAGACTGACAAAGTGGAGTACAACTCGTACCCTTACAGGAAATAAAGCTATTTTTATCTAAAGCTGATAAAATAGAAGATCCCGGATGACCCAGACGAGCATGCCACATGGAAGGAGAGATGGCTGCAAAGGCTGATGGCAAGGCTTGACTCGATGGACTGAAAACAGGCATGATAGGATACAGATCCCCCCTACTATCACACCTCATTAGATGGCTCCCCGTCTTGAAATTCTTCACAGAGAAACAAAAAGGATCAAATTCAACTGAAATCGAATTGTCAGATGTGAACTTTCGGACAGACACTAAATTTTTAATCAATTTAGGAGCGTGTAAAGTATTTTTTAAGAGAAGGGGTGGATTGGGGGGAGACAACGTTTTCTGACCATACCCTAGAATTGGAATAGAACTGCCATTACCAACAATTATCCCTCGAGGGGTGCTCAAATTGGAATAAGATGAGAGAGTACCTGATTCGGAAGTCATGTGAGTAGTTGCCCCGGTGTTCATGTACCAATTTGGGTCCGGTTGAGTCAACCCCAACGTGTGCATTGCGGCCTTGATATCAATCTGAGTGGGGCCTGCTGCATGATGGGCTTGCGGAGGTCGGGGCCCAAGAACTCCTGACCGTGATGGTGCTGGGCCGTAGCCGCTGGAGTTGCTGCTGTTGGGCCACTGACCAGTGGGCCGCCACTGCTGAGTGTTGGGCTGGGCGTTGGCGGCCAGCTGGCGGAATTCACCGCTGATTGTAAGGGTTCTTTGGCTCACGGCCCATTCTTTGGGCCCAGGGGTGGTGGACCATCGCTTCACTGGATGGGACCCACCGCCTGCTTGCTGACCACCGGAACCGCCACTAGAACCGCCGCGTTTGCCCCCGCAGTTTTTGTTATTATTTTTGCGATTATTCTTGCCGCCACCATTATTATGGTTTTGGCCCGAATTATTCACAAAACCCGAAGAACTAGGAGAGGACGCCACCATGACGACGGGGCTTGCTCCGGTAGCCACCTTTTTAGCCAAACCCGCTTCTTCCAAAGTGAGCATGGAGCGGGCTTGATAGAAGTTAGGAAGAGGGTTGCTTTGGCGAAGGAGAGTTCCAACCCCATTATAGGCCTCCGAAAGACCGGCAACCAACTATAGAACTAGACGATTATTCGTTATTGGTGCGCCAACATTACGGAGTTGATCCGCTAACTCCTTTAGTTTCTTGCAATATGCAGAAACGTTCGGAAATTTGTCCATTCGAACGAGAGAGAATTCCTGCTCGAGTGTGACGACACGTGAATGTTGGTTGTCTTGGAATATGTCACGCAATCTATTCCATGCATCCATAGCAGTGGTATCCGGCTCAATAATCGTCTGTAGAAGGTCCACCGAAATAGTGGCGTAGATCCACCGTAGAACGGTAGCATCAATTGTAATCCATAACTCAGGATCCTCCGCAGGAAGGGGTCTAGTGGGAGGAATGATGTGATGAAGAACTTGATAAGAGATTGCGTGAATTTTAAACAACTCCGCCCACGTCGCATATTGGACGTTTTCCATCTCAAGGACAATAGGGATACATCTCTTGATATTGGAAACTGTGAGGGCAGGGTGATAATTGTTCTTAGACCTATTTGAAAGAACAAAGAAGGAGGGGAAATTTAAGAGAGGTTTTTGAGAGCGGAAGACGAAATTTGGGAGAGAAACCCGAGGGGGGGGTTCTCGGCCGAGAAGGTCAAAAAATTTAGGGAGAGAAATTTTTTTGTAAAACCTAGTCTCTTGATACCATGAAAGAAATAATCCCCTTGATTATTTTCATTAATTGAAAGGCTATATATACAAGTTACACATTTTCATAATAGGAAAATCCTATTCCTATTCTACTTCTAAATCCTTATTCTACCATAATTCTAACTATACAATTATGGTAAGTGTATAACACTAATTAAGGTAACCTTTACATTACAATATACTACAAATATATATACCATATATACAATATCCTATTGTCACTTGGATCTGCAGCACTGGCCGAGAGGCCCACTGCCTAGGCCCAATTCTTGTCAACCAAATCTGCTGGACTGGCCGAGAGGCCCACTGCCGAGGCCCACTGCTGCCCAGTCCACTGCTTTGTATACCTGTGATATACTGCTGTATATTCAGTGTATATCACAGGTATATGACCTCTGTTTAACACTCCAAGACAGTTCTGCTTGGAATACTCTCAGAACAATTTTCTATTTGACTGATCGAGTTTCCTTCTAAGAAATCCTGGTGGTCATAATCACCTAATTGGAATTTAATCTTTTCGGTGGACTAAGGAACAAAAGTAGATTCTGTTCATTTCATGCATAAAGGCATATTTTAGGTTGCTCTTTTTGATGAAGGATATATAAGAGGTAAAATACATATTCATGTTGCTCTTTAAAGTGAAACTTTGGTTGTATTTGAGGGAGATAATATATATGCTTTTATGGTGGATCAGTGATGGCCTTGATGAATAATGTCGTCCGGTTCCTTTCCTAGTGAGACACTCCCTTAGAGTTTTTTTTGGTTTTGATGATATTCATTTCACCATTCTTTTCCTGAGAAAACCGCACTAGATGTCGGGAGCGCTCATGAAGTGATGCTTAGAGCTCACCTGGTAGTTGTCTAAGAGGAGGAGGTGGCCAGATGAAGCACATAGACACTTATAATTTTTCCAATTAGAGGTTTTGCTATTACATTAGGCAATGGAAAGATGAGAAATAACAATGTGTCTTATGTTGATCATGTAGAGCAGCGGTAGTTTCACTTGTATTCTAGCTTGATATTACAGCATCTTTCGTTTGAGATATCACAGCATATTCTTTTGAATGGGCATAGACTGAAAGAAATATGGGATAATATGATAATCCAACTTTAATTCTTGAATATGGATGGTTTTAACAGGATATTCTAGTCATATGGAATGTGATTCCCACATACTTTATAAGCCTCTTTTGTAAGACCCCTTTCCTTTCAAGTCTTAAGTTATCCCTGCGACTTATGGTGTAGTTATTATGTCTCATCTCTTTGACGCTATTGTGAACTGTTTCGCAAGCAGGAAGGTGTGATCCTGGTTGGTTTAGCAGCCCAAGTGGGAAGAAGTGTTTCAAATATAATGCGACCTCTTTGCAATGGGATGAATCAGAGATTTACTGCAATGGTTTGGGGGGAAACCTGGCTGCCATGACATCTTCAGAAGAACTGAATTTTGTCCAAAAGCTCTGTGGCAATGATAGTAACGGATGCTGGGTTGGCGGAAGGAGCATAAATACCACAGCTGGTTTGGGTTGGAAATGGTCTGATAATGCATCTAGCTGGAATGAGAGTATTGTTCCTAAGACAACTTTGGACTCAAGTTGCACAAATTTCTCATGCTATGGCTTTAAGTCAGTGGATTTGTGTACATCGATAACCAATGGCACTGCACCCCTTATAGCTGAGAGATGCAATATAACTCATGCTTCTATATGCACGCTTGATGCTGGTTAGTGATTGGAGACTGACTTATTTCTAATTGCTTTTGTTCACCAAGTGTAATTTTGAAAGTGGGAGCAAACTCTTCCCCTGATATAATGTGATTATAATATGTGACTAACAACTCAGCAGTCCCCTTCTATTTTTCCGTAAGCAGTACATTTTAGATAACCCTTATCCTCTTCTACATTGTTACCTGGATAAATCTATTATATTCTTTAAATGGGTTTGAAATAATCTTCTGATATTTTTGATACATTAGGGAGCAAGTGTCGCCATATGCGCTGCCACAGGGAATATCTCATTATTCTTGCAGTTGTGAGTGGGTTGATTCTTTGCACTTCTTTGGCTGTTGTGATATGGCTTCTTGTATATAGGCGAAGTAAAAGACGCAGGAGATCTCGTGCATCAGTTGCATTAGTTCCCCCATCTTGGAAGATTTTCAATTGTGACGAAGTAAAGTCCATGACAAAGAATTTTAGTGAAGCAAATCGTCTCCTTGGGGATGCCAAAACAGGTGGTACCTATAGTGGGCTTTTACCTGATGGTTCAAGGGTGGCTGTGAAAAGATTGAAGAGGTCTGGCTTTCAGAGGAAGAAGGAGTTCTACTCTGAGATTGGAAGGGTTGCAAGACTTCATCATTCAAATCTGGTGTCTATTAAAGGATGTTGCTATCATCATGGTGACCGCTATATCCTGTACGAGTTTATTTTCAATGGACCCCTGGATAGGTGGCTACATCATATTCCTAGAGGAGGTAGGAGTTTGGGCTGGAGCATGAGGATGAAAGTCGCCACCACCCTTGCTCAAGGAATTGCGTAAGTAGCATTCATATATTATCTTCATCTACACTGTAGATTAGGAACAAATATTTTAACTTATCCTAGAGATGGATGATTTTAGTCAGTAGTGTGAAAGTTTATTCTTTAGATTTTATACTTCCCTTCTTTGATATATACATGTTTGGGTTGATTTCAATTGGAGGATGTTATCATGGAAGTTATAGAAGGGGTGGTAAGAATGCATGATTTAAAATATATAAAAAAAAAATGCAGGAACGCCTTGCAATATTTTTCCTTCTTATTTTCTTCTTTCTACCCCTAGATTTTTCATTCAGAAGCAAGTTGAAATATTGCACACCTAGACTAGGATTCTTCTTGTTAACACATAATGCAATTTATGAGCGAAGCGTTTTTGGTCTACAACATCCACTACAGCAGTAAGGAGCATTTCACTTCCTTGGGATCTCCCTATCTGCTTTTCCTACTCCAGCTAGTTCTTACCATTGCCCAAACGCATCTTTGCCACACTGGTCTTCTAGCTTTTTGTGTTTGCTTTCTGGAGGGGGGGGGGGTCAATTTAAGTATTCGAGCAGGAACTCTCTTCATGAATCTTATACTATAAAGTATTGTAGGAAAGCTGTGTGCTGATTTTCTATTTGGGGATGCATTGTTAACTATGTATGACCCTATTTAAAGGTGGCAGAATTGTTTAACTTCTATCTAGGGAATATTCCCTTGAAACGGAAATGATAGTGGATAAAGTTCTCAGAGGTTTATGAGACCACTCACCGCTCAACATCTAGTGGCGGACCTAGAATTTTAGAATCGTGGGTGTTGACCTCCCTTTAACATAAAGTTGCTACCAATCATAAAGTATAGATGCAAAACTATTTGAACATAGTAATAAGAAAAGTTAATGAAAAACATAAAAAGGTTATAAAACTAAACGAAAAGTGAACAAAGAAAGAAAAAGAGAAGAAGAATTTCTAAGTCCCCCCCCCCCCCCCCCCGCAAATTTTGATTGATGGGTGATGCTCAACGTACATATCCAATTTTTAAGAAGTTTCTATATAATGATATATCATTTGTGCCACCCGAAACGCTATATGTGGGTCTGCCCCTGCAACGCCCAATGAAAAATATATTCGGAAGAAATATTGGAGGGTACAACAAGAATCTGATACAGTAATTCCAATTATTCATGATGATCTGGCGACACAATTAACATAAGATAGACTCGGTCCTTAGGATTTTCTAGCATCACCAGATTTAATTATACGAGTTATATATGATTTCTGGTGGTTCCAACTTTTCATTGACTTATTTGTTCAGATGTATTATTTTCCATAATTTATTTGGTCTACATTGAAATTTATATGTCACTTGAGTAAGCTGGGGTCAGTTTGCTCTTTTTGGAGATTTAGAAAGTTTGCAAGTAGGTCTTTGTAATTTTTATATGCTACAAGGAATTCAGACAGAAGCCAGTGAGAAAAGATAAATACTTTGAGGAAATGGATGCTGACATCTCAGTTTGAAACAAAAATTTCAAACTTAATAGGGTAGTTACATCTTACAGTCTTTTTGTATTCAAGAGTTCCCACTTGAGTGTCTTACATTGTTCTGGTAGGATGTCTATAGAAAGTAAAATGTAGAAAAAGTCTGCATATCTACAAGTCTATGGAGGTCGCTGTCATAAGCAAAGTAACCAAGATGCCTAGTTCTGGCTATCAACGGATAGGTAATTTAAGGCCAGTCGTATCTATGATGGTATATTTGTTGAAAATGAAAAATGGTCAAAGACGATGCAGGGTCTATTACTAAATTATGTTAGTCTATTACTAAAGTAACATATTACCTGTGTACTTTATGGAATTGCGGGATCTAGCAAGTATGTTAAGCTACTGCATAAGGGGAGAATGACTTGTCTGGTTGTGTTATTGTTGTATTTTTAACCATGAAACGTGAGGTTGTTGAAAACTCTGTTTTGTCGCATTGTCTCTGCTAGTGCACAAGAGAAAGTGTGCGTGATCCAAAATTTTGACATTGTTTGTTTTCTAACTTCTGCCTTGGCATTTCTTTGCTTATACATAGTTTAGTGCTTACTTTCATGAAATGTGTCAGGTTTCTTCATGACAAAGTGAAGCCACAAGTTGTGCATAGGGATATTCGTGCAAGCAATGTTCTTCTTGACGAAGATTTTGGCGCCCATCTAATGGGAGTTGGTCTGTCTAAGTTTGTACCATGGGAAGTTATGCATGAGAGGAGAGTCATGGCAGGTGGTACTCATGGGTATCTTGCTCCGGAGTTTGTTTACAGAAATGAGCTTACTACAAAGAGTGACGTGTACAGCTTTGGAATCCTCTTGCTTGAAATAGTTAGTGGACGAAGACCAGTACAGGCAGTTGATTCTGTTGGGTGGCAAAGTATATTTGAATGGGCCACGCCTCTGGTGCAGGCTCATCGATATGTCGAACTCTTGGATCCTTTCATATCATCTTCCTCCTCTTCTCGTATTCCTGAAGTTGGAGTCATCCAAAAAGTTGTTGATCTTGTTCATTCTTGTACACAACATGTGCCATCAATGCGTCCAAGGATGTCACACGTTGTCCACCAGCTGCAACAATTAGCTCAGCCTCCTATTGTAAAGTAAGTGGAAAAGAATTATATAGATCAGCAGTTCTTTTAACTGAAACCATCCTGCAAACAGAGCTTTTATCCTAGTTGCAAGGGCCAATTGTATTAGGGTTTAATTTAAGATTGCTGATGGACATGCAAGTCCTCGAGGCTTGAACCCGTTTATAATGGTCGAAATGTAATACAACTACTAATCTCTACGTGAAAGGCTAGCTGATCTTGCACTTGTATCACCAAAGCCAGCATGCTTTCATCTGGTGCTGCTTTGTATTGTTTAATTTAATACAGCTATTTTCAAAATTTATTTCTGTTTCCTGTGTAAATATATCATTATTCTTAACAACCAATTCAAGATATGTCCATGAAGTTTCGTAAAATCTTGCAGAAGTTTTTCCAAATAATTCTTCTTTAGGAGTTTTTCAAGATTTCCAAAAAAGCAGTTTCTTGAAGAATGATTTGAGGGTATTTTTCAAAGAACGGTTCTTTCCGTTCATAAAATACAAGCTTAAATTAAAAAAAAATACAATAGGACATCACACCTAGATTTGAACCTATGAGCTAAACCAATTTTTGACCTCCTTTGCCACTTCACCGGACCTTTTTCTTATGTCAGAAAGATTCAACATATTATATATAATCGAAAAAGAACTATTTTTACCCTATTTGTGCAGTGCAATTTTTCAATGAAGGCCCTTAGCTCCGCCACTGAGTGTATACAAAAACAACATACCCATTGTAATCCACAAGTGGGGTCTGAGGAGGGTAGGATGTACGCAGACCTTTACTTTTTGCAGGGTAGAGAGGCCGTCTCCGATAGACCCTCCGCCACTGAGTGTATGTGGGTTCAAAAATTTTAGCGAGGTTATTACTTATTAGTTTCTATGCTTATTCATTTATGCTTCTCCAATTTCTCATCATTGCATGTCATATCGCCACTTGTCGAATCATGTTCAAGAAACAGTTTTGGTTAAGAGTAGTTCACATTAACTAACAGGCCAACTTGCTTTATTGCAAATGCACATTCTCATTAGTCATTACTAAAAACTATAGAAGTTGAATCGATGTATATTCACAACGGGATAATGAATGGCAAACTAGCCTACTAGGTTGCGTTGCAAAATGGCAGCAATTACAAGAGTGTCTCCAAAAATGCAAGGACTGCATCATCGTCCGATACATGTTCTGCAGGAGAATGGCTGATGCCTCCACGACAACGCACAAATAGCATTCCCACCTATTGAAAAGTAGCCAATCTTTAATATAAATGAGAAAGAAAATCATGTACAAGTGTCAATGAAGCGGATTAAAAACTATGAGAGATTTCTTTCTATCACTCTAACTCTCAGCGGACAGAGTTATCAAGTACATGTGTTGGTGGGGTGACAAGTACTCAATAGAATGGTGCACAAGGTGGCTTGGACGCCACCTTTATATATAAAAAATAGAGAATAGCGTCCAAGATGTAAAATACAAGGTTTGAGTATAACTCACCTTGGTTAGATGAGACATGGCCATTGCATCGTGTCCTGCTCCACTCATCAGTACAGGAACATCACCTGTATCCTCACCAGTAATTCTTCTCAAAGCAGCATAAGATGCAGATTTTAGCTGTGTACTCAGGCCAGGATCGCAAACAACAGCATTTGCATCATGCTAAACCAACATGAGAAGTGTTAGTCATAGAGAAGCCTGCAGTTAACGCCACAAAGGATTCACGAATCTCTCACCTTCCGCTCAACATTGCAAAAGACAGAACGCCTATCACACATATGATAAGAGTCCATTGGAAAATTCATAAATTATAGCTTCTCGTCCCGTGTCATCCATTGCACGTACATCTATGGTGAATGTCACCTGTGAAAAATGCACATATGTTATGAGTACTAAACATTCTAGAAATTCGAGCTTTCGTGTATGGATAATGAACAACACTATGGAAGTTCTGTGCTTGCCTGACCTGGAATGACATTACTTGCACTTGGCCAAGTTGATATCTCTCCAACAGTACAGATCAGAGATCCTGCAAGAGACTCCACTGTTAAAGAAGCGCATTGACCATCATAGGACAGATAATAGTCAGGTTGTTTACAAAGACTTTCCAGAAATACAATTAGTTCAGCAGCTGCAACCATAGGATCCTGTCGCATATTCATGGGTACTGTTCCTGCATGTCCTTGTGTGCCTTTCACTGTCTCCTGCAATGCTTGATTCAAGAGATCTGGTCAAGCAAGCATTACTTAAACCAAATTTATATGCCACAATGTATACCAAAAGGAGATGTCAGTAGTCACAAGTGGAAGTAACCAAGCTGTAGATTGTGCCAATAACACATTTCCCAGGGAGATAATTTTCTCACCCTTTAGAGCTCCAATTCAACTATTCCCCCTCTTACTGATCAATCGATTTATTGCCCAAGGGCTTGAAATATGTTTCTTGATTAATTCAGTTACAATCTTTAGAAGTTAGCTTCAATGTACCAAAGTAAAATCTGATTCTCCCACGGCAAGGATCATCGAGATTCCACCTTGGAGTTCAGATTAAGCTCAGTGATACATAATATAAGTACTTTTCTACTTTGTAACGTCATATCATCACAAAGACCAGAACTACCAGAGCCTTAAATTGTGCTCCTACTAAGTTACATTAACGAACTTAGAATAAAAGTAGATGACAGCTGAGAAGTGGTAGGATAAGAATACACACCTTCAACCTTGTCTGCCCTGCAATGCCTTTTACTGAACCAAGAGGGAGACCAACATTCTCCAGTACAGGTCCCTGTTCAATGTGAACCTGCGAAAGACCATTAGAATAAGATCCATCATCAGGAATTATATCACCAGATATCTTATGAAATAGTTAGTGAATTCAGTATGGTATATTGAACTCTTTATTATTAACCTCAACATAGCCCCAAACAGATTCTGGTTCATATTTGAGCTGCAAAAGGTTTTCTTCTGTAGTTTCGATAGAATTTGCTCTTAGAGCACCTTGCACTGTCACACCACTGAAACACTTCCACATTAGTGTATTGAGACACAATAGCTACACCAACAAAGACAAGCTTTTAGGTTAGCCATACAAACTTCTAATCATGTACTTGCAACGCTGAAACTGGTAATATGCCAGCAATAGCTGCACTTCCCAAGAAGGTTGACTGAAACCTTACTCCCTCCTCATCACTAAATGCAATTACCTGCAAAATAGGACATAAGAAATTTGCAATATTCAATACAAAAAGCAGGAGAAACTAAATATTCCATGATGTGATATCAACTGAAAATAAAAACTGCAAGATAGAAGGAATACAAAGGAGAATTGGCAGCAATTACACATTAAGCAACTAGCACTACTATTGGTGCTGTACCACTTGCTACAACTGCTCCTATATCCACCCTCCAACTCCTAATTATCCTGCTACCACAAATGACACTGGTGATACTAAATTACTTCAGTTCTTATTATTCAGCATACCATACTAGGCTAGTCAAGCCAGAGACCTAACAAGTATTAACCCCATTTTCCACCTTCAGCCCGACCATGCGAAAGTATATATGTCCTAGAGACAATCTATATTAGGGACATAATGTACTTGAACACATTCGTATTATTAATAGGATTAATATTTATGGCATTTGCAATTATTGAATTATTGTTTGATTGTTTTCAATTATTCATGTATGTTCATCCTTTGAGCTTACGTTGTCATTATTAGAGTGAGTTATTAATGATAGAACATAACTCTCAAAATAGCCTCGACTAATGATCATCGAGAATGGGATATCGATGATATGCTACAAGTCGACATGTGGTCTGCATCACATTCTTGGAGAATGTAGTATGTCTCACAGCTACGAGTAATGGTCACTCGTGATGGACACATGGATAATTTGAAGGAGTATTGGTATGCCCTGCCGATAAACTATTTGTTATACATGTCAATAGTGTTATCGGCGTGTGGAATATAAAGGTCATTTGACTTGAGGTCAATACACACATTGTTTACAGAATGATGTACTTTGATCAAGTTCTAAGCTTAAACTCCTTCTGGATAAGATACGACTTGTGTTGGGTGCATCAGGATGTAAATCAACGTGGTAGTTGAACCAAGAATAGGATTCATTCCTCGATTGAAAATTCGAGAGAGCACTCAAGTTCTCAATGTTATTAGGTTGACTAAAGTCACTGGCCAGTGCAAGAGACATATTTAGAATATGGTCTAGTTGTCAACTAATAATGTGAGATAAAGTGATTAAGCCATTTGGATAGACACTTGGCAAATCCTAAGCTTAATCGAGTGTGTCGCGAATGAAAGGAATTTATAGTTCCGCATAAAGGTTAAGTTTGCTGGATTCATGTAAATGTACTTCACATATTGAGTTCGTCATACGACGCAGTCTAGGAGTTTCGTATGGACCTTAATTAGATTAATGTCGATATGTGAAGGCCTATAGGATCACACTATATGCGATTGTTTCTTCAATCTAAGTGTGTATTGAGAAAATATTAAATATTCGATTTAGAATCGAGACTATGGAGTATGAGTTGTTGAAAGACCTCTTCAAATGTAAGCTGAATAATGGGGGTCAAGTGCCTGGTCATGTTCTGAAGATGATTGAGTTGATAGAAAGGTTGGCTTCGATTGGAACGAAGCTGCCCCAGAATGTATCTGTTAACCTAATTTTGAATTCGCTTCCTGATTCGAATGAAAATTTCATTGTGAACTTCAACATGAATGGAACCAAGGTGAATATTCTAGAACTTCATAATATGCTGAAGACTTATGAATCATCTACTTCAAAGGGGAAGACTGTGCTCATGGTGGGATCATCTACTAAGTTCAAACCTAAAGGTAAGACCAAGAAGAATAAGGGTAAGGCTGGTGTCAAACCCACAGTCTTGAAACCTAAAGGAGGTATTCAGAAGAAGTCTAGGTTGGTCAGGGACGTATGCCTCAACTACAAGCATAAGGGGCATTGAAAGAAAGATTGCACCGCTTCAGGAGGAGACAGGGCACTAGGTGCTTCTGGACCTGCTGGACAAGGTATGTTTGTCATTGAGATTAATATGTCTATAAGTAACTCTCACTGCTGGGTATTGGATACAGCCTATGGCTCGCACATTTGTAATAATGTGCAGGGACTAATGGACAGCAGAAAGGTTAGACCATGGGAGGTGGTCCTACGCGTTGGAAATGGAGCACGAGTTGATGTTGAGCGTGTGAGGACTTATAGATTAGAATTAACTTCGGGTTTTACATTAGAACTAAATAATTGTTATTTTGTTCCCTCGATTACGAGGAATATTATTTTCATTCCAATGTTAGACATTGAGGGTTTTTCCTCGAATATTGCTAATGGTAGTTATATACTATCTTTTAATGGTATTGTTTGTGGAAATGCTCCGCTTGTGAATGGTTTATATATTCTCAATTGTAATCGTGAAATTCTCAATGTGCAAAACGAACGAGCTAAAATAAGTAATCCAAGAAATCCCACCTACTTATGGCACTGTAGACTTGGTCATATCAATAAATCAAGGATAGCAAGATTAAGAAAGTTAGACTACCTGGAACCATTTGACTTGGAGTCCTATGGTGAATGTGAATCTTGTTTGAGAGGAAAAATGACCAACAAACCACTTTCTGGGAAAGGTGTGCGAGCCAAAGAGGCACTTGAGTTGGTCCATACAGATGTATGTGGGCCGTTTGCCACTCAAGCTAAGAGACGTTTTCCTTCATAACTTTTACAGACGATTTCACAAGTTTTGGATATGTGTATCTTATGAAACACAAGTCCGAAGCCTTTGAGAAATTCAAGGAGTATAAGTTGGAAGTAGAGAAACAACTTGAAAAGAGTATCAAGACTCTTCGATCAGATCGAGAAGGTGAATACTTGAGTAGAGAATTTCTAGATTACTTGAAACTTCATGGAGTCCAATCAGAATGGACACCACATGGAACACCACAAATGAATGGCGTTGCTGAAAGGAGAAATCGAACCTTATTGGGGCTATGCTTTACAAAACTCAATTTATATTCTGAATAGAGTTCCTTCAAAGTCAGTAGAGAAAATGCCATATGAGATATGGCAAGAAGCCTACTCTTACACATATGCGAGACTGGGGCTGCCCTGCATATGTAAAGAAGATGCTTACTGACAAGTTGGAATCTAAAAGTGAGAAATGTTACTTTGTGGGATATCCTAAGGAAACGAGAGGATACTATTTCTATCTTCATGGAGAACATAAGGTCATTGTTTCCAGAAATGCAACTTTCCTTGAGGAAGACTATGTCTACAAGGAACAGAGTTACAATAAGATAGAACTTGAAGAAATTCAAGAACCACAAAGCAACATAGAGGTTGAATCCTTGTCGAATGACCTAGACAAGAATTCAGTGAGAGTATTTGGTGAAGGTGTGTTACTTAGAGTATAACCTTCAGCCAGTGGGAGTGATGTGGGGATTAATGTAGAAATGCAAGATTCTCATATACAACCAATGGAAGATGATACAATGGTTGTACATCCTTCCATTAAGGAAACACATGTAGATGATATTCCTGAAAACTCTCATAGTGGTGGAAACACACAAGACCACAGAAATGCAAAATAACCAACTCCGTAGGTCCACTAGGACTCATCGTCAGCCTGAAAGACTTAATCTCCTTGTTGAAAGTCAAAATGAGATAGATATTCCTGATGATGATGAACCTACAACCCACAGCAAGGCTGTGTTAGACATTGACTAGCAAAGATGGCAAGAAGCCATGAATGAAATGGACTCAATGTATGCCAATCAAGTTTGGAACTTGATTGATTTGCCAACAGGGGTTAGACCCATATAATGCAAATGGGTCTTCAAGAAAAATATTGATACATTTGGCAAGGTGCAAACCTACAAGGCTAGGCTGGTAGCAAAAGGTTACAATCAGAGGCCTGGGGTCGATTATGATGAAACCTTTTCGCCAGTTGCAAAGATTAAGTCCATTCGGATTTTGCTTCAATAGCTGCATACTATGATTATGAGATTTGGCAGATGGATATTAAGACCGCTTTCCTAAATGGAAATCTAATTGAGGAAGTGTATATGATACAACCTGAAGGTTTTACATCCAAGTCAAAACCCAACGCAGTATGCAAACTACAAAAGTCCATTTATGAACTTAAGCAAGCCTCAATGAGTTGGAATATTTGCTTTGACAAAGCTATCAAATCGTTTGACTTTGTTAGAAGCAAGGAGGATTCATGCGTTTATAGTAAACGCAAGGAAGGGAGTATTGTTTTCATTATCATATATGTAGATGACATATTAATAATGGGAAACGATAACTCCCTTATGTAATCAGTAAAGGATTGGTTGTCCAACACCTTCTTGATGAAGGACTTAGGTGAAGCCTGCTACATTCTTGGAATTAGGATCTACAGAGATAGACCTAATAAATTGTTAGGTCTGTCACAGTCTACATACATAGACAAAGTGCTAAGACGTTTCTCAATGGAAAACTCCAAGAGAGGAGGTCTTCCTATGGGTCAAGGCATCAAGTTATCTAAGAATGATAGTCCTTCTACTGTTACAGAACTTGAACGCATGAAGAGGATCCCATATGCTTCAGCTATAGGATCAATCATGTATGACATGACCTGCACTAGGCCAGATGTGACCTTTGCACTTAGCATGACTTGCAAATTCCAACAGAATTCTGATGAAGAACACTGGAAAGCAGTCAAGAATATTCTTAAGTATCTTTGACGAACTAAAGAATATTTCTTAGTCTATGGTGGGCAAGAGAAGCTAGTCGGTACTGGGTACACTGATGCTGGCTTCCAAACATATCTTGATGACTTCAAGTCTCAGTCTGAATATGCCTTCATTTTCAATGGTGGAGCAGTGAGTTGGAAAAGTTCCAAGCAAGAAACCACTGCTGATTCGACGACTGAATCCGAGTACATTGTTGGATCGGAAGCTTGTAAGAAGCTGCCTTGATTTCTAAGTTCTTAAAAGAACTAGGGGTTGTTCCAAGTGTCAGTCATCCAATAACGATATATTGTGATAACACTGGTGCGATTGCGCAAGCTAAGGAACCAAGATCGACAAACAGAAACAAGCATGTACAGAGGAAATACCACATACTTAGAGAGATGGCGGAATCTAAAAAAATAGATCTAGACTATATTCCCACAGATGATAATCTAGTTGACTCATTTACTAAACCATTAAGCTTAGCTTAGCATAATGGTCATTGCGAAAACATGGGTATTAGATACATTGGAGATTGGCTCTGGGCCAAGTGGGAGATTGAAAGTATATATGTCCTAGAGGCAATCTATATTAGGGACATAATGTACTTGAACACATTCGTATTATTAATAAGATTAATATTTATGGCATTTGCAATTATTGAATTATTGTTTGATTATTTGCAATTATTCATATATGTTCATCCCTTGAGCTTACGTTATCATTATTAGAGTGAGATATTAATGATAGAACGTAACTCTCAAAATAGGCTCGACTAATGATCATCGAGAATGGGATATCGATGTTATGCTATAAGTCGATATATGGTATGCATCACATTCTTGGAGAATGTAGTATGTCTCACAACTACGAGTAATAGTTACTCGTGATGGACACATGTATACTTTGGAGGAGTATTGGTATGCCATGTCGATAACTATTTGTTATACATGTCTATAGTGTTATCGGCGTGTGGAATATAAATGTCCTTTGACTTGGGGTCAATACACACCTTGTTTACAGAATGATGAACTTTGATCAAGTTCTAAGCTTAAACTCCTTCTGGATAAGATACGGCTTGTGTTGGGTGCATCAGGATGTAAATCAACGTGGTAGTTGAGCCAAGAATATGATTCATTTCTCGATTGCAAATTCGAGAGAGCACTTAAGTTCTCAATGTTATTAGGTTGACTAAAGTCACTGGCCAGTGCAAGAGACATATTTAGAATATGGTCTAGTTGTCAACTAATAAATGTGAGATAAAGTGATTAAGCCATTTGGATAGACACTTGGCAAATCCTAAGCTTAATCGAGTGTGTCGCGAATGAAAGGAATTTATAGTTCCGCATAAAGGTTAAGTTTGTTGGATTCATGTAAACGTACTTCATATATTGAGTTCGTCATATGACGTAGTCTAGGAGTTTTATATGGACCTTAATTAGATTAATGTCGATATGTGAATGCCTATAGGATCACACTATATGCGATTGTTTCTTCGATCTAAGAGTGTATTGAGAAAGTATTAAATATTCGATTTAGAATCGAGATATTTAATTTATAATAATTATGGAATATTTCTATTTGATAGAAATTATTCAATTAAGTCGAATTGTATTTCAAATTTAATTAAATGTGTTGAATATATTAAATGGGTACTCGGACAAATACATGGAAGCTACTGGGCCAGAAATTACTGGCCCAAAATCGGCACCTTAGCCGTCCACTTGGACGTGTGAAGTGGACCAGCGAACATTAAAATGGACCAGGTTTTCCTGTTTTAAATCTGCTTAGGTTTTGTCCTGAACTCCTATATAAACAACACAAACCCCATAATTATGAAGTTAGTCAGTCAGACAAAACAGATGATTCAAGACTTAGAGCCTTGAATTACTTTCTCTCTTCTAACAAAAGAAATCCTAGCGTTCTTCGTTAGATAAATACACTGGAGTTGGAACTTGCAATCGGAGGAACAACTCGCGTGGATACCATAGTTGTGAATCCAGCATACGAAAGCCTGTAAGTTTTCTTTTGTAGTGTTTTGAACACTTTGTATGATTATCGTATAAGTCATGCCAGGATCATTGTTGGGTAAGTAAATTTTTTAAACTTCCGATGTGCTTACGATCCCTAACAAATTCCTACACCATGGACATTGCCCATTTGGTCCACCCACCTGGAACCATGAGTGCTCTCTATTTAGTTTCTGAAGCATTGTAATACAATAAGATAAGCCGAAGACTTACGTTTTCAAGCCCGCATCTTCCATCCATGCACGAAGAAGATTTCCTGCTCTGGTTGATGCAGGGATCTGGAAGGTCCTCTCAAGGTATCCATTGGCATCACTTAGCTGCCACACAATCCAACAAATTGTTACTTCAACACTTCTACTTATGTAAAACAGGATAAGAGTTAGCAGCAAAATGAGTAAAAATAAAAACAACTTATACTACTGCAGAATCGGTTAGTGGATTCATTGATGCATAATGTATTGTACTCCAAGAAAGACAAAACTCAGGTAAGACACAAGAAAAACATGCCTCCCATGAAATTTGACTTCCACTAGTAATCATTTAAATAGTTTGCCTTGCTTTTTGATACCTTTCCAAGCTCATTGAGTCTTGCAACAGCTTCCTCCTTGAGGATTTCAGGGAACAAATCATACTTTATACCTTCTGCATTTTCAGCACCTAAACATCACAAAGAACACCATATTATTACAGCTTTGAGGTGTTTAGTGGAGTATAAACAGAGCAACTATATCAAGGAAAAAAAGAATCTTGCCAAATGAGATGATTGTTGGAAATTTACTAATGTGGAATTAAGTTTATCCCATTATTTATGACTCGATCAATTGGGGCCCCGCACGTCGAAAACGTCATTTCCACACACGTGCACACGTAGTGCCAAGTATCGCAAATTTCATTAGTGAAAGAGACATTGGTACGTAAGTGAGACGTTTGAGACATAGAATGATGAACGGTTATTGGCCAAATGACAAGTATTCCATTGGAAAATGAAGGAAGAAGTGTAAGATGAAACGAGTCGGAAATCGCCGCGGATCCGGCCTCCCAGGCACTGCCGCGATGCTAATTGGGTGTTCAGCCACTGGAGCCGCGGCGCTTCGGAGGCAAAATGTTGCGACGGAAAGATAAAAAGTTCTGACTTTTGGGCTGGTTTTGGAGCATTGAATCTCCATTATTTGGCACATGAATTCAGCCATTATTTGGCTGAATGTAAACCCTCAATAAGTGTCACTAGATTGCTATTGAAGACCATTAGTTGGCTAGTTGAGGGGTCATCTCATTACACTATAAATTGAGGCCTTTGGCTCAATTGATCAACACTTACAGAATTTTCTGAAATCTTCTTCCTCTCTAGCAAGTTTACTATATTCAAAGTTCTTCAAGAGTAACACTTGAGTTTCCTTTGCTCATTTGTTAAGTTGTTGTTGTATCTTGGGAGACTATTGCCCGACAACGTAAAAGGATATATACGGGGCAATCTTGTCTTAAAGACAGAGTGTCATCACTCGACTCAGCAAATCAGAAGGAGTTTGTAACGTTCTTGATTCCAGTTTGTTGTAATCTTTAGTTTATCATTTCTATCAATTTGTAATATTTACTTACTTCCCGTTTCCTGCAATTGTTGTAACCCACAATGATAAGGGAACAGTTCTTCATGATGAAGAACACAAGTATTGGGTTTTAAAAAGAATCAATTTTTACAGAACTTCACTATTGGAATTTAAGTCGTGGAAACAGCCTCTTGCAGAAATGCAAGGTAAGGCTGCGTACATTAGACCCTTGTGGTCCGGCCCTTTTACGGACCCCGCGTATAGCGGGAGTTTAGTGCACCGGACTGCCCTTTTTTTCCACTATTGGGATTTAGAAATAAGGAATCATACTTGTGTACATTGTGTAATGTTACTATTCAAGACATAATGAATTGAAGAGGGCATGATATACAAACAAGTGAGAATGTATAGGGACTAATTTTTCCACCAGAAAACCTTGTCAATTACTTATTGTTATGCCTGAAAACTAAACCATGAAACAACCTGTATAATTTCATGAACATAGGACAGCTGCCTAAGCAAAATGGTTCACAAATATGATTTCATTTTGACATAAAGAAAGCATTTGTCTAAAAAGAATCAAATCAATTAATCAACATATAAACTTCAAGACCTAGTAAAGTCAGCAAGAATATACTTGTACACGCCAGCTGACCACCTAGATGACGGGTGAGGAAAAGGAGGAAAAGGTCCAAACATATGCAAAAGCATCACTAACAAAATACCAAGATACTCATTACAACCACAAATCATTTCCAAAGATCCTATTAACCTTAAACATACATTTCGAGCAGAGATATTAAAAGGGTTGATTAGTTATCGAAAAGGGTCTCAAAATCACAAGTTTACATGTCAAGAAAACAATAAATGAATCGAGACCATATAATTACCAAAGAATGTGTTAGCCATGGCGAATAAAGGAGAAAGAAGAAGAAAGAAGAAGAAAGAAGGATAAGATTGAGATGAAGTTGTTCATGATTGCATGGGATATTACTATTAACGTGTACATTCATTGTGTATATTTAACATATTTGGTGATATGTAATTATGGTAAAATTAAGATCCCTATTGTATATATATTTTGTGTTAATGAGAAAGGTTTACAAAGGAAGATGAATACATTCTTACATGGTATCAGAGTCTAATCCTAAAAACACCTAATTTTCTTTCCTGCTAGCCGCCAACCCCCACGGGCAGCAGCCGCCGGCAGCCCCTACCCTTTTTTTCGAAATCGCTTCTATCTCTCCTCCAAGCAGTCAATCCGCCACCCCCACGGGCAGCAGCCGCCGGCAACCCCTACCCTTCTTTTTTAAATCTCTTCTATCTCTCCTCCGAGCCATCAGTCCGCCGCCGCCACCACCACTGTCCAGTCACCGTCAGACACAGCCACCAGGCATCCCCCTGTCACCATCTCTCATCCGATCCAACAAAATCAACCACCACCCACTGTGTCACCGACCGCCGCTCCTCCAGTTAGCCAGATCGACCCCATCTCCAGCCCACTTATCACCGGCACCCTAGGACAAACCCACCCAGGTACCCAGACCGTCATATTCACACTGCCAAACCACACTACCATCCACACCCCACCACCAACGTCGTACCACCATCTGCAACCCAACTGGCATCAGCCTACCTCGATCGCCACCACCACCACCACCGCACCAAATGTCAAACCCCGATTTCCCATTACCGACAATCCAAACCGTCAAACCCAGTTACCCAACGAATCCAATCCCGTCGAACAGTACCCAGAACCCAGCCCCACACCCTCATACCAACAATACCCCTGCCCCCACTGGAAACCCGTGCCCAACACGGGATTTTCAAACCCAAAGTCCAGTTTAACCTGTCCACTCAAACCATTTCCCTAGTTCCCAAAAACTCAAAATTAGCCAAACTAGACCTAATTGGAATGCGGCTATGTATGAGGAATTTACTGCTTTAACGAAACAACACACTTGGGATTTGGTTCCTAGACCGGAGGGGGTGAATGTGATCCGATGCATGTGGCTTTTTTGTCACAAAGTCAAAGGTAGTGGTGAGCTCGAGAGGTTTAAGGCGAGGCTTGTGGCTAATGACACTAATCAACATGAGGGCATTGATTGTGGTGAGACATTCAGTCCGGTTGTCAAACCGGTCACTATTCGCACAGTTCTTAGTATTGTTATGGGTAAGCATTGACCGGTCCATCAACTTGATGTGAAAAATATTTTTCTACACGGGGATTTGAAAGAAACTGGTTATATGCACTAGCCGTCTGGTTTTGTCCATCCTGCAGCCTCTCACTATGTATGTCATCTCCGTAAGTCACTTTATGGTTTGAAACATGCCCCTCGAGCGTGGTATGATCGCTTTGCATAGTATATTATGCAGATTGAGTTCGTTTGCAGCAAATGTGATACATCTCTATTTATTTTTCATCGTGATAGTAGCACTACTTATTTATTGTTATATGTGGATGACATAGTGCTTACTGCCTCCTCTGAGTTGTTGAAAAATGAGATTATTATTTTGCTTAAAACTGAATTTGCTATGACTGACTTGGGCAAGTTGAACTATTTTTTGGGGATTTCAGTGACTCGGTCTGCATGTGCTATGTTCTTGTGTCAACACAAGTATGTAGAGGAGATATTGTACAGGGCTAAAATGGCAAACTGCAAGATCATGTCCACTCCAGTTGACTCTAAGTCAAAGCTTAATGTCGTTGATGGTGATCCCGTGGCCGATCTCACTCTTTATAAGAGTCTTGCAGATGCACTTCAGTACCTTACATTCACCAGTCATGACATTACATATGCGGTTCAGCAGGTATGCCTATTTATGCATGCCCTAAGAGAGCCTCACTTTACAGCCTTTAAGCGTATCATTCGATATGTTAAGGGCACATTTGATTATGGATTGCACCTATACCCCTCAACTCTGACCAGATTTCTATCATATTCGGATGCTGATTGGGCAGGCTGTCCGGACACGCGCCGCTCCACCTCCGGCTACTGTGTGTTCTTAGGGGACCTCATTTCATGGTCTGCCAAGAGGCAAGCCACCTTATCCCGTTCGAGTATAGAGGCAGAATACAGAGGCGTTGCGAATGTTGTTGCTGAGATCTGTTGTCTCCGAACCTTCTCTTAGAGCTTCAGTGTCCCTGCGTAAGGCGTCTTTGGTTTATTGTGATAACATATCCGCTTATCTCATAATCTGGTTCAGCATTATCGAACCAAGCATATTGAGATGGATATAAATTTTGTTCGTGAGAAGGTTGCTCTTGGTCATGCTAAGGTGTTGCATGTGCCTTCTTCGTATCAGTATGCGGATATATTCACGAAAGGCCTTCCTAGACAGTTATTTCCTTGACTTCAGATCCAGTCTCAGCGTCCAGCCTCCTCCCGCTCCGACTGAGGGGGGGAGTATTAATGTGTACATTCATTGTATATATTTACCATATTTGGTGATATTTAATTATGGTAGAATTAAGATCCTTATTATATAAGGATTCCACGTTGTATACCTATATTTATTTTGTGTTAATGAGAAAGGCTCTCCAAAGAAGATTAATACATTATTACAATTACAAATGAGGTATGAGTAGTCATATAAAGACCGCTTATGGAGGAAATAAACCACCAAACAAAAAGGAAGCAAACAAGGCCACGACACTCTCAAAATGAGAAAGATAAGTGATTTAGATTGTGCGAATCCACTAGAAACCACTATTATATACTCCTTCTGTATCTTATGTGTCTCACCGTTTGATTTGACACGAAATTTAAAAAGAAAACAAAACTTTTGAAATGTGTGATCCGAAATAAGTTTTATATAAATGTGTGATTGTAAATCATATTATAAATTTAAATTATTTTTAAATATAAAAAAACAATATATTTTTTAAATAAATCAAAAAAATAATATCACATAAATTGAGATAGAGAAAGTACCATCGCATCCTATTTACCACCTAGTTATTTGTTCTCCCCCTAATACTCGTGGCTCGTGAAGGCTCTATAGATGGTTGGCCAGTGGGCCGGTGTCACGACCAAATCAGAGGGCCGCAACGAATACCCGGACCCCACCCGTCGGGTACCGCTAATCACACTATCAACACCTATTCATGATTAATTACCGACTAAGGTGAAAAAGGATTGTGGGAATAATAACCCAGAAATCCAACTTATATATACATATACCAAGGCCGACAAGGCCATAAAAGACTACTACACACAGAACACCTGTCTTGTCTGGCCCGTCGAAGCTCGACTGGTAGAAAATACTGTCTGAAAATTCCTCTCATCCTGCTGGCGCAGCACGAGGTCCCCTAGATTGCTCCCATCCATCACCCGCAAGGTGCGTTGTACCTGATCTAGAAAATTTTGCGGGTCCGCGTTCAAGTATGTTCCTGTGAATACCGGAGGGTCTAGATTGATGAAATCCCGAGCTCTTGTGCTAGCAGCTCTATCAGAAGGACCGGGAACCTGACGTTGGGCCTGAGCGGCCACCAATCGTGTCAATAACTGAACCGCACTCCGCATATCAAGATCCACGTATGAAGTATCACGTGGAGGAACTAAGGGTGCTGCGGCTCCACTAATCTCATCCGATGGTGATGTACTGGGAGAACCATACAAAGTAGTCGTACCGAGGGTCACACTCTGGCTCTCGCTAACGGGTGGCAATCGGCTGGTACCTTCGCCCGCAGCCGTACTCAACTCCCTCATACTCTTGGACTTCTTCCTTGCGGTAGGCATCACTGGAATCATAAGCACGAAATGGATTAGGAGTGAAATACTTATAACTCAGTTCTATAGCACAATTTATGAAATGAAAGAACGTAAGCCACCCCTAAATGTCATGCAGCCTCTTGCTTATAAGTATGGTGCACAACATACCCATAAACAAGACTCTACCAGACATGGCTTGTAGACTCCCTAGGATAGACATGCTTTGATACCAAGTTTGTCTCGACCCAAATCGGAGGGCCGCAACGGATACCCGGACCCCACCCCGCCGGGTACCGCTAATCATACTATCAACACCTATTCATAATTAATTACCGACTAAGGCGAAAAAGGATTGCGGGAACAGTAACCCCAGAAATCCAACTTATATATACATATACCAAGGCCGACAAGGCCATAAAAGACTACTACACACAGGACACCTGTCTACAAGCCTCTAAGAGAGTACACAACATCAACAGGTCGGGACAAGGCCCCGCCATACCCATATAGACATGCAAAACTGTATCATACCAAAATCAGATCCACACTCCGAAAAGAGAGGAGTGCTTCCAAAAATCTGCTGAAATCTGCAACCTATTCACGTGGGCCGTCGCCTTGCCTATGCGAACCTGCGGGCATGAAACGCAGCGTCCCCCGATAAAAGGGATGTCAGTACGACTGATGTACTGAGTATGTTAGGCATAAATAACAGCATAACATGAATATACCAATAACTGAAACATAAACAACTGACCAACAGTAACTGCCTCTGAGGGCCCTAACACACTTGCCTACATGTTATGCACAATGCAGTGTCCATATTCATTGGCCTCATTGGGTAATTTTCTTACCATGACAGCCTCTGTGGGCATCATACCATGTAATAGTTAACGAATATATGCATGATGCAAGTGCGGTATATATATGTTAGTGTTGCGGATCGTGCAATCCGTCCCAATATATGTTAGTGTTGCGGATCGTGCAACCTGCCCCAATAAGCCATACATGCATCAAATCACATCATCACATCATATTGGCCTCTTCGGGCTCTTTTGTGATAGTATGTACCAGCTGCAGGTGGTGTGCGTATATAACGCCTTTCCCTTTCCCCATATCCCCTATATATATATAATATTTACCATATAGTAGTGTGCATAGCACCAGTGGGTCCAGGGTAATATATGATTGCAATGCAAATGAAAATGCATGAATATCAGTAAAACATTTCCTGAATTTATCGGATGACAATAATATCCTTGCCCCTTTGGCTAACACGGTGAACGTCAACACCTTTTCTGTATGCCTCAATAAGGACTTAGGAACATATTTAGACATGTTTTTAGCATATGAATAAATTACATGAATATCCTTAATTACTAGGAATAGAATAAATTACGGAGCAATATCACAGTTATATTTCGTTACACGGAACATGACAAAAGAAAGAAATAATTTGCCTTAACATACCTCGATTCCACTTAAAAGTTAATCACGTTGCTGCCTATATTTTTCGTGAACAACCACCAATTCTCTGTTCACGTTTGCTAACATTTGAAATGTACAAACGCACTGTTTCTAAATTAGTAATGTGGTGGCCAAAGCCGCTCGGTCTCAAGCGGGCCTGGTCCCAAGGCGGGACGGGAGAAGGGCTCTGGTCGATCTCGCATCGGTCAAGCGGGACTTGCTCGATCCGCCCCGATCCCGATCCCGCTTCGATATCGGGGCGACGGGGAGGGCCTGCCTGGGTCGGGTCGGGCTGGCGGGTCCAAATGGATTTTCCTTTTTTTTAAATAACATATGTATAAAAAAACTCAATAAACAAAACAAGATAGTGTAATAAAAACATCCCAAGGCTGTTTTTGTGCCTCTTATATTATTTAATAGACATATGATTTTTTGTAATACAAAATTACAAATACAATTGTCTAAAATCTAAATTGCAACTTTGTGGTGTTGTCCAAAAGTTGTAAATTACATAATAAAATTGCAATTAAAAAAATTACATTCTCAAAAAAACATGTTCTAATTGCTTGATGATTTCCTGTGGTTCTTCGGTTGGAATTGGTATTTGTTGGTCAAATTGATCCATGTCGCTTTCACTACCTTCGGTTAAGATTTCGTTGTAGTTTTCATCTTCTTCTTCGTTGATCTCCGGTTGACCTCACCTTCTCCGCTCCACTCGTATCCAATCTCTGAATAATACTGCAATTTCCAAGCTGTCTCCGGCTAATGAGTGTCTGTGGTCTCCTATTTGATATCTGCCGGCAGAAAAAACGCTTTCAGACGCAGTTGTTGACGCTTGATTGTTCAAAACATCTCGGGCCATCAATGAAAGTGTCGGAAAGGTCTTCTCATTCCCCTCCAAGATTTCAAATAAGTCTTCATGTCCATCTTCATTGATAACTTCTTGATACTGATGTAACTCTGCAAAATAAAAATATCCAACTCGCTAATTTGGTTAGTAGTAGAGGTACGACCGCACATTCTATTTCTGAGGCTTTCAATACTAGCCGCAGAAACAGCATGTCTTTTGTGAGGTTGTGTTGAATATGAAGAAGATGGTATGGAAGCCGGTAAGTTACTAGCATTTTCTTGTTGATAAAATCTATATATTTTTTTGCATTGGTGTTCTACGCTAGACAACACTTCTTCTTTAGTTTGACTTTGTTCAATAGGTGGTGAGTGATTTAGATTTTTGGGACTTGGAGGTGGTAGTACTTCTATACAATCGTAAATAGTTTCAATTAGTGATTTAGTACCGTCTATTTTAATAGTAGGATTTAATACAGAACCAATAATATAAATAGTGGGAATAGGAATAAAATATTTTTTTATTTTGACAAACATTTTTAATAGTCAGCCTTATAAGTGATTTTCCATATATTCACTAAGTAATAAAAATATTAGAGTTATATAAAATAACATAGTTGAAATAGTAGGATAATATATACCGGAAAATTCTTTTGTTGCTTGAAATTTTTTTTCTAAAAATACAATAAGTTCGGAAATTTTTACCCAATCACTATCTAAAATCATATCAGCTGAATTTTTATTATGAGAGTTAAAAAATAAAGTTATAGGTATTCTATAGTCATAAGCAACAAGTAGTTGCTCGTATAAAGAATTCCACCTAGTGGATACTTCTTGTGGATTTTTTCTATAAGGTAGTCCACAATCGTGACAAGTTTTTTTATATTCTTTTCTACGTTGTACTTTATTACTTTTAAAAATAAAGTTTATAGCAAATTGTATTTTACTAAGAATGTCTTCAAAAAGTGATAGACCATCCTTTACAATTAAGTTATATATATGGCACGCGCATTTTATATGAAAATGATCTGGAAAAGATGGAGTTAAACTATTTTTTAAAATTGTAATTGCATAATTGTTAGAAGAAGCGTTATCTAATGTAATAGTCATAATTTTATCGGTTATTCCGTAATAATGGCACACTTGATAAATATTATCTGCAATAAAAGTACAAGTGTGCCTATCATCTATATATCTATACGCTAAAATACATTTTTGCATAGACTATTTATAATCTATCCAATGACAAGTTACAGTTAAATAATCATGGCCGTTAGTACTACGACCTATATCAGACGTGATAGATACTTTGCCATTAAAATGATATAATGAAAAACGTAAATATTGTTGATATTCATGCGCGAATTTAAATACATCTCTCTTAACAGTTGATCTAGGAAAACCGTTAAAAGCAGGATTATATATATCTCTAATGTAATGAATAAAACCGGGAGATGAAGGAAATGAAAAAGGCAAACCCTCCACAACAACTAATTTTGATATTGCTTCCCTATCTCTATGTTTATTGTATTTAGAGCCTACAATTCCCCCCGTCATAGGGTTAATTTGACCCTGTACTTGGTCCGGGACAATATCAGTATGTGAACCTTGTCCCGATGGAGCGGGCGTTTGCGCACCCGGTTTTGAAGCCCGATATTGGGCATACCTAGCTGGATGAGCACTTACTACGTGTCTAATTAAACCCCCCGTCCCACCGTGACCTTTTCCAGTTTTAAATTTTAAAATATTTTTATAAATTTTACATATAGCTACTTGATTCTCTACTC
The DNA here is from genome assembly GCA_029783415.1 of Anisodus acutangulus. Taxonomy (NCBI): domain Eukaryota; kingdom Viridiplantae; phylum Streptophyta; class Magnoliopsida; order Solanales; family Solanaceae; genus Anisodus; species Anisodus acutangulus. Next base: position 30,455,691 of record CM056501.1, read on the forward strand.
CCTATCAAAAGATGTCCATGCATCTGATTTTAATAGTCGTTTTGTTGGACCTCGTCTCATACTAGGGGGAATATGAGGTATTTCAGTTGAAGGTGCACTACTGGGTGTGTTGTCATCAACATTAGTGGGTGTATCATCTAGATCATCGTCTAAATTAAAGTCTTCTTGAGTTCCAGAAAATAGCTCCTGGTCTAAATCTAATGGTATTGTAGGAAAATGTTGAGTTCAACAAAATCATCATGTGTAGGAATAAGATGACTAGAAGAAGTACTCTTGCCCTGGTTTCCCCTACTAGAAGAAGCACCCTTACCCTTACCCTTAAACATACCTTTTAATCTTTCCATTTTAATTATGATAATAAATAATTAAAGACAATAAAATTAAGTGAGCTAAATAAAATAAATAGACAATAATAATTTAATGAAGGAACGAATGTACCAAACGCCGACGTAACGTCGACGTGTAATCGAGAGGTTGAAAATTGAAACTTTGCTCGATGGAAGATCCTCAAGCTAGTTGCCAACTGCACTCCCAATTCCCAAATGAATAAATAAAATTGAATATTTAGTAAACAATGTAGACTTGTAGAGAGATATATTGAGAGATTAGAGAGATTGTAGGAAGATTTGTGAGAAAGATGAAGAGAAAATGAGTTATTTATAGTTGGAAAATTGGGTTAAAGTTTAAATATAATAACTTATGAGTTAAAAATAAATATTAAGGGGTAGGGGGGTTGGGGGAGGGGGGAGGTCTAAAATGGCCGTTGGCCAACGGCCAAAATCTAAAATGGTCGTTGGTGCAACGGCCATATTTGCAAAGGGGGCAAATGGCGGGGTCGGGACGGGGTTGGGTCGGGTGGGCCTGGGGCGGGCTCGGGTCTCGCGGGATGAGACATTGTCCCGTCCCGAGTTCGAGGCCCGCCAACATTTTTTTTTTAGCGAAGTCGGGGCGGGACCGGGGTGGGGTCGGGTCGGATCGGGGTCGGACCATCCCGGCCCACTGGCCACCCTTAGACTAATATTTGTTAAAGGTAGGTGCTTTATACGGTGTTCTTTTGAACTCCAAAATGAGAAGGTCTACGAATGAAAAGTAATGTGCAGGCTACTTTTTTTTGTACTAAAAAGTTTAGTGAATAAATGTAAAAGGTTAAGGATTACTCTCCCCTTTGCACGTGTAAGCCCCTGGACACCAGACACCAAGTTACACACTTACTACCCCAGGACATGCCACACCATCCCCTTTTGGATGACATGAAACACACTTGTTATCATTTCTCCATAAGCACGTGGACCATTCCCCAATAATAATAATCTAACAATCTCAATTAATTATAATTAACACCATATTTGATTCCTTACTCTTCCACTTTATTCCAACATTTAATCAATTACTTACATAATTAATTTCGTGATATGAATTCACTTAAATCTTGATAACTTATAAGACCTTCATATACTCAATGTCATAATTTTCTAATATGCCACTAGTCCATAACCTCTTTGTGCACGCATCAAAATTTATTTCTGATCTCCGCCGTCATACTTGTTACGTCCAAAATTATTTCGGGGGTGTACTTTTTATATGCTAATTTCTTTATTAGCATACGTAAATATAACATAATTTTTTCCAACGCTCGGATTTATTTACACATGCCTAGCAATTTTATATACGCTTAGCGATTTAAAACGTAACCCAAAAGTACGGGATGTTACAGCCGAGTCGGCCCGATCCCGCCCCGAACCCGACTTTTAAAAATAAAATAAAATGGCGGTATCGGAACTCGAACCGGGATGGGACATGGTCCCAACTAGTCCCGGTCCGCCCCAATCCCGCCAGGCCCAACCCGATCCCGCCCGAAACCTCCCCTTTGCACAAATAACCGTTGCACCAACGACCATTTTACATTTTGACCGTTGTGCAACGACCATTTTTGGCCTCCCCACTCACCCAACCCCCCTACCTCTTAATATTTATTTTTAACCCATAAGTTATTATATTTACACTTTAACCCAATTTTTCAACTATAAACAACTCATTTTCTCTTTATCTTTCTCACAAATCTTCCTACAATCTTTCTAATCTCTCAACCTATCTCTCTACAAGTTTACATTGTCTACTAAATATTGAATTTTATTTATTTATTTGGGAGTGAGGTTGTCAACTAGCTTGAGGATCTTCCATCTAGCAAAGTTTCAATTTTCAACATTTCGATTACACGTCGACGTTATGTCGGCGTTTGGTACATTTGTTCCTTCATTAAATTATTATTGTCTGTTTATTTTATTTAATTTAACTATTTATTAGTATAATTATAAATTTATAATGAAAGGATTTAACATATGCTTACGGGTAGGGGTCATGCTTCTTCTAGTAGAGGCAACAAGAGTAAGAGTACTTCTTCTAGTCATCCTATTTCTAGACAGAATCATATTCCTACCCGCCTACCTTATTGTTGTTGTAAGTTGAGATGGTCATTTGTGAAAAAAAATTAGTAAGTTAGGAATGATCATAGTGAAAGAAATTACTCACACATTTTAAGCAAAGTAAGTTAAACAGGAGAGGAAGTTTAAACAAAGATATAAAAATGATGTCTCTTTCTCTTACCCTCTCTTCTCCTACACACCATTTTGCTACTCACAATAAAGTGATAAACAGCTATACACTTTGAGATCTCCTCAATGTCATCACACTAGGATTTCTTCTCAGCACAAATTGCAGGAAAGCTCCAGCTTTCTTGGCTATAGCCCTCTCAGGTTAGCTAATTGTCATTTATTTGAATGATTCAAAATATGTGAAACCCATTTCATATTTGGTCTATCTCCCCCCCCCCCCCCCCCCCCTTTCTTTGATGGTCTTTTCCCATACTTGTTTTTTTCTTCAAATCTTTGTGGGGTTCTCGAAAGTTGATTTCTTTCCCTCTTTTATGGTCTTTTCCCTTCAATTTTGTTGTTTTTTCTTCAAAATTTGTTCTTTACCCTTTTCTTGTTGATGGTTCAAAATTAGATGTTTTCACCCAATCTTTTGGATATGCTGCTGCTGCTCTTGCTCCTAGAAATCTACAGTGGGTCTGCGCTATTTCCTCTCTGTAAGTGTCCTTTACTTCATTCTGCTTATTGGTGCTTAGTTTGCTTGATTTTTTGCTGGTAAAATGGGGGCATCTAAATTTTTTATTTTTCTTTTTAATTTTGACCAAGTGAAATTGGGAGTAGGGAACAGGATGTGTAAAGCTACTCATAATGGTGTTGTTGTTTTAGAACAGAGGAACTCTATGTTGAATTAGGATAAAGTAAATAATTTTTATTAGAATTCCAGCACCAAGGACATGCAAAAGCCCCCTAAAAGTTGTAGGGGGCATATGAGTCCATCAAAGCATTTACAGTATTCAAACTACACCAAACATCAAGATGTAAAATGTGATTAGCTTCACAAACTCCATTAGAACACCTCCAGTTCCATTCCCTCCATAAGGGCCAACTCAATGCATTATGGGATGTAACAAACCTTTTGCAGAGAGTTCTGTGGCTTTCTCCCTGTTCAACTACAATATCTATCTCTAAGGGACTTCGGCAATACCATTGGATCCCAGGTAGATTTACAAACATTCAGTATGTCAGTATCACCTCACAGTGAGAGATTCTGTATTGACTGTACGCTTGTTCCCGCCTTGTAACATTATTTAGGACCTGATTCAAAAAAAAAATGGATGAGCAAATCTCGCACTTGAAATAGAGAGATGAAAGTAAACTGACTAAATGTTTGCCTCTAGAGGCAGTAAAGATCTCACACTTGTATTTCCTATTGTTATATAAATCTCACACTTGCATTTCCTATTGCTAGACAGATAGAGCTGTCCCAAGAACTTTGTGCAGATAATGCCATCAAAAGGCAGCAGAGAGTTCATTACACACAGACTGCTAAGGTAACACAAAGAGGAGTGTAGAGGCAGATCCAATTAACCAATTATAACAAGGTTTGTCTTACGAATAAACATTAAGACCCTATGATTCTTTCTTTCAGTTATACAAAAAAAAAGGGCGGAAAATAGAATGGCTCGAGCAAGGACTGCTCCTGCTCTTTCAGTTTTTTTCTCTGAATCTTCACTACCAAGCTCCCAAGGTATAATTTTCCTTCTCTTTGTAGATAGTTTGTCTTACTTTCTTCTGCTTTCATAGCACAGATATTGCATACTAAGCCTACAAAATTGGACTCATTGTCAATTATATGTGAATGCATCAGTTGTATACCACGATTTTACCACTTACACTATTTGATCTTCGATTATTTATCAACTCTATATCTTCTCTTAGTATTATTAGCATAAAAACCTCAACTGTACTATGGTCTCTGTACGAATGTGGAAGTGTATACGCCCCACCTTACTTAAATACTGAATATTTGAGGTGAGGATATATGGTTATTAGTGAACCTTGCACCTGAACTAAAGAATTGTGAATAAGGACTAACTAATCAGTGACCTATGGATCTTGTGATACTCCCGTGCTTTAATATGAAATCCATCTGATGCACCAGGTTAGTCAAAGAATGAACACTTGTAACCAGAGATAGCATCTCGTTTGAAAGAAATATATAAGCATGAGAATTTGTAAGATACAATTAAAACTTGTATGAGATCACAGAAGGAAGGCAGTCAAAGTTAATTATCAAAAATAAAAGCACAGGGGTGGAGGCAGTTGAAATTTACTAAGAGTTAGTTATCCTAAACAACTTAAGCCAGCCTATTGGCCGTGTTCTAACTCTTATCCTCTGAGATATCAAGTCAAGTTAGCTAAGAGTAGCAAGAGGAAAACTCTGTAAAGCATTTCATGAGACACAAAACTAAAACATAACAGATACACCATCTGGGGGGAACCAACTCCACTGGGATAATATCATGATTATTTAAGCATATAAAGCTAAACTGCAAGGGATACAACAGTATTCAAAATTTTCCATGGAACAGCAAACTCCAGCTAGAAAGTAATCCAAAACTAAATTTCAGAGACAACCAAGCATACACTGGTGGAGACGAACTTTAAGACAACCAAGCATATCGAATTTCATATTGTAAAGATTGCATAAATGAACCACAATAATAATCTATCTTTCAAATGATATGACATGAACTACGCAGCATTGTACCTAAAAAGCGTACTGTATTAAATTTGTAAGAATAACATACATCCAATCAGCTTGGGTTACACTTGTTATCGAAAACATTACATATTTGATTTGAACAGTTGAGAGAAGTTATTGTTGAGTTGAGAAAGGCTTGTAATGCTTGACATCAGTGGCAAGACCCTTGATAGATCCAGCAGCTGCAACAAGTGATACGATCAAGCAAGTCCAGCTCAGTATTTTCAGCCATACCCATGTGAAAGAATACTTTGGTATCTTTCTCTGGGCAATGTGTATTTCTATCGGGAAGTAGACGGTTAATGGATAGAAGGATGCTGCCCCGATCAAACCCAAGAAGTCATTGAAGAAGGGGAATATCATGGCAATCACGGCTGTCACTACAACATATGCTGTTCTCCACACCAACCTGAACAAGTTGACGTATTTAGCGCCACAGCATGGAACTTGCACAACGTGTTCGGAGTTGATGAATTTGCTGTCTGGCCATCGCTGGCTGCATCGAGCCTCCACAAACCCGTATAAAGGTTGGCAGAAAACCTGGTAAGCTCCGATAAGGTGGATGGCGATGCAGATGTTGGCCAAGTCAATTAACCAAAAGGGTTCATAGAAACCAAAACCAGTGAGGAAATTTCCTGGAGCTTTATTTCCAAAGGCTGCATAGCCGATGGTACCGCATAGTATATAGAACAAGGTTGTGGTGGAAACTCCAGCTAGTGATGCTCTCTTCATTACCTTGTTTTCTGGAGGCGATGATCTAAGTGTGTCTTGTATTTCAATGAGAACGGTGGAATAAGCATAGGCAAACGCAATATCTCCAATGGCTTGGAAGCTTTTCCATACTTTCTCTGATTCAGATACATCCACCCCAACTACCACCCCTGTTAGGCTTGTCTTTACATGGTGCCCCACACCTGCAACTTTGGCTATGGAGAGTCCAAGACCAATAGAAGAGTAAGCAAAAGACATAACAGCAGCAAGAATTGATAGCCATGACAGCTTGTGGAAGTTTGGTATTTGGCTAAGAATGATTTGAATCACTGCAAATATGATCATATATGGGTAGCTCTCAATTGAGCAACTAGCTTCGTGGCCATTTTTGTGAAAACAATTTGACTTCTGTACAGCCACCATGCTAATAGATGCTGTTATTGTGTATCCAATGGTAACTCCGACAAGGTTAGCATATTGTGCAATTCCACACAGTGTCACCTTCACACCTCCTAAGTGAGAGCGGACGACGTCCATGTAAGTATAGTTTCTCTCGGCGGAAACGGGGCCCGGAGAACGGTAACAATCAGCAAGAAGTGTAGAAGTGAAATATGTGATGAAAGAAAAAGCAAAGAGGACAGCAGGACCAGCCACCCATCCTAATTGAGCTATTGCCCATGCTAGAGATAGCACTCCAGAACCAATCACGGCAGTAATAATATGTGCACTCGCAGTCAACAAAGTCCCTGTTCTTTTTTCGCGTCCATCATCATCAAAGTTTTCTTGAACGTCTCCACTTTCGAGCTCTGTTGACATGTACATGGTGTTCTTCCGAAACTCAGGTGCCATATTCAAAGTGTTATTTCAAGTTTGTGCCTCGTAACGAGTTTTAATTCAGAATTTTTACTTTTGGTTTGGTGTAGTACTCATAATGCTTGCTATGGAGCCCTTTATATAATCATCACCTATAAACCTTTTCCTATTTGATTATGGATTACAATTACTAATTGTGTAGAAGTTTAATTCCGAAATTAAACTTAATGGAATTTTTCCTATGGAAAATAGCAAATCCCAATCCAATTGGGTATATGCTTGATTGCCGTGAGTAGCACAAGTCCGACCCTTTTATGGACGTGCTTTGTTAATCATCCAATTACGAGTTTATGATTAAGCTGTCTTGTCCTACTACTTAAAGGCTTAACTTTTTTTTAGGACACTACTGTTTTACACCTACCACGTACATTTTGCCCCCTAGTGCAGGACTCTTGGCTTAATAATTGAAATTACTATGCTGCACTTACTCAATTCCCTGAAAACGTCACTTACTGGAATAAGCATTCCTTTGGAAATAACTTTTATATGAAGAAATTACTTCTGGCACGTTTAAGTGGCCTTCAATCATAAAAATAGTTTTAATTAGAGAGTTATCTCTCGCTACGAGGTATTTTCTACCTACACATGTCTCGCTTTCGGATAGAGGTAGGCTCTTGCTTAATGCTTAAAGCGGCTTGTGAAAACCATATGATAAATGATTTTAATTTAATTCTAAAACATGAAGAATTTTGGAAACTCAAATCACGTGTTCAATGGCTAACGGACGGAGACACTAACACAAATTAAATATTGCCTAATTAATATAGTTTCTTGATTATATAAAAACTCACTTATCTAAATAGGAGTAAAATTGTAAGAATTTTTTTTTATTCTTTCTTGATTATGTAAGTGAATACTTATTTTAAATTAAAATAAAAAAATTAAGTAGACATTTATTATGAGCCGGAGGGAGTAACAAATAGAGATGTTGTAGATCTTAACAAAAGTGAGATGTTTAAATCTAACCAAATGAAAGAAAAAAGTACACTGACCAACATCGACACATGAAAAGCCGTCTAAATTAAAGCTACAACATTAAGGATTGCTGTCATATTGCCCAAATTTCAGATTGCAAAATATCTATCTTCTGAACCTAAAATCAACCTATACGTTTATGAAATATATGCAATTAGGATTATGTTATCGTATACAAACGTATTAAATTGAGATGGAAGATTTTTTTTATTTTAGGTATATCCTCACAATATTTAATTTTGTAAGTAGATTAAATCACAAAAAAAAGCTATTAGAATTACATATTAGAAATATGAGTTCACACGAATAGTTGGTTGTCATATGATTGTAATCATCACGTGACATAAAAACAATCCTCTAATATATAAACAAAGTTTATGCATGACTTAGATTTAGTATATAAAACTTTTTCCTCTCACCCCACTTCCTCTTAACCTCCCCTCACTAGCTAGGTAATAGAATATTTTTCGAATATTCTTTTATTAATTGTATATCTCTTATTTTAGGTAGAATTATATTCCTATTTTAGATAGAATTGTATTTTCTATTGTAATTAGGTTGATTAGTTACCTAGTTTAGATATTCTTGTACTACTATATATATATATAGTGTAGTACGTTATTGATGAATAAAATCAAGCAACATATTTATTAATGGTATCAGAAGCCTAACCAACCCTAAATATCCCACCCTAGCCGCCGACCTCTTTTCTCGGCCGCCACCCTTCCCACGTCGGAACCCTAGCCGCCGACTTCATCTTTCGGCCGTCCCCTTTTCCCCACGACGGAACTCTAGTTTTACCGGTCACTCTCCCTCCATCTTCCTCCTAAGTTTCCTCTTCCATGGCTGACAAAACCAATTACATCCTGCACTTGCAGTCAACAACATTAAAAACTTCATTTATGTGACTCTTGAGATGGAAAAGGGTCAATACTTCTCATGGGGAAAGCTTTTTAAGATCCATTATCGTGTTTACGAAGTTATCGATCACATCATCCCTCATACACCGAAGTCCACAGACCTACCCTCGACTTCAACTTCTGATGATGCACTCTGGTCTCGTCTGGACGCAGTCATCCTCCAGTAGATATACGACACGATCTTTAATGATATGTTGCACACCATCATTGAGACCGATGCCACTGCCCGCCAAACGTGGGAACGTTTGGAAAGTATTTTCCACGACAACAAAACTCAACTAGCGTTATACCTTGAAAATCAGTTCAAGGATGTCCATCAGGACGATAAACGTGTTTGCATACTGTCAAGAACTCAAGATGCTTTCCAACCAACTCTCCAACGTCGGCACACCAGTCACTAATCATCGATTGGTCATGTAACTTATTGTAGTCTTGAACGAATCCTATGACGGCATTGCCACCATCCTTCAGCAATGCACGCCGTTACCTTCATTTTATGAGGCTTGTTCGAAGCTTATTTTTTATGAAACCTAAAAAATCAACCACAACACCACTCAGGCCAACATTGCCGACGCCGCCCTCACCACCACCGTTGGGTCCTCCGCCGACGGCAGAGCCTCCAACTCCGGCAACCAAAATTGTCGGCCAGAAGACTCGTAACAACCCGCATCCACATACAACAACTGCCGAAGCAGGCAGTCCGGCAGGGACCGCGGTGGACAGAATTCCGGCAACAACGGCGGCGGGAAGGGGCAGTTCCCACCGACAGAAAACAACCAACAATGACTGCGACAGTGGCAACGGCCTTCGCCGTAGGCTGTCTACCCGCCGTGGGCCGCATGGGCCCCATCGTCATGGGCCTTTCCTCCTTGCTCGTATTCGACATCCTCATGGACTACACCTCAGAACCGACAGGCCCACCCTGACATACTCGGCTCACGTCCACAACAGGCCTACACAACACATGTCCCCCTCCCCCCGCCCTCAACTTATGCATCGACTGTCATTGAGGCAGCTATGAGCACGATGTCACTCAATGCTCCAAACAAAAATTGGTATATGGACACAAGCGCCACATCTGACATGACGGCATCACAAGGTACTCTATCGTCTTATTCCAATTTGAGTAATTTAAATCGGAATATTATTGTTGTTAGTGGACAAGACATTCTCATTCGCGGTTTTGGTCATTCATCATTATCCCCACCACATCCACCACTAATCTTAAAAAACATCCTCTATGCTCATAAACTCATTAAGAATCTAATCTTTGTGCGACATTTCACAACTGATAATAATGTCTCCCTTGACTTTGATCCTTTTGGTTTTTCTGTGAAGGATTTTACGACAGGTAAATGAATAATGAGATGTGACAACATCGGAGATCTCTATCCTATTTCAAACGCCGTCAACAATCTAACATCAGTTCCATCAACCTTTGTTGCTCTTTCGTCTTCCTTATGACATTCTAGATTAGGACATACGAGAGATTCTGTTTTACACTCCCTTAGGTAAAATTATTTTATGAATTGCAATCATATTTCTAGGACTCCTATATGTGAATCCTGCGTTTTTGAGAAACATGTTAAATTACCATTTTCTGCATCCACAAATTGTAGTTTACTGCCTTTCGATATCATACACAGTGATTTATGGACGTCCCCTATTTTAAGTACGGCGAGCCATCGATATTATGTGTTATTTTTGGACGATTATTCCAACTTTCTATGGACTTTTCCAATTGGCAATAAATCCCAGGTTTACCCAATTTTTTCCTCATTTAGTGCTTTCGTAAAAGCACAATTTCAAAAGAGCATTAAATATTTTCAATGTGACAATTGCATAGAATTCAATAATAATCAATTCAGATAGTTTTGCTCCAAAAACGGTCTTACCTTTCTTTTTTCCTGCCCTCACACCTCCTCCCAAAATGTTAAAGCCGAACGGAAAATCTGAACCATAAACAACCTAATCTGTGCCCTACTTACTCACGACTCAATTTTGGCATTATGCACTCTCCATGACCACATATCTCCTAAACATAATTCCAAACAAGTTTCTAGCTCAACGGTCGCCTACTCAAGTTCGGTTTTTTAGGAATCCCTCCTACCAACACTTGCGTATCTTTGGATGTCTCTGTTATCCTCTCCATCCAACCACTCACAAACTCCAACCCCGGTCTTCCCCGTGTGTGTTTCTGGGTTACCCCACCAATCATCGTGGTTACTCGTGCTATGACTTGTCAAGCCGTAAAATTATTATTTCACGTCATGTCCTATTTGATGAGTCTCAATTCCCTTTTGACTCCCTAAACTCGCCACATCGGCACTACTACGACTTCCTAGATAATGGTCTGAACCTTCTTCTAATTCATCATTTAGTAGGAGCATTACAATATCTCACTTTCACGAGACCATATATATTTTATGTCGTGCAACAAATATGCTTACATATGCATGACCCGAATGATGAACATATGAATGCTCTCAAATGAATTTTGCGATATGTACAAGGCACTCTCCATTTTGGCTTGCACATGTACAAGTCCTCAATCTCCGGTCTCACCTCCTACACTGAAGTTGATTGGGGTGGATGTCCCGACACTAGATGATCCACTTTGGGTTACTGTATTTTCCTCGGAGATAACTTGCTTTCTTGGTCCTCTAAGCGATAATCCACTCTGTCTCGGTCCAGTGCGAGTACAGAGGCGTAGCGAATGTTGTTTCCAAGTCTTATTAGATACATAACTATCACGACCCAAACCGGAGGGTCATGATGGACACTCGAACCCTACTTGTCGAGCACTACTAGACGTACATTCACCATATAATCATAAATAAGCATGGACAACCAGGGCCGTCACGAAGTGACCTGCTGACTCATAGAAATAATAAGCTGGAAAGATGCAAGACCGACATGGCATATATGTATATACATAGATGTTGGACATGACCATACGAGCTGACAAGGCTATCATGGCTGACTATACAATAACACATAGGCCGAGAAAGCCACATAACATCTGACTACATCATAACTGTCTACAAGCCTCTACTAGAATACGTGACATCATAAGGTCGAGACAGGGCCCCGCCATACCATATGTATATCAAAAACATCGTACCAAGACTAGACTGCAACTCTGGAACAAGTAGAGTAGTCCAATATGAGCTGAATAGGCAACCTACTGGTTTGGTCCGGCACCATGTCTACCTGAACCTGCGGGCCTGAAACGCATCGTCCCCCAGGCAAAAGGGACGTTAGTACAAATAATGTACCGAGTATGTAAGGCATGAAAATAAACATAGAGAGACATGAGACAAGAAACAATCAACCTGTACCGAATGTCTCTGAGGGTTATAATATACCTAAGTATCATACATGTGTATGCACAATGCCTGGTAATACATATGCGTATATAACGCCATCAAGCCTCTATGGGCCTCCCATCACATCATATCGGCCTCTGTGGGCATAATCATCATCATATACCAGTTGATCAGGTGGTGGTGCGTATATAACGTTGTATCCCTTTTCTCATACCCCACATATATAATGCATACCATATAGTAGTGTATATAACGCCTTTGAGGTCAAGGTATATACATGTATATAATGCATGAATGATACTAAAGTCACTCTGAGTTTATCGGAGTGATGTAAAGTCATTGCACCTCCGATTAACATTATGAATTTGACATATAAACAAACCTTTCATTATGAGTCAATAAGACAAGATATACATGAATCAATAAGCTTCTTCAATTGAATAAAGGACATATACATTTCTACCTTTCAAGAGTAAAGCTACTTTGGACGGACATTCGTTTACGTTCGTTTACATACGGGTCATGCCCAAAAGAAGAAAGAGTAGCCTTAACATACCTTGTTGCTAACGACTTAGTAGATACTGCCCGTAGTAGTTCAACCTATGCCTGGTCAGTGGGGCGGGTCGGCCCGATCCCACCCCGACACCGCCCTGGTCCCACCCCTAACCCGACTTTTTTTTTAAAAAAACATTGTTGTATCGGGACTCGAACCGGGACGGGACATGGTCTCGTCCCGACCGTCTCGGCCCGCCCCAATCTCGCCAGGCCCGACCTGGTCCCGGTCCCGCACCCGATCCCGCCCGAAACCCCCCTCCCCTCCGTTGCACAAATAACCATTGCACCAACGACCATTTTACATTTTTGCCGTTGTGCAACGACCATTTTTGGCCTCCCCCTACCCCCTTAATATTTATTTTTAACCCATAAGTTATTATATTTACACTTTAACTCAATTTTCCAACTATAAATACCTTATTTTCTCTTCATTTTTCTCACAAATCTTCCTACAATATCTCTAATCTCTCAATCATTCTCTATACAAGTCTACATTGTCTATTAAATATTGAATTTTATTTATTCATTTGGGAGTGATGTTGCCAACTAGCTTGAGGATCTTCCATCGAGCAAAGTTTCAATTTTCAACCTCTCGATTACACGTCGACGTTACATCGGCGTTTGATACATTCGTTCCTTCATTAAATTATTATTGTCTGTTTATTTTATTTAGCGTACTTAATTTCATTTACTTTAATTATTTATTAGTATAATTATAAATTTATAATGGAAGGATTTAAACATATGCTTACGGGTAGGGGTCAGACTTCTTCTAGTAGGGGCAACAAGGGCAAGGGTACTTCTTCTAGTCATCCTATTTCTAGATAGAATCCTATTCCTACATAGGATGATTTTGTTGATACTGAACATTTTTCTACAATACCATTAGATTTAGACGAGAAGCTATTTTCTGGAACTCAAGAAGACTTTAATTTAGATGATGATCTAGATGATACACCCACTAATGTAGATGACAACACACCCACTAGTGCACTTTCAACTGAAATGCCTCATATTTCCCCTAGTATGAGACGGGGTCCAACAAAACGACTATTAAAATCAGATGCATGGACATTTTTTGATAGGGATATAGAGAATCAAGTAGCTAGATGTAAAATTTGTAAATATGTTTTAAAATTTAAAATTGGAAAAGATCACGGTGGGACTGAGGGTTTAATGAGACATGTAGCAAGGGCTCATCCTGCTAGGTATGCCGAATACGAGGCTTCAAAACCGGGTGCGCAAACGCCCGGTCCATCGGAACAAGGTTCACATACTGTCCAGGACCAAGTACAGGGTCAAATTAACCCCACGATGGGGGGAATATAATAAACATAGAGATAGGGAAGCAATAGCAAAATTAGTTGATGTGGAGGATTTGCCTTTTTCATTTCCTTCATCTCCCAGTTTATTCATTACATTAGAGATATATATAATCTTGCTTTTAAAAGTTTTTCTAGATCAACTGTTAAGAGAGATGTATTTAAATTTGCACATGAATATCAACAATATTTACGTTATTCATTATATCATTTTAATGGCAAAGTGACTATCACTTCTGATAAATGCCGTAGTACTAACAACCATGATTATTTAACGGTAATCTGTCATTGGATAGATTATAAATGGTCAATGCAAAAACGTATCTTAGCATATAAATATATAGATGATAGGCACACTGGTACTTTTATTGCAGAAAATATTTATCAAGTGTGCGATTATTACGGAATAACTGATAAAATTATGACTATTACATTAGATAACGCTTCTTCTAACAATTATGCCATTCCAATTTTAAAAAATAGTTTAACTCTATCTTTTTCAGATCATTTTCATATAAAAAGTGCCATATATATAACTTAGTTGTAAAGGATGGTCTATCACTTTTTGAAGACATTCTTACTAAAATACAATTTGCTATAAACTTTATTTTTAAAAATAATAGAATACAACGAAGAAAAGAATATAAAGAAACTTGTCACGATTGCCAACTACCTTATAGAAAAATTCCAGAAGAAGTACCCACTAGGTGAAATTCTTTATACAAGCAACTACTTGTTGCTTATGACTATAGAAAATCTATAACTTTATTTTTTAACTCTCATAATCAAAATCCAGCTGATATGATTGTAGATAGCGATTGGGGAAAAAATTCCGAACTTATAGTATTTTTAGAGAAATTTTTTCAAGCAACAAAAGAATTTTTCCGGTATATATTAACCTATTATTTCAACTATGTTGTTTTATATAGCTCTAATATTTTTACTGCTTAATGAATATATGGATAAACCAGTTTATAAGACAACTATTAAAAAAATATTTATCAAAATAAAAGAATATTTTATTCCTATTCTCACTATTTATATTATTGGTGTTGTATTAAATCCGACTATTAAAATAGACGGTACTAAATCACTTATTGAAACTATTTATGATTGTATAGCAGTACTACCACCTCCAAGTCCCAAAAATCCAAATCACCCACCACCTATTGAACAAACTAAAGAAGAAGTGTTGTCTAGCGTACAAGACTAATGTAAAAAAGTATATAGGTTTTACCAATAAGAAAGTACTAGCAACCTACCGGCTTCCATACCATCTTCTTCTTCAACACAACCTCACAAAAGACATGTTGTTTCTGTGGCTAGTATTGAAAGCCTCATAAATAGAATGTGCGGCGTACCGCTACAAACTTAATTACCGAGTTTGATTTTTTTGTTTTGCAGGGTTCTGTACCGTACCAAGCAGTTCTCAATGAAGAAGGACGTGAAGACTTGCTGAAATACTGAAGGAGGAATGAGAAGACCTTTCCGACACTTTCAATGATGGCCCGAGATGTTTTGAACATTCAAGCGTCATCAACGGCGTCTGAAAGCGCTTTTTCTGCCGGCAGATATCAAATAGGAGAGTACAGACACTCATTAGCCGGAAACAGCTTGGAGATTGTAGTACTATTCAAAGATTAGATACGAGCGGAGCGGAGAAGGTGCGGTCAACTGGAGATCAACGAAGAAGAAGACGAAAACTACAACGAAATCTTATCCGAAACTGGTGGAAGCGACGTGGAGCAATATGACCAACAAATATCAATTCCAACCGAAGAACCACATGTATCAAGAAACTAGAACATGTTTTTTTCAAAATGTAATTTTTTTAATTACAATTTTACTATGTAATTTGCAACTTTTGAACAACACTACAAAGTTGCAATTTTGACAATTGTATTTGTATTACAAAAAAAATCACATGTCTATTAAATAATATAAGACAAAAAAACAACATTGAGATGTTTTTATTACACTATCTTATTTAATTATTGAGTTTTTTTTTATATATATGTTATTTTAAACAAAAAAAAACGTCCCGCCCCAATTCCGACGGGATCAGAAACGGAACGGGACGGCTGCGAATCCTGCCGGCCCCGACCCGACTGACCCGATCCCGGCCCACTGGCCACCTATAGCTCTACTAGCTGTTTTTTGTTTTTCGACGATATGGATCCCTAATTGTGTCTGATCCTGAACAAGATACTGTGGGTCCCACCAAAATATTCATAGTGGAGTATTTCTTTCCTTTTTGTCTTTTTCTTCGTAGGACTACGCACGAATTAGTTCGATTAGATTTTGGCCATCATCGATTTGAAATTTAAAATTTTAATTTTTTAAACTTTTTATCCAAACTCGATCCATTCTAATTTCAATTCAATGTGTTTTTTATAAACTCAGTTCGATTACACAAATCAATTTGTTCGATTTTAAAATTTAAATAAGTAACTGTATTCATATCAGTTTTAGAATGACGATTGAGAGTTACCAGAGATGGTTGGACTTTCTGGACTCTTGAAGAATGATGACTGAGAGATTGAGAGAGTGAGACTTAGGAAACAGGAAATATCAAAGGGGATGTATTGGGATTTGGGCCTGGGCTATAAAGTGCATTAGTGATTTATTTTGTGATGGGAAAGTCACGAAGGCGAAACCCCCACTTGTACCAGAGGTTCCTTGGCCAGGTGGAATGTAAATCGAGGGATATGCGCGAGTGGCAGCCCTGCAAGGGAGAGGACCAACGGGACACGAACCCAACAACATTCCTTATAATATTTCAGCAAAGACTGTCACCACACGGATTCGAATCCGCGACGTCAGAGTGATTGTATCCCAATTTTCACTTACCAACTTGCCTATGCCCCTAGGGGCTGCATTAGTGATTTATTAGTCGGTTCGGTTTGTAAATATACCCAACCGGATCTGAATCGGGAAACCATAATAATTAATAGTTGCATTCGTACTCCCAATTCGAATTGTATTATCCAAATTGCTTTGAATCAATTCAGAAATTTGAGTTGAACCGATTCGTGCACAGGCCTAGTGTGATGAACAACGGGTTAGGATTCTTTCTTTCTCGATTAGGGATCTTGATTTCAAAATTAAGAATGAAGAAATGTTTTGGTAAATCTATATATTTATTCTAGTATAATATTGAGGTGTTATATTTCTTTATTAGTAAGCATTGCTTATCTGGTACAGTTTTCAAATAGCAATAAAATTGAATATACGTTATCCTTTTGGTCTATCATGAACGAATTAAAAATCCAGTACGGGACAAAGATTAAATTCGTTTTAGATTTACACCCTCCGTTGTTACCTCTACACCAAAGAAGCTCAGTTTCTACTGCCATTGTGAAGCTAGTCTCTGTTTATTTTCGGGTATAAAATGCTATGACTGCAAAATGTTTTCTGATCAAATTTGTTTCCGAGTTTGGGACATACAGTAATTTTTTGTTTTGTGCGGAGAGTATCATCAAAACACTAGGAGTATTATTTTTATTCGATTATTATTGTATATCACTTGCTTTTGTACCCAACTGAATATTTGAAAAATGGTTTCCTAAAGTAAAACATTTTTTGCTCTTCGTACTAACTCCTCCCTTAGTCTTAATTTTACTAGTTATAAGGCTATGGTTTTCACCATCACGTAAATTTGCTTAAACTACAAATAACTTCAATCATATTTCAAAATTTCCATCAATATTTTTGATTTTATATATACCTTGTTGAACATTGGGCGTATTAATTACTTTCTCAGTCCCATTAAAATTTCCTACTATCGTAATATGCAGCTAGTAGGAGTCAAACTCCGGTTTTATAGATATGTATATTGAGTTTGTTGGACATATATATGTAAGAAATATATGAGCTATATTATAAATATATTGGGTTAGATGATAGTGTATAAACGTGAGCTATGTGATAATTGATTATTGAATTGTGTATTTTATGTGTTTGATAGGTCTAGAAAGTAAATGAGGGCACACTCAACCATTGAGACCTATAATGGAAGGGTCATCAAGTTTTACTTAGTTACAGCTAGGTCTACTCTCTAGTTCTTATATAAACACACTTCCAATGTTACTATTTAATAACATTTGTTGTGTGTGATAGCTATCTCACTGATGTCCTCATATGTGAAAGCGCAATAGATAGGACGACATAATCCTTCATCAATTCACACTAATGGCTCAAACAGGTGGACAATTATCCTTGTTAAGATAAATTTGTTTTGGTATCTAATATCATACTTGACCCATGTTTTATTATGTCAACAGTATTATATATATCAACAAGGATTGTGATGGGATGAATATGATCTTCATCCTTAATTAGAGATATCGAGTTTGAATCCTGGGAATGAAAAAATCCTATTAGGGAGCGTTTCCCTTTTAAATGACCTTACACAGTCGATCCGAATTAGTCAAGACCCCAATACGAATATCGGACGTCGGATGAGAAACCACAAAAAGTTTCTTACATAAAAAAATGAATAGCTACTTGCTAAAATAGCACTTCATATCATCGAACTATTAAAAATGATTATGCCTCTTTAAGTATTAAAAGAAACTACTATTAAAAGGAGACAAACTTCCAATATAAGAAATAAAATAGGTCACTTCTATTTGGGTCATCAAGTGGAATACATTACTATAATACAATATGGAAAATGAAGGGGAGAGTTGAAATAACTGGTAAAATTATAGTCATGTGATCAGAGGTCATGAGTTCAAGCCGTGAAAATAGTATCTTGTAGAAATATGAGTTAAAACTGCGTACAATAGACCCTTGTGGTCCGATCCTTTCCCGAATCCAGCGCATAGTGAAAGCTTAGTGCACCGGGCTGCCTTTTTAATAAGATATGGAAAAGACATCTGATATGAACTGTCTAGAATTGCCTGCCAGCTAATACTGTGGCTAGTTGAGAACTTGGCAATTTGCAAGCGTAAGACACATTGGACTCAAAAACTAATACACATATTAATTATGAATAACATTTTTACTAATACATTAAAAATAAAAATAAAAACTAGCAATCCGAAAAGCTCAATAATTTATAGAAAGCGAAAAAAAGTTAGTAGGATATAAAACACATCTTAAGTGAAGTCTACTACTATCCTGAACCAATTAGGAGGTTGTTGCCGTCACTAATTACAGTGGACTCACCTAAGTAAGCGAACCTGCTCAATATTCCCGGGTCGCTATCAAACATAAAAAAGCAATCTATGATACAAATAATGAATTTGAGAGGAAGAAGAAGAGAAGAAACTAGAAAAAATAAGATAGGTTTTTCATTCATAGCCTTCAAAATAAGGCAAGAACCCTATTCCTATTGAAATGACAATATACCCTCTACGAAACTAAATTAGGCTGCCAACGAAATACAACAGAAAATTAGGATTAAACGGTAAAGAATAAAAACTATGTAAAATGCATATCGTATCAATCTACATGCTAATCTCACCTTAGATAACATAATATTAAAGTAATTAACATCTCAACTTGGACAACGGAAACATAATCTACTGTCTCGTGAAAGTGATGATTTCAGCCTTAGCCCTTAAGATGTTGGGATCATTAATAAGCTATTTATCTATTAGATACTAATTTGACACTTGGATCAAATTTTGGGTTCTTAAGAGATTCTATTCTACGATCGTCTTCGGCCCAATATAAAATTGGGTTGATGGATTTCACAGTTAATGGAAGCTTGGGCCTGAAGATGAAGATGGGCTACCTTAGATACCAAAATAGAAAGCCTCCAAATTCTTGCGGGGTGCGAGTATATAGTTAGTATTAAATTTACGGGAAACAACACAAAATACCCCTAATATATAAAATATTTACCCGCTCAATGCTCCTCCTAAAGTAATACCTAACCTGCTGAAAATATTTATCCGGATACCCCATCATCCAAAATCCTTTCTCCATGATAACATCACAGTATATTTATATATCATGGAGGATTAAGAGAAGTACTGAAGTAGTCCTCCATGATACTATCTCAGTATATTTATATACCACGATGCTATCATGGAGGGTTGAAGAGTGTCTCATTGAAGGATTGAACAGTCTTACATGATATCATCATAATATATGTATATAAAATTATGGTATCATAAAAGTTTTTATATTTTTAGAAAAGTGTGTCTTTTGAATAAATGAACATGATCCTCTATGATATTATCTCAGTATATTTATATATAATGTTGGTATCATAATTTTGGGGAATAATTTTGGGGGCATGAAAGTAAAGGGGTATGAGCGAGTAATTATTTTATTTTAAGGGGGCATCTACGTTATTTTCCCAATCCAATTTAATTCATGATTTTAACTGAATAATGTTGAATTAGAACTCAAAGAACCCACGTTTCCTTATTTTATCCTTATAAGTTGTAATGTTAAGCAAAACAAAACATGATCTTGTTTCTAAAATTACTAAACACAGCAAAAGATATGATCTTTCTTCCATTTCTTTTAAAGGTTTTCTAAATTTTATTTATTGTAAGTCAAAGGAAACAAACAACATGACCTGCTTTTAAATCTTTCAAAAACTTCAGAGATTTTTTGTTTTTCACAAGGTTTGGGCTTTCGTAGGCTCTAGACATTGTATATTCAATTTTCATTGGGCTTTGGAAACCGCATCATTTTGCGGTCCAATTTGATGTGTTTTTCGATATAATTGTCGATATTTTCATTTATACGAAGGAGGATACGTGTGATATACTAATGTAAAAACTTAAGATTATAAGTTAAATAAAATCCAATTATAACACACATTAACTAAAGAGATACTAGTAAACTTGGAAATGTCGATCAAACTTGAATTCATTATTTTTTTAAAACAATGATAAGGTGTAATCTATTTTATTTTTGGGTTAGGAATCTTTGATCGTGCTATAAGCATAATTCTTTTTCCATTTTGCCTTTAAAATTAGAATATAATTATATACTTTTAAGATGAAGTTTTGTATATAATAACTACATAAGGACTATCGAGGCTTCACCAATCTTTTTTTATTTTTACAATTTTTTCCTTTACAATTTTTATTTTGGATAAAAATATTTTTCCAATCATCAGGATCTTTACAAACATGTGCAATCTAAGAAAGCCAAGGTGATCACAGAAAGAAACCAAAACAGATAAATTTTGTGGGTACAATTTGCTTGAGTGGCTCAGATAAATTGCTTTCCAATAATAACAAGAAAAAAGTAGCCCGGTGCACTAAACTCCCGCTATCTGCAACCAATAATAACAAGCAAACCAATATAAAAAGTAACTCTACTTTTTCTTTATTGGTTTGTTTACTTTAACATGATGAAGAAGTTGGGACTACCCAACTGTTTTCACTCAGAAAAACGTACGTGTTTCTATTTCCTTCTTTATTTAATGACATCTTCTATAAAATATGGTAAGCTGAATTTATTAAATGCTACAATAAAAAGAAAAAGATATATAGAACTGTTAAAGTGTCTTAAGTAAATTAGACTTCTTTTCCCGAACATCATGTGTTAAAGCCAAAACTATTTTTCAGGCTAGCTTCGATATTAATTATTTTAAAATAAAAGTTGTTGATTTATAAACTACAAAAAAAAGTAATATTAAACATTTATTTTAGAAGAGGAAATAATCTAAGAATTTAGTGGGATATGGCTCTCTAATTATTAACTATATACTAACTATGTTTCAATTTCTTTTTTGGTAAATAAAGGAATTTTATTACCACAGTGAGAAGTTTAAGTACATGAGAAAAAAAAAAAGGACTAAACATGCTGGACATAATGTCCCAGCAGTTAGCCACTACTCAACTACAGCACCAAACTAACTAGTCCTGTTACACCAGATATGGATTATACTACCAACAGCAGAATGACAGTAGCATCTAGGTAGGATAAAAGTTGTGATTCCCTAGCCACCTTGCCACCTTGCCACCTTAGCCTTCTTGCTTCCCCTGTAATACACTTCTTGAATGACCTGTTTCATTATGGTATCCACTGATTGCAACACCTGTTGAAACACTCGCCTGTTTCTTTCCCTCCAAACATAATGTACAGCAGCTGCTAGAGCAAGCCTATAAATTTCAGCTTCTGCACTTCTCCTTTTTGCATACCTGATAGCCCATTGTAATTCCAATTCCCATGTTTTAGCTGCTCTATGAATATCTTGCCATTTCAGAACTCTTTGCCATACTTGGGAGGATACTGAGCAGGAGAAAAACAAGTGAGAATGGCTCTCATCTTTCCTGATCATATAATGGACAAATAGGACTTGTGCCTATCCCCCATTTAGCTATCCTGTCCCTTGTGTACAACCTAGTGTGAGCAGCCAATCTAAGTAGAAAAAGCCATCTAGGTTGCCCCATATTGTGACAGACCAAATTCTTCCATTCCACTTTCTGAAATACACCCCTGAGCTTGATATAAAACTGCTTAATAGAGTATTGTGGTAACCCGTGTAGTTCCTCTAGACTGGATCCAGCTTCGTCAATATACCTCCTAGCCTTCAATATCTTTTGTATAATTCATGATGCTTGTTTAGGAGGATCATCAAAAATATTCCTCTTTCGCCCATAATAACAATGAATCCAACTTACCCACAGTTTATCTTTCTTTTGACCAAGGTTCCATAGCAGTTTGATCATAGCAGCCTTATTCCAAGTGTGGATATCCAGTATATTGAGTCCACCTGCTGTCTCAGGTTGGCATACTCTCTCTCATGCTAAGAGTGCTTTCTTTGATAGCTCAGTCCCTCCAGTCCAGAGAAAGCTTCTGCATGTGGCTTCTATAGTCTTGACCACTTTCTTTGGGAGTACAAAAATTTGGGCCCAGAAGACTTGACTGAAAATAGCACCGATTTAATCAACTGAGTTCTTCCTGCATAGGAAAGAAACTTAGTGGTTCAAGATTTGATTCTGCTCAAAATTTTATCTATTAAAGATTGACATTAGACTATAGACACGTTCTTTGTACTAAGAGGAACTCCTAAATACCTAATAGGCAGTTCCCCTTTGCTAAACCCCAAAACATCCAACACTTTTTGTTGTTGCTCACTTGACATCATTAGCAATCAATCCAGAAACTTGAGAGAAGCATTGAAATTGGGAATACAAGAGTTGTACTGATATAGTATCACCCCTACAGAATAAGAGTAAGTCGTCTGCAAAGCCTAATTGGATGAGGTTTAATCTAGCACATTTGGGATGAAAGTTGAAGTCAGGATTCTGCCCCAATTGTTTGAGTAACCTGCTGAGATATTCCATTACTGTAACAAATAGAAATGAAGACAGTGGATCCCCTTGTCACAATCATTTCGTTGCTTCAAAGGGCTTGGATGGTTTCCCATGTATAATGATAGAGTAGGACACTGTTTTCACACATGTCATAATCCAACCAATGAAAAGACTAGGGAAGTTCAGACTTTGCAACACCTGTTCTAGGAATGACCACTCCACAGAGTCGTATGCCTTTTACATATCAATCTTGAGCATGCATCGAGGAGATATGCCCTTCCTACCATACCCTTTGACTAGTTCATGACTAAACAAAATATTGTCTGTTATTAGTTATTACTCTCCTGGGAACAAATGCAGCTTGACTGCTGCTATCCACTAAGTACTCCATTATTGGTTGCATTCTTCTTGTAAGGACTTTGGTTATTAGTTTATATAGCATTAGGCAGCAACTAATGGGCGTGAATTCTTTAATATTGGATGGGTGCTGCACTTTTGGTATCAGGGTCACAGTAGTACAATTTATGGCCTTGTACATCCACCTAGTCTTGAAGAATTGCATAACTGCATCTGAGACATCATCTCCAATAATAGTCCATGTTTTCTTGAAAAAATAGGCATTAAAGCCATCACAATCAGGGGCTTCAAGTCACCAATATCCTTAAGTGCCATAAGGATTTCTTCCTTTGTGACAGGGGTTGTAAGTTGAAGCTGCTGGTTCCTGTTTAAAATAGGTCCGGAGGCCATGATGTTTGGGTTGATGGCAGGCAACTCCACAGCACATGATCCCAACAAAGTCTTATAGCAATCTGTAATCTCTTCATCAATGCTATCTTCAGTTTGTAGAACAATTCCAGTTAATGATACAAGTCTAGCAATATGTTTCTGGGCTATTCTGTTCTTGATGCTAGCAAGAATGCATTTTTTACATCAAGTTGATGAAGCGGCCATGCCTTCGAAAGAGTAGACTTAGTTCCGTGCGGATAGTTGCTGGTTTGACCACCGGACTGAAAGTGTCACCGCATTCCACACCAACCTATTGAGTCTTCCCATCACCTACAAGACGGGCTTTATGCCTCTCAAATGTACCATCAGGTTTTTCTTTATGACTAAAAATCCACATAGACCGAATCACATTAACATCGTGAGGACGGGGCACCAAATCCCACATCTTATTATTAATAAGAGCATTATATTCATCATCCATAGCTATTTCCCGATTCGGATCATTAAGGGCAGACACAAAATTACGGGGCAACGGTGATTTGGTAACACGTGCGTGAAGACCGTATTTTTTGTTCGGCTTGAAAATTCCGTGTTGACTACGAGTGACTGACCATTAGGCCAGAATTGGAGTTGGGCCGGAATTGAAGATGGGTTCGGGGGCTGAAGGGACCGCCAGTGAGTGGTGGCGATGGTCGCCGCGCTGAAGTTGGGCCATGACTCGGATCGCCAGTCTTTGGGTCTCTCGGCGATGGTGCACAATGAAAAGGTTGGGTCAAATTTGGCGACCACTAGGCTCGGTAATTGGGCCGAGCTGCCGGGAAAAATCGAGCCTGTTTGGGAGGCCAATTTATGGACCAAATATGGGGGCATTCTATCATCAATAAATTCGTAGGTAGAAGGAACGGAACAATGCAATTTGGCAAAGGAAAAATTTGATTCATCAAAGATCACGTGGTGACTCACGATTATTTTCTTAGAGCATAAGTCCTAACATTTATAACCACGATGGTTTGACGGATATCCCAAAAAAAAACACTGAGTAGACCTGGGTTGGAGTTTATTGATGGTAGTAGAAGGAAAAAGAGAATAGCATAAGCACCCGAATACCCGTATATGAGAGTAAGATGGGTCCCTTAGATATAGAGATTTGAGAGGGGATTTATAGGCTAATTGTTTGCTCGGAAATATGTTAAGGAGATATGTTGTCATTTGTAATGCATGATGTCAAAATGATGGTGGTAGAAAGACATGGGCAAGTAAGGTTCTAACAATGTTATTAATTGTTCGAATTTTTCTTTCCACTTTTCCATTTTGAGATGAGGTATGTGGACAATAGAGACAAAAAGATAAACCATTAGCTTTGCAAAAATCTCAAAATGACCTATTATCAAATTCCTTACCATTATCACATTGAATATTTTTAATGTCCCGTTCAAATTGAGTGCGGATGAATGTTCTAAAGGAGAGACATGTGGAAAAAACTTGTGACATTTTAGATAAAGAGAATGTCCACAAAATTAGAGTAATCATCCAACAAAAGAAGATAATATCGATGGCCCGAAGAGCTCAAAACGGGAGATGTCCAAATATCACTATGGATAATATCAAAATGCATAATAGTGCATGAATTAGAGGCAACAAAAGGCAATTTAACATGTTTCTTAAGCGGACATGAACAACAAACATGAGAATTACGAGTTCTAGTACACGAAATAAATTTATTTTGTTTAAGGGAGGCAAAAATAGATGCTCCCGGATGACCCAAACGCTCATGCCATAAAGAAGGAGATAAAGATGCAAAAGTGGATGATAATGTGGCTTGATGTGTGGTGTAGTGATTGGATAAAACTGTCTCCGACTATCACATCTCATTAGACGCGTCCCCGTCTGAAAATCCTTCACGGAAAACCCAAAATGATCAAATTTAATAGAAACTGAATTGTCAGTAGTAAATTTTCTAACTGAAATTAAGTTTTTAATCAATTTAGGAGCATGGAGGACATTCTTTAAAGTTAACGGTGGTTTCGGGGGAGACAAGTTTGTAGTACTATAACCACGAATTGGAATTAAATGATCATTTCTGACAATTATACCACGATTATTGTTCAAATTAAAATAGGACGAGAGATTACCTTGTGAGGACGTCATATGGGACGTTGCTCCGGTGTCCGTGTACCAATTTGCGTCGGGCGGATTAAGCCCAAGAGTGTGCATTGTGGCCTCGATGTTGGTCGGGGTTGCTACTGCCTAGTGGGCCTGTTGCCACTGGTTTGGCAGTGGCCCAAGAATTCCTGGTTGTTGTGCTGCTGCTGGCCTGATGGTCTCGGCATGGGCCTGTTCCAGTTGCCCGAGGAAAAGGGGTAGGGAAACACGACCTAAGGCCACTACCAGGCCCACGGTGCCGGACCACTACCCCACTAGGCCCTCGGCTGCCACTGGCCGGAGTGTTGTTGTTGGCCATCGCCCCTGTTACCACCTCCGCCGCCACTGTCGCCACATCGGTGGATGCCGCCCTTGCCACCACCACGGCCACCACATCGATTTTTACCTCCATTATTGTCATTTCGTCCCTTTTGGCCATGGTTTGGCAGTAAACTTTCAAATTGTGAAGAGTTATCATCGGAGGCAACCATGGCGGAATTCGACACGGTGGCTGTCTTTTTGGCAAAACTCGTTTCTTTTAGTATGAGCATAAAACAGGCTTGGTAAAATGGCAGAAGATGGTTGCTTTGGCGAATGAGCGTACCTACTCCACTATATGTGTCGGTGAGGCTGACAACCATTTGTGAAACGAGCCGATTGTTAGTTACCGGCGTCCCGATGTTCTTGAGTTGGTCCGACAAAACCTTGAGCCATTGACAATATGAGGAAGCATTGGGAAAATCCGTCATGTCAGTGGTGGAGAATTCTTGCTCAAGTGTGATGGCCCGAGAATTCTTATTATCTTGGAATATGTCACGTAAGTGATCCCAAGCCTTCATTTTCATGGAGTCGGGTTCAAGGATAGTATGCATCAAATCACTTAAAATTGTGGCATAAATCCACTGGAGAACCGTCGCATCAATGGTCAACCATAATTCCATTTCATCATCGGTTTTCGACACCTTCTCCTTGCCTTTTTCCAGCGGAATTATGTTATGGATAACCCAGTGTGACCGACAATGAATTTTGAAAAGCTCTGCCCACGTCGCATAATGGACGTTTTCCATCTCAAGAGTGATAGAGATATGGGATTTAATGTTTGAAACTGTGAGAGCTGGATAAAAATTTGATTTCGAGTCAGACATGGCTGACGGAAGAAGATGGGAGTCGGCGGCGGAGGGAGGGGTGTTTCCAATGGTGAAGGAGTATATTTTTAGGGTTTAGGAACTTTTCCTAGAATCTGATATCATGTAAGAGATATTTTTCTTGATTATTCCATTCCAAAGTGGTAGTAAATATACCCATAATACAAGCATAATCCTAGGCTAGAGTTAAGGTAATGAATCACTAAATATATACCTACCATATACAGAATATACACAATTATGACTAATTATTATTTCCTATTCTATCACTTAGCTATATGATTTTACTATTTTATCGCTTTTTCTACGTCCGTGTTAGTTAGTCCTATATACAACAATAACAACAACAAAAACAACATACCTAGCGTAATCACACAAAGTGGGATTTGACGATGGTAGGATGTACGCATACCTTAGCTCGACATTTATGGGGTAGAAAGGTTGTTTCCGATAGACCCTCGGCTCAAAAGGAAAGTAGTAGATGTAGGATTGGAAGGAAAATAAGACAACAAAATATCCAATTATAAAACAAATAGAGCAACACATAGTAATACACACATAAATAGTAAGTATCTATATCTAAACAATAGTAATATTTTTAATTAGTTCTATATATTATAAAAACAATATTTTTCTCTAGTACAAGAAGTTTTTAATATTTTGCATTGATTTATAATGTTGACATTCAATGGACAATATTTAAAAGTTTTTAACAAATGGCTAAATGCATGCTGGATTGAGGACTTGATATATCGTTTAGATTTGAAACCTACATGTTATACTAGCTATTAAATCTTTCTTCTTTATCCCACTTTCATCCAACTTTTTCGTTAATTGTTTCCCATTACTTCTTTTTGAAATTTACCGGTTTATGTTATTTAATTTTGTTGTTTCCTCTTCTTTTAATACTATGAATATTTTTAATCATAATTCTTTTTATATTATTGAAATAGTTTCTTAGAATAATTTCTATCACGTCTCAAGCCAATTTATATATATATCCACTCAAATAATATTAATAGTATTTTACTTTCCCATTATTATTTCAACATATAGATCTCTAATTATAGGACTAAACGACTAACAAATGGGCCTAAAATTAATGCACTAACAATATGACTAAAACTTTAATTTTCAGTAATTGGTATCACATATATAAATCTGTTTTCTTTTATTGTCTATCAAGTATCAATATATCTTTGTCTCCAAACAGTAACTAGCTCAACGAAATCTCTAATTAGGTATCAATTAATTGCAGTTGCTCAACAACAAACGAGCACAAATAAATTAAGACTTGAACAAATCATGTTGACAGAAATTGTGAATAGACTTCAAGCATTATTTTATAGAAACAAATGTATACTAATCAACATTTATAATAGAAGGAACTCAAGATATTGAATAAAATAAAATATAGTACAATGATTAGCAAAAAGAAGTTAAACTTACTTTGAGTACATTAGTAACCTTGTAACAAACTATCTAACTAATTTTGACAACATGAATGGGATGGATAACAATTTTCTTGTTGTAGTATTCATTATCTGAGGGACAAGTAACTTGGCCCATGCCTTATTTCTTAATATATGTAGTTAGATATCTCAAAATCATTATAATTATGTTGTTGAATGAACATGTCACGTTTCACCAATAAGGCATCCTCGTTACAGAGATAGTGGTTGGTTCAATTAAGTATGGAAATTTCGGACAATTAGAACTAAAATTCGAATAAGGAATAGAATTAGAATTCGAACAAGAACAAATATATAACTAAGAAAATTTTGCTTCTAAAAATAGCTCAATTTTTTATATTCATATAAATTTGTAAAGCGAGGATAATTAATAAATTGAAAATAAGAAAATGTCATTTTACGTGGAAACATTAAGAATCCTTGTAGTGAACGTGGGTTTGACAAATTACCCCTACCAATCTATTAATTTCCAAAAAAGGTGTATAAAAGAGAGGGGGACTTTGCCAAACTTCTTCATCCTAGTTGAGGAATGAATTAGCTCATATTCCTGTAAAATTGAACATTCAAGACTAACAAACCTAGCTATACAATGCATTGGACCATAGTAGACTAATCAAACTTCTTAAGCGATACATTGAATAATAAGTTTACACTTGCAACCAAAGTTAACACTTTATTAATAATAATCTTATTTTAATTTAATTGAATTTTGAAACTAAGACTTATCTTATTCCAAATTTTGATTCAAATTGAAGGTTCAATTTTTTTACAACCAAACTAAGTGTAGTAACATTCAATTTCAATACATCGAAAACAACATTCAATTTGGAGTGAACGAAAAGAGTAACATTTAAGTGGACCCTATATATGATAAGAAAGTAATAATTTTCCTATTAGTCCATTCTGATCAGTTTGCATGTAATTCAATTCATCAATGTAAATAATCCTTAATTGCTTTTGGTAAGCAGTTTAAATAATTATAAACTGACTAAATTTATATATCACTCAAATTACATTGATACAGTTATATGGTTACATACTTATTAGATAACCAACTTTTCTTATTAGATAACTGAATTTTATGCTTATTTGGTAATACATTAAACTTTTTACTAAATACTACAATACCTTAGATTACAGGTGGCTATAAGTAGTATTACTTTTTCCCATCCCATTGCAGCACCCAATTCCTTCAGCAATACTGATCTTGCTTTTTCTTTCAAGGCAGCCATGGCCTCATCAACAGGTTCAGACAATTTTTCATGGAAAATTACAACTAAGAAAAGGTCATCCAAGGATAAAAACAATGTAAGTTTTCCTAATTTGGTTATCTAATGATATTATATAATATATGATCTATCTACCAAATTGATATTTTAAATTTTAGAAAATTCAGTTTGTGTTCAATTCAAATGTATGTTGTTTTTTTTAGTAGTGATATTTTTCAAAATAGACTAAATATAAAATAAGATCACATAAATCGAAATTCGAAAACGAGGGAGTAATAATGGTCCTGCAATTCAAGATTTCTACACCTTGAATCAACATTCAACAACTAACCAACAATATCTCGAAAAGAGCTTTACTTTTATTGTAAAAAATTCAAAGCTTATTTAATTATTTGCTTAAGATACAATATTTCTTTGCCCCCTAACTAAAACTCCAAACTGGCCAAACTTTGTAAGGATGCTTAAAGTGAGAAGTTGGTCACTGCTTGCTTTTCTTTTCTCTCATGCCAAAAGAAGAAATACTATTCAACAAGGCAATACATTTTACACACGTATATATACATACAAATGGAACAAATAAAAGAATAGTAACATTAAAGAGAGCCTTTTCTTGTCTATTCTCACACTCTTTATCTGTTTACATTTCCTATATGGTTCCAATTTTATAGCCATTTTGTTGATTTTATTTGCTAAACCTCTCTTTCCATTGCCTAGCTATCTTCTCTACTCTCAATTTTTTTTTTAATAAAAAACTTTTTTCTTCTCTCTCTATCTAGTATATAAATGGTAAGCTAGAATGTTTTTTCTTGGATTAATTCACATACGAGGTACACTTTCAAGGAAACACAAAAGCTAAACATGGGAGAAAGAACATGGGCTTCCTCCCTTTTGTCCTTGATTGTGGTTTTTGCTTGTCTATCCCATGTTCTTGGAGATGTTCATTCTGGAGAAGCTGGAGCAAAACAACATGATCATCAAATGAGGAAAATGCAAGCTTTTAAAGCTTCATTTGTTCGTCGCAATTTAATTTCTTCTCCTTCTCCTTCTCCTTCTCCTTCTCCTTCTCCTAGTAGTTTTTCTCCATCACCAACATCATCGTCAGTGACGGTAAGTCTTTTTTCTTTTTTGAATTTTCTTTGGCTTATCAATCCATTAATGTTGATGAAGAGAAAATTAAATATGTTTATGTGCATTATTAATTAGGTTACACCAAGTCCAAGACTATATCACGTAACATCATATGGTGCGGATCCAACTGGGAAACTAGATAGCACACAAGCAATTCTACAAGCAATTTCTGATGCACTTGAAGGTCCAAGTGATGGGTTCTTGATGCAAGGAATTTCAAATCTTGGTGGTGCTCAAATCAATCTTGAAGGTGGGAATTACTTGATCAGCCAGCCATTGCAATTTCCCGTTGTCGGACGTGGCAATCTCATGGTACGCTTTAACATCTACTATAATAAATTAAATTATACCGATAGTAAAAAATTCTTTAAATATATCCAGGAAAATTTGGTTATTTTTTCGTTCGATTTTAATTTTGTGAACCCGTGATAGGGGAAAAATTAGTAGTAGTACGGGTGCGTATTTGTCAAAACATGCCAGGTGGCACATTATTGTTGAGAGATCATATGAAATTAAATTGACTTATGTACCTATTTCTGATTTCTCCAGTGAAGTAGGTAGATTGATAATTACTTTGGGATAATGATGAGTGGTATCAGTCTTCTTTCTAGACTAAGCTGCATATGTATGTTACATGTTTGTTGAACATTTGCGTTACCTCTGCCGAATGTTTTGATTTTTTTTTCTAGCTCTAGACTTTTGACCTTTTTTAAGTTTTAAGCTCCATTTTCAACCCATATTGGCAATTTGGCCAAAGTTTTAAATGTCATTACTTTGTGGGTTTCCTCCATTCATATATTAATGGACTGATAATTTAGGATAAATACTTACTCGCACTGGATATTTACATCAATACTATAGTTAAGATATTTAATAAGGTAAGAATGCATATTAATTAATCATGCTAAGTGCCATAAGTGCGCAGATGTATGGCGCTTACAATTTTCTTTTTTTTTTCTTGTATTTTTAGTTCTTTGATAAACTAAACACATCAGAAGATTCATAATATGGTGATATCAGTAAAAGTCTCCTGTACAGTACTTGTGTGTGAATTCGATTTTCATTTTTTGCTCACCTTTTTTCCAATCTTCCCATGTGATAGTAATTTTAAAAAATAGAAGTAATTTCGGCCGTCGTGATTTGCTGCACTGTCTCTTACTAAATCTTTTACATTGTAATTTTAGCTGCACTAGATCTCACACTAAATTTCTCCACAATATGTAATTTCAATTTTCATGAACCTTCCTAGCTGCCTCTTTAGGACTTTAATTTATACTATTCTTTTTGTACTTGTAATTTGGTCCTAGCTAGTAGTACTAACTTTAGTATCACAACATTTAGCTATAAATTTCATTAAAAAGTGATGCTTTTAGCTAAATTTAACGAAACTTTCAAGAATCCAATTAAATTTTAGTACATCTCGTCAACTAAACTTGTTTTTTTTTAATGAAACAGATTCATGGAGGAACACTAAAAGCTTCAGATAATTTCCCAACAGATGGATATCTCCTCGATTTATCGACATCTTCAAGCAATGCCCCTGAATACTTATTTGAATTCATCACCTTAAGAGACTTATTACTGGATTCTAACTTCAGAGGAGGAGGAATCCAAGTGATAAATTCACTAAGAACAAGCATTGACAATTGTTACATTACTCATTTCACCACAAATGGTATACTAGCCAAAGGTGGCCATGAAACTTATATAAGAAATTCATTCCTTGGTCAACATATCACAGCTGGTGGTGATAAAGGAGAGAGAGATTTCTCCGGGACCGCGATTAACTTAATGGGAAATGACAATTCTGTTACTGATGTGGTGATATTTTCAGCTCAAATTGGTATAGTTGTATCAGGCCAAGCAAATTTGTTATCAGGTGTACATTGTTACAATAAGGCCACTGGATTTGGTGGCACTGGGATTTACTTAAAATTGCCAGGTTTAACACAAACAAGAATAGTGGATTCCTATATGGATTATACTGGCATTGTGGCAGAGGATCCTGTTCAACTCCAAATTTCAAACACTTTTTTTCTTGGAGATGCATTTATTAAATTGAAGTCTATAAATGGTGTTGTAAATGGAGTTAACATTGTGGACAATATGTTCTCTGGGTCTAATAAAGGGATTGATATTGTTCAATTGGACCAATCTAATGGACCTTTCAAGACAATTGATCAAGTTGTGGTGGATAGAAATAATGTTAAGGGGATGAATCTTAAGGCTACTATTGGAAATGGTGTTGTACAAGGGAACGTTACCTCATGGACCTTGGATCTTAATCCAATTCTTTTATTTCCTAACCTTATTAAAAATGTTCAGTATACTTTTTTCCATAGTGGGAACTCTTTTGTTAATCATGCTCTGAGAAATGTATCAAATAATCTGGTTCTGATTGAATCAGATGTGCAAGTTTCTGCAAGCGTTCACGTGGTGGCGGATCAAGGAAAATGATCATATTCGAGCAAAATCAAGAAAGAAGCTAGGGATGTTATATTATAAGTTTGATCAAAGATGATTAAATCTCTTGAATCATTCTTTTTTTCAAGAAATGTCTATGTTTACTCAAACTTTATTTCGAGCCAGGGAAAATTCGAAAAGTATAATCCGACAATACATGGAACATTTTTTTCTTGCCGGCTAAAGTTCAATGCATGGAAAGAATACTTTTTGATATCATTGTTTTATTTTTTATTATACTATATTTTTTTACTTTAGTCTCTCAAGAATAATGTACGTCTAGAAAAGAAGGACGGGTCTCATTCAAATATCCATATTAATCTTTATATGCCTAACTTTGAGAATTTGATTGTAAAGATTAGTTCATTTGATGAAATACAGTAGAATTTGATTGTAAGGACCAAGGATTAGTCCATTTGTTCAAATACGTACTCAAGAGCCAATTCGGATTTGTAGGACTTTAAAGTTTAAAACAAGGATTATTTGTGATTGTTCTGTAGATTTGAAACAATACTTGAACTTACTCGAAAAGATCTAGCCAAGAGGCCATTTTGAATCTTAAATTAGGCAACATGTCACTGTTTTTTTTTTTTTTGGCATTAGGGTTACGGATGTGTGGGCCCGGGTCACTTTACAATTTTTAAAAGTTTAAAACTTTAACCTTCTACACTTAAGTCCCTTTGTCTTGTATTAAAATATACAAAAACCAACTCTCTCTCTCTTCAGTTGCTTTTACTTTTTCAAAACGATTTCTCTCTTCAACTTCCAGCGCACTCTTCGTCTCTCCCAAGCTCGGATTCTTTCCGGGCGTCATTTTCAGGTAAATTCTTTTTTTTTTTGCAACTCCGACGGAGTATTTTGAGCTCTATATTGCCTTGGAAGTTGTTTTATTTTTTGTTTATCTTGATAAAACCTAATGTTCATAAAGTTTTAATTTTTTTAAAATTTTGGAAGTTTAGCCTTTTGTTTGTCAAAATATGTCTTATTTCTACTTATTTTGGTTGTCTCGAACTTGCTTTTTACTATTTCTGATTTTTTAAAAATACATCATCTGGTCTATTAATAGACTTTTGATCTATTATTGTTGTTTTATATCGTGACTCTATTATCTGTACGTAGATCATAAAGAACCGTTAAAAGTAGAGGAAGAGGAGGGAAAATAGTCAGTCGTCCTAAAATAATTCAAACTTGTTCTGATGTCAATTTTAATGATTAAAAAAAAAAGAGGGCGAAGAAGTACGACGAGATGGAAAAAGAAGAAAAAAATGTAGAATATGATAACGAGGCCTACTCAGACCCATGGATCAGAATGATGATCATAGTGTGGCTGGTAGTGAAGGAGATAGAGTTGAGGGTGATAGGTATATTTTTTAGGATGGCTCAAAGGAGTCTGATGACGATGAAGATGTTGATCCTCTGTCATTGTCATAATGTGCAAAGACAATCAATGTGCAGAAGTATGGTTTGATTAATTGACTGGATGATTATGATGCTTTTTCAAGTAAAATTTTCAGTTATGAGCAGGCTAACCTTGTTAGAGGAATTTAAACAAGTGTTGAAAGATCAAAAAATCAGAAAATTGTTTAAACATTCCTGTTTTGATCACTTTAGAAAGGTCTTTGAACACTTCATCAAATTTAATGGACTAATGATCTATTATCTGCTTCTTCGTCATGTCGTTGAGAAAAAAACATGAGATGTGATTCTTGGTGAATGACAACCCTGTGTGTTTTGGCTTAGGGAGTTTGCTTTGATCACCGATTTCGATTGTGGATCATATCCCAGCAAATCAAGAGAGAAGAGGGCACTAAAAAAAGGCGGCTTTCTGCAAAAAGGTTATGGGAAATAGGAAGATGACAACAAGTAGGCTATTGGGGGCTATTAAAGGGTCCAGATTAAACAAAAAATAAAAATTTAAATATTTTCTTATATGATTTTTGCACACAATCTTGCTTGCCAAAGATGTGGCCAAGGTTGTGGATCATGATTTCATTAAAAATGGTGGACGATTTGGAATTATTCCAGGGATATTATTGGGGAAAGAAATCCTTTGATCTCACATTGGACTACTTGAGGAACAAGGTAAACGTTTCAAGGCTCCAGCAAGTGCACGCTGATAAGAAGACTGCATCATATGCTCTGTATGGCTTTCCATGGGCTTTCATGGTAAATATTATTAATTACTGATGTAGTAGAGTATAGACTGTGTGTTATTTATTTTTACACTCAGTGATGATTTGTGTGATTACAGGTCGGGGCATATGAAGTTTTTCCCTCACTTGGAAGGAATGCTGGTAAATCAGATGCGGTTCCTTTTTCTATTCGTACGATTCTTAGGTGGCACACCATAAAAATAGAGCAATTTAGTGAAGGTGGTCTATTTAGAAATGAAACGGGAGCTTCAAATGTATAATTTTGGAGTGTATTATCAATTTGTTTGCAAACATAGAAGCTAAATGTTAATGTTTTATTTATTTGTAGGTTTTGCACCATTACATCATCCCTACAGTGCGTGAGATGGAGCAAGATAACATGAAGAACTTCTAGCCATATAATGAAGAGGAGACTAATCCCATCATAGATAACTTGAAGCGTGAACTGAAAGGCATGACTGAATTGCATTAATCAAAGCATGCCCCGAAGGCTCCTAGTAGGTTTGCAAAGGAACCCTGTGAGGCTTTTGATGTAGAAGTTACTAATTCTAAATATATTAGTGGTAATTCAGTCGCAAATGATAATGGGGGATATGATGGTGCTGGGACATCTAAAGATCGGGCTGAATCAAGTGGGGGTCAATCAGTGCAGTTGGAGCAGGAGAAACTAAAGCAACATGTGGATAGGATGAAGGAGTGTTTTAATACCATTGTCTCTTACGTGGAGAGGGGGAATTCTGAAGGAGCGAGAAAGCGAAGAAGAAGAAGAAGGAGAGGACTCTCAATAAGAAAGGTGAACAATTTGAATTTCTTTTTATTGTAATTATGTTGTATATGATATGTATTATTGTTAATTATGTTAAAAAAAAATATAGTGCAAGCACCTCAGCTAAAATTTGACATCATCCGTAGTCCAGTTGTTGAACTTGAGAAGGTTGATGTCCCTGTTGCTGAACCTGAGAAGGTTGTCTCTGTGCCAGTTGCTGAAGTTGAGAAGACACAGAGGTCATTGTGTCAGCTGCTCCAGATGAGAAGACAACAAATGTCACTGCTCAAGTTAATAGCAAGGTTGTTCAAAATGAAGTTGAGGGTGATAGTGAAAAGCTTGTAGAGGACGTTATCACCCAGATTAATGCTTCTTTAGACAATTAAGTTGGTATTTGAGTTGTCACAAATAAGTAAAATTATTTTGTGGATGTGTGGTGGTGGATGACAAACATTCACTAGTAGTTGCTAATTTTGCTAATTATGACTGATTTAACAAACAATACACTTAGGTTGCTTTTTGCTTTTGAATTGTAGCATTTTTATATATGATTGTTCTTACAAGTTGTAGATTTCATATATTTTGGGTGCACTTAACTATTTTCAATCTAATTGTGCTTTGTTAGTATTTTTAATTTGAATGTGCTTAAATATTTTGAACGTGTTCAAATATGTTAAGGATAAATATGTTAAATCCTTTTATCTATAAGCTACAATCATAATTATTATCGACTATGAATAAAAAATTTATATGCAAATATAATAGAGACGTTGAGGAATAACAAATATATATATATATATATATATATATATATATATATATATATATATATATAAATAGAAGTTGCTTCATATTGTTCATACTTGTTCACACAAAATGTTGGTGCCTCAATCACACTCAATCATATTGTTACGTATTTTCAAATAGCAAACACGACTAATAATTCAAACAACAGCCTTCTTAGTTCATTCTCTTTTACTTCAGTCATCATCTGCCTTTGTTTTAGTTCATCCCTCTCTATCTCGGTATCTCTCAACATAACTTTCAAATTATCTCTCTGTTCTTCATATCTTTAAACAGTAACTTAAGCAAATTCCTGTCCTCTTGAGATTCTCTAAGTCTAGTCAGTAATTCAAACTTGGCTACACTTTTAGATGTTGGTGTCGCAGATCCTCCTGGGCTACTTCATTTGAAATTTCTTTGGCAGATTTGCTACTATATTGGGGTGTGACTCAATAAACCTGAAATAATCGCAACCACCATAATCCTAAACAAAACACTCATTAATTAGATATTTTTCTACTAACAAAATGAAAAGCGCATACCTTGAGAATTAGAAACTCACAGTTCCAACTGCACAATTAAAGTATCTGCAGCCTGAATTTTTTGGGGTGCGTGATGTCTTCAACTTAATGTATTCACCACAGAAATAAATATCGGGATCTTGTGCTAGAGATACTAGAGATGTTTTGAATAATTGATATATTTTGGGGTTTAAAATGGAGGAGTTTGAAAAATATTTTGGGGTTTAGCCTCCGCTTTTGTCTGTCGGTATGACGAGTGACTAGCTATGTGGCTATCTAGGGAGTTAAAAAAACGAAAATTGATTTGTTGTACTAAATAAATAAATAAAATCAAATGTTAAAAGTATTAGTACTCCATAAAACCCATACTAGTCCTATATTTGTTGTTTTAGTGTAAATACCGAATGAAAGGCATTCGTTTGACCTATTTGTGCTTGATAAGAGAAAGGAATATTAGTAAGTTGAAAGAACAACTCGGGTTATTCCATTAATTCAACTACTCCTTTTCCCCTTTACTACTTTTGATCATTTAAGCTAATGTATGCTTAATTAAAGAAAAAGCCACAGTCCGAATATTTTTCAGCTAAGCCGATACGTATTTGTTATTAATGAGCAAAAGACATGCTAAAAAGAGGCACTCATGTGAAAGTAACCTTTGATTTGTAAAGTTAATAATAATCAAAGGAAAGATGCTATGAAATGAAATTACGACTCTTTAGTGTCCGCTTAGCTAAATGTTCCATTGTTTAGAAAAGTGTCTGTTTTATGTAAAGATAATCTTTTCTTAAAAGAGGCAAAGGGAGAAAGAATAAAGGAGGGTTTTCCCCCTTTGTTAGACCAACAAGTCTTTGTTTTTCTTCTACTTTTTTTTTCTCCTTTTGATTGCCTTTTCTTTTTCCTATTTAATTATTCCGTATTTACCAAAGTTTACAATGAACTCCGGGTAATTGTTTAAAATTCACAAGTGAAATTCGATGACATTGTCATGAAATTTCGTCTATGAAATATGAAAATCCATGACAATGGCTATTTTTTTAAAGAAATGACTGAAAAGTTATGGGCCTATTTTTATGTCATGTAATTTGTTTGTCTTTTCTTCACAAAGGTTGTGTCAGAAAAGGACTACCTTATTTGCTCAACCCATTGGGCTACAGAGCTAGTACTCCTTGATACATTTCATGCTCAAGCCCAAAATGACGGTCCATATTTTTAAGGATCCATTATCTTGTTCCCCCTGTTTTTGTTGCAATAACCTGAAAAACACATGATGTTCTGTCTTTTACCCTTTCTTGCCCCATATATCGATTTTTTAATGGTTGTGCTTCTTAAATACCAAACTATTCACATGTGAATTGGTGAATAAATTTGAGGTAAAAGGGGGAACACTAAGAGCATCCGACACATTTCCAGGCGATAGGCATCTAATTGAACTATGGTCACAAGATTCTCCCAAGCTTCATAAAGACTACATTTCCAACCATAGTAACATTTTCGATCGACGGGACCAAAATGTCGCGATTCGATACGATGGCATTACGTTCCGTGACATCCTCTTCGACTCGGGTTATTGGTGAGGAGGAGGTCTATATGTCGTTGACTCCACTAGAATTCGCGAGTTGCTTTTTCGTGCACTTTAGTACGGAAAGAGTTCTTGTTCAGAGGGGCCACGAGACCTTTATATCGAACACTTTTATGGGCCAACATCCCACAGTTGGCGGTGATGGAGGTGAGAGGGATTTCTCAGGAGTAGCCATTGATCTTACTAGCAATGACAATGACATTACTGATGTTACCATTTTCTCATCAGCCTTAGGGGTGAGGCTAATATTGTCACAGGGTACATTGTTACAACAAAGCAACATATTTTGGTGGGGTTGGGATATTAGTTAAAGCATCCCAAAATAGGATAGATAATTGTTACCTTGACTATAACTATATAGTCATTCACATCTCAAATGGCTATTTTCTTGGAGAGGGTAACGTTGTGTTAAAAGCGATTAACGTCGAATTTTAGGACTAAACGTCATTAACAACATGTTTAGTGGAAACCCTTCAAAAATGACTCCAATTTTGAATTTGGATGAACAGTTCACTGATATTGATCAAGTTGTTATTGATCAAAATTATGTTAATGGTATGAGTTTGAAGTCAACTGCTGGAAAATTGACTGTTGCTGGAAATGGGACAAAGTGGGTAGCTGATTTTTCTTTAATTCTTATGTTTCCTAATAAGATAAATCATGTGCAATATTCATTTTATTCTAGAGGAGGAGAGGTTGTTGGATTTCCAGCACATGATGTAACAAATGTATCGAGTAATGTTGTGGTTATTGAGAGTGAAAAACCAGTGGATAGAGTGGTGT
Organism: Anisodus acutangulus; assembly: GCA_029783415.1. Classification (NCBI taxonomy): domain Eukaryota; kingdom Viridiplantae; phylum Streptophyta; class Magnoliopsida; order Solanales; family Solanaceae; genus Anisodus; species Anisodus acutangulus. The sequence goes on from CM056501.1 coordinate 30,495,635, forward strand.
CAGTTTTTGTAGACCAACATAATGGTGTGGGTGAAAAGAATTTTCTCATGTGAAAACCAAGCCATTGGAATATTGTTTATTGTTGTTATTTAATTTATTGTTACGATATATATATTTTTTATTTTTACGGGATGTCTACAATCTACCACTCATATTAAAGTTTGATTAAATTCGTATTTGCATCCAGAAATTCCTCCCTAACAAAGGTGATTTACTCAATCCTTGATATAATATGCTTTCTTATACTTAATGTTGAATGTCTTTTAATAGAAGATTATATCATTGGGTTTGATAGTTATTACTATAATTAAGTTGTCATTTATAAAATAAAACTTAGGCTAAGTGAAATTATGCTCCCAAAAAGAAGGAAACTATGCTCATAATGTTTAAGAGTAATTTAAAGACATCCAAACACTAGTAGATATAATGGGAATTGCGCCTTTTCCTTTTGTTAAAAGCAAAAGCAGTTGGTGATCACACATCTTAATTTTCCCACTCCACATCGTCCTCTTTCCTTTTTCTTTTCCTCTTTAAGAAAACTTATTTAGAATCCAAAAGAGGAAGAAAAAAGTGTTGGATAAGGCAATAATTAATTATAATGCAATTTACAATCCATATATGAGTCGGCCTATTAGAAGAAGTTGCAACTTAATAGTTGCAAATGTAGTACGCCTTCGTATTATAGTCAAACAAACTTGCAATTTAGTAATTGCAACTCCATTCTAATGCACTACTATATAAGGTTACGATTCCGCAAAGTAGGGAGTCCCTTTTTTTTTAACGTTTCTTTTATGGTCCACAAGGTATAGGACTTGAGTTCCACATCTCTATTACAAGATGTGGGGTTTATAGTCTTAGGTTCTCCCCTTCAACAACTAACGTTTGGAGTGTGGTTCTCTCTGAATTATATAAATTTTTCATTCATTATCTGGTATTTGTTTTGAGGTTTCAATTAATTTAAATTTGTGCCGCATAAGGTTCAACGGTTACCACAATAATTTTTTTCATTTTCAGAAATTGGCTCGATGTCGTCACTGGTTAAGGATGAGTGATATCTAAAGTTCTTAAACGAAAAACACTTGATATAGAAATCAAGTCAATTTACTTCTGAGTATTGAATATTAGTTGGGCGTCGGAAGTATCTTTTCTTTCTTTTACTTTATCAAATTTTGGTAGATTAGAGCCACATAATGTGGCTTGAGCTTAATTTGATCCCACATTCCAAAAGTGTCATAAAGCATTTAACAATTTTGACCATTCAGGTTTCCCAAAAAGTCATAAATTAATTATGTGACCATATGGTTAGTTACATCGTTGTGAATATTGTCACTGCCGTTACTTGATGAATTTTGTATTTAGACAAACATCCTTAATATGCTTTGACCATTGTCGTTTTCTACGTAGTTTTTTTTCTTCTTCTTTTTTGGCTTTATTTTCTTTTTCTTGCTATGACCAATTAATAATCATCACATTGATTTACTTGCACTAATGAAATTTGTACCACCAATCATTAAACCATTAAAATGTAGAGTTAGTACTACCTTTAATTAGATCTCTCGTAGGACATCAATGGTATATGTGAAAGTATGTATGTCCTAGAGACAATCTATATTAGGAACAAAAATATACTTGAACACACATTTGCAATTATTGAATTATTGTTTGATTGTTTGCAATTATTTATGTATGTGCTTCCCCAGAGCTTATACGTTGTCATTAATAGAGTGAGATATTAATGATAGAACGTAACTCTCAAAATAGCATCGACTAATGATCATCAAGAATGGGATATCGATGATATGCTATAAGTCGACATGTGGTCTGCATCACATTCTTGGAGAATGTAGTATGTCTCACAGCTACGAGTAATGGTTACTCGTGATGGACACATGGATAATTTGGAGAAGTATTGATATACCCTGCCGATAAACTATTTGTTATACATGTCTATAGTGTTATCGGTGTGTGGAATATAAATGTCCTTTGACATGAGGTCAATACGCACCTTGTTTACAGAATGGTGTACTTTGACCAAGTTCTAAGCTTAAACTCCTTCTGGAGAAGATACGACTTGTGTTGGGTGCATCAGGATGTAAATCAAGGTGGTAGTTGAGCCAAGAATATGATTCATTCCTCAATTGGAAATTCGAGAGAGCCTCAACTTCTCAATGTTATTAGGTTGACTAAAGTCACTGGCCAGTGCTAGAGACATATTTAGAATATGGTCTAGATGTCAACTAATAAATGTGAGATAAAGTGAATAAGTCATTTGGATAGACACTTGGCAAATCCTAAGCTTAATCGAGTGTGTCGCGAATGAAAGGAATTTATGGTTCCGCGTAAAGGTTAAGTTTGTTGGATTCATGTAAACGTACTTCACATATTGAGTTCGTCATACGACGCAGTCTAGAGTTTCGTATGGACCTTAATTAGATTAATGTCGATATGTGAAGGCCTATAGGGTCACACTATATGCGATTGTTTCTTCGATCTAAGAGTGTATTGACGGTAAGGTGTTAGATTTATAATAATTATGGAATATTTATATTTAATAGAAATTACTTAATTAAGTCTAATTGAATTTCATATTTAATTAAATGTGTTGGATATATTATGGGTACTCGGACAAATACAGGGAAGCAATTGGGCCAGAAATTACTGGCCCAAAATTGGAACCTTGGTCGTCCATTGGGCGTGTGAAGTGGACCAGCTGGGCTGGTCCACTGAACATTAACATGGGCCCAGGTTTTCCTGTTTTATATATATTTAGGTTTTGTCCTGAACTCCTATATATACAATACATACCCCATAATTATAAAGTTACAGAAAATAACTTCTTAGATCCTAAAGCAAGATTTTCTAGCTTTCTTGAATAGGAAATACGCTGGAGTTAGATCTTGCAATCGAGAAAACAAATCGCGTGGATACCTTAGAGTTGAATCCCGCGTACGAAAACCTGTAAGTTTTCTTTTATCATGTTTTGAACATACAACATGATTATCGTATAAGTCATGCCAGGATTGTTGTTGGGTAATAAATTTTAAACTTCCGATGTGTTTACTATGATTTACGAACCCAACAATTCCCTACCATATGCTTCCAAAATTTTAATATTTTTGTATTATTGATATACTTGACTACCTCTCTGAACATATCCATTCCTGACCATCAAAAATATTATAATCTCTTGGATGAGAACAAATAATGTTCTTATTTCTTTTCTTATACCTTTTTGTGGGAAGTGGAGGGGGTTTTGGGGAGGGGGGGGGGGGAGGAGAGGGGGTGTTCCAAACATTGTTTTTCTTTCTTTTTGATAACATAAACAAAAAAGGCTAGACAATGGATAATCAACTAGCCACATCCTAATATATATCCTATGCCGCCACTTCACTTTTTTTTCCATCTCTTTAAAACCATTGAATTAAGTCTCATTTTTTCACTCCCTCATATATATCTTATTCATGTCTCCTAAGCTACAACCGCGGTTGAAGCTTTATCCCTCGAATTAAGATCATCAGAAAGGAGAGATTGTTCTAATTCTTGAATCAGGACTGACGTTTTCTTTACTTAATTCTCGATGGCTAAACCACTACCTCCAACACAAAGCCCAATGAACCTAGATCCTAAAATCCCTTTTCTTGATCATCAACCACATAACAATGGAAGTACACTAAACTTCAACATGGCAGTGATCATTGCAGCCCTAATATGTGCTTTGCTTTGTGCTCTTGGACTAAACTCCATGTTACAATGTGTGTTTCAATGCACTCAAAGGACTATCTCTGAGCCAGTTGAATGGGTAGCTTCAAAGAGAGTGAACACTGGGCTTAAGAAGAAAGACATGGTTGCTTTGCCAACATCTACTTATAATACAAATTCTTCTTCATCAATTTCAAGCACATCATCATGTGCTATTTGCTTGTTGGATTTCATGGATGGAGAGAGAATTAGAGTTCTTCCTCAATGTAGCCATTCTTTCCATGTTGCTTGTGTTGATAAATGGCTAATCTCACATTCTTCTTGTCCTACTTGTAGGCTTCATCTCAAGTCTACCAATTGTTTGGGAATTCTCACAGCTCTTTAAATTGTCTTATGATAAACTATGAGAGTTGTTTTTTTAAACACTTTCATCTAAGGGATGGAATGTTGATGTTTGATTTTGCTTTGATAATTGTTGTGCTAGACACTTTGTCATTGTAACAAAAAGTTGATACAATAAGTTATTCTTGGTAGACTATATTGTAGGAAAAGCACTTCGAGTGTGTTCATACTACGTAGATGAGGCAATGACGGTAAGGTGTTAGATTTCCGATTAAAATGTCAACTCTATATTTGAGGCGTATTGAGGATCGAATATTATACTTTTAGAATACAATATATTAATCTATCATAATCCTTGAATCAAAATTTTAGAATTTTTCAAACTATTTGCTTATAAAATTTATTGAATTTGGAGCAAATTTAGCAATGAAATGTAAGTTGCACAGAAATAGTCGAAAATTGTAACTTTAGTTACAATAGTTAAGTGTTATTATCGATGAAACAACAAGCAACAAAGCACATACCACTAATACTGAAAGAAAGACTACCACATGATTAATTAACTTTTTTTTTATCACAGTGCCTTCTCTTTTGCAACTTTTGGACAATCTCCAATTAAAGTATTTCAAATAAATGAAGTATTATTTGTTACTTTATTAGATTAATTATCTTATGTGTCTAGTTCATTAATTAATCCAAAGAATCATAGGTGTACCAAGAAAATAAAAAATATTAAAACGACGTCTTTATCCACCATCAACATAGCTTTTGCAAGCGTTTGTTGCATTTTAGTCGATCAACTTGATAAATAAAAGTAGAAGTAACAATCACAAATTAAAGGTACTGTTTATTGGGATTATCCTCCCAGATATTCTTTCTTTTCTTATCTCAAAAAATATTTGAAAATTGATATTCCAATCACTTCTGGCATGTATACAAGTATACAATAACATATCCAGTATAATTTTTATTTGTGGGATAGAGAAGTTGTTTCCGATAGACTCTCGACACAATGATATATTACCAAAACTTGCTAGAAAGAAGAAAAAAACGGCAGCAAAGTGGCAAGATAAAGCTTTTTAAACAATTTTAAAACTTATCAAAAGGGTAAGGATATCTAGAAAACCTAATATTTGACAAACCAGCAACCTCAACTTTGGCTTGGGTAAGTGAAGCCCACTCTTAGTGTATTCTCACTTTGTTTTGTTTTTTTATATTGCCTTTTCATATGTCATTTCCTTCCCCTTTTATTTTCCCCCTATTTGTCGTTTCTCTTTGTTTATGTTGTCAACTCACGTATAGATTGTCTAGTTAAAGTGAGAATAGAAGTTGATAGAGTGACATGTTTAACATGATGACTATATAATGCACAATTGACACCCAAATGGAAACTCTTTCTTCCCCTTAATTAATTACTTTAGGAACTGAGAAATAACTCTTGAAAGTTCAACATGCACACCTTATAAGTTATAATGTAGACTCTACTCAGGTGATGGAATCATGATTTTCATTAAGGGATTCGAAACATAAAAAATAAACACACGAGCAAGTTAAATAATTTTGATCTTGTATTTATAATATATTTTTAAGTAAAAAGAATATGAATGAACCTGATGAGTTCTTCTAGCTCCGTCTATGCTCTCACTTAAATTGAATTAATATGGTAACACTGGTTTCTATCTACTTTTGGAAATACAACGGAGAACAACTCAAGGGAAAAAGTAAGCATCTATAGTTATAGCAAATTTCCCTTTACTCCTTAAACGTAAAAAAAAGAAACCTCTTTACTCCGGTTAAATCTCTCTCTATATATATATGTGTGTGTTTTGAATTTATTAAATTGTTATTGGATTATACTGTTGCTAAACCAATCATGAATACCAGGGGGGAAATAAGATACCGATTGTCACTGTCAAGGAAACGTTTACGGATAGTTCTACTTTCAAGAAGGTTGAGTCTAATCTCTGAGAGTTTTAGTGGGAATTTTCAATCTACAATCATTATACAGGGATCTAAAATTTGAACTTTATGAATTCGGGATTCAGAACAACCACCTCAAATACTAACAACTAATTCTGAATTTGATTTTATACATATTTAGTAAACAAAAATTAACACAAAAATATAACATGGGATCAAAGCTACTGAATTCTACCGAACTCATATACTAAGCCTGCATCCGCCCCTGGTATTAGGTCTCAATGTTTTAAAAGTATCAAACTATCATGCAAGTTGGCAAAGATAGAACGTACGGGCCAATCTGCAGACCCTTAAATTTCTTTCTAATTGGCCATTATGAAGTTTCCACCACAAGTTCACACCCGATACAACAAGAGTCCGTACAATTAGAACTTAGGGGTGGCAAATGATATAATGGATTACAAATGGACCAAAACTAATTGTTGGACGTGACTATTTGTCTTGTTCATGTGGATTGTTAATGAGATATCAGCTAGTCTACTTGCTAAGCATAGTAAATAAATCTGATGGGTATGTCACATTGGTTTAAAGATCTATCAAATCACAATACAAAAATCTTCTGAATATAGTTCACAGAAAGATAATCACGAGCAGTTCAAACAAATGAGATCCAAGTCTAATTTTTTGACAGTCATTGACAATCAGAGGTACTGAATGCTTAATCTCAGTCCTAGATCATGCAACTTCCTTACAGACACACAATATTGAGTCATGTTGCCAGAAGATATTTGATCCCAACCAATAAAAATACCGAAGTGCATCACGGTTCATTAATACATGTACTTACTATAAAGACACTTAAAACTGTTCAGCAGAAACCTTACAATTCATGGACTCAGCGGTCCTAGCTATGCAATTGCCAAAAGAGAAAAGGAGAAAATAAAGTTGCATTTTCAAGAACATATGATTATTCATCTCATATTAGACAATCACTCTGACAGCGTTATGGTACAAGACTATGCTTGATCACGGTTTACAACACAACTAATGGTCACTACATTCTACCCAAAGAAAACACGCATATTGCACGCGTATCCAACCGTTAGACATAATACATCTTCATCCAACTTGATCCATAAACTACATTTTACACACTGAAACTCACCACATAACATGAAAAAGTGAGGAATCCTAGTCTTCATCTTCACCATCGTAGTATTCTTCATCATCGTCACTGCTCCCGTAATAATAATCATATTCATCGTCATCCTCTTCTTTGTCATATAGAAGCCCCTTTATACTCTTGGTCCTCATCTGTTCTTGAATTCGGTCTCTTATGACAGTCCCCTGTTGAAATCCCAATAAGTATAATCACAAGTGCAAATGTAAAGCACTCTCATTTGTGTGTGTGTGAGGTGCTAAATTTTTATCTGCCTGGAAATGTAGGGGATTGAACACCAGATAGAGACAAGAGGAGAAGACATGGGAAGGAGGAGGGATGGGGAAAATGGCAGAGAGATCTAACCATTTTGTGGCAACCCTCTTCAAACATCTCAAGGAAGCCAGCAACCAATCTATCAGCATTTTCCACCCAAATATTTCGATGCTTTGCTACTGTTTGTATCTGCAACAAGTAGTCTTTTTAACATGTTTTGCTAGAAGACTAGAAATAGCTTAGACTGAAAGAGTGATGGTTCTTCCATGATGACAGGAATCCGTCTTATGTTCATTTTATTAACATACGAAAGAGCTATCAGAACTGCTACATATTGCTCCATTTTTTGCAACACTGAGTTACAAAAGATATTGTAAAAAGAATCATGGAGAGCTTTCTTTACTCAGAAACCTAGCATATCAGATGAAAAGTAGCATCTTCTATCATAGTTTAGCTCACTCTTCAGAAAATTGCAACTTCCACCGTCCCCACCACCCAAATTCTACGAGGTGATAAACTATTATGAATACTTCCTCCATGCCAATTTATCTGAATGTGTTTGACTGGGCACGGAGTTTTAAGAGAAAAATGAAGACTTGTGAAACTTGTGGTCCAAAATAAGCCATTTCAATTTTTGTGGCTATAAATCATTTCATTAAGGGTAAAATGAAAAGTTTGAAGTTAAATTGTTACCAAATACGAAAAGATGTCATTCCAAACAAAAGAAAAGAGTGTCACATAAATTGAGATGGAAGGAGTAGTAAATAATAGAACAGTACCGAGGAAAATTTACCGAGAAGGTAGTACACATTGCAACACAACATTAACCATAATCGGATGTAAGCTCAATCATAGAAATAGATATATATGCAATCAACCGAGCTGCATCGTAATGGGGAAGCAAACCGCAAAAGCTCGTGAACACTTCATTACAGGTTGAGTAAATTACTTATACTAATTAAAAAGCTCCAGGCCTCTCAACAAATGACACCATACCAATGTGGAACCCAACAAGGTCAAATTTGAATTTACACAGGAGTATTGCATTAAACAAAAAGAACCATCCACCTACTAAAACAAATAATTTTGTCAGCAAAGATATCTACTGAAGCATCTAAGACTAATTGGACATATCACCCTACTCGAAGGAACAGCAACTAAATGCACAAGCACTGATCCAGGCTAATATAGTTAATATGAAAATATGGATAGCTATTGTATTTGTATCCAAGTTCCTATGCATGACATAATGTGAATGCTTCATCTCCTTGGGCGCAAACTTGACCTTATGAAATGCTGTCAGCTTAAAATATAAAGGATCTAATAATACGAGAACCTACAAGAAAATGACAGTTGCACAGAGATGATAAAAGATTAGAACACCTAACACTGATGTATAATGTTGATATTCCATTATACCCATTATAGGATGTGCTAAAGCAAGCCACCTACACTTCATAATATTCACATCTTATTAATTGTATCCTCCAATTCAACCTTACCTTATATACCATCATATTGTTTCCATGCTACCCTTTCATTGCTCAAAGTGTCATTTGCACAATGTTTTCTATGTGTTCTAAATGTTTTCTGTGGAAGAGAAAATGAAACAAATAGCCACTTATTTACCCATTGCAAAGTTACCAGTACTCTGTGGCAGCTATTACTGAGTATGAAAAGGCTCAGATGGATAATCACTAGGAGAACTGCTGAGTTGTTAGCATGCTGGAATGATCCTGGCAATTTTGAGAGGCAGAAGAGATGGAGTATTATTCCAACATGCATCTGGTGGACAATATGGAGGAAAAGGAATGCATTGTGAAGATGCAGCCAACTCAACAGAAGATTAAAATGATTTTTTTTTCATTTTTGGTGTAAAGAGGGCCTAGCATAAGATGTAGATCAGTAGTTGACATTATTGGGTCATTGTAACTAGTTAAGGAATCGGTTCATGTTTTTTGGGGTTCCTGTAACTATGTTTCTCTTAGCACGGTCTTTGTGCTGAGAGGAATACTCTTTTGATACTATAAAATATGTTACCTTGTTCAAAAAATAAAAATAAAATGACATTTGCACAAATAATAGAGGACAGGGATCTTAATATCCTTTCCCCTTTCTTTTTCCAGATAATTGCCAAAATATATTCACAAACCACATATACTATGGAGATTGGAGACTCTTCTGAGTTCTAACAAGCTTGTATTCTAAATGAAAAAATGAAAAATATCATTAGAGTTTGTAAGTCAACTAAAGAAGAGTATACCTTCTCTTCCACTTTCTCTTGTTGTTTCTTTACTCTCTCATGCAACTTCTTCAAACCCCTGTTCACTCTCAGCCTTTTTTCCTACAAGAGGCAATAATGAAGTTAATACCTGGCAAAGCAAATAATGAAAGGATATGTAAAGCTAATGCTAGCAGAAAGTCTACATCATCCAATTAAAACATTTTTTTCCTGAGAAAGGTAAGGTATAATTACATCACCCAATTAAAACACTAAAGTGTATACCTTCACGTAGCTCAGACCAAGATCCGTTCTTGAGTATCCTCGGTCCAAATTGCGCATCACATATTCATTGTAATCTTTTACAATCCTCATTATTAAATCTGAAGTAGATATTCCATCAGTCCGCTTGGTCTCCAAAAACTTACCAATGGACTTAACCTAATAACACAGGTTTTCACAATATTCACGTTACACATGGCTTCAGCATGCATTAAAGAGTACAAATCAAACTAGATATCTTATATTGATTAATAAAGGATCAACAATGAGCAAATAAAGAATGAATTTCATACAGCATGTCAAAAAAGATGAACAAGTTGCAAACTACCCTGGTACATGCACACAAAAACATTGTACAGACACAAACTAAATTGTTTAAAAGAAACATTTAAAGAATAAGGTAGAAAGTCTTGTATGATAAAATGAAGTTCATTTTGGACTTACATACTCGTAAACATCATTTCCAGCTCCACTTGCATCCGCATAACTGACGTGTAGAGACAAGAAGATTAAAATTAAAAGAAAATATCTCTGAACCAAAATAAAACACAAAAGAAACAAATAAAACAACGCATATCATACAATGCAGGAAGACCTTAAATTAGTTATGTAAAGCTATGCCATCTTAAAGTAAAATAATACTCTCTCCGGATAAAAAAGAGTGTCCACTTAGACTTTATTTTTTGTTCAAAAAGAGTATTCACTTACCAAATCAAGAAAAGAATTGACCTTACTTTCCAGATTTGCCCTTATTAAGTGTTTAGGTGACCAAATACCAATACCTATTTAATTAGAGGCATTTTAGTCAAATTACCTATTTTTGCATAGGAGTTAGTATTTTCTTAAGGGGTGTGCAAATGGTTAAGTGGACACTCTTTGATCCGGAGGGAGTAATGAATATAATGAATAAGATAAGGAATATCAAAACCTCGTCTAAATATAGTTCCAAGGAAACGAGGACCTTATGCAAATCAAGAGAAGTAAAAACTTTATGGGCCATTTAGCCTTACGGAAGAGCATCATGTGCCACATAGTCAATCCGATGTTTCTCAATGAACTCCGGGGTAACAACCCAAGGCGCATCTGGAATAACTTCATCAACCCATCTGCATCAATGCATACACAATTAACCTAATTGAAAATGGGGACAATATAGCACCATAACAAAATTGAAGATAAAGGTGACATTAACCATTAGAAGCTACAGTATCAGAACCAATCAGGTCCCATGCATCATCCAAAAATTCCTGTTTACACCAAAAATAGAACAAAGAAAGACAATTCATCTTGATCTTCTGAATGGAACTGCTTTTGTCTTCATAATATTTTGAGTTCCCTTCTGTCTTTCTCACCATTTTTCTACCAACTCATTTCCCAATGACCAGAAGCTCAAGTGTAATTCTAGGCATAACCCAATTAACCCCCATCATACAAAAAAATAAGTGTCACAAATTTGTAGTTATTTTGCAGTGTAAGAACAAGTGAGCATTATTTTCTACTTCCTTCCAAAAAGAAACCACCTTGAGCAAACCTAGAAACCTCTTCTTTGTAAGTTCTCATGTGTTAAACATGTCCTTTTCACGACTAATCAAACAAAGTACGATACCTCTAAATTTTCCATTTTTCAGTAAGTCGTTTCGTGTTTGTTTTCTTCGTCATAATCAACTTATTTTCTTTGTAGTGTTGATTAGTTGTTGTTTATCTTGGGAGACTATTGCCCGCTAACGTAAAAACATATATATGGGACAATCTTATCTTAAAGACAGAGAGTCATCTCTCGACTCAGCCACAATTGTAACAATCCAGATTTAGTGTTTCTCGATTTCAGGTTATCAAAATTCAAGACTCAACAATCTTGCGAGAGGGATTTTGACCGTCCAAATGTGTTTCCAAGGCCACACCATAGACATTAGGTAAAAGTGCAGCATCCATGATATGTCTGCCCTTTATGAATGCCATTGCCAACTGATGATCATCAACTAGCTTCCAATAACAGTTTTCAATATGATCTTGTACACCCCCAAAATAGATATCACCTATATGAATGTTTTTCTCCCATTGTGTCATATCTATATCTTTAGCTAAGTCTGGATGATTTCAAGTAACTATAGGTCTTTCAACACAACTTCTTTTCATGTGATTTTAGTTTTAGGTAATTCTTCCCTTTTTAACGCCTTCACTCGACATAGTTTCATACCTACCATTTGATGCATCTATAGGTCGATGGAGGACATGACAAAACCATCTCAAGCGGTGTTCTCTCATTTTATTCTCAATGCACGCACCTTCTGGCAAACCGTCACTTTTAATCTTATCTAATCTTGTATGACCATATATCCATCTTAACATCATCTCTACAACACTCATCTTATGGCTATGTTGGACTTAAGCGTTCAAACATGCACTACCATATAACATTGCCGGTCTTATAATTGTTCCGTAGAGCTTAATATTTAATTACCAAATAAAACTTTTTCTTTATAATGGATATATCTAAGATATCAAACCAAAAAAGTTTCTTTTTTAAATACTTTGATAAATTTCTTATGGGTTCATTTTGGCTGCATGTTTAGCGTCAAATTAGCTCAACTTTTAGATGGGTTGACTTGGATTGCGCCCAAATTGACCCGACATGAGAATATGCCCAGCCCAAACTTGTCAAATGATCAGCTTTCAACATTCAGGAAATTCCACACTGATCGTCAAACTGGTTACATGTGTCACAAACTTGGTACACGTGACTTGTATGCACCAACTTGAAGAGGATAATTAAGTTTAAAAAGTCAAGCCCAGTGTAATGTAATAGTAGTCTCCCACATGGGTAAATATGCCCATGTAAATTATAAATTGTATCTATAAGAAAAGTCATGCATAAAACATTGGTCTTCACACATGCTATGTTACTCTCATCCTTGTGCCTCTTATTTCTCACAACAACAATCAAGTTTTTTATACAAAATATTGTGACTTCAACCATTCATCTCATTGGCGACCGAAAGGAAAATGAAAAGAACAAGAGAGAAGAGTAAACAAAAGGATGGACTTCAAAGACTAAATTACAGATAAAAATCATTTTAAAAATAAAAGTTACCCTCAATATACACAATATAAGAAACATCTACATGCAAATATAAGTTCATATGTCTGTGAACGTATACTGAGGAAATCAGACAAATGAATGGATCTCATTAGAGATACTTGATAATTTCAGTATTACTGAAGAAGAAAGATCATTTCATTAAGATCTGACTGAAAAGAAATGTTAAACTTTAAACAAAATCGACAAATCGATCGAACCAACCTGCAGTGGCGCAAAGATTCATAGCGCTCCTTTTCATTCATAACAGTTTTCCCCTTGTATTTGTGGGTGATTTCATCATTGCAGCATCCAACAAGAAGCTGAGTGTTGGGCAATCTACATTTAAGTAATGAATAATTCAGTCTAAGTAAAACGTATGTTCAATTTTCACAAATTCTTCATGGCTCTACAATCATACAACTAATAATATTCCAAGAAAAATTAAAAAAAGCAGCTTTATGCAAACACCTATTTCTTTTTCTCATTTTCCGGTCTAACTAGTGCACACCTTTAGATACCTTATATTCCCACCCAGGGGCGAATTTATATGCAATTTATGGGGCACGTAAATTCATAGTCTTTCCGAAAAACTAGGTATTTTATGTACATATTTTCTAGAATTGATCTAATATTACTTACTAGCACCACACTACAAAAAATTTAAATGGTGCACTTGATTGAAAGCTAAGTTATTTACCTAAAAGAATAAGGACCAATTCCCGGTCAATGCATTTTTTTCTCCTTTCTTTAGTAGTGTATCCATGTTCTAGAAATCCTATATTCGCCTCTCCACCAATACAAATATGGTTTACTCTTCTCACCGAGACTTACCCAGATGAGAAGGAATCAACCAGCTTTCCGATGGGATCCCTCTCATAATTGAACAAAACAAACCATTTTTGTATCCAGGTCTCTCAGAAATCCAGCATCGAATATGAAATACAGGAACTACAAAATCTGCTAACAATTCTAACATCATATAGTATTAAAACAATAAAATTGAAGGTGATAACAAATACATAACATACAGTTTCTTAGCTTGTTCGAGGGCGCGAGCATGGCCGAAGTGGAAGAGATCGTAGATGCCATCAGCGTAAATACGAGCGGGTCGATCTGTTGGCGGTGGATTCGGTTTCAACCGTCGCTGTGGCAGTGGTGGTTGTAATTGTAATTGTAATTGTAATTGTGGATCTTCGCCTCCATTCTCCATTCTTCTCTCTCTCTGTGTGCTCTATTGTATTGTTGTGCTTCCCGAAATGTAATCGTAACGTTTAAATTGGGAATAATCTCTTCTTTCCTTCCACACGGGGTACCCCCTGCGGTGCCCACTACTATTTACTTGTATTTTTTGGACCCAATATATTTTTATTTTAATGAATAAGGATTTAATACATATCAAAACTTTTTGACTTTTTTTTATATTATTTGAAACCTATATTTCTCGTGTGAATGTGAATTAATTAAGCAATTTGACACGGAATAGGACAAAGAAGTAGTAACTTATACAAAGATTTTATGCTCCTCACCACGTCTTGCGGTTGATGACATTGGTAGGTTATTAGATTGGTTGCTCTATTTAATAGAAGAATTAACAAAATAACCAATAGCATTGAATAATTTTAATATATCTAGACTTTTAAAATTAAAATTCTTATATTCTTAAAAATCCACATTTGTATGAGTATTTCCCGTATTGTTAGGGTATGAGTTTTTTTTTCTTTTTTGAAGAATTTTTAAAGAAAAAAACAATGAACATGTTTTTATCTCTTGTAATTTGGGGGGTTGAGTGGGGGCCTTCCGCTTCCTGCTTAAACAATTTTATTGTTTCGTTTACTTGTGTGTTGACATTTGACACTGACATTCAATTAGCTTTTAGTAATTAAATCACTAGCATTTACAAGGAATTAAGATGAAAAATTTTCTTGGAGCGGTCCTTAATAGGGTGAAGTAGAAGGAATAAGAGCACTAAATCTAAATGTAGGTAGGATTGTTGAAGTGGTATCGGCCTATGGTCATAATTCGTTTGAATTTCAAGAGTGGTTCGGTTGGGAAAAGTTATTTTGGAATTAGTTATTTCACTCACTATAATTCCGAGATAACTAATTTTAGAATTAATTATATCGCGATTTTATCCCAACCAAATATGAAATAGTTTCTCTCAAATTTAATCTCGGAATTAATTATCTCTTATTACTGGTACCAAATGAACCCTTAATGTACTCCATGAAATAATGACTATTTTATGATTTTACTTCATAGTTCAAGTTGATATTGACTTTTTATTGTTTTAAAGCAGTGTCAACCTATTACTAATACGCACATTATAAGAAAAAACTACTAAAATAGTGTTAGATAACACTCTTTGATAAAAGGTGTCTCTGCCTCTTAATAAGAGGCATAATCTTTAGTACTATTCCCTCCGTCTTAAATTATCTATTATAATTTTTAAAATAATTCTTTTAAATTATTTATTATTTTAAAAGTTTAAGATAAAAAAAAATCATTTCACTCTTAGTGGTTATTGTTCGTGAAGATTATAAACACCTCAATTATGAAATAATGTTATGATTATTCAAACACCAATAACGAGTAAAAAAGACTCATACTATTAAGGGACGTATAAAGAATTAAACTTTGCACTTTAAAGGTAAAATTGCATTCCATTAAGATTACATTCCATTAATTTATAAGTTGGTAATTACAATGCTAAGACCATGGTTAGGATTTTCGAAAAAGGAAAAAGAAAAAAAAAGCTAATCCATGGATTAAATGAAAGAATTTAATGAGGAAATGCCATAGCTATAACAGCAGTACCATCTTGAGATGAGAGCCTTCTTGAACCATGAGAAGAGGATATCCCATTTGTAAGAAGATATTCTCTTGGAGAGGTCCAACTTTAATATCCAATTAAATTATATAAACATATATAAAGAATTAAGAACTTTCTCTTATATCCAACTTTAATACTTCCATTTTGTTGGACCTTTATTTAACTTCAAAACGTTTAAGTTATCTTAGAAAAATGAATTGATTTACTTTCGCTCTTATCAGCTTGGCTAAATAGATCATCCCCAACTAAATACAGTCAATTTAAAATATGAGCACTTTCATTTCACTCCTAAATACAATAATGTTAACTGACTTTACTCTTTTTCCAAATAAAATTAACATTACTCCTAGTAAATTAGAGAGGTTATTCAATTATTATAAAGGTAAACATTTTATGTGATAGGGATAGCAATCACTTTCTCTTATTTATTACCCCATCCTTCAATTTGACCAATGCTGGAATCAGATACTATGACTTAGATTTGATTGTTATATATTAAAATTAAAACATGTATATACAAAAATTCTTGAGATGTTCTACCTTTCACTTACGATAAAAAGATTATATTCAGGAAAGTCTTATTAATCAAAGATTAGCTCCCACTCAACTTTGAGGATGCAAAATATGAATATTATCTTCTGGGAAAAAAATAAGATAGAAATTAGTAATCTAGTTGGCACAGTTGAAGATGCAAAATTAACATTCAAATTGTAATTTAAGATTATTACAAGTAAATAAAATTGTGACCCTCGTGTAGCAACAGTTGGATTTAAGTTAAGATGAATGAAAAATATTTCTGAAAAGTTACAACTTTTGAGTTGTACTTTTTCACAACTCTACTCAATGGCTATATAAATCTTGGCATTCCATCAGATTTTCCTTATGAAAATTTCAATCATCTTCTTCCTTTTTTTTACTTCAAATATCAAATATTTTATGTGTATGATTTATACCGTTTGTGACATTCGTCGTTCATCAGAGTTTGTTATACCGCTACACTGGTGAGTATAATTCATTTTATCCTGAAAAGATATATTCCAAACCCCGAGTACATTGAATGATAGAATATATGCAAATATATTCTTTTGATATAATTAATGATTTTGTATATCTGTAATTATTGTAGCAATATTTTGTATTAGGGGTGAATATTTGATTCCCGTAAGTATAGCCTAGGATGACTATTGTATATCATGTATATAAGCTAATTATATTAATGAAATCATCAAGAGATTATTCTCTTTCATGATATCAGTAGTCTAGGGCAAACTTTTTCCTTCTCCACCCTTCCGCCGCCATCTCACCTCGGCCGTCTCACCTCGGCCGTCCCTGCAATATTTTTCGCCGCTCTAATTTTTTATTCATCTTCCTCAATTATGTCTAACACAAAGAATACCTTTCATCCTGCTCTTGTAGTCTCCAACATCAAGAACAACATCTCTATCGTTCTTGAAATGGAGAACGTCCAATATGCAACGTGGGCGGAACTGTTTAAAATTCACGCAATGTCTCATAGAGTCCTCCATCACATCGTCAAACCGAAAAAGGCAAAGAGAAGGTGTCTTCCACCGATGATGAAATGGAGTTATGGGCAACTCTTGATGCTACAGTCCTCCAATGGATTTATTACACCGTCTCTACGGACCTCTTGCATACAATTATCGAACTCGACGCCACGACAATGAAAGCTTGGAATAGGTTGCGTGATATATTCCAAGATAATAAAAATTCTCGTGTTGTAACCCTTGAGCAAGAATTCTCTCACACAACTATGGAGGATTTTCCGAATGACTTCGCCTATTGTCAAAGGCTCAAGGAATTGTCGGATCAACTCAAGAACGTCGGTGTGCCGGTCACAAATGATCGTTTCGTTCTGTAGATGGTTGCGAGTCTCTCCGAGGCGTATAATGGAGTTGGAACTCTTCTTCGCCAAAGCAATCCTATCTCACCTTTCTACCAAGCACGTTCCATGCTCACCCTAGAAGAAGCAGGGTTGGCTAAAAAGGTCGCAACCGGAGCACATTCCGCCATGATGATGGCCACGTCATGAGACACCAGTGACTCTCAATCTTTCTCTAAAAATTATAATCAAAATCATAACAATGGTGGTGGCAAAAAGGGTCAAAACCGCGGCAGTGGCAAGGGTGGTGCCGGCGGCCAGCAGGGGTCCGGGCCACAGCACCCCTGGCAGCAGCCTTGGGCCAGTGGGCGTGGGGCATGCCTTGGGCCAGTAGGCAGTGTCTCATTTCGCCCTACCTTTATCCCACACAGAATTGGGCCAAACAGCAGCCGCAGACGGCCCAACATCGACAGCAACAAGCCTGGCAGCAGCCTGTCCTGCTTAGGCCTCAGCCATAGCAGGCATTCGCTGTTGCGGGCCCAACAGTCTCCCCGACCCATATGGATATCGAGGCAGCAATGCATACACTTGGGCTAAATCTTCCGAATATGAATTGGTACATGGACACCGGTGCTACTTCTCATATGACATCCGCGCAAGGTAATCTATCATCTTATTTTAATTTGAGCATCATGGCATAATTGTTGGTAATGGTCATTCAATTCTAATTCGTGGTTATGGTCACACAAATTTGTCTCCCTCAAACCCGCCTTTAACCTTGAAAAATGTCATTCATGCTCCTCAATTGATTAAAAATTTGGTGTATGTTCGGAAATTTGCAACTGATAACTCAGTTTCTGTTGAATTTGATCCATTTAGATTTTCTGTGAAAGATTTCTGGACGGGTATACATCTAATGAGATGTGATAGTCGGGGCGAGCTCTATCCCATCACCACAAAACAAGTCATACCGTCAACGTTTGCCTCTTTAGCACCTTCCTTATGGTATGCACGTTTGGGTCATCCGAGAGCGTCTGTTTTTGCCTCCCTTAAAAATAATAAATTTATTGAGTGTAATAACACTCGTAGTGCTAATGTTTGTCATTCTTGTCCGCTTGAGAAACATGTTAAATTGCCCTTTGTTGCCTCTAATTCTAGTACTATGTTGCCTTTTGATATTATTCATAATGATCTTTGGATATCTCCCGTTTTGAGCTCTTCGGGCCACCGCTATTATAGTTTGTTGTTGGATGATTACTCTAATTTTTTGTGGACATTTTCGTTATCTAAAAAGTCTGAGGTTTATTCCAAATTCCTATCATTTAGAGCATTCATCCGTACTCAATTTGAACAGAAAATTAAGAACATTCAATGTGATAATGGAAGAGAATTTGATAATAGGCCATTTAGAGAATTTTGTAAGGTTAATGGTATATCTTTTCGGTTCTCATGTCCACATACGTCATCACAAAATGGGAAAGCCGAGAGAAAAATCCGCACAATTAATAATATTGTTCGTACATTACTCGTCCATGCATCATTACCACCTTCATTTTGTCATCTTGCATTACAAATGACAACTTACATTCTAAACATACTCACTAACAAAAGATTAGCCTACCACTCTCCACTCAAAATTCTTTATCAAAAAGACCATTCGTATTCTCATCTTAGGATATTTGGATTTTATCATATCCTCTATTCCTATCCACTACCATAAATAAACTTCAAGTTCGCTCTACCGCTTCTGTATTTTTGGGTTACACATCTAATCATCGTGGTTACAAATGTTATGATTTATCCTCTAATAAAGTCATCATTAGTCGCCGTGTTATTTTTTATGAAACTCAATTTCCATTTGCTAAGTTTCATAATTCCGCGTCAAATTCTTATGATTTTTTAGATGATAGGTTCTCACCGTATGTGGTCCACCATTTGGTCCAACCCACACCTCGGAACATGGACCAGCGGGCACAGTCAGGCCCACTGCCTGCTGGCCCAAATAATTCCATCCATGAGCTTCTGCCAGCAGGCCCACTGCCTGCTGACCCAAATGCTTTCGGTCCGCAGCTTCTGCCAGCAGGCCCAACTCATTCCAACCACCTTCCAGCCCAGGTCCTCCCAACCCCAATCTAATCCAACACCACAACATCTGATTTGGGCCAGCCCATGACTTCTACCCAAATACAACCCATTTTTAATCCGGGACAACAAACCTGTTACTCGTAGCCAACGAGATATTTTTAGACCAAAGCGACAATTTAATCTCAACTCTACTGGTACTAAACCCCCTACCACGTAACCCCGTGTCTCCCTTTCGTGACCTGATTTGTAAAATGGATATGGATGATGAATATAATGCTCATATTGAAAATAAAACGTGGGAGTTGGTGCCCCATCCACCTGGTGTTAATGTGATTCATTCAATATGGATTTTTACTCATAAGGAAAAATCTTATGGTTGTTTTGAGAGGTAATGCTCATCTTGTAGGTTATGGCAAAACTCAACAGGTTGGAGTAGATTATGGATAGACATTTAGTCTGGTGGTCAAATCGGCAACTATTCGCACTGTTCTCAGTCTAGCTCTCTCAAAAGCATGGCCAATTCATCAACTGGACGTGAAAAATGTGTTTTACAACAAACTCAAGGAAACTGTATACATACATCATCCCTTAGGTTTCAGGGACCCCACTCATCCTAATCATGTGTGCTTGCTGAATAAATCCTTGTATGGACTAAAATAGGCTCATTGGGCCTGATATAAAAGATTTGTAGATTATGTGTCTACTCTTGAGTTTCTCACAGCAAGTCTGATAATTCTCTATTCATATACCGTCACGGTACTTCTATGACCTACATTCTGTTATATGTGGATGATATTATATTAACTGCTTACTCTGATAAACTTCGCAAGTCTATCATATCTCTTCTCAACTCAGAATTTGCTATGAAAGACTTGGGGCCATTGATTTATTTTTTGGGTATAGCTGTCACTCGTCATGCAGGTGGTCTATTTCTTTCTTAGAGGAAGTATGCAGCAGAGATCATTGAACGGGTTGACATGTCAGCTTGTAAGTCATCTCCTACTCTGGTTGACACTAAACCGAAGTTGAGTGCTACTTCTAGCACACCATACGAGGATCCCTCCCACTATCATAGCCTTGCGGTGGTTCTTTAATATCTCACATTTACTAGACCCGATATTACTTATACAGTGCAGTATATGTGTTTCATGCATGATCCGAGAAAAGAACACATGCACGCTTTCAAACACATTGTGCGCTACATTCAGGGCACTCTTGATCATGGCTTACACCTATATCCATCATCGGTATCTACCCCCATTTCGTATACATATGCTGATTGTGGTGGATGTCCAGATACCAGGCGTTCGACATCTGGTTATTGTATGTTTTTTGGTGATAACTTGGTCTCTTGGTCGGCTAAACGTCATGCTACTTTGTCGCGCTCTAGCGCGGAGGCCGAATATCGAGGGGTCGCCAATGTGGTGTCTGAGTCCCGTTGGTTGCGTAACCTCCTCTTAGAACTTCATTTTTCTATTCGGAAAGCTACATTGGTCTATTGCGATAATGTAAGTGAGATATATCTCTCGGGGAATCATGTACAACATCAGCGCACTAAACATATCGAGATGGATATTCACTTTGTTCGCGAAAAGGTTGCTCGTGGACAAGTACGTGTCTTGCATGTCCATTCACGTTATCAAATTGCTAACATCTTTACTAAGGGTCTTCCCTTAGTTATGTTTGAAGATTTTCTGGACAATCTCAGTGTACGACAACCACCCGCTACGACTGCGAGGGTGTGATAGAATATATGCAAATATATTATGTTGATATAATTAGCGATTTTGTATATCTGTAATTATTGTAGAAATATTTTTTATTAGTTAGGTGAATATTTGATTTTCGTAACTATAGCCTAGAATGACTATTGTATATCATGTATATAAGCTAATTACATTAATGAAATCATCAAGAGATTATTCTCTTTAATTGAGAAAATTAATTTCCTTAAAGGCACACTACAAATTCAGTGGGCTCGAGTTTACTTTCTTTTTCTTCAGATTTTGTTTTAGATTATTTTTCGGAATACATATTGATAACAACAACTCCGCAATGAGTCGAGGCACGCCAGCCGACTGTTGTTGAGTAAAAAATTGATCCATAAAAAATGAAGCTTCTTAAGAATATTCGGGAAATATTCATATGAAGAACACCACAAAGGATGATGGTCCATAGTGGTTCTTCAACTTTGTTGGGCTTCCACATTGTAGCCTTAGCCTAGTCATAATAGACATGCTCACTTACTAATTGATTCCCCCCAAACACATTTAACTAATAAATCATAACTTTGATGTGATATTCAGTTGATTAAACTTAAGTTGATATATACAACTAAGTCAAACAGAAAAGCTGCTAATTAATTGCACCCTTATAACCTTAGTTGCTCCAAGATTGAACTCCACTCTAAGACTCTCCTTGGATAATACTATACTCAAGAAGTTGGTAGGTAAGGCATAATAGGAGCCAAGTTAATTATAAGCATGGAATTGTTAAGTATAATGCAACAAGCAAGTCCTTGTCACAAACTTGTGAAGCACGAGTAATTGATACTAACCTTTCCAAGCCCATCTCAACTGTTCCATCATCAGAGAAAGAATAACTCACTTTTAATACCCTCGGTCCCAAATAGGCAAACTGAATTTATTTCAAAATATTTGATGGTTTAGAAGAACGAGACCCCCACTTATGTACTTGTTTTTCCAGATCTACCAATTAACGGAGTGTTTAGAGATACATGTAAGGTACATTTAGACAAATGCTACTTTCGGACTCCTTTATTTCCAACGCAACGAGTTCCAGACCTTTGGCAACAGCCTAAAGTACATCATGGTCCATTTTCACCGCATCAAAAACTCAAAAGCCACATATACTAGCAGAACCTGACCATCAAACTAGTTACCTCCAAGTTGACAAAGCATAAGTCTTGTGATTTAATATACATGATTCTAAGTACAAGTTTTGTAAGATAACCGAAAATATGCTTAGCCTCTTCTAATATACACTTCACCTGGATTGACATGCACCCACTATGCCTCAGAGAACAAATACAACATATACCTGGACTTACGTGCAAACCACAGGTTGCTACGACAGAACAAGTAAACTAGTCCAGCAGGGGTGACCTAAAATTGAACTTTCCCGCAATAAAATCTTCATTAAGTCCACGAGAAGCTGCATCACTAGTAGCCAGAATGAGGACCTGTGGGTCTGTCATTCACCTAGCAATGGCATTCTAACACCAGCGTAACCCTTAACAGTTTTCTTTTATGTCTGGAGCCTCATTTTCAGATGGCAATCTTTCCACAGGTGGTCCACAAGTTTTCGGGTATCTGCCAAAGTCTTTATTTGTAGGCTTCGCAAGTTCCACAGAAATAACCCTGCCATTGAGGTACTGACAAAGGAAAAAAGAATTTGAGGAAGAAGACAAACTACGGAAGGAATTAAAGACCAAAACAAATTCGTCGGGTAAAACCTTGTGATCCATGCTATCAAGAGCAAGTATGGCATTTTCTTGAGAAGTGTACTGAATAAATGCATATCCCTTTGATCCCTGGGTCGCTTCATCCTTGACTACCTTAACTGGTAAGGGAAGCAGATACACATATAAATGCAGGCCTCAACCTCAACTACAAGAAAGAGTAGAGATAAGAAAATTATCTTCAACAAATGCATGTACCTTCAGCCACCTGGCCAAAATTTGAAAATATCTTCTCCAGACAACTTTCATTGGTGGAGTATGATAAATCTATGACCAAATATAAGACAGAAATTTCAGAACTTTAGAGAACCAGAATTGTTGAATGAAAAAACATGTATATCTAAGAGAGCAAGTGAACTATGAACTTGTAGCATAAGGGTTAAAGAGAAAAGCATCTAACATTTCAGTGTTTCAAAACTATCTTTTATGGCACTCATTACATTTACAACTCGGCCAAATGGAGAACTATCGAATCTAATAGCAGCTTAATGCATACAGGTATTATCTTTAACTTGGTTAAATTTTTGGAACCTATCATTTAGTGGTAATCAGAAAGGAAAAATTCTAGACTCTTCCTTGAGTGGCACCAGGAAAATTTCCAGTATATGTACATTATACTAACTAGAAGTCCTTCGAGTTTACAAAACATCATCTTGTTTCTTGCCTGCCTGACAATTTACACAACATTGTAGTAGAAGAGAACAATTCAAAAGGAGGAGTAAAAGAGAATAATAATGTTTTAATAAATGTAGAAAGGTAATAATTTTCCACAATTCTCATTGATCACCCATTAACGTTCTCCGTAATTGCAGATTTCAACGGATGAATAAAAAAATGAGTTGCTTTTTGAGGAAGGAAGAAAAAAAGATAAAGAGAATAAGAAGCAAATCCACAGAGGATAGAACTGGGAGTACCACATAAGCACTTCACCTGCGCACACCAGATTTGGTTTTAATAGCACACACATACTTGTTTTATCCTTATTATTATATTTGCAGTATCCTCAGGGGCCCTCTTGCATCTTGCTATTCTCTATCTTCAAAACGGGTAAAGGCCAAAAGCAACACTAAAAGTCAACATCTTTCTCGCTAAACTGATACTGAACATAGTTCCTGAAGGGAAATTTACAGTATTACATGGAGATACATCTCTCTTTGTACGTAAGCTCATTATTTCTAATTTTTCACAAGAAAATATCTCCAATGACCGCTTCCAGTCCTCAAAGACAACAGCGCTCTTCTTACTAGCTTTGGAACGTCAAGGATGGTCAAAATGCATTTTACATAGGAATTGCTTTCTAATGACTATTATGCTTCTTTGCCAACTATAGTGGGAAGCTAGAGCCAGGAGCTATGTATTTAAAATAATCCCTAGCTGAAGCACTACATGCCTCTAGTTCTTTGTTAATTTCAGGCCCTTAAAACTCAAGAAGTGGAATGTTGTGTTATAACATGAAGCGTTTACTTTCGTCAAATATCACAACTATTCAGACCAACGATCTGAATTCTATTCGGCCTGACACCTAGTTTGAACCATGTAAATGTCTAGACCCCCAGCATCTTCGAGCAACTTCTTCAATAAGAAGCAGCATAATTGTCGACTTGAAATCATGAAAACTACAGCAGCTGATAAAATTTATGTCTACCACCACTGCTATTGAAGAGCATCACTAGCTTTTATCACCTATGTGAAACAGAGAAATGTAGCCACTGCATAAGCAGTAAAACATTGAAGTCCTGAATCTTACAATAACGGACTGATGGTCTTACCAAAGCCACCTGGGCCAATCAACATATACAATGTCTGCTTTTTTATTAGTACCAGATCGCAGAGACAAAATATAACATAACGAAACATAAACTCCTATGAAGTTTATTAGTTAGCATTACTGCGTTTTTGGTCAGAAACAGCAGGCAAGCAATGTAGATTGTACATTACTGGTGCCAAACAGCACTCGGACAACAACAAATTCCACGAATGAAGATCCTCGCCAATCTTATTTCTCTCCTTAATATCATGTCTGCACAGACTATGTTCTTTTAAGCCGAGGGTCTATCGGAAACAACCTCTCTACCCCATAAAGGTAGAGGTAAGGTCTGCGTAAATCTTACCCTCCCCAGACCCCACTGTTGGGATTACACTGGGTATGTTGTTGTTGTGGTAATATCATATCTGCACACCCTTTCTTGGGAAAGATAATATAAGTCAATAAAGTTTTTGGCTTGGACCTCCAGATGTTGTATCTGTTGGGATTAAATGATAGATTGAATGGGAAATGGAGGGAGTTCCCTCTTGCTCTATAAAATAATCATTTGTCCCACATCGGTAGTGGAAAGAAAAGTGGGAGTTGTCCCACATCGGTAGTGGAAAGAAAAGTGGGAGTTGTCCCACATCGGTAGTGGAAAGAAAAGTTCTTCTACTTATAAGTAGAATTACTCCTTCTTGTCAGTAGAAGGGTTGAGGGGGCAAGGACCCCTCGCGCCGTCGTCGTCGCTCGCTCGGCTCGGCTCGGATTCGGCTCGGATTCGGATTCGGATTCGGATTCGGTCAAATGATCTGATTGATTGATAATCTTTTTGGACCAAATTTTCTTTAATTTTTAATTTTTAATTATTTAATTAATTATTATTTAATTAAATTAATTAACTTATCCAATCCTACCCGTTAGTGACCCTGACCCGCGACCCGGCCGGATCCGCTTCTGACCTGCGACCCGGTTTCTTTCCCACATTTAAATTTTCCACCAGTTTTAGTGATTGTTCAGAAGGGTTGCAAACCTTCAGAAACAATACTTCCATGGCTATAAATTCATTTGATTCTTCAGAATTTTACTTACTAATTTTCTGAACTACAAAATCTTCTTCTTCTTCTGCACGAATCAATTCTGTGTGATATACTACTGTTGAGTGGTTCGCCGCTACCAGAGTTTGGAGTACTACTATTCTGGTAAGATAATCGTTCTATCCTGGGAGGGGATATTCCTTCAACCTCGAGTACTGTGAGGGGAATAATTTCCTTAAGGACACACTTTGAACTAAGTGGACTCGATTATATTCTGAAAAAATTATTCTTATTTTTTTCAACACTGATTTTGTTTATTTTCAGTGTTTATTATTTACTGGTTTTTTTTTTTGGAATACAGATTACTAAGAATCTTAAGGAAATTATATTTTTAGATTAATCTGTATTTTGTTTTGGAGACTAAAACCCGTGTGGTTTTCTACTCCGTGTGAAATTTCATATTCTGACTTGAAGACATACAAACTTCGTTGGAATATTAAAGTTCATACTTGTACAACGATTTGAAGAACATAAAAACTTCATCGTTGTTGTATTCTGGTTTGGAGATTAAAACTTGTGCAGTTTTCTACTCCATATGAATATTAGTATTCTGACTCGAAGATATAAAAACTTCGTTGGAATACTAAAGTTTCATAGTTATACTACAATTTGAAGAAATAAAATCTTCATCGTTTAAGTCTGTGATTGAATTGCTATTCTGGTTTTATTAACTAAAGCAGTTTGTCGATTTGTGATGACAAGCGAATAATGGCAATTGAGGCTGGAACTACCTCTGCAATTACTCCTACGACCCGTACCATTTGTGCCAATTTGAGAAACATGCTAAGTTCACGGTGCCAACTTTAAAGGATGGCAAAGAAAGAATGTTCTTTTGGCTTACCACCCTTGGTATGCAAAAGTTCACCAATGAGGACCCTCCTGCTGCCGCCGACATGCACGACAACCAAAAATTCATGGTTACCGAGGCTTGGAAACAGTGACTTTTTGTGCAAAGGCTACATTTTGAGTGCCTTAGAAGATGACTTGTACAACATCTACGGTCAAGATGAGACTTCCAAAGAACTATGGAGTGCACTTGAAAAGAAGTACAAAGCGAAGATGCTTGCTTGAAGAAGTTTGTGGTTGCCAAATTCCTAGACTACAAAATGGTGGATGGAAAAACCGTTGGAACCCAAGTTCAAGAGCTTCAACTTATCTTCCATGACCTTATTCTTTGAAGGTATGGTAGTAAATGAAGCGTTCCAAGTGGCTGCAATGATTGAGAAGTTGCCGCCTCATGGAAAGATTTCAAGAATTATTTTAAGCACAAAGAAAGGAAATGAAGTTGGAAGATCTTGTGATTCGTCTCAAGATCGAGGAAGATAACAAAACCGCTGAGAAGAGGTACCGTAAGACTTCACCAATTGAAGGGGCAAACATCGTTGAAGATCTTTGCTCACGAAAAAGAACAAGAAAAGGAAGAGGCCTTCCTGAAAGGAGAAGGATTCCAACAAGAAAAAGTTCAAGGGCAACCGCTTTAATTGTAGGAAAGTCAGCCACAAAGCCCAGTGATTGTCGTCTCCCAAAAGAACAAGGGAAAAGGACAAGCCAATATGGTGGAAAAGAATGATGATATGGATGATCTGTGTGCAATGCTATCGAGTGCAATTTGGTTGGAAACCCAAAGGAGTGGTGGCTTGATTACGGTGCCACTCGACATGTTTGCGCTACAAAAGAAGCATTTGCAACCTATGCTCCCGCCGGACCCGAAGAGGTACTGTTTATGGGAAATCTTGCAATGTGACCAAGGTTGAAGGATATGGGAAGATACTTCTGAAGATGACTTCCGGCAAGGTCCTGACTCTCAACAATGTTATGCACGTTCCAACAATTCGGAAGAATTTAGTTTCAGCCGGACTACTCGTCAAAAACGGGTTTAAATGTGTGTTGGTTAGTGAAAAAATTGTAATAAGTAAGAATGATTTGTTCATAGGAAAGGGCTACCTCACCGAGGGCCTTTTCAAACTCAATGTAATGGTTGTTGACAATATTAATAAGAATTCAAACCGTCTTACTTATTGAGTCAAATAATTTATGGCATGTTCGTTTAGGACATGTCAACTACAAAACCTTGCGGAAATTGATTAATTTAGAAGTATTGCCTAAATTCGAGTGTAATAAATCTAAATGTGAAATCTGTGTCGAATCTAAGTTTGTTAAATATCCATATAAGTCTATTGATAGGAATTCAAATCCTTTAGACTTAATTCACACAGATATATGTGATATGAAGTCAATACCATCTCGCGGTGGGAAAAAGTATTTTATAACTTTTATTGATGATTGCACTCGATATTGTTATGTGTATTTGCTTAATAGTAAGGATGAAGCAATTGATGCATTTAAGCAATACAAAAATGAAGTGGAAAATCAATTGAATAAAAAGATAAAAATGATTAGAAGTGATAGGGGAGGAGAGTACGAATCTCCTTTTGCAGAGATATGTTTAGAATATGGAATTATTCATCAAACTATCGCTTTACACACCACAATCAAATGGAATTGCGGAAAGGAAAACCGAACATTAAAGGAAATGATGAATGTCTTACTAATAAGTTCGGTTTACCGCAAAGCTTGTGAGGAAGCTATCCTTCTGACTAACCGAATACTCAACAGGGTGCCCCACAGCAAAACACAATCTATTCCATATGAACTATGGAAAGGAAGAAAACCCAACTTGAAATATTTTAAAGTGTGGGGGTGTTTAGCAAAGGTCCAAGTTCCTTTGCCCAAAAGGGTAAAAATCGGACCAAAAACCGTGGATTGTGTTTTTATTGGTTATGCTACAAACAACAAAGCTTGTCGGTTTTTGGTTCACAAATCGGACAATCCCGAAATTCATGTAAATACGGTAATTGAATCAGATAATGCTGAATTCTTTGAAAATATTTATCCGTATAAAACTGAACGTGAGTCGTCAAGTGAAAGATCTAAACGACCGCGGGAAGAACCAAAGGAAAATACACCAAGTAAAACGGATGCAAGGCGTAGCAAACGTCAAAGGACATCTACTTCATTTGGACCAGATTTTGTGACATTCTTGCTTGAAAATGAGCCTCAAACATTTAAAGCAGCGATGTCTTCTTCTGATTCAACATTTTGGAAAGAGGCAGTCAATAGTGAGATTGAATCAATTTTGAACAACCATACATGGGAATTGGTTGATCTTCCTCCTGGAAATAAACCTTTAGGATCAAAATGGATTTTTAAAAGGAAAATGAAAGTTGATGGCACTATTGACAAATATAAGGCAAGACTTGTGGTCAAAGGTTATAGACAAAAAGAAGGCCTTGATTACTTTGACACATACTACTTGGTAACAAGAATAACATCTATTCGGGTGTTAGTAGCATCAAGTAGTATATGGTCTTGAAATCCATCAAATGGATGTCAAGACTTTCTTAAATGGAGAATTGGAGGAAGAAATTTACATGGAACAACCTGAGGGCTTTGTGGTTCCTGGTAAAGAAAGGAAAGTGTGCAAACTTGTTAAGTCACTTTATGGACTTAAACAAGCACCCAAACAATGGCATGCGAAATTTGACCAAACAATGTTGGCAAATGGATTTAAGATTAATGAGTGTGACAAATGTGTTTACATTAAAAATACTCCAAATCATGAAGTCATTGTTTGTTTATATGTTGATGACATGTTGATAATGAGTAGAGATATTACCAATATAAATGCTACAAAGCGTATGCTGGCTAGCAAATTTGATATGAAAGACTTAGGAGTTGCTGATTTGATCTTAGGCATCAGAATTCATAAAACTCCACAAGGTCTAGCATTATCGCAGTCTCATTATATTGAAAGAGTACTTGACAAGTTTAAGTATTTAAATTTCAATGTTGTAAAAACTCCAATTGATGTAAGTTTTGCACTTCAAAAGAATAAAGGTGAAAGTGACTCACAATTGGACTATGCACGAGTTTTGGAAAGTTTGATGTATATTATGAATTGTACACGACCAGATATAGCATGTGCTATAAGCAAGCTGAGTCGATTCACGAGTAATCCCAATCAAACTCATTGGATGGCAATGAAACGAGTCTTGGGGTATTTAAAACACACCCAAGACTATGCTTTGCATTATAACAAATATCCCGCCGTGATCGAAGGATATAGTGATGCAAATTGGATCACCCGGTCATTTGAAGTTAAATCCACGAGTGGTTATGTTTTCACAATTGGGGTGGATCGGTGTCTTGGAAATCATCAAAACAGACATGCATCGCCCGCTCTACAATGGAATCTGAATTTATAGCTTTAGACAAGGCGGTGAAGAAGGTGAATGGCTCGGCATTTCTTAGAAGATATTCCATTGCGCCCAAACATTTGGCTCCTATATGTATACATTGTGACACCAAGCAAAGAATAGGTAGGCGGAAGCGTAATGTATAACGGAAAATCTCGTCACATACGACGAAGACACAATCTGGATTAGACAACTCCTCTCGATGGCGTTATCACGATTGACTATGTAAAGTCAAGAGATAACGTGGCGGATCCGCTTACAAAAGGCTTATCTAGAGAGAGTTAGTAGATCATCAATGGGAATGGGGTTAAGGCCGAGGACAAGTCATCATGGCGGTAACTCTACCTAGCGACTGGAGATCCCAAGAGCTAGGTTCAAGGAGATCAAACAAAGTTGTGGTCGACGGTTCAACATTGTCAAATAACTCAACTCATTTTCTGATGAAGACAATGTTCGAAATAAGGATAAAACCTTATGGCTTGTTAATGAGTTAATAAAGCATTAAGGTTCTTTAATGATTATCTAAATCTGGCGATGTATGACCGGATAATGTGGATATAGGACCACATGTTTAGAAATCACCTATGTGAGTGTTAAGTGTAAGCCGCCTTCAAAGGGAATGACAAGAAAGGCCCATTCTCTACACACTCATGAAACTAGGAGGTGTTCATGGTCAAACGAACACAACCGTGAGAACCATAAACGGTTGAGGGTTGATTGTGTGACTTATGTTGTCTAGGTATACAACAGAGTTCGACGGTTCAAAGATATCAAATCTACCGATTGATCGAGTATATCCGATATAAGTTCACTACGGAAAGTTCAAAGGAAACCTACTTATCCAGATGCAACAATTCTCGCTTGTATATCACACTTGTCAGTAGCATTCCTTTATCTTATAGCAATTCCCATTCATGTGGGGATTGTTGGGATTAAATGATAGATTGAATGGGAAATGGAGGAGTTCCTCTTGCTCTATAAAATAATCATTTGGCCCACATCGGTAGTGGAAAGGAAAATGGGAGTTGTCCCACATCGGTAGTGGAAAGGAAAGAGGGAGTTGTCCCACATCCGGAGTGGAAAGAAAAGTGGGGGTTGTACCACATCGGTAGTGGAAAGAAAAGTTCTTCTACTTACAAGTAGAATTACTCCTTCTTGTCAGTAAAAGGGTTGAGGGGGCAAGGACCCTCGCGCCGTCGTCGTCGCTCGCTCGGCTCGGCTTCGGCCGACCGGCCGGATTGGTTGGTCAAATGATCCGATTGATTGATAATCTTTTTGGACCAAATTTTCTTTAATTTTAATTATTTAATTAATTATTATTTAATTAAATTAATTAACTTATCCAATCCTACCCGTTAGTGACCACGACCGCGACCTACGGATCCGCTTCTCGACCTGCGACCGGTTTCTTTCCCACATTTAAATTTTCCACCGCTTTAGTGATTGTTCGGTGGTTGCAAACCTTCAGAAACAGTACTTCCATGGCTATAAATTCATTTGATTCTTCAGAATTTTACTTACTAATTTTCTGAACTACAAAATCTTCTTCTTCTTCTGCACGAATCAATTCTGTGTGATATACTACTGTTGAGTGGTTCGCCGCTACCAGAGTTTGGAGTACTACTATTCTGGTAAGATAATCGTTCTATCCTGGGAGGGGATATTCCTTCAACCTCGAGTACTGTGAGGGGAATAATTTCCTTAAGGACACACTTTGAACTAAGTGGGCTCGATTATATTCTGAAAAAATTATTCTTATTTTTTTCAACACTGATTTTGTTTATTTTCAGTGTTTATTATTTACTGGTTTTTTTTTTTGGAATACAGATTACTAAGAATCTTAAGGAAATTATATTTTTAGATTAATCTGTATTTTGTTTTGGAGACTAAAACCCGTGTGGTTTTCTACTCCGTGTGAAATTTCATATTCTGACTTGAAGACATACAAACTTCGTTGGAATATTAAAGTTCATACTTGTACAACGATTTGAAGAACATAAAAACTTCATCGTTGTTGTATTCTGGTTTGGAGATTAAAACTTGTGCAGTTTTCTACTCCATATGAATATTAGTATTCTGACTCGAAGATATAAAAACTTCGTTGGAATACTAAAGTTTCATAGTTATACTACAATTTGAAGAAATAAAATCTTCATCGTTTAAGTCTGTGATTGAATTGCTATTCTGGTTTTATTAACTAAAACAGTTTGTCGATTTGACAGTGACAAACGAATAATGGCAATTGAGACTGGAACTACCTCTGCAATTACTCCTACGACCCGTACCGCTGTGCCACCGGCTGAGAAACATGCTAAGTTCACCGGTGCCAACTTTAAAGGATGGCAGCAAAGAATGTTCTTTTGGCTTACCACCCTTGGTATGCAAAAGTTCACCAATGAGGACCCTCCCGTGCCTGCCGCCGACATGCCTGACAACCAAAAATTCATGGTTACTGAGGCTTGGAAACAGGCTGACTTTTTGTGCAAAGGCTACATTTTGAGTGCCTTAGAAGATGACTTGTACAACATCTACAGTGCAGTAGAGACTTCCAAAGAACTATGGAGTGCACTTGAAAAGAAGTACAAAACTGAAGATGCTTGCTTGAAGAAGTTTGTGGTTGCCAAATTCCTAGACTACAAAATGGTGGATGGAAAAACCGTTGGAACCCAAGTTCAAGAGCTTCAACTTATCTTCCATGACCTTATTCTTTGAAGGTATGGTAGTAAATGAAGCGTTCAAGTGGCTGCAATGATTGAGAAGTTGCCGCCTCATGGAAAGATTTCAAGAATTATTTTAAGCACAAAAGAAAGGAAATGAAGTTGGAAGATCTTGTGATTCGCCTCAAGATCGAGGAAGATAACAAAACCGCCGAGAAGAGGTACCGTAAGACTTCACCAATTGAAGGGGCAAACATCGTTGAAGATCTTTGCTCACGAAAAAGAACAAGAAAAGGAAGAGGCCTTCCTGAAAGGAGAAGGATTCCAACAAGAAAAAGTTCAAGGGCAACCGCTTTAATTGTAGGAAAGTCGCCACAAAGCCCCAGATTGTCGTCTCCCAAAAGAACAAGGGAAAAGGACAAGCCAATATGGTGGAAAAGAATGATGATATGGATGATCCGTGTGCAATGCTATCTGAGTGCAATTTGGTTGGAAACCCAAAGGAGTGGTGGCTTGATTCTCGTGCCACTCGACATGTTTGGCGCTACAAAAGAAGCATTTGCAACCTATGCTCCCACTGGACCCAAGAGGTCTTGTTTATGGAAATCTGCAATTGACCAAGGTTGAAGGATATGGGAAGATACTTACAAGATGACTTAGGCAAGGTCCTCGACTCTCAACAATGTTATGCACGCTCCAACAATTCGGAAGAATTTAGTTTCACCGGACTACTCGTCAAAAACGGGTTTAAATGTGTGTTGGTTAGTGAAAAAATTGTAATAAGTAAGAATGATTTGTTCATAGGAAAGGGCTACCTCACCGAGGGCCTTTTCAAACTCAATGTAATGGTTGTTGTGATATTAATAAGAATTCACCGCCTTACTTATTGGAGTCAAATAATTTATGGCATGTTCGTTTAGGACATGTCAACTACAAACCTTAGGAAATTGATTAATTTAGAAGTATTGCCTAAATTCGAGTGTAATAAATCTAAATGTGAAATCATGTCGAATCTAAGTTTGTTAAATATCCATATAAGTCTATTGATAGGAATTCAAATCCTTTAGACTTAATTCACACAGATATATGTGATATGAAGTCAATACCATCTCGCGGTGGGAAAAAGTATTTTATAACTTTTATTGATGATTGCACTCGATATTGTTATGTGTATTTGCTTAATAGTAAGGATGAAGCAATTGATGCATTTAAGCAATACAAAAATGAAGTGGAAAATCAATTGAATAAAAAGATAAAAATGATCAGAAGTGATAGGGAGGAGAGTACGAATCTCCTTTGCAGAGATATGTTTAGAATATGGAATTATTCATCAAACTATCGCCCTTACACACCACAATCAAATGGAATTGCGGAAAGGAAAACCGAACATTAAAGGAAATGATGAATGTCTTACTAATAAGTTCCGGTTTACCGCAAAGCTTGTGGGGGAAGCTATCCTTCTGACTAACCGAATACTCAACAGGTGCCCCACAAAGAAAACACAATCTATTCCATATGAACTATGGAAAGGAAGAAAACCCAACTTGAAATATTTTAAAGTGTGGGGGTGTTTAGCAAAGGTCCAAGTTCCTTTGCCCAAAAGGGTAAAAATCGAACCAAAAACTGTGGATTGTGTTTTTATTGGTTATGCTACATACAACAAAGCTTGTCGGTGTTTGGTTCACAAATCGGACAATCCCAAATTCATGTAAATACGGTAATTGAATCGGATAATGTCAATTCTTTGAAAATATTTATCCGTATAAAATCGAGCGTGAGTCGTCAAGTGAAAGATCTAAACGACCGCGGGAAGAACCAAAGGAAAATACACCAAGTAAAGCGGATGCAAGGCGTAGCAAACGTCAAAGGACATCTACTTCATTTGGACCAGATTTTGTGACATTCTTGCTTGAAAATGAGCCTCAAACATTTAAAGCAGCGATGTCTTCTTCTGATTCAGCATTTTGGAAAGAGGCAGTCAATAGTGAGATTGAATCAATTTTGAACAACCATACATGGGAATTGGTTGATCTTCCTCCTGGAAATAAACCTTTAGGATCAAAATGGATTTTTAAAAGGAAAATGAAAGTTGATGGCACTATTGACAAATATAAGGCAAGACTTGTGGTCAAAGGTTATAGACAAAAAGAAGGCCTTGATTACTTTGACACATACTCGCAGAACAAGAATAACATCTATTCGGGTGTTAGTAGCACTGGCGTCAGATATGGTCTTGAAATCCATCAAATGGATGTCAAGACAGCTTTCTTAAATGGAGAATCGAGGAAGAAATTTACATGGAACAACCTGAGGGCTTTGTGGTTCCTGGTAAAGAAAGGAAAGTGTGCAAACTTGTTAAGTCACTTTATGGACTTAAACAAGCACCCAAACAATGGCATGCGAAATTTGACCAAACAATGTTGGCAAATGGATTTAAGATTAATGAGTGTGACAAATGTGTTTACATTAAAAATACTCCAAATCATGAAGTCATTGTTTGTTTATATGTTGATGACATGTTGATAATGAGTAGAGATATTACCAATATAAATGCTACAAAGCGTATCTTTGGCTAGCAAATTTGATATGAAAGACTTAGGAGTTCTTTGATTTGATCTTAGGCATCGTAATTCATAAAACTCCACAAGGTCTAGCATTATCGCAGCCTCATTATATTGAAAGAGTACTTGACAAGTTTAAGTATTTAAATTTCAATGTTGTAAAAACTCCAATTGATGTAAGTTTTGCACTTCAAAAGAATAAAGGTGAAAGTGACTCACAATTGGACTATGAACGAGTTTTGGGAAGTTTGATGTATATTATGAATTGTACACGACCGGATATAGCATGTGCTATAAGCAAGTCGAGTCGATTCACGAGTAATCCCAATCAAACTCATTGGCTGGCAATCAAGCGAGTCTTGGGGTATTTAAAACACACCCAAGACTATGCCTTGCATTATAACAAATATCCCGCCGTGATCGAAGGATATAGTGATGCAAATTGGATCACCGGTCATTTGAAGTTAAATCCACGAGTGGTTATGTTTTCACAATTGGGGGTGGATCGGTGTCTTGGAAATCATCAAAGCAGGACATGCATCGCCCGCTCTACAATGGAATCAATTTATAGCTTTAGACAAGGCGGTGAAGAAGGTGAATGGCTCAGGCATTTCTTAGAAGATATTCCATTCTCGCCCAAACATTTGGCTCCTATATGTATACATTGTGACAGTCAGCGGCAATAGGTAGAGGCGAAGCGTAATGTATAACGGAAAATCTCGTCACATACGACGAAGACACAATCTGGATTAGACAACTCCTCTCGATGGCGTTATCACGATTGACTATGTAAAGTCAAGAGATAACGTGGCGGATCCGCTTACAAAGGCTTATCTAGAGAGGAGTTAGTAGATCATCAATGGGAATGGGGTTAAGGCCGAGGACAAGTCATCATGGCGGTAACTCTACCTAGCGGTGGAGATCCCAAGAGCTAGGTTCAAGGAGATCAAACAAAGTTGTGGATCGACGGTTCAACATTGTCAAATAACTCAACTCATTTTCGGATGAAGACAATGTTGAGAATAAGGATAAAACCTTATGGCTTGTTAATGAGTTAATAAAGCATTAAGGTTCTTTAATGATTATCTAAATCAGCGTTGTATGACCAGGATAATGTGGATATAGGACCACATGTTTAGAAATCACCTATGTGAGTGTTAAGTGTAAGCCGCTTCAAAGGGGAATGACAGTAAAGGCCCATTCTCTACACACTCATGAAACTAGGAGGTGTTCATGGCTGAAACGAACACAACCGTGAGAACCATAAACGGTTGAGGGTTGATTGTGTGACTTATGTTGTCTAGGTATACAACAGAGTTCGACGGTTCAAAGATATCAAATCTACCGATTGATCGAGTATATCCGATATAAGTTCACTACGGAAAGTTCAAAGGGAAACCTACTTATCCAGATGCAGTCAATTCTCGCTTGTATATCACACTTGTCAGCGCATTCCTTTATCTTATAGCAATTCCCCATTCATGTGGGGGATTGTTGGGATTAAATGATAGATTGAATGGGAAATGGAGGGAGTTCCCTCTTGCTCTATAAAATAATCATTTGTCCCACATCGGTAGTGGAAAGAAAAGTGGGAGTTGTCCCACATCGGTAGTGGAAAGAAAAGTGGGAGTTGTCCCACATCGGTAGTGGAAAGAAAAGTGGGAGTTGTCCCACATCGGTAGTGGAAAGAAAAGTGGGAGTTGTCCCACATCGGTAGTGGAAAGAAAAGTTCTTCTACTTATAAGTAGAATTACTCCTTCTTGTCAGTAAAAGGGTTGAGGGGGCAAGGACCCCTCGCGCCGTCGTCGTCGCTCGCTCGGCTCGGCTCGGCTTCGGCTTCGGCTTCGGCTTCGGATTCGGTCAAATGATCTGATTGATTGATAATCTTTTTGGACCAAATTTTCTTTAATTTTTAATTTTTAATTATTTAATTAATTATTATTTAATTAAATTAATTAACTTATCCAATCCTACCCGTTAGTGACCACGACGCGACGGCGGATCCGCTTCGACTGCGACCGGTTTCTTTCCACATTTAAATTTTCCACGATTTTAGTGATTGTTCAGAAGGGTTGCAAACCTTCAGAAACAGTACTTCCATGGCTATAAATTCATTTGATTCTTCAGAATTTTACTTACTAATTTTCTGAACTACAAAATCTTCTTCTTCTTCTGCACGAATCAATTCTGTGTGATATACTACTGTTGAGTGGTTCGCCGCTACCAGAGTTTGGAGTACTACTATTCTGGTAAGATAATCGTTCTATCCTGGGAGGGGATATTCCTTCAACCTCGAGTACTGTGAGGGGAATAATTTCCTTAAGGACACACTTTGAACTAAGTGGGCTCGATTATATTCTGAAAAAATTATTCTTATTTTTTTCAACACTGATTTTGTTTATTTTCAGTGTTTATTATTTACTGGTTTTTTTTTTTTGGAATACAGATTACTAACAGTATCCAAGCTTCAAAAGTCTTAAAGAGTTAGCTTTTATAAGCCTTAGGTGAAGCATATAACTAAGACATTTTATAACAACTATCATTAATTCAAGCAGTAAACTTTCAATCTGATGCTACCTCTAAGCAGCTAATGTCATCTTTCAGATGCATTTTTTATTTTAACAATGTCCTCTCTTTTTCTAGGAGCAACAACATTGTGCACAGAAGCAAATCTGGGCTGAAAGAAAGTAAGACTCTTAACTCATCCAGTTAACTTCACCTAGTAAACATACATCTAGATTATCTCCTCACCCATTTTAGACATTATCATATTGTATAGAACAGGTATTGATTCAGAAAGTGAAAACAAAAAATTATAGCTTTACAGAACTATAACGGACACAAGAACTCATTACTGTTTCAGATATACGGGGCTCACTGCTCAAGTAAAGGCCAATATGATAACAATACTGAACGGAGAAGATTAATTTCCTCCCAACAAAGAGAACATAAAATTTTCATAGCCAATTAAATCAACAAGAATACCCATCACCTAAAAATGTTCTAAAAAATCGAATGATTAAAGTTCCTATGCATTAGGTGGGTTAAGTGAAACTCGTTTGGGATAAAGTACAGTTCTTGATATCAATCTTAAGATGAGATAAGATATGAGGAGGGAGTGTATTGCTTACTTCTAACCATAATTTTGCTGGCAAGAGGGTAGCTGGAAAAGCTAGCTTGAATTTTGAAGGATTTGGGTCCAATTGCTGGCTGCAACAGACCAGCGGATGAGCTGCTTGGCCATACCCCTTTGAGCATCAACATCATGTGCTTCACTGCTAAACCTCTAGTGATGAAGAAATTAAGTGAACCCTTGTATGGTGGTTTGTGAAGGACTTGCACTAACAGCTAAAGTTGATGACACAGAGTTTATGGGTTTAAGCAAAACAGGCTATTGCAGAAATGTGCTTTTACTCGACCTGGGCATTGGGAGCTTAGTGGACGCAAATTAAGATAATAATTAGCATAATCTAGTACACAAATTATACTACAAGGATGGTTTATGTTGCAATAATAATGAAGAAATTATTATAGGACAGCTAATAATGAAAATATTATTATACTTGAATTATGTAATATGTTCTTCTTAATAACTTTGATTTTAGATAATCTAATATTCATATTGCTAATACACCTACTTATTTCAAGTTTTATTTTGTATAAAATAAAATTTTAAATATAAAGTTAGTAAGGCATTATTAAGTACCACTAAATATTAATCAAGCATTTTATTGGTACTGCAATGATTAAAATTTTACATGGCTTACTAATTATTCCTGTAATTTTATTTACTCGTCTAGTTTGCATTTTGCATTCTCTTTAAGACAATATTAATTAAGTGTGTATGTTACTAATTTATTCTTATTAATGCTACTCTTAAAATCAAACTTTAACTATTACATAGTATAGTTGAAATGAGAAATAGTTATTTAATATAAGAATAAAATTGATTAGTTAAACTGGAGAAATAAAAAAAAGATCTTTTGTCCAGACGATTTTAAAATTTAAACAAGTGCATGTCTCTCATGTTTTTTAACAAGGTAAAAGATCTTTTTATCAACAACAACAATAACAATAACTTACCCAATATATTTTATCAGTGGAGTCTGAGAAGGATAGAGTTTACACAGATGTTAGGACCTCAGCTAAAAAAAAGATGCCTAGACAACAATGTAAAAGATCTTTTTATCTACTCCCTCCGTTCCTAAATAAATGTTGTTTTAGTTTTT
The DNA here is from genome assembly GCA_029783415.1 of Anisodus acutangulus. Classification (NCBI taxonomy): domain Eukaryota; kingdom Viridiplantae; phylum Streptophyta; class Magnoliopsida; order Solanales; family Solanaceae; genus Anisodus; species Anisodus acutangulus. The sequence goes on from CM056501.1 coordinate 30,535,393, forward strand.
CATTTAGTTTCAAAATAAGTGGTATTTTTTAATTTTAAAGAGAAATTAACTTTATTATTCCAAAATTACTCTTATTTACATAATCAAGAATCATTAAGTAGTTTTTTTTTTCTAGACATTAATTAGAGTTAAGTTAGTAAAAACACTCATAATTTTCTAAGAGTGAACATATGTGCATAAACTAAAAACATCACTTATTGTGAACGAGGGAGTATTAAGGAAAAAAAATAAACTAAGAGGTGTAAAGTTGTAGCAATTTGAAACTTTTGGGGCCTAAAGCCTACATTCATCTCTTTTCAGTTTCCACACAACAGCGAACAGCAAATAGCATCATCCCTCTCGCCCTTTTCCTCTTCATTCTTCAATTCGTGGTTAGCGATTAGATCCCTCATTTGAAGCTAAGATCTTGAAAAAAGGTTACAATCAAAACTACAAGGCTTCTTCCTCCATTCAATTCTGTTATTTCAAAAGATTTCGATCTATTTATCTTAGTTTATTCAATATCATTAAGCATTGAACTAGTGATAGGTTTTGAAACTTTCATGGGTTTGAGTATTGAAGCTATGTTGCATCTGATTTCTTTTTTGGTGGTGGTTTGTGAATTGTTTAGGATTTGATTTGATATCTGAATTTGTATTCATACTTTCTAGATCATGGCTGTTGTTTTGTGATTCTAATCTCTGATTAAAACTGTTTCTCGTTTTACTGATCATGTGTGGTTGCAGAAACCTTAGATGGCTGACCGAGCTCCTGTCAGAACTAACAACTCAGCCCTCATTGCCATGATCGCTGATGAGGTGATTTTTTCGGGGTGTTGTTACGTATGCTTAGAATTGATAAACTATGCTCTATTTGCATTGTATCAGACAATCAGTAATGGGCTTCAACCATGTTTTTCCTTGCTTTCACTAGACTACTAGATTACATGCACTTTGGTGCTGGAATCATTGACATTCATGTGTATGGATTGCCCAAGGGAAACATGTTTTGGGGGATTAAATTCCACATCGGAGCTGGGTGAATGGCCCATAAAGTCAAGTACCTATTCTAGCCTCAGAGTTAGTAGCCTGCTTGGCCAAACTTATGGGAGGCCAAAAGTGTTTATTTTTTTCAAAAAAGTTCTTATTTTTAAAAAAATGAGGTGTTTGGCCAAGCTTTTTGGGAGAAAACAAGTGTTTTTAGGAGTTGTAGAAGCTGCTTTTCAGTAGCTAAAAAAGTAGCTTTGTGCTTTTCAAATTGATTAGCCAAACACAAATTGATTCTCAGTTCTCACCAAAGTATTTTTTTGAGAAACACTTTTTTAAAATAAGTTGATTTTAGAAGCTTGGTCAAACATGCTATAAGCTATATAAGGCGAGAAGTGGAAAATGATGGACATACTGACCACGAATGACATGACCGAAAAATGCTGAAAACCAATTTAGACAAAATAAATCACTACAAATTACGTAACTTGTAGTTAGGCGTGCTATGTCCATGTGCGACTTAAATTAGATACAGGAGTGAAAGGATTTTTGCAAACATAAGTTAGAATTTCCAGAAAAGAGAAAACAGCGAGCCTACAAAATATCATGGCATCTCTCTTCCTGAAATAGAAACATCCATAGCTTATCATTGCGGATGAGCTGTTGGTTGCTACTACTCTAGTGTGTCTTTCTCTAGCTGTTCTGGAGTCATGAGTCATCTTTGAACATCTAAAATATACTCTATCCATCATATCTTTTATGACCTTAGTTGTCTTGCACGGACTAATTAGAAGATGGTTTGGATGAGTTATTACATTTGATGTGACTGATGGAGCACTGGTTTTAGTTGTACTTATTCATGTATATGCTGTGCATCATACGTACAATCAGAACTCTGTGGAGGCTGGATAGCAATTATCTATCTCATCCGTTGTTCGATTAAGTTTTTGTAGACAGGTTTTGAATTGGCTGACAATTGTATTCAGTGCACTTCGAATTACTACCCACCTGCTGTCATGGGACCTTATGATGAATAGCTTGTTAGTCTACATGTACGTGATAGATGATATCTAGACATACTGATGCTGATGGAAATAACTTGTTAATATAGGACACAATTACAGGGTTTTTACTGGCTGGAGTTGGCAATGTTGATTTGAGGAGGAAAACAAATTACCTTATTGTGGATTCAAGTAAGTTTCAATTTTGGAATTACCAGTTCTCCAGTAGTTTTGAGAATCTTTCATTTACTTTGTGTTGTAGCTTCTACTCTCCACCAAAATGGTACTCATCTTGCTAGTAATAACTTGATTGAATACCAACATGCTCTTGTTAAAATGACAAAGAGGATTTTGAGCTCTCGACTGTATGTCTTGGTTTATTGTTAGAATTGGAATAGGATTTCATATATAATATCCTACTAGGAAAATGATTGTAATGTAGAATAGGAATAGGATTTCATATATAGTATCCTACTAGGAAAATGATTGTAATGGAGTGTCTATAAATAGAGCTCAGTGTAATCACGTAGATATCCAACAATTCAATAATATATTTTCTCCCATAATTTCTCACATGGTATCAGAGCTTCTACGATCTTGGTAGAGAATCAAAGAGCTTCCACTACCGGGGGGTGGCACTAGAAAATGTGTCGCCCGTCTGGCCAAAGATAATGGTAGAGTGAAGATTGTAGAGAACTTTTAGATATTTATAAATAAAATATTCTCCTTCAGATAATAGAATATTATCACCGGAACAAAAAAAATCGGCATGGATAGTACTGTGTGAACAGTGCTGTATGAATAATGTTTTTCCGGCGTGAACAGTTACCAGATTTCGATCGTCGAAATTAGGGTTCCAGTTATTCTAGGCTATTTTCGGCCATTCTTTTAAGAATTGTTTTTACTGTCAGCATCGCGCAAAGATTCCGAGCTGATCCATACCACTTTCTTCGAGATTCGATAATTTTTTCTGCATAATTTCTCGTCCCGTAATGTCGTGCCATCATTTTGATCCTACCCACAAAATACCATTATAGTCACGTGCCTCAATTCCGACGATTATTTTGCGTCCCCTAGGATCGTGTCATTATTCCGATCCTACCTACAAAATACCATCACTGTTCCGTGTCTCAATTTCGGCGACTGTTTTGCGTCTTTCTCTTTCAGAGTATCAGTAAGAAAGTATCCGTTGTGCAATATTCCAGCGAAGATTCGTAAAAAAAAATCACCACCTTGCATAATTTTTCCAGTGGCTACTAGCGTCACATCTCTAATCAGTGGTGTTGTGCAGAATCCAACACCACCACAACATAGATTAGGTTCAAGCTAGTGAGACTAATTGTTGTGCAAATTTCTAACAATTTCCAGGAAAGCAAATTAGTCACCGTGCAATATTTTCGGTGACAACATAGTTGTCCGCTACAAAATTACTTGTGGGTAGTGTTGCGCAAATTCCAACACCACCATGAGGTAGATCAGTCTCTTCCGACCAAAACCCAGTCAGCGACTCCGACAAATACCCACTCATGCGCCACCACGTGCCGCTCGAAGTGTCAGCTTCGGCTAGTGCATTAGATCCACGCGCTGCGCATGCCCATTTTTTTGGTTAGATTCACACGCCGCGCATGCACCTTTTTCCGGCCAGATCTCGGTGATTTTCTTTTTGGGTTATGTTCGTCAGATTCCATCCATCTTTCAAGTCAAATTTCGCTACGTCTCTTGGTTTTGATATGTTAAACTCCAAAAACACGGGAATTGGAAGTTCAAGTCCTATGATTACTTCAAAATCCTTAAGGAGGAGATCAAAAAATCGCACATCATAGTCCATGAAGAAGCGACGAGGAGGAGGTTGTCTTGAAAGAACCTAGGTGTAGTTATTGTAATAGACTTGGACACATTCGTGAAGTATGTTATTCTTTCCATGATGACTTTGAGGAGATGAGGAAGTTTATATGGAGCAATCACCTGGTTTTGTTGCTCATGGGGAGTCTAGCTTGGTCTGCCGATTGCACCGGGCACTTTATGGTCTGAAACAATCTCCTCGAACATGGTTTGGAAAGTTCAACACAGTAATTCAGGAGTTTGGCATGACTCGTAGTGAAGCTGATCACTCGGTGTTTTAATCAGCATTCCGCTCCAAATATGGTATTTCATGAGAGGACTAAGCACGTTGAGATTAATTGTCACTTTGTCAGAGAAAAGATACTCTCCGGTGATATTGTTACAAAATTTATGAAGTCGAGTGATCAACTTGCAGATATTTTCACCAAGTTCCTCACTGGTCCTCGTATTAATTACATCTGTAACAAGCTCGGTACATATGACTTGTATGCACCAGTTTAAGGGGAGTGTTAGAATAGGAATATGATTTCATATATAGTATCCTACTAGGAAAATGATTGTAATGTTGAATAGGAATAGGATTTCATACATAACATCCTACTAGGAAAAAAATAATAGAGCTCAGTGTAATAATGTAGATACACAACAATTCAATAATATATTTTCTCCCATAATTTCTCACAATTCCATGGGCACGGTTAGTTATTTTCCAACCCTAGGTTTAGTCTCTCTTACCTATGTGGGAAAAGGAGCTTGGGATCTGGAGGTTATTTAAATGATAGTTTTTGCTGCTGCATCTGGTTCTCTAGCTTAATATTGGTAGGAATTATTAGATGTCGGCTGTGACGTGAAACTTAAGAGGCAATATGATAGTGGAAGGTGAATAAGTGACAATCTTTGTAAAATACTGGCTAAATAGAGAGGGTGATGAAGGCATTTTGTTTAGACAGTTTAGTCACATAGTAAAGTGAAGTGCCTAAGCTAAAAAAGGAGTTTCTGATATCAATGTCCAAGATGGACTGTAATAGCGAGCACCTTAATATCGTTTGCCCTCCAAGGTAGAAAACAAGAGAATGCTTCAGTGGATAATGACCCATACGACATATCCTTTAGTATTTTTTTAGAGGAATAAGTAAATTAGACAACCAATGACAAACCGTTTGAGTTACAGGTATTTTCTTGGAAATGTCAGCCCCTGACGGTGTTAAATTCAGAAGTTCTGTGGTTGGCTATAACTGGATTTTTTCTCTGTTCCAAAAGTTATCAGATATCATAAGTTATTGGCCAGGTTCAGTTCCTAAGTTCATTTCGCCATTTCCTCTCTTCCTTTTTCATGATAAGTCATGCCCCAATGGCTATGGAGTGGAAATTATTGTTCCCATTTGTTTTTTCTCAATTTGTAGAGAGCCTCATTAGAATGTCTCGGTGAAAATTCTCTTTTTGAGGTATGCACCTGAAGAAAACAATAATATTTCTACCTCTCTATTCTTGTCATCTCTGAATAGAAACATTTTGTACTTTAGTTTATTAGTAGTTTTATTTCATAATATCATATTTCCATATTTGGGAAATAGTTAATCTTATTATCCCCATTTTACCTTTAATGACATAACTTGTTGGGACCAACTTCATATAAAAGTTCACCTTTTCACGAGGAGAGAGAAATATGCAAGGGCATGTGAAACTCTTACCACACTCATATATTTGTTGGCAATAAGGGAAATTTTGTACTTTGCATAATATTTAGCTTATGTGTAAAAAATCTTCATTTGTTTCTTAAGCTCGTGTCCAGTAATTCACCCCACAAATAATTTGGAACTGAGGATTATGTATTTCTGGCATGCTGCATCACTGCAGGGCACAGGCCAAGTATTATTTAAGGGCACCATTAGAAATGCACTTTTGTGAAACAATCGAAGGAGAAAGCAGTGCATATTACGGAATCGCTCCTGTGTTTTTATTTTGCGAACCCTCTCATCTACACTAATATAGGAGATTCAGAATAGAGCCAATATACGTGTTTAGATATATAACCAAACAGATTGACCTTTTTTATTGTTAACGAATTCAAAAAAATACTTCTAATTTAGTTGCTAGTGAAGGACGGTATATTGGGAGCTGGCCTCTCCTTTGAGTGGTAGAGCTTTTCATCTTTATCTCAAAGTTCAAAATTTTGGAAAGAAATTAATATAGATTCCCTATCCTATGTTCAGAAACAACGGTGAAGCAGATTGAAGATGCTTTTAAGGAATTCACCACAAGAGAGGACATCGCAATAGTGTTAATCAGCCAATATGTAAGTTTTCTACTCTGTTCTCATTTGTTTTTTGGTTATCAATTTTTACATGTCCATATTATGTAGTCGAGAATATTATCCGTATTTGGTGGTTGTGAATTACATGTAGAGGCTCAAGTTCCACTATATAAAATTTGTATGTAGTGTTTATTGATCGAAATCTTTCATTCATTGAATTTTGAAACCAAGTAATCTCCGGCCAAACTTCAGTTGCTCTCAAGCCATCAGAAACCTGCTAGAGTAAAAAAAAAAGTATTCCTGTTGGAAGTTAAGATCACAGTGGCTACTGCATCAATCAGCTTGCATTTCCTCTTCCAAAACCAAACTCCATAGGATTTGTAAAAGCAAAAATAGATAATAATTGGCCATAGCCATATAAAGCCTGCTTCTCGAATCTCTATCATGCCCATCAAGTGAAAGTGTATTTGGAGGCAGGAGGTAGGGACATCAAAGAGGTAATCCTAAGGGTCATTTTCCTTGTTTGGTTATGAAATACAAGTGAGAGGTGTGTCAAAATGAGGAGATAACTGTTTGTGCATTCTTTCCAAAGTCCAAACAACATAAAGAAATGATAAGTACTTAACAAGTTAAGAAAACCTCTCCGTCACTCAAAACAGAGGTTTGAAGCTGTCCGGTTAAGTACTCAACATCTGCCTATGTTGAACACTTGAACTAGTCGTCTGTAGAGATGGAACAAACCGGGGCTGTGCAATGGAAGTACTCCTTTGGTAGGTTTAATATATAAAGGGAAAGGTCACTAGTTTGCTAAGAATAAGAAAAATAGTCAATTACCCTCCCTCTCCCTGTCGAATCAAACTTAGCTGAGCCGGGTTTACTAACTACATGAGTTTAGCACTTCCCGTTTCTTATCTGTCCTTAGAAGTATTATTGTTTTTTGATACATTAAAGATTGTGGCTTGCGGTCAAATGCACTTTTACTTTTGTTGGACTCCAGTTCAATTTCAATCTATTAAGTAAATCCAACTAACATTGTGTAATATGACGGAGGAGTTTCTCTATCTACAGCAAGAACTTTAAATTGTTGGCTGCAGTTTTATCTCTGGGGACTCCATTTTCTTTAATTGAAGACTCACTGAAATTAAGGGTCCAAAGTAGAGTTAATTGGCATTTCACACAACTTATTCCTCCTGGTTTATCTTTTTCAGGTGGCCAACATGGTGAGATTTTTGGTTGATAGTTACAATAAACCAATTCCGGCCATTTTGGAGATTCCTTCAAAGGACCACCCGTACGATCCTTTACATGATTCCGTTCTATCAAGAGTGAAGTATCTCTTCTCTACTGAATCAGTGGCCTCCGATAGGCGTTGATATTGGAGTAATGTTGCTATATGCCCCAACTATTTCATAATATCTTGATATTGTATCATGTCACCATTCTAACAAGAGGTATTCATTTTGTAATTCGTTTTAGATATTTAAGCGGTTTGTGTTGTTCTTGACTGTTGATACAAGAAGTTGTATAAGTTAAAGTGTGACTGTGAGTGAACAACTTGTTGCAAATAAGTCAGTTGCTGCGGCTTCTGTCCTTTGGGATGTTCAAATGATATTATGGATGATTATTCTTGAAAAGGAATCAAGTAGAATATTTGAATAACGTATCAACTTTCTGTTCTTTGATCTTATTGTGCTTACGGGGAAATTTCACACACAAAAAGGAAGTAAAAACAAGAATATTCCCTATAATGAGATGTACCCTGTACTATTATCCAGATGTACTAAAGTAAATCAATCGGTTCTCTTATTTTTATAAGAAATTAAGTTATAGCGGCTAAGAAATGAGTAGAAACGTTAATATAGTTGAACATAAACGTATATTTCGTAATTTATGATTTCAAAACGATGACAACTCTTAAAAGTTACTATAATCTCATGGGAAACGGATATAAGGGTAAACAACTTTGGCAGCCCTTAATTTTCACAAGGTTTCATATATGAATTATGACAGCTAAACTATTTTGAATTTGAACATGTTGGCTCTTGAAATAGTAGCAAATTGGCCTCATTTTAGCCCTTCTGTTACTTTACCCGCAAAATTGAGTTTAAACCAAATATACTAGCAAAGATTTTGTGGATTCAACTAAACCAAATATTTTTTGATTAAATCTATGTATAAATAAAAAGATTATACTCATTTTGAATCCACTTACTCGAATTGAAACAAAAAACAACTTGGGCAATTAGCTTACCTCTGTGTTTACTATGCATAACTAATTAAACAAGAACTCAGAATTTACATTAAATCAAGATGTGATATCACAATTTAATGATGACATTAAATAGGATAAATTTAATATATACATGATGGACATTCACTTTTAACCCATACCTACAAACTTACAAATCATCCAATAAAAGAAAAAAAGTATTGAAAAATGAAAGACAAATTGAGGTGCAAGATTTGATCCTCAACCAATCTTTTCCTTCTTTTCTTCGTATGCTTGCTATTACGTTTATGCTCCCAGAAAAGTTCAAAAAATAAAACATTCACTAAATTAAAAGATAGCCATCATCCCAAAAGTTATCAGTGGAAGTAATTAACTGATCTCCAGTGAAATCGTTGAGACAGAGATTCTCCAATTCAAAATCATCTAAAGTCAAAATATCCATCGTAGGGCTACTGCTAGAATTCGTTGTTGAAGTTGAACCAATTATTCTATTTTGATCAACTGATAACCACATACCCTTTTGTTCTTCCATATCAGCCACCTTCTTCTCTTTCTGTCCCTTAGGATTGCTGCAGTAACAATCATATCCAAATGAAGTCACAGTAATTGAATTATCTGCATCAAAATCTTCGTTCTCGTCTAGTCCAAAATTTAAATTTATAGGACCTTTATGAGCTCCCAAGAAAGTATTAGCAGTGTGACACCCTGTAAATTGTTGCACTAAAGCTCGAAAATTCGAGGCATCTGCATTGAGGTGAGTGGTTGGTGTTTTCTTTGATGCTCGAGATCTTCTTCGAATTGGCTTCTTCATGCTACAATTTTTAGGACTTAACTCACTAGACAGAGAGTTTGTAGGGCTTAAGGTTGTTGTGTCACAGTTTAAGGTTCTTGTCATTCGAGTGACAGAAAGATCATTGGAGCTTTGCATGGTTTTTATTGTGACCATTCAAGTTGTAGCTCCTTGTGTTGTGAAGAAATGGCGGAACAACCTAGGCAAGATTGTTTATATAGTGGATTTTATGGCTAAAAATAAGATAATTAATGCATAAAAGCTTGATGGTTGACTATTCATATGTTTTTGTCTTTTTTTTTTTCTTTGGCTTGGGGTAGGATTAAGGAAGACCAAGATATAGCTACAAGTGTATTTCCAGGAAAGAACGTGGCTAGATTATGATATATTGAATACCTCATCTATGTTAAGAGGCAAGCATCTTTTGGGTTGAGTTAGGTTCAACATCTATTCTTTACATGATATCAGAGCCAGATTCATTAAAATTCTTTGTTCACCGATGTTTGACCCCCAAATTATATTATTCACGCTTCAGTTAACAAAGTCTGGGCGTGCGAGGAGTGTTAAGAGTCTCACATCGGATGGAAACATAGATTTCTTATATGGACTTGGACAATCCTCATCCTACAAGCTAGATAATACTTTTATGTGCAATATTTGTGTGTGTTTTATTTTACGAGTGTTGTTGGGGTGACGCGATGGTGAAGTTACGACGTCTTCAAGTGATATTTTTCAAAAGTTGAGGGAATCAATTGTTAGAGTGGTACTTGATTTAATTAGAGCGATAGATGATGGTTGAGAAAGCACAATTTCCCAAAGTTCGAGAATAAATTTGAATCATTTCATATAGTTCCAAGGCAAATTTAAACCTTTCTCTACATATAAATTAAAGTAAAAATCACATGGTTTACAAAAAATATGTCTTATATTTATTTGTTTAGTGCAAATAGAAATGCGAGTATTTTACTTTAACCTGATGCACCAGTAGCCGCTATGAACTTCATAATTTTAGATATTCTGAGAGAATTATAATCCCCACCACTTTTATTTCTTTCACATTATTCCTTTATCATGGTTAACTTGAAAATCATAGAATAGTTAAATAGATTCATATTGTTAGGAGGAGATTCTCGAACTTCTACTCTTCTAAAGTACAGTATCATGCAGGGACGATTTTAGGCATTAAAATTGGAGCATGTGAACACATGGTCTCTCCGTAAAACTAAGTATTTTATGTATATATTTTTTAAAATTAATATAATACTAACTGCCGGAACATATGCTACAAAAAAGCTAAATGATTCACTTAGTAAAAGATTGAGTTATAAACCTAGAGAACTAGGGATCAAAGCTCACTTAATACAGTTTTCCTTTCTTTTTTTAGTGGTGAATTCATGTTTCATAAATCCTAGATTCTACTAGTATCATCACCTAGTTAAGTTAACTAATTAACCACCTTAATCATCTCCGTGTTGTAATGAAAGGCGCATGTGCTACTCGAAGATTGCGATAGCTTTATTAATCATTTGTCTAATGTTAATTTTCTATTTAGTGAAAATGATTAACAAGTACTCATAGTATGATTTTATTATCTAATGGTTGACCATTTACATTGACACGCAACCGATTCGTTTGAGAGTAAACGAATTTGCATATGTCTATGTCAGGTTGTGTTCACACCTTTTGCTTTCTATGTTGCACAGAACAGAGATACTGTTGAAAAAAATGTAATCTACTCATCAGCCACAATATTTACTTCAAACTGATATATATTTTTATCATATAATCATGATTTCAATTTAATTTGTAGCTCTTAAGATTAAATTAATTAATTTGATGTACAACAACAACAATAACATACACAGTATAATTCTACAAGTAGGGTCTGAAGAGGGTAGAGTATATGCAGACATTACCTCTACATGAGAGGTAGAGAAGTTGTTTCCAATAGACCATCGGCTAAAAAAAAAGCAAATTAAAACAGTTCAAAAAAAGAAACAATAGAATTAAAGAAATCATGACAAACTAATATATGAAGCATGACAAAGCAGGCCGCTGATATAAGGAACAACAATGTAGCAACTGCAAAATCATACGACAATCGCAGTATAAGAAACGACAGATAAAAATAAATTAATTTGATGTAGTTACACGATTTGAGTAAGTATTTTAAATACCATTGTAGTAGAGCAAAAAAAGATGTGGAAAAATACAGGATATCGTATCTTTTTTGAAATATTAAACTTGAAACACGGTAATGGCACAAGCAGTACAGCATATAAATGAAAGTAGTACTTACGCAATAAAAAAGAAACCGTCTTTAAGAAATTTAAAAAAGAATCTTAGATGCAAACACATGTCAAGTCTTAATAAGGTATATGTAATTAACTACATTTGTGCTTATCGAATATCGATACATCTTACAACCAAATAAATTTCAGTAAAGTTTGTACTTTTAAAAAAAAAAGTCAATTATAACTATCTTGTTTCAACATCTATTATTACTCCATTATTTTGAAAAAAACAGTGTTCTTTCGAGGAACCTAATAAACATTAGACCGTTATAATTTGGACAACCAAACACTCTATAATTGTAGATCGTAACTTGGAAAAAAACCTTTAAAATGTGCTGGAACAAGAAATACAAAAAAGAATGTAATTAAGTGCTAACTATAGAGCTGTTAGAGTCGTACGTTTAGGTGTTGTTTGAAGAAACAAACAAGATTAAAATAGAAGGTGTTAGTTGATAGTTGCATAGCAACTTTGAGTGTTACTGTAATTTCGACAAAGAATTTTCCAAAAATATTAGAATGGTTAGGGATTTGCCTTGTGGAACTAACCATTTCAGTTGTAGTAAATTTGATGGCATATTAACATACACACACAAGTATTATTTTTAGTATTTAAGTTGTATATACTGAAAATATAAACGTAGTTACATGATTAGTGTATATTAACCTATTTTATATTTATATATATATATATATATATATACTAGTCTCTCGGCACGTGCACTGCACGTGTATTCCAATTACGTAATACACAATTTTTATTTTATCAAGAAGATGTGTACATAGCCGACATAAGTTGTTAAATTCATTTAGAGCTTGTTCTCTTCACTACCTTTACATTAAGTACATAACAATTAATCACGATGAGAGTAAGATAATAAGAAAAGTTATGCTACTTCTCATACTGTTGGGTAGCTTGTTGTTATCACACTGACCTTCGTCATGAGATATCTAATTAGTAAATTTTGGTGGTGACTTCAGTCTCATCCTTTCAAGAATCATGCTATGTGTTTTCGTTAATTCTATGTTATTATAGATAATATTATTAACGTGATCATTCCCCGAACCCAGCTAACGCACGATGGTTTGTGCATCAGATTGCCTTTTTTTTATTATCTATTTAGTTAAAAGAAATCATTATTTTGATAAATTTATATATTAACTATTTCTATCAGTAGTTCTATAATATGAAGTATGATATCTTTTGAATTAAAATAAAATTCAAGCCGATACGAATGTTAATAATAATTATTTGTATTTTAAATGTCTTTAATATTGTTATTGAACACACTATTTCATTTATATAGGATAAGAAAAATTATACACGGTATATATAAGAGGGAAGATTAAATATAACAGATCATGATAAACACGTACAAAAAAAAGATAAATCTAACAATAAAAAATATTTGTTATCCATAATGTTATAAGAATGTTACTGTTCAAATATTGCTTTGTTGCATTGAGTTGTAAACAACACATTGATCAATGTCCTATGATCTGACATTGCATGGTTGCGAATAGTATCTATTATTTATATTCAAAGAAGACTCATATTATGAATGATTAAATAACTTGAGTATATAATCTCATTCTCTTAATTTTCTTGATATTCATAGTAATTTATCTATCAATTATGATCATAACTTAAAAGTATGATGAAGACATCAAATGTGAAATTCATTTCATGTGAAAAGAAAGGAAAAAAGATAAATATCACAAATAATCAGTTAAAATAATCAAATATATATCATAATATAATCTACATGAATCATTTTCTGAAATTTCAAAAATTAACCAGTTAAGTATATGAGATTGTGGACTTACTTGTATTTCAATTATTTGAGGACTCTTGGGATAAGTAGTCATGATATTTTAGAATCATAATATTCACATTTGGCCATATGGAAGTCTATGTGTAAAAATTATTATACAAGGAGCCATTGCCTAGTGAATTGGTTAAGTGAATATTGCTATTCAAAAATGTAAATAAACTTGAAATTAATATAAAATGCTAGTGATGAAAAGATTTCTTCAAATGATATCAAAAAAAAAATTGAGATAGAGAAAAAAGTAGATGCAACCTTCTCGATAGCGGCATTGCAATTAGATTCACAAATTGTATATATTTTGGTGACATTGCACGGACTATCACAAATGTTTATGATTTGCATTATGTGGAATGACAAAATTAAAAATTTTGGTGTAGATTTTCTGTGAAGAAGGATATGTATTTATAGAGATTCAATAAATGTGTTTTTTCAAGAATAAATGTACCTTTTAGTATTGAAAACACATTTTCAGAAAGAATAGGTCCGTCTTTTATTTAAATAGGTCATTTAGTTTATTTAGAAGGATATTTTAGTAATTTAACTTTTAAGTTTAGAAGTTGATGCTTTTAATATAATTATAGATTTGTTTCCGATTCATATCCTTTCGTTTGTCTATGATGAGTTCTCTAAATTAAAGAAGTTCTCTATTTAATTTATTCACACAATCACGCGTTAAACGTAATTTGTTTATTCCATTTTTCCAAACACTCATGCCATAAACGATCTAGGAACCTAAAGTTTACTTAAACCACAATATATCCTTATCCAAAGTCCCAAAGTCAAGCTATTCAAAAGTCTATCCCAAACAAGAAGAAAAGAAAATACAAAGATGATTATGAATAATCATTTGTGTACTCAGCAAGAGATGCAAATATGTCTAACCCTCATGTTTATCACACTTAGCTTTCAGCTACCTATCTTCTACTCAAAGAAAACTACTATACAAGATTGATAGAATATAATTTAAAAGTGAGACAGCAAAATGATTGATACAAAGAACTGACTAATGACCCTAGATGTTAGGGAAAAACGTGTATAGAATTGTAAGATCGGGGTTCACTTTTGATATATCATTAATCTCCAATTCAAAGCTGACCAATACAATCACGTGTCACTCGTGGGCTTCGCCATGCCCTGCCCTGCCTACTCGTGATCCAGAGTCCTGCCTTATTTGAACCTCGCTACAATTTACTACCTTAGGAGTTTAAACATCATTAATTCTAATAATTAAAAAGGAAAAGGAAAAATGCTGGAAGAAAAGAAAAACGTGTGTGACATTATTGTTTAACTCACGTTTATGTCAAAGCTTAGACCAGAATTACACCTCATTGAGGGAAAGTACTCCAGAATTACACCTCGCATTTCATTTTTGTTTCTGTTTCCTTGAAGCGTGTTTATTATTATTCAGTTCCAAATTATTTATCTTCTCACTCTTTTTTTTCTTCTTCTTAAAGTTGTCAGCAAAAAAAAAAAAAACGCGTTGTCATTTATTTGAGAGAATGTCGATTAATATATTCAAAAGTTTTCTTCTATTTTTCAAGCTCTGCTGATTTTATATATTCACGGGTGAGTAAGAAAATTACTAGTAATAATTTTACAAAGTTTAAGGACAGGAAATTAAAGGAATTCTAAATTTAAGGTATATTATTTTTTGAAATTGCTTTCAAAAAGAAGCTTTAAGGCTGAGAAAATAAATAAGTATTAGTTTTATTTTAACTTTGGATACATTTTCATTTAACACAAAAAGTTTCAAAGTTTATGTATTCGGTCAACAGAGGCCCTTTAAGATGGGAAGGGGTAAGTATACCGTGTATAGTTCATAGAGTATTTGCCTTCAACCGTATACTTTGAATGATTTCCTCATCAATGGGACTTTGACCAAATTCTCCGAAAGTCAAGAGGATTTGTACACTCAAAAAAAATAGTTGTTGTCTATCGGAGCCAGCCTCTCAACATCTCGACGTACGAATAAGATTTGCTTACACTCTACCCTCTTCAGACCCCACTTATAAGATTACATAGGCATGTTGTTGTTATTTCTCAATATTCAACTCCTCTGTTCAGGACTTTTGCTAATTTTTATTAGTACTTCCTGTTATTACTCCATACAATTGGAAGCAAGTTGTGAGCTTTTGTGCTTGTGATCATGTTTGAAATTCCCTATCTCCTACATAGTCATGTTAGATATTCGACAAAGAGATAATTACTAGCTAGTCTAGTAGAGTGATTATAGCAAAGGAAAGAGCTCACACTTATTCCATACTAAGGCCAACTACAGATGACATCTTGTATTCTAATAGCTAAAACGTTATATTATCTTTCGATGAGGTCATCGAAAAGGTAAAAGCTTGATAAATCATAAAACTAACTGAATAAAGGTGAATGTTCGAACCTACATGCTACTGGTTCACATACATAGGTGAATTTACGTAGAAAATTTAGGTCACGTAAACTCATGGTCACTCAATTAAACTCGATATATTATATATATATATAATTTTGAAAATATATCAAATATTAATTGAATGAACACATGATCAGACCGGGTCGAGTGGAACACTGATTAGGGGCTGTGTTTAATTCCTTAAGATCTAGGGATCGAACCCGACTTTGCCTATGTTCACATGATGTATTAAGCCAATCCAATTAAGGCAACTCCATATATAATCTTGCTATACATTATTCGGATGAACTCGTAGATTCATAAATGACATGAATATTTATAAACGAGTGTAGAATCACCAAATCATTGCATTCTCGTTACGTCTGATGATATGTTAATCATATCTATGAAAAAGTTGAAGACTATAGTTCTTTCTAATTTGAATATATTTAATAGAAAGAAGAACTTGAATTCGTTTTAGATCAAATACTAAGCTCACTAGTAAGGTTGAATTCTCTCTTGGACCACCCAAAAATAAAAAACCCAAACCATATTGTACATATGCTCTTTTGATTGTTTTATTTAGTTTCATCTACAGAAAAATTGTTTTGACTATTAACTATCGATAGTCAATTGGATCACTAATTCTCTCGTTGAAGAAAAGAAGATAAGTCATCAACATATTATATATGTTCAAATCTAATTGAACTGAAGATTTAAACATACAATGCTTATTGATTTCAAATATGACGCATAATAAACAATTAGGGCAAGATAAAGGCAAAGGGGAAAAAAGAAAGCCATACAACTTCTTTTTACAGTGTTTTGTTTGAGTAGAGAGAGATAGAAACAAATTAGAAAAATCATAAGCCTGAAAAACGAACAAGGAAACACGTTAGCAATCTCTTCCTACTTCCTCTTTTTCTTCATTTTCTTTCTTTTGAAAAAGTAGAACTCTAATTTTCCTTGTTTTCTTAGTTTGCGCACCAAACATAACTTAACTATTTAATAGTGACTTGATTAAAGCATGAATATTGAAATAACTTATTGTTTATATATTTTTCTCCATTGGTGGTTTCACACAATAATAAAATCATATAGAGTTGGTAAATTATAACATCTTTTCCATGTCAAAGTAGCATTATTTATTTACATAAACGTTGATCATATGTTTTTGTTTTACCAATAGTTGCAATAAATAACTATTTCACATAATTAATTTCTTCCTGTTCATATTAGATAGGGCCTTGCCTCACATTTCATACTACTTAGTCAGAATTCTAAGATATTTTGAGAACCAAATAGCAAGTTGCAGCTTAAAACGCGTCCTTAACAGAAAGTGCCATAGGCGTTCTGTGAAGTAGTTTTTTATTGTCAATTTCTTCTGGGAAATCATAAGTTGAGAATATTTTATGGTTTTCCTTACAACTTTCATATTTTCATTCAATTTATTTTACAAGATGTGCTTATAAATCTTGAGAATATCACTTTTCTGAATAACGAAATAAACTTATAAATAGTTTGGGTAGCCTTTTGATATTTTGTGTAGTTTGAACAAGTAAAAAGATGATCATTTGAAAAAGTATACCTATAAAGGTCAAACCCTTTGGTAGTCAAAACTCAAAACTTACCATTTAAGTTATTGAATATATTATTACTCTATTTTGATTAAATCATTGAAAACAGGACAGCCCGGTGCACTAAGCTCCTGTTATGCGCAGGGTCCAGAAAAGGCCGAACCACAAGGGTATATTGTACGCAGTCTTACCCCTTCATTTCTGCAAGAGGATATTTTCATGGATTGAACTCATGATCTTCTGGTCACATGACATCAACTTTATCAGTTACTCCAAGGCCCCCTTCGATTAAATCATTGAGAAAAGAATATATAGTAGTGTTTCACACAGAAAAATTAGGAAGTTTCTCAGCGTTTCATTTGAAATTTATTTCCCACCATGCGCTTTCCCATTGAACTAGTTCGTGGGAATGAAATAGAAAAATTATGTTTTATAACATAGATTTTTCATTGATTGTTGGGAAAAAACTTTGTCAACATCATTTTATAGTTAACGCTATCCGGTGCTTTTCAATAATTAAGACATATTAATAAAAAAAAAATAGTATCCAATAAATGAGGCCTATATCAAATGGTAATTAGATTAGAAGTTATGACTGAAAGGTCGAAAGTCATTTTGACCAGCAATATATATCTTCTTTTTTCATCTTATATTTTATTTCTCCCGGAGAAAATAATAGAAATTTATTTGCTAACCTCAATAAGATGGACAAGTTTGGTGAAATTGGACTGGCAAAATATCCCAAACCTGACATGTGGCTCAACTTACATGTGAACTAAGATTATATTACTATATCTAATTTAACAATTCATTATTCAATTTGACAGCGTCCAAAACACAGCTTAATTTAAACAAAATCCAGAAGTATTTAATTGCTAATTCATGCATCCTATTGCCTTAAATCATGGATTAAAATCAAGGGGTTGAATTAAAGAGGGTTTAGAGGTTGCCTCGCTCGAATCGAGTTTTAGTTTTGCCTATGACATTGATAATTATCAATCACCCCATGATAAATGTGAAGTATACATTATGGAAAAAAAAATAGGTTCCTGATATTATTTCAGTTCCTTTCACTTATTATTACAAATACTAGATCGAAGGAGTCTATAAATAGTACCCTTTGGTACATATATATAGTATTGGTTTGCTAAACAGCCATATATGCAGGCAGTAAGCGGAATATAAATGGATAATTCCAATTTTGACTAAAGAAATGTCACGTATTTTTTGCCTTAGTCCTTCTCATGACAACATTATTAGTTATTAAACATTTGGTGACAATATTGTTGCTTGTCATTTGAAGTATTTGTGACCGTGTTGCCTATATTTTCTTGTAGTGTCCGTACAACAAAGGTGTACGAAAGGCACATCGACTTTAATTAAGGTTTATTTTGGCGATTATAGAGAGCTGTGGACTTAGTCTTCATTAATACTTTTCCGAACAAAATTACTTGCTGAGCAAGATCGTTATGATCATGTCGTTTACTTTGTCTCCAAGATTATTTTTTCTTCTTTTGACTAATCAACAGTGATCACAGGAAATTCAAATAGTGATGTCAATTCCACGACCTGTTGAGATAAAAATCCCCGTGATGTTCGTATTATTTTTATATTTCTTATTCTTTTTGCCGTTTACTTTTCTTCAAAGTAAGGAGTACACGGATATTCTTTTTAATTTTCCTAATAAATCACAGAAGCATCAGAAAATAACCCATTACGATGAGATATAGGGTGTGTTTGGTATGATGGAAAAAGTTATTCATGGAAAATATTTTTTTGAAAAATAAGTGAGCTTCTTACTTATTTTTTAGTGTTTGGTAAGGAAGTAAAAAAAATATTCTCTCAAAGGTATTTGCATGTATTCTAGCAAAACTCTATGGGGATGGGATGGGGTGGGGAGTGGGGGTTCGGGGGTAGCCCGGGGTGGAATTGTCAAGGAGTAGGGTTTGGGTGCATTGGGTTGGTGAGCGGGGAAAGACAATGAACTTGGAATGTTGTAACTTGTTTTCCCTACTTCCATTAAGGAAGTCATTTTTCCTCATTTTTGAGGAACTTGTTTTCCTAGAGAAAATATTTTCAAACAATTTTTGCCAACCCAACATGAAAAAATTAAAAAATATTTTCCTCCATACAAACATACCCATAATAACAACCCAGTACAATGGGATATAATAATAATGGTTATAATGGTAATGGTAACGGTAAGTATTTCTCCATCCTTAATCAGAGGTCTCGGATTTAAGCTCAAAAAATGAAATAGTAATTTGTTAGGTAGCACCTTATCTCCAAAGAGGGGCTTTTAAGCACAATTAATACAAATTAGCCAGGCCAAAAAGCATATATTGAACCGAGTGGGAGACCAAAAGAAACAGTTGTAGAAATTTTGATTAGTGATTTTTAGGGTTTAATTTTGTAATTGAATTAGTACTGATATTTTCTCGAAGATGCATTAAATATTTCGATAAGTGTGTAAGGTTTTTTAGGTATCACATAACTTAAATATCTTTTTCATTTACTTAAACATCCTATTTATTTAGTGGGAAAAAAAACTAGCGTCAACCAATTGAAGCCCTTCAGCCTTTAACATTGTTCTGGGCTGGCTAAAAGTTGCCAACGGGTTTAGTTTCAAACAGATCTCCTGATACCACTTTCTCTTAGGCGGAGTTCTAAATCCATATTTAAACTGCCTCTTATTTAGTTGCGATTGTATATTTAAAGCTTTCATTGGCACGTTATTGCACTCACTATTACCGCTTGAAACAGTTAACATTTCTTTCTTTCATTTTTCTTTTAATTCTAGGATTATATATACACAACTCATATGCATATATGTGATCAAAGTTGCATATGACCTGGAGCTTTTATCTTTTTATTTTGAGATCTTTGGTTTTGTTTTATTTTTCTCCTTGTAATGCTAATTTGATTTATTTAAGTTATTATTTGATACCAAATATTCATTTTCTTTTTACACTTTTATCTCTTGTATTTTCGACACAGTTTTGTCACTGCTATTATTTCGTTCTCTTATATTTCTGATTAAATCCTTGAAGATATGCAATATCGACTTAATCGACTTGTAAGTTCACATCTATTTAGTAGAAAACGTTCATACCGATAAAAACTTCTCAGGCTCCTCCTAGAATTGGTTATCTGATATGTGTACCTTAATTGGTTTTCAAATTAGCTTTTATAATTTGTTATTGAACTGAGATATGTTAAATAAAAACTTCATCATTCAAACCATTTCACTTCTTTTGTTCTTCTATTTACGTGACATTCTCCGCTTATCCGGAGTTAAAGTTGACTAACTTTTGAAGCTAAAATGGTTAAATCAACTAAATATTTTAAGATATTCATGACATTGGCTCTTTCCATTACAATTATTATTCTTAAAATAATACTCAGATAATGCTTAGGAATAGTGTTGATATGTTAAGAGTAATAGTGTTTTCCGTCTCAATTTTTATTTTTATGTTTGGTCTAAAAAACTACACACATTTATATATTTTCCAGAATTATTTATGTTTTATATTATTGCTAATTTATTACTCCCTCCGGTTCATAATAAGTGTCCATTTAGCCTTTTTCCATAAAAATGCTAAGTGGTCACTTATTTTGAACCGGAGGGAGTATTATTATGGTCGAGTTAATTTAGTATTTTATTACTCACTCCGTCCCAATTTAAGTATTTTATTTTCTTTTTTGATGTGTTCCGAAAAGAGTGCATCTTCCTATATTTAGTAACTTGATCATTCAAACATCCTACATCTCAAGTTTAAATCCAAAAGATTAAAGGTTATTTTAGTACATCACACATGTTTAATTTAGAATCACAAGATTTAAAAGCCTTTTTCTATTCTTTAAATTTTGTGTCAAATTAAATTAAGATATTTAAATTGAGACGGAGATAGTAAGATTTTAGTTTATGGCCTTTTAATCTTTCTTTCTCGGATTTTGAGTCCAATTAAAATATTCCTAAACAACTGAGGTAACAGAGCTCCTGTATGACTTACAATTTTGTTACTCCCTTCTAATAAAAAAAATTGTCCACTTAGTCATTTACACATCCCTTAACAAAATATTAACTCTAGACAAAAATAGATAATTTTATTAAAATATCCATAATTAAATAGATATTGAGATTTGGTCACCTAACACTTAATAAGGGCTAATCTAAAAAAATAAAATTAATTTTTTTTAATTTGATAAGTGAACACTCTTTTTAAATCAAAAATTTAAAAGCGAAGTGAACACTCAATTTAATCCGAAGGAAATATTATCTGCTTCTTGCTTTTGTAGACAAAGTCCTATATTTGAAAATGATAAAGTCACACACACATACATACATACATATATATATATATATATATATATATATATATATATATATATATATTTACAAACAATAGTGTAAGTCCCAGTTTTACTGCTCTTAGTTTGTTGCATTTCTCCAATTAATCTATAGGCAAATACACTTCTTACTAATGATGTTAATATATTTTTAATTGCAGCTTCATCATTTTATGAAAGAGGAATTTTAGTAGCTTAGTTTGTTGGTTATCTGAACTTTTATCTTGTTGGTGGGAGTTTGATTCCCACCTTGTCATCCCCTCCCCATTTTCTCTTCTCCTAATCATGTGTAATAAAAAAAATATAAAAAAGAAAACCATTTCATGAAAGTAAAAGACAAATGAACATTAAAGTCCATCATTTTGGTAAATAGATCATTTTGTTCTACATTTACCTCTTTATGTAAGTTCCGTTTTATATGATTTTTTTTAATTAATTGTTTATTGTCTCTATCCAAGCCTCATTTAGTTAAAAGTCTCATTTAATTAACTGGGAAGGGCTAGCTCAGGCTAATGTGAAGAAACGACCATGATCATCTGAAGAAGATATCAAGCTTAAAGAATTCAAAAAAAAAAGTCGAAATTGAGTGATTTTGATTAGTGTGTCGGCCTATTTGGACCTCTTCCCTTAATTTTATCTTGCTTGATTACTGATTTTTCATTTAGAATAAAAAAAAAGCAATTCAGCTCTTCATATCTTCTTATGAGATCTGAACTCTAACATTTGACAGTGTATGTGTACATTGGAATGAAAATATGAGGCTTGAATATTTCAGTAAACAATAATCAACCTTGAGAAGATAGTTATGCTGTAACACAATTGATATTTTATGAAAAAGAAAAATAAAAAAGATAAAGATAAAAAGATGCTACCTCCAGCATCATCTATTCAAGCAATTGATAGTGTCATGACTAGAAGACAGAAATAGAGTTGGATAACCAGTATGTTTTTTGACTTTATTCATAAAAGGCCGTATGGCTACACTGTAATGTTAGGTTTTGGTATATTTAATTTTCAATTAATAACTATGTTTTATAAATATATATATATATATATATATATATATATATATATATATATATATATATATGCATATATAAAAAATTATAGTAACATTTTTAATATACATTCCGTAAAAAGTAATATAAAATACACGTGCAACGCGCATGCAGAGAAACTAATATAATAAAATATATATGGTTGTACGAAGCCGTCATTGAAATTGAAGTTGTTAAGAGTTCTACATCGGATATGGGATGAGTAATTGGTCTCCTTATATGGCTTGAGCAATCCTTCTCCCTACAAGCTAGCTTTTAGGTTGAGTTAGGCCCAAAGTCCATTCTTTACATGGTATCAAGGTCAGGTCCATCCCAATTCTTTGTTCACCGATGTTAGACCCCCATATTATATTATTCACGCTTCAGTTAACGAGGTTTGAGCGTGCAGGGGAGTGTTAAGAGTCTCACATCAAATATGGGATGAGTAATTGATCTCCTTATATGGCTTAAACAATCTTATTCCCTATAAGTTAGCTTTTGGGTTGAGTTAGGTCCAAAGTTCATTTTTTACTGAAGTAACTAAACAGCTTAAGTGATTGTGATTTCAATTAGTAGTTATTACAACTTGCAGCTGCTCCAAGTTATTCAAACATGTGAATTCGTGATGTTTAAATTGACTTCTAAGTATACTTAAGCTACAAGCCGATGACTTTTTCAAAAGATAAGTACGACAAAAATTTAAATAACAAAAAGAAAAATATTAATAGCTTCGTATGTGCAACTCATTATTTTGTTGACTTGAGTATATGATTCTAACAATGCGATGAGATTAATTTGTTTTTTCTTGGATAGGAACTATAGTGACGTAATGTGATGATCTTGGGATAAAGAAAAAATAATTTGCAATTTTAATGACGTTTGATTTGATGGAATTATAATAGCTTTTCTAAGGTTAGCTGGATGTAGACTTCCAAGTTCCAACCAACCACCTTACTTCCATGTTTGGATTTGGTCTATTTTGACAAAAAAAATCTCTGTTTGAAAATTCAAAAGCGTGATATAAATATTGTATTCAGATTTTTATTTACATTGGTTCCTTTAAAACCTTTTTTTGTTTAATCTTTCTTAGAGGGGTAGGAAACTAATAATAAACGGAAGATAACAAAAAAGGTACATATATATCTATAACTTCAAGAGGGTTAAGTCTGCATTTTATTTTCGATTTACTAATTTTTGCTTCTTTATCTGAATTCTGATGTTGCGTCAAGACTAAAAGATTTCCATACATTTGCATTGACTTGTTGAGATCCAAGTGTATTTTCTACTCATTAATTCTTCAAAGGTTTCGAGCCAAGTACCCAACTCAGTCAAATTTTAGAAGAGCCACCCGTCGTAGAATTACGATGTACTAAAAAATAAATATTAAATTATCCTTTGTCCCGTTTTCGGTGACATACTAATTTTTTTTTATTTATGTAAGAATACATTCTTATATTTACATATAAAGAAACTGTAAACTTTCAATTTTAATCTTATGTTTTAATATGTTTGGTATGATAGAAGAAAACATTTTTAGAAAATGACCTCTCTGGTTGAAGTTTGGAAAATAAGTTTCACAATGTTCATTTTTTACCATTCAAATATTGACCCCCACGACCCAAAAAGAATTTGAATTTTATGAATTCTAATTTCTAGAATAGCGACATCAGGTGTTAGCAATTGTATTCTGAATTACATTTTGTACATATTTAGTGAATTTCTTAATACCACTACAAATAATCTGATGTTCAAATTTATGTGGCACTTTTTGTTTTTTGAGATTCAAACTGCATGAACTTTGACCAACATTTTAAGATGTACTTTTTCACCAAATTAATATGAGAAAAGTTGCAACTTATAGTACTTTTATGTAGTTTTCAAATATATAAATTTTAATGTTAAAATGTTGAGTTAATATAATCCAATTTAGCTTCAAAGTTTAGTCAAATTGACTCTCGAAAAGTGAAAAATGCTACATAAATTGAGACGAAGAGAGTATTAAACTAAAGTTATTGAATTGGACAAAATCCGTACCTAATCTTCTATCTCCACCGATGTCTCCAACGAATAAAATTTAGCGGTACACCAATTAAGTTTATAGAGTCATGACATCGGATTGTTGAGTAAAGAGGTAATCCAACCATTCAATATGCAATTACTACTATAAAATATAAATGAACACTGACAGTTTGGAATTATTTGCACTCTCGATGTATTTTAACATGTATTTGCTCTATATTTCAAGTTATTAATTTCACATGTTATGAACGCATACATAATTATATTTGAGACGATTTGATAGTGTAAACTTTTTTTATACCGATATTATATAGAAGTTAAAGTTATATTGTCGATCAAATTAGCGCCCCACCAATAATATTTTACTCTTTGTTGAAGAAGTTTAGGTGGGAACGCAATTGTTGGGATATAAAAACCAGGGTACATGTAACTTCTAGGAAATAGCACGCACGTTACATGACAAAGAGAGGAAATGAAATGCTAGGAAAGTAAGATGAATCGTATCTACGAAAATCCAGTAGCATGTTATTTAATTGTGCTTCTCACCATATTAATTAATACATTTACAAAGTACACAAAATTAATTGCCATATAGGAGTATATATTTGTTGCAACCTACACATGTTTACTGCGCATGCATGAGGTATGTGTTTCTTGTCTTCTTCAACCGATTTTCTGATATATTTTATTATTATTACAGATGTATTAATTATCACCTCCAAGAAGTGTAATTTGACTAAGTAGCACTAAGTAGGAAGAGGAAGAAGAGTATGATCAAGTATTATGTAGTATAAAGTATGTTATTATTAAGTAGGAATAAGTAACATTAAATAAAAAGAGAAGTAAGTATTACACCCTCCGTTTATTTTTATTTCTCTATTATTGACTTTGCACACACTTTAAGAATTAATAATTGAAATATATATTTTAGGGAAAACAACACAAAATACCCCTAAATATAAAATATTTATCTGATCATGCCTCTTCCTAAACTAATTTCTTTTCTTACCTAACCGGC
Source organism: Anisodus acutangulus (assembly GCA_029783415.1). Lineage (NCBI taxonomy): Eukaryota > Viridiplantae > Streptophyta > Magnoliopsida > Solanales > Solanaceae > Anisodus > Anisodus acutangulus. The sequence goes on from CM056501.1 coordinate 30,560,982, forward strand.
CAAAAATATTTACCCAAGTACCCTCTCGCCCAAAATCTTTTCTTCATGATACCATCACAGTATATTTATATATCATGATGGTATCATGGAGGACTAAGAGAAGGACTGAATCAGTCTTCCATGATACCATTTCTATCACAGAGGACTGAGGAGTGTCTCATTGAAGGACTGAAGCAGTCCTTCATGCATAATAATATCATCACAATATACGTATATAAGATGATGATATCATAAAGATTTATTCTTTTGAATAAATGGACATGATTCTCTATGATACATGTATATTTATATATCATGTTGGTATAATAACTGTAAGATTGAAATAATTTCTCTTAGAGATTTTTTTCATTAATCACAATATATATAGTTGTACAGAAGTTGATTCCTAATACAATAAGAATCCTAACTTACCTTAAATGGTTGATTCCTAATACAATAAGAATCCTAAATTACCTTAAATATACATCTATCATAATTACAAAATATACTGTGAATATTCGCTAATACTCCCCCTCAGTCGGAGCGGGAGAAGGCCGAACGCTAAGGCTAGATCAGAAGTCGGTGAAGAGCTGTCTCGGTAGTTCCTTTGTGAAAATATCTGCATATTGATAGGAGGAAGGCACGTGTAATATCTTGACCTGACCAAGGGCAACCTTCTCACGCACAAAGTGAATATCCATCTCGATATGTTTGGTCCGCTGATGTTGGACCGGATTATGAGACATATAGATGGCAGATATGTTGTTACAGTAGACTATAGACGCTTTTCGCAGTGGACACTGGAGCTCCAAAAGAAGATTTTGGAGCCAATATATCTCAGCAACGACATTAGCAACTCTGCGGTACTCTGCTTCAGCACTCGAACGGGATAGCGTGGCCTGCCGCTTGGCGGACCATGAAATAAGATTATCCTCAAGAAATACACAATAGCCCAAGGTGGAGCGACGTGTGTCCGGGCATCCTGCCCAATCTACATCCGTGTATGAGAGTAATTTGGTTGGGGCAGAGGGGTATAAATGCAGTCCAAAGTCAAGTGTGCCCTTAACGTATCTGATAATACGTTTGAGGGCCGCAAAATGGGACTCTCGAGGGGCATGCATAAACAGACACATATGTTGAACGGCATATGCAATATCAGATCTAGTTTTGGATTTTTTGAAATGGGTGATAAGGTGTGTGTGGAGAGATTGAAGTGAACCTTGAGTTTGAAAATCCGGTGTTGGGCACGAGTCTCCATGCAGTGGGTAGGCAGCAGTGTTTGGACTGGGGTGTGAGGCTGCTGGTTTACGGGTTCTAGAGGCAGAAGCGGTTGCACTGCGATAAGTTGCGGCTGACTTGCTGGTTCTGTGGGGGGGGGGGGGGGTGTTGGCTGGTCTCGGGTCGATGGCTGGTCGAGAAACAGTTGGTGGGGTAGGTGACACAAGGGGGTCGAGAAACAGTTGGTGGGGTAGGTGACACAAGGGGGTCGAGCAGTGGGGGGTTCGACCGAGAGATATGAGGTGTTTGGTCGGCGACAACATCGGACATTGTTGGTGACGGAGCTGCTGGTGCAGTCTTCGTCGGAACAGGAAACAGACTGTGACAAACTGACTGGATTAGAGAAGACATAGGAGACTCATCGAGAAATGTATAATCTGTGGTATGGAATTTTTGGAGATTTGAAAATGGATAGGTCACCTTGTCAAATCTGACGTAAGATAATGATTTACGAGTGGTTATGTCATAGCACAGGTAACCCCGATGGTTGGGTGAGAAACCGACGAAGACGCATGGCGTGGTGCGTGGGGCTAGTTTGTGAGATGCGGTGGAGGCCAACTTGGGGTAGCATAGGCAACCGAAGATGCAGAGTTGGTCATAGGAAGGGAACTTACGGTATAAGATTTCGGTTGGGGTCTTGTTTTAGAGAGTGCTGGTTGGTAAAATATTAAGGAGGTATTCTACCATTTTAACAGTGTAGACCCAGAATGACGGTGGAAGACTGGCATGAAAGAGAAGGGTACGAACCATGTTATTGATGGTACGGATGATTCGTTCAGCTTTGCCGTTTTGGGAGAAAGTGTAGGGACAGGAAAAACAGAAAACAATGCCTTGTTTATAGCATAAATTGTGAAATGCCGAATTATTAAATTCACGTCCATTATCACATTGAAAAGATTTTATAAATTTTTCAAACTATGTTTTAATGAATTTTTGAAATTCAAAGAATTTGGCAAACACTTCATATTTGAACTTTAGTGGGTAGATCCATACAAAGTGTGAAAAATCATCTAATAATACCCGATACCATGTAAGATTGAAATAATTCTCCTTAGGGTTCCTTTCATTAATCACAATATATATAGTTGTACAGAGGTTGATTCCTAATACAATAAGAATTCTAACTTACCTTAAATGGTTGATTCCTAATACAATAAGAATTCTAAGTTACCTTAAATATACATCTGTCATAATTACAAAATATACTGTGAATATTCGGAGAATATTCGCTAATAATAACTTTAGGTGCATTTCGGGTAAATAGTATTGATATTTCTGGGAATACGAAAGTAATGAGAACATGGGTGGGTAAATAATTTGCCTCCTATGGACATGCATGATATTTCTCCTATATTTTACCATAATACTCATATTAATTGGTGTATGATCTCACTAAATTTGTAAAATGATTTGAAAATGAGTAATTAATGTTAAGGGTAAAACAAGACAAAAAAATGTTTTTTTGATATGTTAAAGTGGACAAGTAAAAATGAAAATTTAATTTTAATATAGTGGATAAGTAAAAGTAATGGGAGGAAGTATTAAATAGGGATAGATTGGATTTAGCAGTTAGCATTAAATAGGAATAAGTAGCGTTAAGTTTGAATATAACATTACGAAAGAAGAAGAGGAGGTGGAAGATTAACTATTACACCCTTTGTTGCATTTTAATTGTTGTTTTAGTTTTGTTCCAATTTTAACGGTCATTTTAGCTTTAAAATATTATCTCAAAATAAGTTTCACTTTAGGAATTCAAGACCAAAGTTGATATTGTTTCCCATTATATCCTTAACATTAAAGAAATAGCCTTTTTGAATATTGTTCAATTAAAAAAACATCTACATAATAAATAGGGTAATTTAGTTAATATTTTATATTTATTATTTTTCTTAATGGGTATAAAAAGAACTAAAGCTACCCTTAAAATGGGATGGAGGTAGTATTAAGTAGAGTTAAGTAGGAGGAGGAAATTGGTTACCGGGTGAAATTAGTGCTGCTAAGCTGCACCATCAAATCATTTAATTACAACAACAACAATCCAGTGAAATCCCACAACGTGGGGTCTGAGGAGGGTAAAGTGTAAAAGGTAGAAATAAAAATGAAAAATTGGAGTGGTCAAAGATCACAATTAGTTTGACTGTAATATCCCTTTTCCACGTACTTATGCAATAATGTGATATACTAATTGATCCCATAATATGATGAAAATACAAAGTAGGACTTTAGCTTTATCCTTCCAACTTTGGTAGTTTGCAAATGTTTAAAGATTTCACAAGTAAAAAAAGGAAGAAAAACTTGAACCTACAGTCAAAAATGAAAACCAGAAAAACAAAAGAAGATAAATAGTCAATGAGCTATCAGTTCACACTTGTTCACATGTGTTAACATCAACACTCACTCTGCAGTAACTACACTTACAAATTACTCATTCCGTTCAAAATAAGTGTTCACTTACATAATCAAAAAAAAAATACACACTTGTTCCTATTTAATCAAGACAATAAATAGGCAAGAGTCTTACTATTAAATAAGAATAGATTACGCAAAATATCTATTTTTTTCTAGGAGTTGGTGTTTTCTTATATAAATTACTGTTTTCTTAAGGGGTGTGAAAAAAGCTAAACGGACACTTATTTTGAAGGAGGGCCTTAAATTAACTAGTAAAGTTGTCTTCACGTGACCAGGAGGTCACGAGTTCAAGCCATGAAAACAGCATCTTGCAGAAATGCAGAATAAGGTTGCATATAATAGACTCTTGTGGTTCGACCCTTTTCTGAACCCCGCGTATAGCAGGAGCTTAGTGCACCGGACTGAATAAGTACATTCGATCTAATACGTACCTTGTGTTAGAATTGAGAAATTCTATGGCTCGGATCTTTAGTAATCTGTTATTTATTATATGTGTCTACTTTTTTTTACAATAAGAAAAGAGGAAATTTTCATTTCCCATGCTTTGCAATTAGATCCAGATATCCTATAAGGTCACCTGTTTCCTAGTCAACAAGAATAAAGAGGACCATGTGTTATGTGTACCTTTCAACTTTCAAGGTTGAGAGGATTTGCAGCAAATAATTTAATGGGGGCTGAATCAAGAAAGATAGATCACTTAACCAGCATGATTTATCAGTTTGATTTGACCAACCACCAAAAGATTTGTTTTTCTTCGACTCTTCCGCTTTAATAACAATTGATTAATTCTATCCTTACAGAAGAAAATACATTAGGATCATGTTTGTGCCAAATACTTGTATTTTTCTTTCGTAATAATAAGGAAAATTGCCACTTGGTGGACTCGCACTGCAGAACACATCGTGATGACCAAGTCATTGTTCATAATTATAAGTTTTTAACATGAGATTATTCTTAATTTGATGACGATCGGTACTTTTTGTAACAGTCCCATCTCGTTTTAAGTGATCCAATTTAACCTTGTCACTCATTCTAACTAATTTCAAGAGAAATTTAATCTTAATAAAAGTTTTAAAAAAACAATAGTATTTTCATATTAACTAGATGTACTAATTAAGCTTTTTTTCGAATAACAAACTTATACGAATTAGTTCCCACTCATTTCATAGCTACTATTCCTACATCTGCAAGATAAAGGCACTTTATTATTTCCAAATTCAAAAACCTATGATATAACAAAACCATATGAATAAAAAAAACAAGTGGATTCCAAAGCTGGAGTTCTCAGAACTCCATGCAATAGTAATATTAAGCCTCAGCAACATAAAAAACAGTAGAGATTTACAGACAACAACAAAAAACAAACGGCAAAATTCACTACCCCTCAACAGGTACAATACTCTTCATTAGAGATCTAAAAGTTGATTTGGAATTTCAAAAGGATGAGAGAAAAAGGCAGAGGTTGATGTTTCCAAGGTTACTTGTCAGGTTCATTACTGCTGATGCTGCTCATATATCTGCATATAAGCCTCAGAAAGTGCAACCATCTGGGGAAGAGTTTCAGAAACATGTAGGTCTTGCATCTCATACCTGTGTCAATTTAAAAAGCATTCGGTTACCAACTTAACAGAATCAACCATCCCCTCTTTTTCCATTTGGGGGGAAGGGGGGGGGGGGGGGTTAAGAAATTCATACTACAAACATAGGAGTAAAACTTAGAGATATGAGGTGTAACTAACCAAAGTTCTTCTGATTTTCGTTGGACAAACACCCTGTAGGATCCTTCGCCTGGCTTACCATCGTGAACAATGTTAGCAATCAAATCATACTTTGAGCGAAGTTTCTCATTCTCCTTCGGTGCTGGCAGAGGAATATAATCCTTGAGCTCTAGATTCTTCACCGGGAAGTTAACTGAAAAAAAGATGCATGAAACGTCACAAGTCACAGGATAGAAGCCTAACAATGTAGTTCCTAAGTCTACTATAAATACTCAAGGTTGAGAACCTTTTGTGTTATATCTAGTTTTTGTTTCTTTCCACCTCCACACATCCCTCTCCCCGCTCTACCTAGATGTCTTATGTGGAGAACGAAGTGGAAGTTGAATAACTCTAACAGGTAGATGAAAAAAAAATACACATCACTGACCCAGCAGGGAAGTAAACCTGGAAAACTAAACCCCTCATCCCTCGTCTCCCCACCGCCCTCCTTAAATGCCTGCATGTGGAGAACTTGGAATCAGAAAGAATGATTCTAACAAGCAATAAAGAAACTTCAAACTAACAAAACCTAGAACTTCAAACCCCTTGCTCCACCCCGCCGCCCACCCCTCAAAAGAGGTTTACTGATATTCAAGTGTAAAAGAGCCTAAATGACGTCCTAATCTACAAAGTTCTAGTGTATGCTAAATGAGTAGCAGAACCCAACAGCTTAATATCATGTCCAACCAAAAATAAGAATTTGAGGAATGAGAATTTGATGGTATGAGCTGGGTTGGGGAAGCTGGGTGGGGGAGGGGGAATTGGCGAGCTAGCAGGAGAATTGATGAGGCTTTTATATCCATTGGGGGAGGGTATGTTAGTGGTATAGCTGGAGTATTTACAAGCCTACTGCATCCATTATGAGTTAAGTGTCTTGGTACTTTCATTCAATTCGAGGATATTATCAATAATAAGTACTCACCAAGTGTAGGATTTTTCTCCATGAAGAAATTGTTCTTTGTAAACCTACGCATGTGGAGAATTAGATACTGTGGCAATTTTGTTACACGGTATCTCATCCTTGCTATACGGGGCCTTACAACTTCAGTCACAGTCTCACCATCAAACTTCTTTAGTATGTTGAATAATGGAACCTGCATTTACAAAAATCAAATAAGTTTGAAGAACCAGTTAGACACATTGTACAGAAAGTAGTGGATGGATAGCATCTTCCCTACTTCCCAAGGTTAAAAGATGAAGAAAGAAACAGGCAAAGAAGAGCAGAAATAGATCATGCATGTGTTAAAATAGGCATCTGCACAGCAATTATCAAACTGTATCACCAACAAGCATAGCCCTCCAATCTAGTCAATTGAAATTCAAGAGATCTCGGTATCTCACCTCCAATTCAAAGAATGACAAGGAACACCGTTGTTGACAAAGACAAAAAGTGAGGGGAATCAAATTTAAATGGGAATTGTGAGGGAGAGGTCATTTCCTTATTTTAATTTCTTTTCTTTCCCAAGGAGGTTCTATGTAGATGTTTGGAGGTTAGAGGTATACATGTGGCGTACACTAGCGCGATCAAGGATATGTATGATGGAGCCAAGACCAGGGTACGGATAGTAGGAGGAGACTCGAAGCAGTTTCCAATGGTGATGGGGCTGCACCAGAGATCAGCTCTTAGCCCATTCTTATTTGTCTTGGTGATGGATGGACTGACGCGACAAATCCAAGGGGAGGTGCCACGGTGTATGTTATTCGCAGACGACATAGTCCTGATTGATGAGACTCGCAACGGAGTGAACGCTAAGCTGGAGGTTTGTAGACATACTCTAGAATCTAAAGGGTTTAGGCTGAGTAAGACCAAGAAAGAATACTTGGAGTGCAAGTTCAATAACGGAAGCGACCTTGAGACAGGCGTGGAGGTGAGGCTTAGTACTCAAGAAGGAAGCTACAAGTACCTTGGGTCTGTTATCCAAGGGGATTGAGAGATTGATGATGATGTCACACATCGTATTGGGGTTGGGTGGATGAAATGGAGGCTCGCATCTGGAGTCTTATGCGATAAAAAGGTGCAACCAAAACTTAAAGACAAGTTCTATAGAGCGGTGGTTAGACCGACTATGTTGTATGGGGCGGAGTGTTGGTCAGTCAAGACTTCGCACATCCAAAAGATGAAATTTACGGAGATGATGATGTTGACATGGATGTGCGGGCATACAAGGTGTGATAGATTAGAAATGATGATATCCGGAACAGAGTGGGAGTGGACTCGCTGGAGGATAAGATGCGGAAAGTGAGGTTGAGATGGTTTAGGCATGTGCAGAGAAGAGACACAAATGCCCCAGTGCGGAGGTGTGAGAGGTTGGCTATGGGCGGGTTCAGAAGGGGTAGAGGTAGGCCGAAGAAATATTGGGGAGAGGTGATTAGACGGGATATGGCGCAGGTGCAACTTACTGAGGACATGACCTTAAATAGGGGGTTGTGAAGAACACGGATTAGGGTAGAAGGGTAGTAGGTAGTCCAGTGTAGTCCTACTTACCTTACAAACTAATAGTTGTAGTGTTATTATTGTAGGTCCGCCTAGCCTATCATACTAATAGGCACAGTATTGCTTTATAGTCCCATGTAGTTTGATTTCTTCTGCTATGTGTTCTTTAGTGTATTTTGTTTAGCTTATTTACCTGCGCTAGTTACTGCTTACTTTTTCAGAATGCGCTATCATGGCTTATTCGTTTTTTATACCAGTATTTTCATACTGCTTCAAAAAAATTTGATCGGATCTGACCGTTGCTTGCTCTCGTGCTCTCGTGCGCTCGTGCTTGAGCTTGAGCCGAGGGTCTCTCGGAAACAACCGCTCTACCTACCAAGGTAGAGGTAAGGTCTGCGTACACTCTACACTCCCCAGACCCCACGTTGTGGATTTCACTGGGTATGTTGTTGTTGTAATATCTTTTATTTCCATACACTTCACTTTCTTTCTTTTTTCCAGTCTTTGCCTCCTTTTCTCATTTCATTTCTTTCCTCTCATACTTTTCCTCTCTTGCAGTGTGTCATCCCTTCCCCGACATCCAGACTACCATGATAATTATTTCTTCTGTGTTAAATTATATTCCTCATTATCCCTGATGTATGAGGTCATGGTCTTCAAAAGCTTATACTTCATTTCTCTTTGCTCTTTTTGGTTCTCAATCACTTCTGATACATATATTCAGTTTCAATATTTAACTGATAAAAAATTAGTCAGTAGAACAGAGATCGCAATATTCTGAGTATCAAAATGAGATAGGTTAATTAGTTTCCTGTGATTAATCTTGAATAGGGCGACGATAAAACGGCTATAGTTTCAAGAACCTTCCTTTCATTTACGTAATGGCCAAATATTTATTGCAAGAAGATAAATTACTGTCCCAGTGTTGTCCTTGCAGATACAACTCTAAATTGTTCCATAACTAATACAAGTGAACGAAATATCTGAACCAGAGGAGAGGTGTTTCTCCTTATTTAAACTACAGAGGAAGTCTTGAGCTTTAACCATCAAGAAATTCTACCTTATCAAAAAAGAAAAAGCTTTAACGACCTTGAAAGAAAACCCTCAGTAATTAACCCAAAACTTTGGCACATCTACATAATTTCATTCACCTCAGATAACTCAAAAATCTAATTGAACTCTATAACACTCTATAAACGAACTTGGTGAAGAACAGTGAGCTTTTTTTTCAAGTGCAAACTATTTCTCAAACTAGGTGCGATCTTTTTTTCAAAGAACAGCTCACTCTCACCTTTTCTAGCTGACATCTAGACACTTGCATTTCAGCATGTGCACGACAGTTAGTACAATGATACATTCAACATGGCCAGGTAAAGGGGGGAAGAGTCCAATAAGATGACCATCCCTTCACCACAAATTGTCGACAAGAAAAAACCAAGAAAAAGGCAGAACCTTCCCAATGATAATCACAATAAAAAATCTAAACTTAGAAAAGTACCTGGGGAATAATATTCTTTTCCATGACATCTGTAAAAAGAGGTGGTGGTGGCAAATCAAGTCCAAGCATTAGGAAAGGCATTCTGCTAGTTTCCATGCCAATATTGTGAGATTCATGTTCACCATCTTCCCCATTCTCCCTCTTCTCAGCAATAGGTCTATTATGCATCTCTTTCACAACCTCCAATTCCCCCTATGAGAAAAAAGCATCATATATTAACATAATATATAGACTAGTGTATTTGAAAACGTAGAACACAATTATCTGTTACAAACCTGAAAGCATCGGTGGATTATGCTACTTCCCTTTTTGGAAGTTCTAAGCTCCGCGTGAAGGGTATTCAGGAGCCATGACATAAATTCAACAGGGTCAGACTGTGCACCTATCCGAAAACGTTTTTTACTAGCTTTCATAACCGCTTGCAAGAACTCATGTGGACTCACCTGCAAAAACATTTAGTTAAAATAAGAAGACCATGAAGAATAAACAAATAGTGAATTCATCAATGCTGGTATGCACCTGTCCCTTAAAGTTCCGTGTGTGCCAAATCTTTCGGGTAAGCTCTCCAAATCTATGAACAAGAGGAGATCTATTGTGTTGATAATTCTCAGGGATAAGAAAGAAGTTTCTCAAGGGAGTTACTCGCATCAATGACTGAATCGTGACATTGACAAAATCAGTCTCCCTGATGTTATTCAACCCAACCTAACATATATCCCAGCGCCAAAAGATTAACATCTAGACTAAAGGGGATATAGTAACTTTAACAAATAAATGTTCCATAAAGAAGTTCAGTACTGTTCCAGGAAGATAATCAGACCCATCAAGTGCCCTAGACCACTGCCGGCTCTTATCGAGTTGCTCAACCTGCTCCTGAGTAAATCTGACAAATAAAAACCAAGCAAACAAGAATGGTGAATCGCAGTCATGTTCACAGGAAGATCCCCAGCTTACAGAAACAGGGGCCATATAACAACACAAAGCAAGAAATAAGTGAAAGCAATCCAGAGTAATCATGACAAACCTTGGATTCAGAACATGTATAATGTCATCAAGCGATGGATCTATGACTTCATATCCATCAGGAAGACAATAAACTTTCTCTGTTCGTAAATTGATGAACACATGGTGTCCTGCTTCAAGACTGTGTGTATATGCATGGGATTTCGGCCCCCTTCCTTGATAATACTTCCCACAAACTAAACATGCATACACATTTAAATTTGTGAGAGAGACCGAACAAAATTTCTCGAAGTCAAAATCCAATACCTGCAAATGTAGGCAAAACGTATTAAAGGGGATATACCAGTTAAAATAAAAATAAACGGGAGAGAGAGAGAACCATCAGTCTTAGTACGTGAGCTAAACTAAATTTGTTTACTGATGCAATAATCAATAGAAATGCATCAAATGTAACATAAAAGCTGTCACAATTTCGCTATGCAATATTAAGTTTCAGAATTTCACCATTACGTAAGATTTCAGTATAGACATCTCTGCTTGCAGGATAAATTAGACTAGATGAAACTGTTTCAGAAAAAATGAATCAAAAGGTTACCTGTCTATTTACAGCATCAAGATAAGGGCAGTCTCTCCTAATCTCAATTGCACGATTTCGCTTCCCTTGGCTTCTACCATGATACTCATCATCCTCATCTGCTTCATCGTCAGATGTGTAGACATTTTGCTCCTTGTTTGCACCATTATTTATAACTTGCTCAGCATTGTGTCCTCTCCTACCAGCATCCTCATCGTCTTCATCATCATCATAAGATGCAAGTGGAAGAAGTGGATTCTCGAAAGCAACTGTTGGAAGAGAGGGAGACGAATGATTCCTTACCTTCTGCCGTTTTGCGTTTGCCTCCTCATCCTCCATACTATCTTCTACTTCTCGCTTCTTCGTCATTCTCTTCTCACTTCAAACTATTAAAGATTCACTGAAGATGATACAATTTCGAATTAGTTACCTCACATCAGAAACAATTCAAATTTCAAAGTCATCCAAAAGAAGTTTTGAAACAAAAGATAAAAGTTTAAACTTGCATATATTATAATTAATTAAAATATTATTTAGCAAGTAAAAAGATATAAAACCATTGATTCTAAAATCAAAGTAATGATTTTGACTAGATTCATTTATTTTACATCTTCAAAATTCAAAATTAAGAGCAGCACTTATGCAAAATTGCTAACCTGCAGCAAAACAATTAGAGGAAATAACAAATTCAAAAGAACTTGGAGAGGGAAAGAAGCATAAGACAAACTGACATTTGAGTAATTTTATCTTCTTTTTTTCCAATTATTCCAGGTAAACCAGAAGGAAAAAGGAAAAGGATGATCCGTGTGACAAGACCCTCTCACCAAAAAGACTCTAGTTTTTGACACTCGGGCTGTTCCTCTCAAACAAAATTGTTTGCAGATTGTAAAAGGATGACAACACTCATTTATTTTGTTTCATCGTCAATCACAGAAACTAGATAAAAGAACTCTTCAACTCATCAAGGAACTCATTAACTCTCATCTCCTTTTTCTTGTGTCCTCACAAGAACATCAGTCACGGCCTGCAAGTTGCCTCTCTACCTAGCCACACCCTTTTTTAGGCAAGATATTCATACAACTCTCACAATCATGTATGCACCAGAACAAACACTAAAGACATTACCTCCCATCTCCTAGCCCTCTAAACTCTGGCTAAGTGATTGCTGACACTACACAGCATACTTGCACTAATATATAATCAATATTTCCTTCTCAGTGACATTACAAGAATCAAAAAGATTAACTTAGTACACCCCGATAGAATAAAGTATACAGTTTCCCTTACTGGTACCACAGAGAGACCGAAGCTGGTGCATATACTTGCACTTTCAGTTTGCAACTGTAGCATAGGTTAGTGACCCATAAGGCCTAGTGATTAAGGTGAGTACAGTGAAATATATAAACATCATGAAAAGAGAAAATGTAAGAGTAAGGCTGATATTGCAGGATCCGAAGTCCACGGAAGGGACATCTTTGACCCGCTTAGCGCAGAGCATATAAGGTTGATGTATCATATACTCCCTCCGTCCCAATTTATGTGGCATCATTTGACTTTACACGGAGTTTAAGAAAGAAATAAAGAAATTTTTGAAATGTGTGGTCCAAAACAAGTCTAATATAAATGTGTGGTTGTAAATCATCTCATAAAATTAAATTGTTTCTAAATATAGAAAGGTTACATTCTTTTTGGGACAGACCCAAAAGGAAATGGTGTCACATAAATTGGGACAGAGGGAGTATGTAACAAGCATGTTACTGTTGTCATGCTTTTTCAAAATGTAGAAAAAAGAACTAAAAATATTGTTCTGTTTAATACAGAACGAAAAGTATTCCGTTTCTTAATATGAAACAAGCAGTTCGAATGATAACTCAGTCTCATTTTTCCTTTTTCCGTTCGTCATCTGTAGCAAATCGAGAAGGATAAAAGGTATTTAAGAACACCCTAACTGACCAATCAAACTTTTGGCAGCAGCTACCATTTGGTAGTTGAATTTGAACCAAAAGTGATCATTTTGAAGAATTTTGTCTCCTAAGAAGAAATGCATCCCATGCAATGTGTACATATCTACTACAAGTATCTAGAAATGCACCAGCATCCACCAAAGATCGGAAATTCCCACAACTTCAACGTTTTCCAGCTTTATTCTACTCTCTTACTTTTATCCTTTTGCCTTTTTGCTCCTTGTTACATCTTCTTCAATAATTTACTTAGTAAGTCCTAGACCTGAGAATTGGACAAGATAGGCTGTCAAATACTAATCCCACATCCCCCACCTCCAATAATATGGAATCTAGTTAATTTCCTCAGGTAAATAGATCGAGTTGGTATATAGAAGACTGCAACTTGAGGTAACCTGAAACCCTACAGCTCCCTCCTCTCTTTCAGCGGCAACATGGTGGCGACTCAGCCATCTCCATGGCTGCCACTGTCTCTCCCCAGCCTTTGGCTGCGGGAGAGCCTTCTCAAAACCTTGACGAAAACACTTCAAACCCTAACCCTCAAATTTCTTATGCCACACGTCTAAATCCTAAATTGAGTCATCCTTTTCGAAAACAAAAATAAAAACTACTAGAGTTATCCATGGGATTCCCACGCTTCAGTTTACAACGGATGAACGACAAGAACTTGCTAAGGAGGAAGGGCTTCATCAAGCCATAGTGGTAAAGCTTTCTTCAGGTGAGCCGGATTTGCCAACTATGAGAACTTTGCTGCCGAAAGTGTTTGCCATCAAGGGACATTGTTTGATCGGATTACTTGCCCCTAGATAATTACTTAGTAGGGTTTGATCAATATGACGACTTTGTAAATGCTCTGACAAAGTCAGTCACCTACTTTACACACAAGGGGAAGGAGCATCAAATTAGGATTTTTCCATGGTCGATTAATTTTAACCCTGAGGAAACTCAAAGGCGGTGGTTTGAATTTCTCTTCCAAACTTGTCTCCGGAGTTGTCTGCGAAGAGGTCGCTGCTGTCCATAGCTTCAGCAGTTGGGAAACCCATTGCCATTGACAAAGTCATGAAAACAAAGTCAAGACCTAGTACAGCTAGGTTAAAGTGATTCTTGATTTAATGGACACACTGCCGAACAGATTGAGGCTTCAATTTGTGGACAAAAGGACTAGTAAAATAGTAGAGGAATTTCAGGAGTTTGTCTATGATAACTTACCATCATATTGCAGCCATTGCAAGCATCAAGGACACGACGAGAGTGTCGCTTGCTAGGGGGAAAGAAAGTGGAGAGGATTCAAGATGGGATACAAGCAGTTGATGGAGTCTCAGTTGAAAAACTTCAAGGTGATGCAAGGGATTTTTTGAATGGTAGGAAGCAGCCTGATGGTGTACAATCTCGATCATGAATGAGCAGCAAGTTGAGAATTTGCATAATACTAACAAGACTAATGAGGTTTTGGATGATAAACATGAAGAAGATGGGCAACGAGCTAAAGAGATGGAAGTCGTGGCGGATGTGGATTCAGGAACAGTTGCGGATGATGTTGGGGTTTTCATGCAATCCAAGGAGTTGAACAAAGGTAAAGATAAAGTTGGTGATGACGATTGGACCATGGTAACACAAGCAAGGCGTGGGCACTGTAGTTAACACTTTGGTAGTTTGGTTCGTGACAATAAGTCAAACATTGTGATGAAGCAAGGTGTTCAATCAAATTCCTCAAAGGAAATTATTTGTCCTAACCCTTTTGATGCTTTTCTGGTTAGAGAGGAACAACAGCCTAGTCTGGGCAGTTCTCATGGTGCACATCCGGAACTAGCAAACATGCGAATGCAATAACATGTAGCTAGTTTAGTTTGTCCCTTCCCCATTTTGAAGCCTTTGATGGATAATTTTAACACTTCGGCGTATGAGGTGTCAACACAATCTATGGAGTCGTTTGATGAGAAACAAGATGACTCTGGACAGCAAATAATCTATATGGATGATGACCAAAATGTGGATATAATGGTGGCCTCAACTCCAGTGCGCTCATCCAGCAATTTTGATGTTAAGAGTGGCCAAAAAGGTGGTACGAGTGTGAAGAGTTGGGCGGACATGGCGGAGGAGGAGGGACGGGTCTCATCCCCTCCAACGCGCAGCAAGCTGAGTCTAGTAGCCCCAGCATTTGTGCAAGCAGTATCATGGTTCTTCCATCTTTAGTTGTGGGGTAGCTTATGGCTCAAATGAGTGCACCTTTGAATGCTATGGATAATCCTACTAAAAGGAAGCCTATTGGAACAGTGGCCAGGAGGTATGAGCTAGGAGCTTTAGTGAAAGATCCATTGAAAGCTTTTGGTGGTGATTTGAGCATCGACATATTTGATGAAAAATATGAGAATGATATTTTAGATGAATGTTTTGCTAAAGTGGCTAGGGATGGAAATCTTTCACCTAGGCAGCAAAGGAGTAGATTCAATACAAAGAAGACTCATGGAAGAATGCATAGTTGAAATGGTAAAGTGTATGAGGAGGTTGTTCTAAGACAACTACTAATGAGAGTGGCAAAACATCAACAAGGTCCAATAGATCCAAGAAGAATTGATGAAGTATCAAGAGACTTTGAAGCGGTTGGAGGAAGTCTCCTTGAAGATTCAAAGAAACAATGGTCTGGCTCTACACTCTTGCTTATTTTAGTTTTTTCACTATATAAGTATTATCATCATAGAGAGTCTTATAACCTCTGTGATAATCATAGAATATTTAGTTCTTTCTTCTACTTATTTTTTACACGCATGTTAATTAGTAAAGGTTCTGTTACGCCTCTATAGGATTAATAAGGTAAGACCTAAACCCCTGTGCTTGTACTTTTTTCTTTGACATTCACTTTTATTATATATAAAAAGTAGAATTGGTATATAGGTCTCATTTCCAAGAAGACTAGATGCAAAAATCTCTGAGAACATCCCAAAAATAAATACAAGACCTAAGATACCCAGGGAAAAAAGAAATCCAAAAAGCTCTTTTACTTCTCTCCCCTAAATGCTGAATGCTTCGATAAAGCAAACTAGATTTCAAGAATTTGGCAATTACTAACAAGATTGCAGCAAAAAATAAACTTGAATCGGGCAGGAGAAACCGTAAAACTATCGCACAGATTCATACACAAATTTACACTATAAAACAGGTAGAAAGTAACACATCCAGAAAGCAATTGAATAAAAAGAAACGAACAAATTGAAGTATAAGTAGGAGAGGATAGCCATGGAAGAAGAGAATAAAACCTGGAAATCAACGTTTGGAATACAACTTTTGCGCGAGGAGGAGCATAAGCAAAGAGCCGATACAATTTTGGGTTAACGGGCTCGGGGCAGGATTAATTTGACTGATCAGTCAAAAATAATTACAATAGCTAACTTACACATAATAATTATGTATAAAGTATGTATATTTTTGTTTATTAATTATATATATTTGCTGGATAATTATTTTAGTATACAATATAAAATTCCCTATTCTGAATAGATATTGTGATGATGATAGGACTAAAACCCTAAACCAATCTGCAATTGGAATAATTTTTATTGAAATAAATTATTGAGAAAAAAGTCACAGAATTAATAAGTCAAAAAATCAGGGTGTTTTTTATTTTTACCTAGAAGAAAATTCAATTAATTAGATCAGTTTCCTAAATATTTAAATCAAACGTAATACAAATTTATTTTATGTGAATTTTAGTGTTTCATAACTTTTTGCGGTTTAAATTTAAATATTCATTGCTCCCGGTAGAAGAAACATAATAACTAATATTAATTGAAAAATTGAATGAAGCAAATAGATAAGAAGAGGTTAGATCGGGCAAGCCCACACACAATCAATTTTAGACTCCTATTTAAGACATAATCGGAACTCATAAATTCTTGCAAGTGTAGTCTAATTCAAAATTAACTTTAACAAACTTCATACATTGCCATTAAAAGTGGTTTGCCAAGACCCAATTTCAGACATTCGGTAACTAAATACAATGATATGAAATAATTGGACTAGTGACTGCACCTTGTTCTTATGGTAGTATAATAAGATACATGATTTTACATAGAACTTGGAGAGTTGGAGAAAGAAATCTAATTTATATTTGAATAATTTGAAAGGGTTTAATACATATAAACTGATAATGTAAAGAATTTTTAACTATCATATCACACTCTTCTTGATATGTAAAATTTTATTTGCACTATCGGTGTTTATAAATTAAACTTAATGTGAAATAAGCATTAAAGCCCACGAAAGCTAAATTTATTACAAAAAAAAGTGTTTGATAACTGTTAAACAAATGTAATATACCTGTGATATACATTAAATATACATCAGTATATATCACAGGTATACAAAGCAGTGGCCCAGCAGCAAAGCAGTGGGCAGTGGCCCAAATCACTGAGGCCCATCACGGCTTTGGGCAGCAAAGCAGTGGGAAAATTTGGTATATTAAGGAAAGTATATTTTGTGTATATTGTAGTGTATTTGTTATTTAGATTAGGATATACACTTACCATAATTAGGATATACACTTACCATAATTGTATAGTTAGAATTATGGTAGAATAATGTTTTAGAAATAGAATAGAAATAGGATTCTCCTATTATGGAAATATGTAACTTGTATATATAGCCTTTCAAGTAATGAAAATAATCAAGGGGATTATTTCTTTCATGGTATCAAGAGACTAGGTCTAAACAAATTTTTTTCTCTCAACTTTTGTCCTCTCTTTGATTTCGGCCGAGACACCCCCCCTCGGGTTTCTCTTCCAAAATTCGTCTTCCGCTCTCAAAAACACCTCTCTTAAATCTCTCTTCCTTCTTTGTTCTTTCAATATGTCTAAGAACAATTATCACCCTGCCCTCATGGTTTCCAATATCAAGAGTTGTATCTCTATTGTCCTTGAGATGGAAAACGTCAAATATGCGATGTGGGCGGAGTTGTTTAAAATTCACGCTATCTCTTATCAAGTTCTTCATCACATCATTCCTCCCGCTAGACCCCTTCATGCGGAGGATCCTGAGTTATGGATTACTCTTGATGCTACCGTTCTCTAGTGGATCTACGCCACTATTTCGGTGGACCTTCTACAGACGATTATTGAGCCGGATACCACGGCTATGGCTGCATGGAATAGATTGCGTGACATATTCCAAGACAACCAACATTCACGTGTCGTCACACTCGAGCAGGAATTTTCTCTAGTTCGAATGGACGAATTTCCAAACGTTTCTGCATATTGCAAGAAACTCAAGGAGTTGGCAGATCAACTATGTAATGTTGGCGCACCGATAACTAATAATCGTCTCGTTCTACAGTTGGTTGTCGGTCTTTCGGAGGCCTATAATGGTGTTGGAACTCTCCTTCGCCGAAGCAACCCTCTTCCCGATTTCTATCAAGCCCGCTCCATGCTTACTTTGGAAGAAGCCGGTTTTGCTAAAAAGGCGGCTATCGGAGCAAGCCCCGTCGTCATGGTGGCGTCCTCTCCGAGTTCTTCGGGTTTTGTTAATAATTCGGGCCAAAACCATAATCATGGTGGCGGCAAAAATAATCGCAAGAATGATAACAAAAACCGCGGGGGCAAACGCGGCGGTTCCGGTGATCAGCAAGCAGGCGATGGGCCCCATCCAGGGAGTAGTGGCCCACCACTACCACCACCTCTTCCCCCGTTCCCAAAGCCGGCCCATGGCGATGGGCTGAGGCGATGGCCATGGGCCGCCAAACCCATCTACTCAGCAAAGAAATTCCGGCTAGCTGGTCGCCAACAGTTCAGGCCCAACACCCAGCAGTGGTGGCCCACTGGCCAGTGGTCCAACAGCAGCAGCTACGGCCCAGCTCCATCACGGACAGGAGTTCTTGGGCCCCGACCTCTGCAAGCCCATCACGCAGCAGGCCCCACTCAGACCGATATCGAGGCCGCGATGCACACGTTGGGGTTGACTCAACCGGACCCAAATTGGTATATGGGCACCGGGGCCACTACTCACATGACTTCCGAATCAGGTACTCTCTCCTCTTATTCCAATTTGAGCACCCCTCGGGGTATAATTATTGGTAATGGCAACTCTATTCCAATTCAGGGTTATGGTCAGAAAACGTTGTCTCCCCCTAATCCACCCCTTCTCTTGAAAAATACTTTACATGCTCCTAAATTGATTAAAAATTTAGTGTCTGTCCGAAAATTCACTACTGACAATTCCGTTTCCGTTGAATTTGATCCTTTTGGTTTCTCTGTGAAGGATTTCAAGACGGGGAATCATCTCATGAGGTGTGATAGTAGGGGGGATCTGTATCCTATCATGCCTAGTTTCAGTCCATCGAGTCAAGCCTTGCCATCAGCTTTTGCAGCCATCTCTCCCTCCATGTGGCATGCTCGTCTGGGTCATCCGGGATCTTCTATTTTATCAGTTTTAGATAAAAATAGCTTTATTTCCTATAAGGGTACGAGTCGTACTCCACTTTGTCAATCTTGTTCATTAGGGGAAATTGTTAAGTTGCCATTTGTAGACTCCAATTCTCATACTTCAAAGCCATTTGATATTATTCATAGCGACTTATGGACGTCTCATGTTCTTAGTTCATTGGGTCATCGATATTATGTTCTCTTCTTAGATGATTATTCTAGAATTTTGTGGACGTTTCCAATTGCGAATAAATCACAAGTGTTTTCCGTCTTCATCAAATTTAGAGCGTTCATTCGTACTCAATTCGAAAGAGAAATAAAAAATATTCAATGTGATAATGGGAAAGAGTATGACAATAGGGCGTTTCAGGAATTCTGTGCTACTAATGGGACAAATTTTCATTTTTCGTGTCCTCATACCTCTTCACAAAATGGGAAAGCCGAACGCAAAATTCTTTTCATAAATAACATTGTCCGAACTCTCTTAATTCATGCCTCCATACCTCTATATTTTTGGCATCATGCTCTACAAATGGCCACATATCTTCTTAACATAATTCCTTCTAAAGGTCTGACATATTCTTCCCCCCTCAAAATCCTATATAATAAGAACCCTTCTTATTCTCATCTTCGGATTTTTGGGTGCTTGTGTTATCCATTATTTCCATCCACCACAATTAACAAACTTCACGCTAGGTCTACCCCGTGTGTATTTTTGGGTTATCCATCTAATCATCGTGGTTATAAATGCTTTGATTTATCCTCCAAGAAAATCATAATTAATCGCCATGTCATTTTTGATGAAACCTAATTTCCTTTTACGAAAGTTCATCCTAATTTCCTTTTACGAAAGTTCATACTCCCGAGCCTAGGTCGTATAATTTTTTGGATGACCAAATATCCCCGTATATTATTCAAAATTTTTCAAACATATCCCGCACCCAAAATCCTCCAGCGGGCCCACTGCCCGTTGGACCCACTGTACCGTGCACTGTTCAAGTTACTGGATCAGTCCCAGCAATTGGGGCCAGTCCATTGCAGGCGGTCCGATTGATGATTCCGATTCTGGATTTGGGCCGGTAGGCCCATTACTCGCGATCCGTCCCGAGCCCAGAAAATTTCCAAAATTCCCTCGATTCTTCCTTGAGTCATAGACCGGTCACTCGTAGTGATCGGGGTATTTTTACACCTAAAAAACATTTTAATTTACATTCTGATGTCTCTAAATCCCTCTTACCCCGCAATCATGTATCCGCATTAAATGACCCTAATTGAAAATTTGCTATGACTGATGAATATAATGCTTTTATTGATAATAAGACGTGGGAGTTGGTGACCCGTCCATATGGTATTAATGTTATCAGGTCTATGTGGATTTTTGCTCATAAGGAGAATTCAGATGGGTCATCTTCTCGACATAAGGCGCGACTTGTTGGTGATGGTAAAACTCAGTAGGTTGGGATAGATTGTGGTGAGACGTTTAGCCCGGTGGTCAAACATGCTACCATTCGCACTGTGCTTAACTTGGCTCTTTCCAAGACTTGGTCAATTCATCAGTTGGATGTCAAGAATGCTTTCCTACATGGTGATCTCAAGGAAACAGTCTATATGCATCAGTCGTTGGGTTTCAGGGATCCAAATCGCCCTCATCATGTATGTTTGTTGAAGAAGTCCTTATATGGGCTTAAGCAGTCTCCAAGGGCCTGACACACGAGGTTTGCTGACTTTGTTTCAACTATTGGGTTCACTCACAGCAGGTCAGACAATTACTTGTTCATCTACTGCTGTGGTTCGTCCTTGACCTACATTCTGTTGTATGTGGATGATATCATCTTGACTGCCTCTTTCGATGCCTTGCGCCAGTCTATCATGACCATGCTCAGTTCTGAGTTTGCTATGAAAGACTTAGGGCATTTGAGTTATTTTTTGGGGATTGCCGTCAAGCGTCATTCAGGTGGCTTGTTTTTGTCTCAACGAAAGTATGCTGCTGAGATCATAGAGAGGGCTGGGATGTCATCTTGTAAGTCCACTTTCACGCCAGTTGATGCAAACCCCAAGCTGAGTGCCGCAACAGGTGCATCATACGAGGACCCGACCCGCTATCACAGTCTTGCAGGGGCCCTCCAGTATCTTACCTTTACCAGACCGGATATTACGTATGCGGTTCAGCAGGTGTGTTTATTCATGCATGATCCCAGAGTTGAGCACATGAATGCAATCAAACGCATCATTTGGTATATTCATGGGACACTGGACTATGGGTTGCACTTGTATCCTTCATCTACATCCACACTTGTCTCTTACACGGATGCTTATTGGGGTGGTTGTCCCGACACCGCATCGGTCGACTTCGCCATCAGACGCTCTTGGCAACAACTTGGTCTCCTGGTCGGCAAAGCGTCAGGCAACTCTATCACGCTCAAAGGCAGAGGCGTAATATCGAGGGTAGCGAATGTGGTTTCCGAATCATGTTGGCTACGTAATTTGCTTTTGGAGCTTCATTGTCCCATTCAGAAGGCAACCTTGGTATATTGCGACAACATTAGTGCCATCTACCTTTCAGGTAACCCAGTTCAACACCAACGCACTAAGCATATCGAAATGGACATTCACTTTGTCCGTGAAAAGGTTGCAAAGGGTCACGTTCGCGTATGCCATGTCCCTTATCGTTATCAAATTGCAGACATCTTTACAAAGGGTCTACCAGCGGTTCTCTTTGAAGATTGTAGGGACAGTCTCAGCGTTCGAAGACCGCCCGCTATGACTGCGGGGTGTGTGTTAAACAAAGGTAATATACCTGTGATATACACTGAATATACATCAATATATATCACATGTATACAAAGCAGTGGGCAGCCCAATAAAGCAGTGGACAATGGCCCAAATCACTGAGGCCCATCACGGCTTTGGACAGCAAAGCAGTGGGAAAATTTTGTATATTAAGGAAAGTATATTTTGTGTATATTGTAGTGTATTTGTTACCTAGATTATGATATACACTTACCATAATTAGGATATACACTTACCATAATTGTATAGTTAGAATTATGGTAGAATAAGGTTTTAGAAATAGAATAGGAATAGTATTCTCCTATTATGAAAATATGTAACTTGTATATATAGCCTTTCAATTAATGAAAATAATTAAGGAATTATTTCTTTCAATAACTTTTATGCTAAAAGGGGTTAAAAAAAATGAAATAGAAGAAGAACAGATTAAGGATTCATTCTTGCTAGCTATTCATATTCTTGCATCGCTTACGGCCCTCGAGATGTTAACTGCAATTGAAAAGGTGCAGATACTATTAAATTTCAAATAACAGAATACTAGTAATTATTTTCAATTCAGTATTAATTATAAGAATTAATAAAAAAACTATAGAATATATGTATTACAATAAGTACCTTGTGGCCAAAGACGTATCATGTTGATTCAGCACAAATTGATGATATATTCTTCGAGAGAGGTCTTGTGTCGCAATGTTTTGATCATTTTCAACCTAATTAAAAAAATTATATTAGTTTGTTACTTTCATTTAATTTAGAAAAAATGACTCATTTTACTATTTAAAATTATAATAAATAAAACTCATTAATGTTTAAAAGATGAAAGGATCAATCACTATAACAATTTGATTCTTGAACTTATGGTTATTCGTTATACATTATTGAGAGAAGACTTCTCCACTCGATAACATTTTAGTTTTAATTCAAAATCAGCAAAAGTTGAATCCGAACTAACATCATCGTCAAGTGAAGATGTCTTTTCTTGAGGAAGCACAACGAATAATCTAAATATGGTTATTGAGTCAACTTTTGTTGAAACTGATTTCTTTTTAGCGTCTAAAGATCAAACTTCTATAGTAATCCCATCATTTTTTTTCATTTGCGAGTTTTAATTATTAACATTTAAATTGTAATGTGAGTCATTTTCTCTAAATTAAATGTAAGTAACGAGCTAATATGATACATCCTTCCAAAATTAGATGGGTAAGGGTAGCTAGTGATGATTGTGGTTGATGTTTGGTGATATATATAATAGTAATAAAAAGTAAATTCATATGAATCTTTAACATCATGTCTTAGTGAATTCAAAATTATGTACAAGATTTGAATAAATCAGACTTATTTAGAGCAGAATGAGCTGTTATATAAGAAAAATAGGTATACTTAATTGGGTAATATATATATACACGATACAAATGTGAACATTCATTATGTGAAAACAAAAAGGGTCTTAGCCCTATATCAAAGGAATAAAAAGAATGTGAGAGAAATAATCTTGCGTTATGAAATCAAAGAATCAAGAGAGAAAACAACAGAGCCACGACTTCACAAACAATCATCTAAAAGATCTTACAATTGAGTACAATTATTAAGCGGTCACATTTATCTTATATATAGTACTCATTTTTTTTTAATTCTGCCCCTTGAATAAAATCCTGTTATATATTAAAATCTAAAAAGAATATGGAATGAAATTAAATTTGATAGATAGGCAAAATCAAAAGTGGAACCGGGATCTGTAACTTATGATAGATTATAATTTTGTAAGTTATTGAGTTCTAAATTAATAAAATGTATATTTAATTAACTTTTAAGAGGAATAAAGAGGTCTGACCAAAACTATTATGTTTATCTGACCCGTAAGAGACACACTCCCTTCACAAGTGGGCAAAATTGAAATATTCATACCTCTAGCCAGTAAGAAAATTTATAATTTAGTGATATTTTAAATTACCCTCACATTATATATTATATGTATAATTTTATTTATAAATTCACACACACATTAAATGGTGCATTCATTACCTTTATATTTATCTCTAGTCCACAATATTTGTCGTATCTGAATACATATATATAATTTTTAACTTCTGGCCTAGGCTAGGAGAAACTAAGGGTTCCAATTGAACCGTCTGATTCAAATCTTACAGAATTGATTATTAGATTTTTATAATAAATTATAAGTTTTAATACAAATTTATAATAGTACCAAATAATTAGAGTAGATTTATAATTTTATAAAAGAAACAGAAAAAATAACGAAATACATTTATGTGTGCAAAATATATATTTTATATTTAGTTTGAAGATAATAAAACATTAAACTTTTTACTTTGAATATTAGGGTGGCTTCTGATAAAAATGGCTACAAGTAACACCCAAATCTACTCTACTACTATTTAAACTAAATTAACTAGGATCACTTTTAGCTTATAGCCTATGTTTTCTCTTCTTCTTTTTTTCTTGTTCTCCTTTTATATCTTTTTGACATTTGACTAAAATATCAAGTGTATTTTTTAACAAAAATTATAGTGATACTACACGTTATTTCTTAATTTTATGTCTTTGTCTTAGAAAATAATGCTTTTTATAAAGAGTGTATCAGAAGTGCACAGCCTATAATATTGTGACCTATTGTTTATATATACAAGCTCTTAGTAATTGTGGCCTCAAATCTCTATTTTAATTTTATATTTTATTATTTACAGTCATAAAAAAATCAAGAAAATGGCACACTCATGTAGTTACATTCCTGGAAAACAGAGATAACTATTTAGAGTACCGGAAGAAGGATAGTAAATATTTTGTCAGACACATCACATACATTGTGATTCAGAAAGTTAAATTGCTTCTTAAGTTGGTTTGATTTTGACAACTTTGAGGTGATCAGAATTGATACGAAGCGACAGATGAAGTGTTTGCTTTGGCGTGTACTCAACTAATTGTTACTAATGCACCTGCCTAACTGCCATATTTGGCTTATTTTACCATCCGACTTTAGAGCAATGCCTCATTCGGACTGGATTTGTCTGAGATGCCTGAGATGAAAGAATTTTTTTAGAGCTATTGATCAATACAAGAGGAAGCTCAATAATATAGTCATTCCCAGTGCAATAAAGTTTGAACGAAGTTTTTTTTTACGTTACTTGTATACTTTTAACATTGTTGTAGATATTTTTGTACATAACCTAACAGTGTCAAAATTCTCTTACACTATCACGGTATAGAAGTTAAAACTCATATTAAAAGAAATCCTCTATAAAATTGGAAAACTTACAAACAGGCAGCATTTACATTGAGAGGGTGGGATATTCACCCTATGTGTGAATCAAGAAAAAGAAAAGAAAAGGTTAAAGAATACACAAAAATAGGAGTTGATCCTAATGCCTACTTTCTTTTTGCTCTTCATATTTTGACATCATTCCTACTGTATAGTTATTTCCAATATAGTGGTAAGTCTGGGTTTCTTGTATCTCTTTAGATACAGAGAAGAACATACAACACTGACAGATGACATTGCCATGCATGCACCAGCTACCCAAGGTGGCAACTCCAGTTTCAACAAAGGAAAGAAAGCCCCAGCAGCCACGGGGATGGCAATCACATTGTATGCCATGGCGAAGATGTAATTCCACCTAATCCGTGCAAATGTCTTTCTAGAAAGGTCTATGGCAATGATGACATCCTCCAAGTTGCTCCTCATTAACACGTATTCAGCAGCTTCTATTGCAATATCAGTTCCCGCTCCAATTGCCATACCAACATCAGCAGCAGCTAATGCGGGCGAGTCATTGATCCCATCACCTACCATAGCAACTACACTGCCTCCCTTTTGAAATGAACGGATGACCTCAGCTTTTCCTGCTGGCAACACCTCTGCTCTAACGTCCTCAATACCCACCTGCAATTCAAAACTGGTCATACTACGTTTAGCCCAGAATTTGCAGGCCGTCTTAACACTTCTCAGTAAATTGCATTAACAAAGTTTAACAGTACTACATCTATCCATCCCCTGTTTAAGCAACTACATTACTTCAGCTGACTGGATAAAATCACACATATCTATACTCATACCCCCGCCCCCCTTAAAAAAAATAAAGAAATCCCTCTCTCTCAATTTTATTGAAAGCCAGATTAGCTCAAGAAAGACAAACTGAACGCTGCAAATTACTACAAGAAAATCATCTCTTTCAAAGAAAAATCATGTGGAGTTCTTCTCACTCTGACACCAGGAAGTCTAACTGGAGTGGTTCCTAATAGTTTCACAATGCAGTGGCGTCAAAGAAAGCTAGGTAGAACAAAGCCTCAAATTATTCTTATTTCATCTTTCAAGGGGTGGAGCTTATTTCAAGCTGGTTGCAGGAGTGGGTAAAGATATCTTAGATGCTAGTCAAACACGGGGACAGGAAATTGAAGAAAGAACCCTAAATGATAAACTTCTTGGATTTACCCAGTTTTGTAAACTAATATTACAGTGTAGAAGAAAATCTTGATCACAAGGATGCACATACAAACCTCCTTAGCAACTGCACGAGCTGTTCTCCAATTATCACCAGTAACCATGATTGGTTTGACACCCATTTTTATAAGGCCCTCTACAACAACAGCAGCTTCTCTCTTTAGTGGGTCTGCTATCCCCAGAGCTCCTATTACAGTATTATCCCGAGCAACAAGAATGCCAGTCTTTGCACTTTCTTCCAACTCTACGATAAAATTCTCTACATTGGAAGGTATAGTTATCCCATTTTCGGTAAGCAGCTTCCGGTTACCAACCTGGTTGTGGGAATAAAGACGAGAAATAAAGACTTTTTCCTGATTAGAGACTAAGAAATTAACCACTCTTCAAAATTGTGAACATCGTGTTGTTGAAAACTCACCAAAACCCATTTCCCATCTATGGAGCATTGTATACCTTTTCCAGGTAAAACAGAGAAATCTGATACATCATGAAGCCATCCAGAAAACTTAGCCTGTTCACTGTAAGTCTTAAACTCGCTGGTATCAGAAGGTTCATCAAAGAAATGGAAATGACGAGCGTATTCCAGGATGGCTTTAGCCAAGGGGTGTTCACTGCTAGCCTGCATCATAAGCATACCCTTAGATGATATGTAGCTAGAAGAGAGAAAATTGCAGTAGTTTTTGTAACTTCACAAGTTTTACTTTTAAAAGAAAATACTCTCCATTCCACTTTATATGACACTCCTATATTTGAAAAGTCAAACAACTTTTTCTTTGACCACAACTTTTACACATACTTAATATTTTTAATTATAAAAACTAGTTCTAAGCATGTTCACAAACTTCTTCATTCTTGTTAAAATGGAGGGAGTATGATTTTCGAATTTGAGGCAACATCGGCCAACAAATGACTGCTTTGGTAATAAATAGAGGATCCTAAAAGCTCATTCGAGAAAAACTTTCAAGTGGTGACTTGGTAGTTAAAACTTAAAAGAGGGAGAAAAGAAAATACAGAAATCTTAATGATCTGAGACTGAGAGTGACTTAAAATATCAGGTACAGTGCTCTAAGGGCATCAGAGTATTACTTTCTTAACCACTTCCATCTCTTCAAGAGAACAGCATACAAATAGCATCAGAAAATTATATGAAATGGGTTTCAATGGGATCCCAGCTAGAAGACTTGAAAGTAGAAAATACTTTTGTACAGATGAAGTTTTGTCTTTTGTTTCTATTAATTTTTGGTGCACCCATGATGTTTCTGTTAGCATAGATTACTGCATACCTTCTTTTTTTTCTTTTTTTAGGTAGGTTCTACTCTTTGTATACCACTGGTGCACGCAGGATTTTCACACACATTATTATCTTATCAAAAAAGACTTGAATGTACCTCTGCAGAAGCTACTAAAGTTAGGAATTCTCCACGATCCATCTCACTGAAAACTTTGACTGTTGTGACTTTAGCTTTTCCCTGGGTCAAAGTGCCTGTCTTATCAAATATCACATGACTAATCTTCTGTGCCCTCTCCAATGCATCTCCTCCCTTAATCAGTACACCATTGTTGGCACCAACCCCTGTCGCAACCATTACAGCAGTGGGTGTGGCCAAACCAAGTGCACAAGGACATGCAATAACCACAACAGATATTGCAAACATCAGAGAAAATACAAAATAATTGCCATTTTCGGGCAGCCATTCTTCTGGATAGCCTCCAAGAACCCCAGCAACATACCTGGTCAAATGGAAAAATTACAAAATATAAGCACAATTTTCCAAACTATAGTGATAGAAGTTACTTGAAACGAGGAAACTTTGAAAAACTGATTAGTTGGAAGACAAACTCACCATCCAAAGAATGTCAACAAGGACATAGTAACAACTGCAGGAACAAAAATGCTTGCGATCTGTAAGTCATAAGAGTACTCACAGTGAGAAAATTCAGTCAGCTCAAACGTCAAAAGGAAAGAACAAAACAGACAAAGAGACTCATCAACAACGAAAGCAACATTAAAGATATATTTTCATTTTTCACTCAACTCATCCACATCATAGCAAATTCACTGCCTAATTGGAGTTCCACATCACACTTTCCTAGATAAGTTCCATTATAAAGAAATGGCAAGGACGCCATCGCCATGGGCATTCAAAAATGTATGCTACAATATCAAATGTATCAGTAGTGTGCATGCTTTGTAACCTAATGAGGGAAAACCATAAAGTAAAACGGTGTCCAACTGTCAGAGATAAAGGCTGACGGAATAAATGAGAATAGAAGTTAAACTTGTGAATGCAAAGAAATGTAGGTAAATAGTACATTAACGGAGGAAATGGAAGATCTTGAACTTTCCATTTAATCAATGCTTCTTCAAACCCATCAGTGATTGTGTGCTAAAGCAAAGCAAATACTATAAAATTAACACCAGGAGATAATTGACTTGCACCGAATTCACAATACTCTTCGGGAAGATGCCACAAATAATACTCACATAGTCGGCAAACTTCTGAATGGGAGCCTTTGACATCTGTGCTGTCTCAACCAGAGATATTATCTGACTCAAAACTGTGTTTGACCCTACTTTTGTGCCCTGTACGTGAAGAGAACCATGTAAATTGATTGTACCTCCAATCACCACTGAATTGATCTCTTTCAAAACAGGAGCAGATTCTCCAGTGACCATACTCTCATTCACATGGCTTGAACCCCATACAACGACACCATCCACAGGAACTTTTGTACCAGGAAGTACTTTTAATATATCGCCAGGCTGAATCAATAAAGCATCTATTTCTCTTTCTCCTACAACTTTTCCACCTGGAATACAGGGTAAACATAACATCAGTGATAGGCCCCTTTTGCATTTTTGAAAAAGTTGCAAGTTCTTCTAACACAGTTACCAAGAACTACATGTGGTAATGTGTCGAAGCATTAGACAGAAAGTCCATATGTTTTTACCTTTGTCTTTGACAAGCAGTGTAGCTGTAGCTGGGGCTAGCTCTACAAGTTTTTTGATAGCACCCGATGTCTTTCCTTTAGCAAGAGTTTCCAAGTACTTTCCCAGAAGTACAAATGTGATTAACATCGCACTTGTTTCAAAGTAAGTTGGAGACCAGAACCCAGAAATTGCACCATAAAGTAATGCACATACAGAATAAACATAAGAAGCTGTAGTCCCCAATGCAACCAACACATCCATGTTTGTGGAACCATTTCGAAGTGCTCTTCCTGCTGCAATATAGAAACGCTTACCAATACCAAATTGGACAACAGTCACTAAAGCCCACTTTAACCAATCACCCATTTGAAAGGGGCCACACTGCCAAATTAGTAAAGCATAAAGCAGAGGTATCCGAGGGCACACGACTCTCATTAGAATCACAGGAACCTGGCAGAAATTTGTATGTGTTAGATAATAAATATATATGATAATTAAAAGTGAAAAGACAAAAAGGAGGACAAATATGTGCTGTAATCCCATCATATAACTGCAATTTAGCAGAGCAACCTTTTTGTGTAAAATCATATATCAAGATTCACATTTGCTGGAAGAAAGGTGCACGATATAATTTGAAACTACATGTTACGAGAGTAACAGGAACATGTAGGCTGTAGGAGACAGAATCATTACATTTTCAAAGATATAACAGCTCAAAAGCTCCATTACTGAAACCAAGTATAGGAAGTTAGGAAGCTTTCATCACACATAACCATGTCCTTCTAACCCCTCAAACGTGGAGGAGAGTGGCTAAGAAGCTAGAGCAAAAAAGCTAAAACAAGAAGAGAGCATAGCAGTACAACAAATAAGCAGCAAAAAGGGTTACTTACACTGAGAGATAAGCTTGCTGTAAAAAGCCGAAACATACGCGAGGACTCTTCTAGATCTCTGGAAGCCATTCTTGTATAAGGGTTCTTGACAAGTAACTTAAACTTGCCACCGCTTCCTCCTTCAATGCCATCAA
This sequence comes from Anisodus acutangulus, assembly GCA_029783415.1. NCBI lineage: Eukaryota > Viridiplantae > Streptophyta > Magnoliopsida > Solanales > Solanaceae > Anisodus > Anisodus acutangulus. The sequence goes on from CM056501.1 coordinate 30,591,447, forward strand.
CTACAGATCTTGAGCCAAGAACTTCAGGATCAAAGACAACTTCAAGCTCACTTGATACCCGATCAAAATAAAATTGTTTAACTCCATGCAACTTTGAAAGAATGCCTTCTAACAACTGTGCATCCATCTCACCAGAAATACCAACCACCCCAAGTACAATCTTGTCCTGCTCACTGCTCTGCACAAAGGAAGCCTCAAAACCAGCATCTTCAATTGCATTTGCTATATCATCCTTACTTATTACGGATGGATCATATTCAACCTCTCCTAGTGATGTAGCCAAAGCAACTACGGCCTTTCTTACACCTGGGAGCTTTTTTAGGATACCTTCAACAGAATTTACACAAGCTGCACACGTCATACCACCTATTGTGAACTGGCCTACTACAGTTCCATGTAGATTTGTTCGAGATACAGTGGGTTCTGAAAGAAGCTCTGCCTCAAATCCAGCATCTTCTATAGCATTTGTAATTTCTTCATCCTGAAAAACGGATGGGGACATGTATAAGTTAATGGCATATTTTGCATCAGGCTGTTAGCATGCCACATTAAGAACATTTTGGCTACCTATTTGATACACAAGCACTTTTATCATCTTAACAGCAAAGTGATGTACAAAACACATATTTTATGCTCAGTCAGAGGACAAAATCATTCCAAGTGTTTATTGTGCTTTTTTTTTACAAGGTAAAATAATTTTATTAACAATTGGGGAATCCCCGTATACAAGCCGTATACCAAGCCGTTTATTGTGCTTTGTTCTGGTTAAAACAAATGCTACATGTGCTTTACCAGTTAGAAATCTTGAAAGCTCAGTCCTAAAGCTTAAACATATTGCCAGTACATAACCAATGCACAGCTTTATATTGCATAGGGTATGTGCATCAATGTCAATCTAAACACAAACAGTAAGTCCTAAAAGAGAGAGAATTCGTGACATCAGACTCTTTTAGGGTATGTGCATCAATGTCAATCTAAACACAAACAGTAAGTCCTAAAAGAGAGAATTCGTGACATCAGACTTTCTCCTTTCCCAGTAGAGCAGTGGAAGGAAGCATGCTAACCTATTAGCCCTGATCAAGCACTTTCTGTTCTCAACTAGCAGAACTTCCACATACACATCTTGCACATGGGATTCTAATGGACTAAGAACTTCAGTTATTATCCCCCAAAATGTGGACATATTCATTTTGGTTCCGAAGTCTTATTCACAACTCCCTCACGAGTCCATGAAACATAGCTTAACATCATCCAGCAAAACAAGCGCATCAAAGCTAATTTCCCAAAAAAGGTAGCATTTGAAAGCAGCTGATTTAGATCAGTTCGAATGTAGGTAGAATAATTATGTCCAGAAATATCCAAATCCAGAAAGAAAAAAAAGAACTAGAAAAGGTAAAGAAATCATCATTTATAAGTTATAACCCGGATATCAGAGATAAGGGACATTAAGTTCTTCAGAAAGGCAAGCAGACCAATAATCCAACACCACCAAGACACAACTAAAATCCCCAACACCCAAACAAAAGTAGACAAATAGCAGTAAGTGCCAACCCATTTATCCCAAACAGCTCAAAACATACAACAACAACAACATACCCAATATAATCCCATAAAGTGGGGTCTGGGGAGGGCAAGATGTACCCAGACCTTAACCCCTGCCTTTGTGGGTGGAGAGGTTGTTTCCGATAGACCCGGCTCGAAAAAACAGCTCAAAACATCATAATCAAAATTCAGCAAAACTTCCAAAATCATCAAAACCCCCATGATCATACAGAAACCAAGAACTACAACTAAATTTTCATTAAAAAAAGCCAACCCATTTACCCAAATAGCTCAAAACCTTAAAAGGATCAAAATTTAACTTACAATTATACTAAACAAGCTCAAATAAACAATGAGAAGACAAAAAAAATACTCAACCTTGACCAAACTAGGATCGAAGATGATGTCAGCCTTATTCTGAAGCAAAGCAACAGAAGCTTTAACGACACCGTTTACACCCATCAAAGCTCCTTCCACTGAGGTAGAACAAGCTGCACATGTCATCCCTGTAACTCTAACCTGAATTCTCTTCAAATTCTCATCCAACTTGTTCAAATTCTCTTCGTCATACGAATCCAAGAGCCTCACTTCCTCGCCGGCGCCGGCGCCGTCTATGTCAACCTCCGTCAACTGCACGTCCCTCATGTTCGGTGCCATATTATATATCCCCTGTAGATATAGTTTCTCCGGAGAAATATAGATATATATATATATATAGGGTTGTATGTATAGATTTATTTTACAACTTAGAAAGAAGAAGAGAAAAAAATCTGTGGGATGAAGGAGGAGAGGGAAAGTGGGAACGACAGCGAATTTGTAAGTAAAACAAAGGGGGAGGAGACAGAATTGAAATGACATAAATGCCCTTCAATAATCTGTGTGGACTTTTTGGGGGTAGATGTACTGCAAAAGTTGAGTGGGACCATGAAGGTTTAGTGAAAGGACTCAATTTCTTTTTCTCTTTTTTTTTATAATCCAGGTTTCCAGGCTTGCGCCTGACTACTTCACTAGTATTACCCAGACGTCCTGAAGGTAATAGCACCGGTCCTTCAACAACTATCACCAGGTAAATCGCGGGATGTGCTCCGGTGGCCAGTTTTCTGGGAGCGTACAACTGATCAATGAGACAGGGTCAAATTCTCCAACATGCAGAATTTTTTCGTGCTTGCGGGGAATTGAACTCACGCTGTCACATGCCAGAGCGTCTTATAGCGTCCAGGCTTTGCAACTGGACTATGCCCCGGAGGACTTCTTTTTCTCTTTTTTAAACGTATAAAAATATATATTTAACTAAAATATCTCTAATTAAATAGATATTAAAATTTAATTATCTAATACTTAATAAAATTAAATATTAAATCTTTTCTAATTCATTAAATGGATGCTCTTTTTTAATTAAAAAAATTAAGATTAAGTGGACAATCTCTTTGATTCGGGAGTGATTTTAATTGGTTGTTTCTTTGTTGGGTAATTTGGGGGACCCAAGGAGGATTTAAGAGTAATGAGAACCAAATTAGGAGATTAAGTGGTCAATGATTTGAAATGGTACCAAGAAGCATAATTTATTCACGAAGAATTTTGAGAAAAAATATTCAAGGGTTTTGACTTTTCGGTTAATATATACTAGAAGGTCTCGGTAGAATTAGCAACTTCCCTTTTTCATTCCAAAAAAAAATTAGTACTTCCCAATTTTTTTATTTTTTTTCTATATTCAGTTTTGTTAGATGATATTAATCTCCCTTTGGGAGTCTTTCATTAATATTAAGGTATATATAGAGTACAATATTCATCCCTTATACAATAGGAATCCTAAGCCTATACAAAAGAGGAATCCTAGTCTTACCATAATTATATTTACACAATATATGGAAATATTCTAATTATGGGTAGAAAATATATTATTTCCTATATTTACACGTTTACACACCCCCTCAGTCGGAGCGAGAGGAGGCCGAACGCTGAGACTGGATCTGAAGTCAAGAAATAACTGTCTGGGAAGTCCTTTGGTAAATATGTCTGCATACTGATAGGATGATGGAACATATAACACTCTGACATGGCCTAACGCAACTTTCTCACGAACGAAGTGTAGGTCTATCTCAATATGCTTGGTTCACTGATGTTGAACCAGATTATGAGAAAGATAGATGGTAGAGATGTTATCACAATACACAATACATGCCTGACGCAAAGGACACTGAAGTTCTAACAGTAAATTTCTGAGCCAACAAATCTCAGCTACTACATTTGCAACGCCTCAGACTCACCTCGGCCTTTGGAACGAGATAGGGTAGCCTGTCGCTTGGCAGACCAAGAAATCAGATTATCCCCTAAGAAAACACAAAAGCCGGAGGTGGAGCGTCGCGTGTCCGGACACCCTGCCCAATCTGCATCCGTATATGAAAGCATCATGTCTGCTGCAGAGGGGTAAATGTGCAAACCATAATCAAGAGTGCCCTTAATGTATCGAATGATACGCTTAAGAGCAGTGAAATGAGACTCCCTGGGGGCATGCATGAATAAACACACCTGCTGAACAGCATAAGCTATGTCTGGCCTGGTGAATGTGAGATACTGAAGTGCACCTGCAAGACTCCTATACAGAGTAGGATCAGAGACTGGAGCACCATCCATAGCACTGAGCTTAGATTTGGAATCAACCAGAGTAGGCACCTCTTTGCAGTTCGACATCTTAGCCCTATACACAATCTCTTCTGCATACTTACGCTGACACGAGAACATATGATTGGCAGACCTTGTCACTGATATCCCCAAAAAGTAACTCAGCTTCCCCAAATCAGTCATTACAAATTCGGACTTGAGCAAGACAATAATCTCATTTTTCAATCCGTCGGAGGAGGCAGCAAGAACAATATCATCCACGTAAAGTAATAAGTAAGCAGTGGTACTACCTCGATGAAAAATGAAAAGTGATGTATCACTCTTGCTGCATACAAACTCAATCTGCAAGATATACCTGGCAAAGCGATCATACCACGCACGGGGGGCCTGCTTCAGGCCATATAGTGACTTACGGAGACAGCACACATAGTGAGGAACTGTTGGATGGGTGAACCCTAGTGGCTGATGCATGTAGACTGTCTCTCTCATATCCCCATGTAAGAATGCATTCTTCACATCAAGCTGATGGATCGGCCAGTGTTTGCCCATGGCAATGCTCAAAACTATGCGGATGGTAGCCGATTTGACAACCGGGTTGAAGGTCTCACCACAATCAATGCCCTCCTATTGATTTGTGCCATTAGCCACAAGACGGGGCTTATACCTCTCAAGATCCCCATTGTCTCTGAACTTGTGACGAAATAGCCACATACAACGAATGACATTCACCCCCTCAGGTCTAGGCACTAGATCCCACGTGTGCTATTTAGTTAAAGCATTGAATTCCTCATACATAGCCGCATTCCAATTAGGGTCTTGTTTGGCCAATTTTGGGTTCTTTGGAAGTAGAGAGATGGTTTGGGCAGACAAGTTGAAATGGACTTTGGGTTTGAAGATTCCATGCTTTGAACGAGTTTCCATTGGATGAGCAGGGACAGTGAATGGCGGAGTGGTGTCTGAGACGGGGGGTAAAATCGGATAAGGATAAGGTGGGGGCGAAGCCATCGGAGGCGTCGCGGCTCCTGGATCGAGAGTCGCGGCGCTAGAAGGTTGACATGCTTCTCTGAAGTTTGGGCTCCGCGGCTCTGACGACGGAACAGAGGATGTGAGTTGTTCAATTATGAGGGGAGAGATGACAGACTCGTCAAGAAATGAGTAGTCCTATTTTTGGAATTTTGGAAGATTCAAAAATGGGAATGTGGTCTCGTCGAATGTGATGTGATGAGATATGTAGATCTGATGAGATGACAAGTCATAGCATAGATAGCCCCTATGGTTCGGCGGGAATCCTAGAAAGACACATGGAGTGGACCTAGGAGCGATCTTGTGAGGGGCGGTGGAGCTAAGGTTGGGATAGCACAGACAACCAAAAATCCGTAGATGATCATAAGAGGGGATTCTATGGTAGAGGATTTCGGTAGGGGTCATATTGTGAAGAGTGCTAGTAGGGAGAATATTTAGAGTGTATTCTGATATTTTAGCAGCATAGACCCAGAAGGGTGGAAGGAGGGAGGCATGAATCAATAGGGTGCGAATCATATTGTTAATGGTGCGGATGATTCTTTCGGCTTTACAGTTTTGTGGTGAGGTGTGAGGGCAGGAGAAGCGAAAGACCATGCCATTAGTGGTACAAAAGCGGTGAAACATAGAGTTGTTGAATTCACGACCATTATCGCACTGAAATGATTTTATGCCTTTTCCAAATTGTGTTTGAATGAACTTGCGAAACTCAAGAAATTTGACAAACACTTCCGATTTAAATTTAAGAGGGTATAACCAAACATAGTGTGAAAATTCATCAAGCAACACAAGATAGTATTTATGACCGAGAGAACTAGAGATAGGAGATGTCCATAAATCGGCATGTATGATATCAAAATGAGCAAATGTAACAGTAGTAGATGATTTAAACGGAAGACGAATATGTTTGCCTAAAGAGCAAGAAACACAATTTTGGGCAAGTTTTCCATGACAAGCAATGAAATTATTGCCTCTAAGAAAATAAAAAACTGGAACTCCTGGATGACCAAGCCTATTATGCCAAGTTGAAGAAGAAACAATCGCTAGAGTGACGGGAGAGCAAGATCTGGCAGCGGAGGTGGAAGTGAATGGATAGAGATCCCCCGTGCTATTGCATCTCGTAAGAGGTGTCCCCGTATGAAGATCCTTCACAGTAAAACCAAAAAGATCAAAATCCACAGAGACAGAATTATTACGAGTAAATTGGCGGACATATATGAGGTTCTTAATCATGTGTGGGGCATATATGGTGTTTTTGAGGGAGAATGGTGGATGAGGAGGTTGTGTGTATGAGGTACCATAACCCTTAATTGGAATGTGTTGTCCACTACCAACTGTAACATATTGATGATGCTTTAAACTAAACAGTTTAGGAATAGTACCTGCAGACTGGGTGACGTAAGATGTGGCGCCTGAGTCCATGCACCAAGTATTGTCAAGCTGTTGCATAGAGAGGGTGCTGAACGCCTGACCCAACTCAGTGGGTGTCATGCCGGATGAGGGCTGCGGGACCTGACCTTGCATGAAGTGGGCCTGCTGTGGGGCTGGAGCGGGGCCTAACAAACCGGGATAAGAATACGGATTGTATGGCTACTGGTACTGGAATGGACTTGGAGCCGCGGCTCTGAACTGGGGCGTCGCGGCTCTGTACTAGGGCGTCGCGGCGCTGTAGATGAACTGTTGAGGAGTCGCGGCCCAGTTGTTTTGCGATCTCTGTTGCTGTTGCTGTTGTTAGTTCTATTGACCGCGACTCTTGCCACGACTACGGCCTCCTCTACCGCCGCGGCCTTTTCCACCTTTGCCGCTGCGGCCCTGCCGCTGTTGGGAGTTGTCTGGTGGCGTCTGATCTTGGGGTTGCGTGTCAACAGCTAACACCTGCTGGGCGTGCTCATCCTGCTTAGCACGACGGGTTTCTTCGAGCAACAATTGTGAGTGAGCTTTGTTAAAACTCGATTGCGGATCTGCCTGTTGAATTATGGTAGCCAAAGTATCATATTCGCCCTTAGTAAGGCCAGAAATCATTTGTAGCATCATTTTATCGTCAGTGACAGGCGTGCCGATGTTGGAGAGTTGATCCGCTAGAAGTTTAAACTGCTTGCGATTTCGTGAGACATTGGAGAAGTTTTCAAGACGTGTTTTGTTAAACTGTTCTTCCAAATACACGGCACGAGTGTGCTTGTTGTCCTGAAAAATTTCCTCAAAACGATTCCACAAGTCAAGGGCTGTGGAGTCAGATTTCATGATAGTAAGGAGCAAATCCCGAGAGATACTACCATATATCCATTGTTTGACGCCGGCGTCGAGACGATGCCAGATAGAATCATCAACCTCCGTAGGGCGCAGAATAATGTCATCAATTTGGTCAAGCACGTTATAGAGACAGGCATGATTGCAAAAAAGTTCAACCCATGGAGAATACTGGTTGTTTTCGTGATCAAGAATAATGGGAATATGGTTCTTGATATTGGAAACAGTAAGGGCGGGGTGAAACGGGGGTGATGACTTTGTGGTGGGATTTGTGGAGGTAGAGGCGTCAGAAAGTGTGGAAGAATCAGGGATAGTCATTTAGAGAAGAGAAGAAAGGAAGAACAAAACCCGAAAAATAAGAAGAAAATCCGGGAGGGCCGCTGTGTAGGAGAGGCAGCCGACCGCTGTGGAAGAGAAAGGTTTTTAGGGTTTTGTTTATTTGGCTCTTGATACCATGTTAGATGATACTAATCTCCCTTGGAGAGTCTTTCATTAATATCAAGGTATATATAGAGTACAATATTCATCTCTTATACAATAGGAATACTAAGCCTATACAAAAGAAGAATTCTAGTCTTACCATAATTATATTTACACAATATATGAAAATATTCTAATTATGGGTAGGGAATATATTGTTTCCTATATTTACACGTTTACAAGTTTCCCGGCTTACGCCGGACTATTTCTGGAATCACCTACAATGTCCTACCCCATAAAAGAGCAAATTGCTCCCACCAGGGTTCGAACCCACGTTGCAGGCCTCCAGCTGAATTTTAAGTTCTCTTCCTTTGCCATCCAGTTATATCTGGGGGATTTTTTTTTTCTATGAGAAAGGGGTTAGTTTTGATCCAACGAAATGCATGTTATCTCGCATGTGTTCAAAAAATCAGAAAAAAAAATATAACCAAAACCAGAAAAATAGAAACTGGAAAAATAATACAGAAGTAAGAAAATATCCGAGACCACAGAATTCATTGTGTGTCCTTAAGGAATTTAATCCCCTTATTGTACCCGAGGTTATGGATTACTTCCTCCCAAGATAAAACGGATATACATGTCGCAGGAGTAGCGGTACATCAAACACCTTCGACTTCGACGAACTCAAAGTTGGCAACGAAACACAGTAAGACTCGATAGTTTTATTTGTGAAAATAATGCAGAATTTTCAGATGCAGGAAAAAATTTCAGTGTATTAAAAATGAGGCATTGCCTCAGTTTATATAGCCTCGAAGGTGCCTCTTCGGAATAGGTTGGTGACTGTTCGGAAAGGTTTTTCCCTCCATTTCTCATTCACACCAACTTGGCTAGTTTTATTCATTAACTAGCTTTAACAATCCTCCACATGAATGGGGAATGGCTATATGATGAAAAACATGCATGACAAAAAACTGTGTGATTCGTAAGCAAAGATTAATCGCATCTGGATAAGTAGATTTCTCTTTGAACTTTCCGTAGTGAACATATGTCGAATATACTCGGTCAATCGGTAGATTTGATATCCTTGAACCGTCGAGCTTTGGTGTATACCTAGACAATCACATGTCACACAATTAACCCTTTAACCGTCTTTGGTTCTCATTGCTTTGTTCGTTTCAGCCATGAACACTGCCTGGTTCATAAGTGCGTAGAGAATTGGCCTTACAGAATTCTCCTTGAAGCAGCTTACACTTCACACTTACTTAGGTGATTCCTAAATGTGTCATCCCATAGATACACTATTTGATATACCCCGTACCAAACTTAGGAACCATTAAAAAGTCGTAATGTTTTATCCTGGTAATGAACATTGTCTCATCACGAGAATGGACCAAAGAGTTATTGTGACAATGTTGAACCGTCATTAATGACTTTGTTTGATCTCTTTGAACCTAGATCTTGGGATCTCCAGTCTTCTAGGTAGAGTTACCGTCACGATGACTTGTCCTCGGCCATAGTCCCATTCCCCTTGATGATCTTTCAACTACCTCTCTAGTTAGGTCTTTAGTTAGTGGATCTGACACATTATCTCTTGACTTAACATAGTCAATTGTGATAATTCCAGTAGAGAGTAGTTGTCTAATGGTATTATGTCTTCGTCGTATGTGACGAGACTTTCCGTTGTACATAAGGCTCCTCGCTCTTCCTATTGCCGCTTGGCTATCGCAATGTATGCATATAGGAGACAACGGTTTGGGACAAAATGGAATATCTTCTAAGAAATTCCGGAGCCATTCAGCTTCTTCACCGGCTTTGTCTAAAGCTATGAACTCATATTCCATTGTAGAGCGGGCGATACATGTCTGTTTGGATGACTTCCAAGACACCGCTCCTCCACCTATGGTAAAAACATATCCACTTGTGGATTTAGTTTCAGTTGAACCGGTGATCCAATTTGCATCACTGTATCCTTCAATAACTGCAGGATACCTGTTATAATGCAAAGCAAAGTTTTGAGTATGTTTTAAATACCCCAAAACTCGTTTCATTGCCAGCCAATGTTTTTGGTCGGGATTACTAGTGTAGCGACTTAGTTTACTTATAGCACACGCAATATCAGGTCGCGTATAGTTCATGATATACATCAAACTTTTCAACACTCTGACATAATCCAATTGAGAATGACTTTCACCTTTATTCTTTGCAAGAGCAAGGTTCATATCAATTGGCGTCTTTGCAACTTTAAAGTCCAAATACTTTAACGTTTCAAGTACCTTTTCAATATAATGAGTTTGAGACAATGCTAGACCTTGAGGAGTCTTATGAATTTTAATTCCCAGAATTAAATCGGCAACTCCTAAGTCTTTCATATCAAACTTACTAGCAAGCATGCGCTTAGTAGCATTTATGTTAGCAATGTCGTTACTCATTATCAACATATCATCCGCGTACAAACAAACAATGACTACGTGGTTTGGAGTGTTCTTAATGTAGACACATTTATCACACTTATTTATCTTGAATCCATTTGATAGCATTGTATGGTCAAATTTTGCATGCCACTGTTTGGGTGCTTGTTTTAGTCCGTAAAGAGACTTAACAAGTCGACACACCTTCTTCTCTTTCCCTGGAACTACAAACCCCTCAGGTTGTTCCATGTAAATTTCTTCCTCTAACTCTCCATTTAAGAAGGTTGTTTTCACATCCATTTGATGGATTTCAAGACCGTACACGGCGGCTAACGCTACTAACATCCGAATGGATATAATCCTCATTACCGGCGAGTATGTATCAAAGTAATCAAGACCTTCTCGTTGTATAAACCCTTTAACAACTAGTCTTGCCTTATATTTATCAATAGTACCATCAACTTTCATTTTCCGCTTGAAAATCCATTTGGAACCTAAAGGTTTATTCCCTGGAGGAAGGTCAACCAATTCCCAAGTATGGTTGTTTAATATGGATTCTATCTCACTATTGATTGCCTCTTTCCAAAATTGAGCTTCCGATGAAGACATAGCTTCGTTTAAGGTTCGAGGCTCATTCTCCAACAAAAATGTTAGAAATTCTGGTCCAAATGAAGTAGACGTCCTTTGACGTTTGCTGCGTCTTGGATTTTCCTCATCAGGAATATTTTCCTTTGTTTCTTTCCGAGGTCGTTTAGATTCTTTGCTAGACGACTCACATTTCTTTTTATACGGATATATGGTTTCAAAGAAGTCAGCATTATCTGATTCAATTACCGTATGCACATGAATGTCAGAATTTTCTGATTTGTGAACTAGAAATCGATATGCCTTACTATTTGTGGCATATCCTATGAAAACACAATCAATGGTTTTAGGTCCTATTTTTACCCTTTTGGGTTTAGGAACTTGCACCTTGGCCAAACACCCCCACACTTTGAAGTATCCCAAATTGGGCTTCCTTCCTTTTCACTTTTCGTATGGAATAGATTTTGTTTTGCTATGGGGCACTCGATTGAGTATTCGGCTAGCTGTTAGAATGGCTTCCCCCCACAAGTTCTGGGGTAAACCAGAACTTATTAACAGGGCATTCATCATTTCTTTCAGGGTTCTATTTTTTCTTTCCGCAATTCCGTTTGATTGTGGCGAGTAAGGGGCAGTTGTTTGATGAATAATGCCATATTCCAAACATATTTGTTCAAAAGGAGATTCATATTCACCGCCCCTATCACTCCTTATCATTTTAATCTTTTTGTTAAGTTGAGTCTCAACTTCAGTTTTGTATTGCCTGAATGCTTCAATTGCTTCATCTTTACTATTAAGTAAATAAACGTAGCAATACCGCGTACTATCGTCAATAAAAGTTATGAAATACTTCTTTCCACCGCGAGATGGGATTGACTTCATGTCACAAATATATGTATGGATTAAGTCTAAAGGACTTGAATTCCTTTCAACTGACTTATAAGGATGTTTAACATACTTAGACTCAACACAGATTTGACATTTTGATTGATTGCATTCAAACTTAGGCAATACTTCCAAACTAATCATTTTTTGCAAGGTTCTATAATTGACATGTCCTAAACGTGAATGCCATAAATTATTTGACTCAAGTAAGTAAGACGAAGCAGAAACTTTATTATTATTGGCAACGACCATTACATTCAGTTTGAAAAGGCCCTCTGTGAGGTAACCTTTTCCTATGTACATCTCGTTCTTACTTATTACAACATTGTCAGAAACAAAAACACACTTAAAACCATTCTTTACTAGAAGTCCGGTATATGCTAGATTTTTCCTAATTTCAGGAACATGACAGACGTTGTTGAGAGTCACCACCTTGCCATATGTCATCTTCAGCAGTATCTTTCCATAACCTTCAATTTTGGCCGTTGCAGAATTCCCATATATATGGTCTCGTCGGGCCCGGCGGGAGCATATGAAGCAAAGGTTTCTCTAACAGCACAAATGTGGCGAGTGGCGCCAAAGTCAATCCACCACTTTTTCGGATTTCCCACTAGGTTGCACTCAGACAACATAGCGCACAAGTCATCAACTTCCTCGTTTGTTTCAACCATATTAGCCTGACCCTTCTTCTTTTCCTTTTTCGGAGCACGACAGTCTGCAACTTTGTGTCAGATTTTTCCACAATTGCGGCAGTTTCCCTTGAATTTCTTCTTGTTGGGATAGCTCATTGGTCCCGATGCATTTTTCCTCTTTTTCATAATAGTTGGGGCAGTTTCAACAATATGTGCTCCCCCTATGGTTGATCTCCCATTTGCTTTCTTCTCCGCTGCCTTGTTATCTTCCTCGATTCTCAATCGGATGATGAGATCTTCCAGTGTCATCTCCTTTCGCTTGTGTTTCAAGTAATTTTTGAAGTTCTTCCATGAAGGAGGCAACTTTTCTATTACTGCCGCAACTTGAAACGCCCCACTAATCACCAAACCTTCAGCGAGTAGATCGTGGATGATAACCTGCAACTCTTGAACTTGAGTAACAACAGACTTGCCATCTACCATTTTGTAGTCCAGAAACTTGGCAGCGATGAACTTCTTTAATCCAACATCTTCTGTTTTATATTTCTTTTCCAACGCATCCCATAGTTCTTTTGATGTTTCCACATTACTATAGACATTGTAAAGATCATCCTCCAGTCCGCTAAGAATATAATTCTTGCACAAAAAAATCTGAGTGCTTTCATGCCTCAGTTACAACAAAACGTTCATTCTCAGGTGTTGATTCCGGCAAAACCGGAACGACCTCCTTAATAAACTTTTGGTGGTTTAAAGTAAGAGTGGCGATGGTAGGGCTCGAGATGGCGAGGGTCGGGTCAGGCGGGACGGGAGAAGAGGCGGCGGAGTGCAGCGGGCTCTGGCGGGGTCGGGTGCAGCGGGGGCTGAGCAAGTCCGTCCGATCCCGATCCCGTCGGGCTGGGGTCGGGCTCGGGCTCGGGGCGGGATACGGCGGGTTTTCATTTTTTTTTAAAATAACATATGTATAAAAAAAACTCAATAAACAAAACAAGATAGTGTAATAAAAACATCCAAGGCTGTTTTTGTGCCTCTTATATTATTTAATAGACATATGATTTTTTTGTAATACAAATACAATTGTCTAAAATCTAAATTGCAACTTTGTGGTGTTGTCCAAAAGTTGCAAATTACATAATAAAATTACAATTATAAAATTACATTCTCAAAAAAACCTGTTCTAATTGCTTGATGATTTCATGTGGTTCTTCGGTTGGAATTGGTATTTGTTGGTCAAATTGATCCACGTCGCTTCCACTACCTTCGGTTAAGATTTCGTTGTAGTTTTCATCATCTTCTTCGTTGATCTCCGGTTGACCGCACCTTCTCCGCTCCGCTCGTATCCAATCTCTGAATAATACTGCAATTTCTAAGTTGTCTCCGGCTAATGAGTGTCTGTGGTCTCCTATTTGATATCTGCCTGCAGAAAAAGCGCTTTCAGACGCAGTTGACGACGCTTGAATGTTCAAAACATCTCGAGCCATCAATGAAAGTGTCGGAAATGTCTTCTCATTCCCCCTACAAGATTTTCAAAGAAGTCTTCATGTCCATCTTCATTGATAACTTCTTGATACGGTACAGAACCCTGCAAAACAAAAATATCCAACTCGCTAATTTGGTTAGTAGTAGAGGTACGACCGCACATTCTATTTCTAAGGCTTTCAATACTAGCCGCGGAAACAACATGTCTTTTGTGAGGTTGTATTGAAGATGAAGAAGATGGTATGGAAGCTGGTAAGTTACTAGCATTTTCTTGTTGATAAAATCTATATATATTTTTGCATTGGTGTTCTACGCTAGACAATACTTCTTCTTTAGTTTGTTCAATAGGTGGTGGGTGATTTAGATTTTTGGGACTTGGAGGTGGTAGTACTTCTATACAATCGTAAATAGTTTCAATTAGTGATTTAGTACCGTCTATTTTAATAGTAGGATTTAATACAGAACCAATAATATAAATAGAGGGAATAGAGGGAATAGGAATAAAATATTTTTTTATTTTGAGAAACATTTTTTTAATAGCTGCCTTATAAGCTGGTTTTTCCATATATTCACTAAGTAATAAAAATATTAGAGTTATATAAAATAACATAGTTGAAATAGTAGGATAATATATACCGGAAAATTCTTTTGTTACTTGAAAAAATTTCTCTAAAAATACAATAAGTTCGGAAATTTTTTCCCAATCACTATCTAAAATCATATCAGCTGGCTTTTTATTATGAGAGTTAAAAAATAAAGTTATAGGTAATTTATAGTCATAAGCAACAAGTAGTTGCTCGTATAAAGAATTCCACCTAGTGGATACTTCTTGTGGAATTTTTCTAAAAGGTAGTCCACAATCATGACAATTTTTTTATATTCTTTTCTACGTTGTACTTTATTACTTTTAAAAATAAAGTTTATAGCAAATTGTATTTTACTAAGAATGTCTTCAAAAAGTGATAGACCATCCTTTACAATTAAGTTATATATGTGGCACGCACACTTTATATGAAAATGGTCTGAAAAAGATGGAGTTAAACTATTTTTTAAAATTGTAATTGCGTAATTGTTATTAGAAGTGTTATCTAATGTAATAGTCATAATTTTATCGGTAATTCCGTAATAATCGCACACTTGATAAATATTTTCTGCAATAAAAGTACCAGTGTGCCTATCATCTATATATCTATACGTTAAAATACGTTTTTGCATAGACCATTTATAATCTATCCAATGACAAGTTACAGTTAAATAATCATGGCCGTTAGTACTACGACCTATATCAGACGTGATGGATACTTTGCCATTAAAATGATATAATGAAAAACATAAATATTGTTGATATTCATGCGCGAATTTAAATACATCTCTCTTAACAGTTGATCTAGGAAAACCGTCAAAAGCAAGATTATATATATCTCTAATGTAATGAATAAAACCGGGAGATGAAGGAAATGAAAAAGGCAAACCCTCCACAACAACTAATTTTGATATTGCTTCCCTATCTCTATGTTTATTGTATTTAGAGCCTACAATTCCCCCCGTCATAGGGTTAATTTGACCCTGTACTTGGTCCGGGACAGTATCAATATGTGAACCTTGTCCCGATGGAGCGGGCGTTTGCGCACCCGGTTTTGAAGCCTGGTATTGGGCATACCTAGCTGGATGAGCACTTACTACGTGTCTAATTAAACCCCCCGTCCCACCGTGACCTTTTCCAGTTTTAAATTTTAAAATATTTTTTACAAAATTTACATATGACTACTTGATTCTCTACGTCCCTATCAAAAAATGTCCATGCATCTGATTTTAATGGTCGTTTTGCTGGACCTCGTCTCATACTAGGGGGAATAAGAGGTATTTCAGTTGAAGGTGCACTAGTGGGTGTGTTGTCATCAACATTAGTGGGTATATCATCCAGATCATCGTCTAAATTAAAGTCTTCTTGAGTTCCAGAAAATAGCTCCTGGTCTAAATCTAATGGTATTGTAGGAAAATGTTGAGTATCAACAAAATCATCCTTTGTAAGAATAAGATGACTAGAAGAAGTACCATTGCCCTGGTTGCCCCTACTAGAAGAAGCACCCTTACCCTTACCCTTAAACATACCTTTTAATCCTTCCATTTTAATTATGATAATAAATAAATAAATAATTAAAGACAATAAAATTAAGTGATCTAAACTAAATAAACAGACAATAATAATTTAATGAAGGAACGAATGTACCAAACGCCGACGTAACGTCGACGTGTAATCGAGAGGTTGAAAATTGAAATTTTGCTCGATGGAAGATCCTCAAGCTAGTTGCCAACTTCACTACCAATTCCCAAATGAATAAATAAAATTGAATATTTAGCAAACAATGTAGACTTGTAGAGAGATATATTGAGAAATTAGAGAGATTGTAGGAAGATTTGTGAGAAAGATGAAGAGAAAATGAGTTATTTATAGTTGAAAAATTGGGTTAAAGTGTAAATATAATAACTTATGGGTTAAAAATAAATATTAAGGGGTAGGGGGGGCCTAAAATGGTCGTTGGTGCAACGGCCATTTTTGCAAAGGGGGGGAAAATGGCGGGGTCGGGGTCGGGGTCGGGTCTCGCGGGCCTGGGGCGGGCTCGGGTCTCGCGGCACGAGACATCGTCCCATCCCGAGTTCGAGTCCCGCCCCCGTTATTTTTTATTTATTTTTTTTGCGGTCGGCGGGATCGGGCGCGCCGGACGGGCTGGTCGGGTCGGGCCGTCCGCCCACCGCCACCCTAGTTTAAAGTAGTTAAATAGAAGAACATCTTTTGTTGCCATCGTTTGAAATCAATTCCGGTGAATTTTTCAGGCTTCTCTGCCGGAGCCGGTCTTTGGTGCGATCTGTTGGAGGACGCAGCATTGCTCGTAGAACCAACCATGGGGGCTAGTGTGGCAGTAGCAGTATCATTCAAATTTGGAGTCATGTCTCCCATTTCTGTCGCAGGAGCAACATAAAAAGTTTAATAAACAGTGAAGACTTCGAACCGAATCAGTTTTGATAGCAATAAATGTAATACACAACGATGAAGATTTTATTTCTTCAAACCGAATCAAGGTTACACAAACAGATTTAAAATACTTGAAACGAAATGCAGTAAATTGTATGTTGTATACTTGATGAAGTTTTTATATCTTCAAATCAAGTACCCAAATGAGTAGAAAGTTATGAAAACTTTAATCTCAACCGGAGTAGAAAATCCGAAGATTTTAGTCTCCAAACAACATATAAGTTCGTTACACCGAAACAACAAACATTTTTTTCCCCAGTAAATTGTATGTTGTATACTTGATGAAGTTTTTATATCTTCAAATCAAGTACCCAAATGAGTAGAAAGTTATGAAAACTTTAATCTCAACCGGAGTAAAAAAATTCGAAGATTTTAGTCTCCAAACAACATATAAGTTCGTTACACCGAAATAACAAATATTTTTTTCCCCAGTAAATTTTATGTTGTATACTTGATGAAGTTTTTATATCTTCAAATCAAGTACCCAAATGAGTAGAAAGTTATAAAAACTTTAATCTCAACCGGAGTAGAAAATCCGAAGATTTTAGTCTCCAAACAACATATAAGTTCGTTACACCGAAACAACAAACATTTTTTTTTCAGACAACGTTCTGTAATTGTTAAACAATAACAAATGAACACAGAAATAATTACTAAATTCCTTAAGCTTGTTATCTCGCATGTGTTCAAAAAATAAAAAATAAATAAAAAAACAACCAAAACCAGAAAAATAGAAACTGGAAAAATAATGCAGAAGTAAGAAAATATCTGAGACCACAGAATTCACTGTGTGTCCTTAAGGAATTTAATCCCCTCACTGTACCCGAGGTTATGGATTACTTCCTCCCAGGATAAAACGGATATACCTGTCGCAGGAGTAGCGATACATCAAACGCCTTCAACTTCGACGAACTCAAAGTTGGCAACGAAACACAGTAAGACTCGATAGTTTTATTTGTGAAAAGAATGCAGAATTTTCAGATGCAGGAAAAAATTTCAGTGTATTAAAAATGAGGCATTGCCTCAGTTTATATAGCCTCGAATGTGCCTCTTCGGAATAGGTTGGTGACTGTTCGGAAAGGTTTTTCCCTCCATTTCTCATTCACACCAACTTGACTAGTTTTATTTATTAACTAGCTTTAACAATGCACTCATCTTTTTTTTTTTTGTATTATCTAAAACATCATAGTTCGTTGCTTTCTAAATTTGGATACTAGATTTATGTTTAAACTTATAAATTATTCTTAGTAACTATATTTTAAGAGAAGGATGGCTAAATGTCAGATGGAATATGAAATGCATATTATCTTAGCTATAAAAAGGTTACTTTTCTCTCCATTCTCTGTGATAGTCCACTTTATTGTAGCAAGTGTTTTTAACAATTAAGTATATATTTTAACAAGCCATGTTCCCTTATATAATGCTGCAAGAAGACAAATTATTCTAAGGCGCAATTCGGTTCACTGAGCTTCCGGCCTTCCGCCATGTGCGGGATTTGAAAAATGGCTGGATCACAAAGGTCTATTCTACGCAGTCTTATTCTGTATTTCTGCAAGAGATTGTTTTCACGGTTCGAACTTGTGACATCCTAATCACATGACATCAATTTTACCAGTTACGTCAAGGCTTTCCTTCAAATAATGCCAAATTATTCTGGAAAAGGTAAAATGTCAAATATCATAGCATAGTAAAAAATATGTTGCACCATGTTTGGTTCTAAAATATCATAGCATTAACTTGCGGGGATGTGGCCCCTCGGGGTTAGGTGATTTCTAGGGGTGAGCGGGTCCGGATACCCTAACATTTTTTAACTACCCGGACCCTACCCGGTAAAAGATCGGTTCCTAAATTTACTATCCGGAACCTACCCGTAGCAATCATTACCCGGAACCTACCTAGACCCGCAGGGTCCGGGTAGGTTCCCGGGTACCCTGTAAATAAAAAACACAAATTAAGCAACAATTTTTAAGCCTATGAGAATAAAAAAGAGTTCTAAAATAATTTCATCAAGTAGTTTTTTAGCCTGCAATCGGAGTTTTTAGTACCCTTATAAGAAGTTTTAGAAAACTTATTCATTGTAGAAAAACTAATTCTGTTACCAAAACCTAAAATTGCAAGCCAAATTTGACACTCAATTAATTGAACGTGTTGATTTCAAAATAAATTTAAAAATATCTGAATTAAACTTATTTTCGTGTTCATAAGCTCATCGATACAAAAGAAAAGCTTTATTATACTAGTAAATTCCTAAATTTCATCTTCACAACTATAAAAATATACACAAATTTTAAAAATAGATTTACATTTCAAATAAAAAGTAATACAAATTGAAGATGAGTATACTTTGAAATAGAACAGAAGCATAAAGGGGTGAAAAAGATAAAATATTTACGTCTTGGGGTGGGGAAAATCAATGTGCAGGCGTGCAACAAATAATTTTGGAAAAAGTTAAAAGTGGTCCAAATGTTTCTAAAAAAAATTAAAATATTTAATATTTTATAGGTTCCGGGTATCGATTCCGGGTCCGGGTACCCTGTCTCTATTTTCAGGAATCGGAACCGGACCCGACATTGATCGGTTCTTAATTTTACTACCCGGACCCTACCCGCTATTATAATATATCTACCCGGAACCTTCCCGTTAGTGTCGGTTCCGGTCGGGTATCTGGATATCCTGTACCCGTGCTCACCCCTAGTGATTTCTTTTATTGCTTAACGAGTCCCAAATACCTTTCTAGATTTATTACTACTAGTTCTTAGTACACATTTTAATTTACTCTGCGGGGAAAGTAAATAGTGTTTAGACATTCATGTGCATGGGATTTTTCTAGCACTAATTTTCTACATTAACTACTTCTTTTGTTCCATAATAAGTGATTTTTAGACTTTTTATTATGTTTCAAAATAAGTGATACTTCAGGATTTCAAAAAGAAAAAGATTTTATTTTTCCAAAATTATCCTTATTTACATAATCAATAATCATTAAGTAGTTTTTCTTTTATAGGCATTAATTTGGGGTAAGTTAGTAAAAACACTCATATTTTTTTAGAAATGAGCAATGTAAGAATATTTTTCTCAATTGTCATCTTCCAAAAGAGAGATAATTATACCACAAATACAACATCATCTAAAGCTAAGGATAAGATATGACTAGGCTATGCGTGTGTTATTACTTGACTATCTAATCTACCTACCATATACACGTGATCATAATATCAATTACAATAATTAATAAATAATTACAATAAATATTATATCACTCCCCCGCAGTCGAAGTAGGAGATCGGCGTATGCTGAGACTATCCCAAATTTTTTTAAATAATACATGCGGAAGACCTTTAGTAAAGATATTTGCAATCTGATAGCGTGACGGGACATGTAAGATACGCACTTGTCCGCGAGTGACTTTTTCCCGAATAAAATGAATATCTAGCTCAATATGTGTTAGTGCGTTGATGATTGACCGGATTCCCTGAGAGGTAAATATCATTAACATTATCACAGTACACCAAAGTTGCCTTCGAAATCGGACAGTGGAGTTCTAGAAGAAGGTTCTGAAGCCAACAAGATTCAGACAATACATTGGCAACACCTCGGTATTCTACTTCGGCACTGAATCTGGACAACGTTGTTTGCCGTTTGGAGGATCAAGATATCAAGTTATCACCAAGGAATATACCATAACCAGACGCTCCACGTCTGGTGTCCGGACGTCCTCCCCAATCGGCATCTGTGTAGGAGACAAGGGTGGATGTTGACGATGGATATAAATGCAAGTCATACTCTAGAGTACCCTGAATATAACACACAATGCATTTGAGAGCATGCATATGATCATCCATCGGATTATGCATGAATAAGCACATATGTTGCACCGCATAAGAAATGTCTGGTCTTGTGAATGTAAGATATTGTAGGGGTCCTGCTATGGTGTTGTAAAGTGTCGGGTCTGTAAATGGCCTGCCGGATGAGGCGATCAACTTGGGTTTAGTATCAACCGGAGTTGCTGACGGCTTACAGGATGACATGCCAACACGTTCAACAATCTCTGTTGTGTACTTCTTTTGGGATAAAAATAAACCACATGCATGACGTGTCACGACTATCCCTAAAAAATAGTTATGTGACCCTAGATCTTTCATAGCAAATTCAAAGCCAAGCAGGGACATTATGGACTTGCGAAGCGCGTTGAATGAGGCAGTCAATATAATATCATCCACGTATAAAAGAAGGTAAGCAATATTATTACCCTGACGGTACATGGATAGAGAATGCTCAGAATGACTGTTAGAAAACCCAATATGTGAAACAAAATCTGCAAACCTCTTGTATCAGGCCCGGGGAGCCTGTTTCAGCCCATATAGTGATTTCTTTAGCAAGCATACATGATTTGGATAAGTGGAGTCTTTGTATCCCAAAGGCTGCTACATGTATATTATTTCATTTAATTATCCATGAAAAAGATATTTTTGACATCTAGCTGATGAAGATGCCATGCCTTCGAAAAAGCCAAACTAAGAACCGTTCTTATAGTTGCAGGTTTAACCATCGGAGTGAATGTCTCACTACAATCCACACCGACATGTTGTGTCTTCCCATCACCTACAAGATGGACTTTATGCTGCTCAAAAGTACCATAAGATTTTTCTTTATGCCTGAAAATCCACATATACCAAATTATATTAGCATTAGGGGGACGAGGGACCAACTCCCACGTCTTATTTTTAATAAGAGCATTAAATTCATCATCCATAGCCATTTTTCAATTCGGGTCACTAAGAGCAGACATATGATTACGAGGCAATTGTGATTTTGAAACTCGGGTGTGAAGGCTATATTTGGTGTTGGGTTTCACAATATCGTGTTGACTATGGGTGACTGGATGTTGGGCCGAAGTTGGGCCAACGGGAGGATCGAAGCTTGCGGAAGTGGGCGATGGGTGGGCGTCACCCAGCCCTTTGCCAGGCAGTGGGCTTTGAGGTAATGGTCCAGTACTGTCGGCAGTAATTGGACTCAAGTAAGCTGGCCTAGATCGCTGGGCAGTGGTGTTCTGTGATCGGGCCACTGTTTCTGGGCCCAAATCACCCAAAAAGTCCGGGCTGGCCGAAACTGTGGCTTTTGGATGATAAGAAAAATATTGAGCCAAATACAAAGGTATGCCATCATCAAGAAAATCATAGGTAAGGGGTCCGAACCCATGCATTTTGGTAAATGGGAAATTTGTTTCATCAAAGATTACATGACGACTCACAATGATTTTATTGGAGGATAGGTCGTAACACTTGTAACCTCGATGATTAGAAGGATAACCCAAAAAATGCAAGGAGTAGACCGGGGTTGAAGCTTGTTGATTGTAGTGGATGGAAAAAGAAGATAGCATAAGCACCTGAATACTTGTAGATGAGAATAAGATGGGTCCCTAAGGTGTATGATTTTTAGAGAAGCTTGATATGACAAGTTTTTTTGGGGAAGTATGTTCAATATATATGTTGCCATTTGTAGTGCATGGTGCCAAAAGGACGGTGGTAGTGCGACATGAGCAAGGGATGTTCTAATAATGTTATTGATAGTTCGGATTTTTCTTTCCGTCTTCCCGTTTTGAGAGGAGTTATGGGGACATGAAAGGCGAAAGATTAAACCATTAGCATTGAAAAAATCCCAAAAATACCTATTATCAAACTCCCTACCATTATCACATTGAATATTTCTAATATCCCGTTCAAATTGATTTCGGATGAATGCTATAAAAGTGAGAAATGTGGAGAAAACTTGTGATCTTTTAGACAAGGGAAACGTCCAAAAAAATTAGAGTAATCTTCTAGCAAAAGCAAATAATATCTATGGTCCGAAAATCTCAAAACGGGTGATGTATAAACATCACAATAGATAATATCAAAAGGCATAAGTGTGCATGAATTAGATGAAACAAATGGATTGAACACATTTTCTAGGTGGACATGAACGACACATATTAGAATTACGTGTTTGAGTACATGAAATAAAATTATTTTGTTTGAGGGAGGCTCAAACGGGTGCTCCCGGATGACCCAAACGTTCATGCAATAATGAAGGTGTGAAAGCTGCAAAAGTGGATGATAACTTAGCTCGTTGATTGGGTGTTATAAGTGGATAGAGCACACCTTGACTATCACATCTCATTAGAAGCATCCCCGTCTGAAAATCCTTCAAGGAAAATCCAAAAAAAGTCAGAATCAACAGACACCCAATTATCAGTTGTAAACTTTCTAACCGAAACTAAGTTTTTAATTAATTGTGGAGCATGAAGGACATTCTTTAAAGTTAATGGTGGGTTTGGGTGAGACAAATTGGTAGAACCATAACCATGAATTGGAATAGAATGACCATTTTCGGTAATTATATCATTATTTTTGCTCAAATTAAAATAGGACGAGAGATTATATTGGGAGGACGTCATATGAGACGTCGCTCTGGTGTCCATGTACCAATTTGTGTCGGGCGGATTAAGTCCAAGAGTGTGCATGGCGGATTAAATATCGGTTGAGCTAGCCACTACCGAATGGGCCTCCTGCTATTGGTTCGGCAGCGGCCCAAATGCCGTCGAACTCCCACTGTTTCTGGGCCCAAAACCAGGCTGCTGGCTGGCAGTGCGCTGGCCAATTGGCCTTGGATTGGGCCTGACCCAACTTCCAGAAGGAAATGAGCAAGGTGGCACAACCCAAGGCCACCGCCATGCCCACTATGGTGGTCCGCCGCCCAACTAGGCTCGGGGCTGCCACTGCTGGCCGGAAGTTGTATGCGGGCCAAAATTTCTGCCGCCCCTGCTACGGTTTCCGCCGTCGGAATTTCGGTGGCCTCCCCCTTTGTCATTACCACGATTACCACCCCGATTTTTATCACCATTTCGTCCTTTTTGTCTCCGATGTTGTGGTAAAGGTTCAAAATCTATAATAGCTTCATTGGTTGAGGCGACAACCATGGTGGAGTTTGAGATGGTTGTGGATTTTTTGGCGAAACCCGCCTCTTCAAGAATAAGCATAGATTGGGCTTGGTAAAAAAATGGGAGAGGATTGCTTTGTCGGATGAGCGTTCCCATGCCACTATACGCGTCGGTAAGTCCGACAACCAATTGTAAAACCAACCGATTGTTTGTAACTAGTGAACCAACGTTCTTGAGTTGATCCGATAAAACTTTAAGGCGTTGACAATAAGCAGATGCATTCGAAAAACCCGCTATGTCAATGGTGGTGAATTTTTGCTTCAAAGTGACGGCTTAGGAATTCTTGTTATCTTGGAAGATATCCCGTAAGTGATTTCAAGTCTCCATCGCCGTGGAATCGGGTTCCATTATTGTGTGCAACAAATCGCTAGAAATTGTTGCATACTTTTGGTTGGTCGGTCGGATGGTGGGAGGAGGGGAGGTGGCTGACGATGAGGTGTATAATTTTTTTTAGGATATGATCTTTTCCTAATTTCTTGATATCACGTAAGAATATTTTCCTCAATTTTCATCTTCCAAAAGAGTGATAATTATACCACAAATACAACATCATCTAAGGCTAAGGATAAGATATACTTAGGCTATGAGTGTGTCATTGGTTGACTATTTAATCTACCTACCATATACACATGATCCTAATATCAATTACAATAATTACAATAATTACAATAATTATTATATTAATTATAATTATTCTATCAAGCAATTTTCTAAGGGATGTGCATAAGCTAAAATATCACTTATTATGGAACGGATGAATTACTTCATTGGAGTTGTAAAAAAATGAAGTTCACTAAACATCAATTTTTAGTAATATATAACTTTGAGATACTTTATTTTGGGATATCAATTACGTAATCGTCTAAATATTCTCGTACTACCTCGCTTACCATTATATTTTGATTTGGATACCATTGTAATCCTACACCTATTAAATTGCTAACATTTATCACTGTATATAGAGTGATGTTTAATATAGAAAATGTCAATTATGTATAATGTAGCATAAGATTACTTTTTGGACACTAGGAATCATCATTAATGGCATTTTAAAATTGGGAAAAGAATTTTCTTTCACTTTTAACTAAGATAACTATTAGAAATAAAATCAAGTACTAGTAACACGTAAATGTGTAACTTAATGGTCAATTAAGTGGTTGTAAACTTTGTAAGTATTCGTTTAAATTTCAGTAAGTTAAAAGAGAATACTAGGTCACTTTTTCTTATTTGTCTAAATTTAGGTTGACAAAATTACATAATACTCGTGATGGGAAAGATAGCAAATACTCGATAAAATAATTGAAATATGTACAGATTAATCTGTACATCACCATTATAAAAAAATTTAAAACATGCCCTAGCAGTCTAGTTACTACAGTAAAAAGAAGAAAGAAAAGAAAGATCACTACTCATGTATCCACATGTTCCTCGTCTGCTAAATGACTTTCCCATATCATGTTGAATAGCCTAGAAGAAGGGTACTTCGGGAATTTCAAACAAGTCATTTGAAATGTTGAATAGTTTACATCGCACTACTGCAAGCGTGTTCATTTTTGGTCATGGCAGACGGCAGGGCTCGAAAGATCTACGTTACTTACAATAAGAACTTTCCCATTTAATGTGTTGATTTTATTCTTTTTTTTTCATCCTAGCTAATTGTTTCCTCCAACTAACTTGAAAATGAACCGTAATTATTATTATTGTTATTTTTCTTTAAGAAAATAATTTTGTTAATGGAGTTAAAGTCAACCTATCATTCATTCAATATTCATATTTGTATACACATTGAAATCCGATTATATTCGGATTCGTGCCGAGAATTTATTCGGAATAAACACTCTCTATCAAGAATTTTTTCATATCGAAAACTCGAACCCAAACCATGTCTTTTGCATCACATTGTTTAGTGGTCATATTACAATATCAATTACACATAAAATATTCTAATTTCATCTTTTTCGAGTTACTCGTGATTTTTTTCAAACAACGTACATTTCTTTATATGATAGGGTATATCTCCAAATCAAGTTATGTGAGATTAATAAACTAAAACTCATAATTAATGTAGGGGGAATAATTGTATAAGATCCCCTTAGTTGCAAACTAGGCTAATTAGTTGACTATCTCATCTATTCAAATCTCACTTATTGCTTCGGTGCCATTTTAGCGTTTTTATAAATGAACAAGATAATGAAGGATCATATCACCTTCTTAATTAATGCAAGTGTATTATTATGGAATTGTAACTATTTGTTCTGTATTACAATATATCTTGTCATTAATGAAGAGCATTTGACATTCAATTGACTTGTCCTATCATTAAGATTGAGTTTAACTTCTAATATCGGTATGCGCTACTAAAAAAATCATGGTTTAGCGACGGATAAATTTCATAGCTAAATAACAAAATCCATCGCTAATCTTATTTAACGACGGATTAGTGATAGATTATCATAATATTATATTAGCTACGAGTAATATAACAACGGATTAACGACGAAATTCGTAGCCAAATTCAGTTATTTTTAGGAGGAATAATGTTATTAGAAAAACGATTAGTGTATTCATAATAGGTGAGCAAGTTGCCTATAAAATAAAGCAAACAATATGATATAACTTACTATTAAATCACAATATGTAAGATTTTCTTTTATAATGTCTTTTTTGGATAAAATAATTAAAATTTGAGTTAAATTATTTACTCCTACTTTTTGTTTATGTTCTAAGTTGAAGTTTGATACTTCCAGAAGTCACGGCTTTTAGGGTATGTTAGGATGTCATGTTTGACCTGCCTGCCGCTAGCTGCTGTCTTTCTTGTACCACAATAGTACTCCCTATTTGGAAATTTTCAAAATTGTTAGGTTCCGGGGTATTCTATGGAACAATAAAAGACAAATTTAAAGTAAAAATAAATCGAATGCCAATACAGTTTGTAAATGTCGGCAATAACGTTGTTTGACACAAGTGACAACACTTCGATAAAACAAAAAAACACTTGAAGAGTCAATAACATCGAAAATAATAAAGAACACAAAAATTTAATATTTACATAGGTTATATTGATTTTATAACCTATGACGGTCAGTGACCGAAAGTATTGTATATATTAATATACAATTAAATAAATTCCTTATTTTACAATATTACATGATAATACAAAAGGAATTAAAAAGTTGAAGTCGCAGATGACTTCTGCCTGAAAAATCTATCTAAATAGACATAGACAACATCTCATTATAATTGCTTCAATGAAGAACAAATCTAGAATCTAAGCAGCAATTATAACGTTGGACATAATGTTGTCGACACGCTCAGACAACACTTGTGATCAAGTTTTCTGATATGAATTATCGAGAGCTCTCTTGATATTTTTTGCAATATTTTTTTGGATATCGATTCACTCTTCTTCCCTCTCTATTTGTAATAGAGAATCTTCTTTGAAAAACTCATCTATTGGTTGTGGAGGTTGATGGAAAGGTGGGCAGCCAATAGAATTTGTTGGAGAAGATCATGGAGCAAAATCCTCAACTTCTTGGACTTGTTCCCCAAGCTTAGCACCAGCTTTGACTTGTTCTTCCCAAGTATTTCATCAGCTCCTAAACACCTTGCCAAGTCACTTTTACATCGTGGTAAAAATCCACGAGATTTGCTTCAGTCCGTGAAGTAAGGCAAAACTGTTTAACAGAATGTTGGTCCGAATGTCGTGACATTTGTTTCAACATTTCTGAATTTTAACTTAGTACTGAAAATGATAGATTGAGCAAAATATCACAACACCAACCCAACATTAAAAAAAATAACTACTTCTCCAATTCTTATCTTCAAGTGGTTGAACCTAATGCACCAAAATAATTATTTTGTTTCCTTTTATTCTCCTTAAGTTGCTCCTTTTGTTTTTCTTTTTTCCTTTTTTTTTCTAACTACTATCGATAATAATAAATAACAATTTCGAGAAAGTTAATACATTAGATGTGATCAGAAGCAGTTGTAGTAACGCTTGCATAAACCAAGGAGTATATCTTTAGACAATTGATTAATTAATTATCAGATAATAATGTAATGTTAAAAACAAAGGTGACTAAGAGACAAATTAGTTAAATTAATGTAGATTTTGGATTACTTAACGACTTAAAATACACATTCCCATGCATCCATTTGGGATAAAGAAAATGCGTTTGTAATTTGTAAAGGGAGAGTGTTTGTCGGATCCTCAATGCTTGGTACAATAGTTAAGGCACGCTGTACATATACTGTTATTAAACATGTATCATGCTGTAACATAACAAAATTTGGTTGACAATATAGAATCAATCATGAAAGTTATGTAAGCATTAAATAAAAAATTATGCACGAGCCAACTATAAAGGTTGAATAAAATGTAGCAGCCATGACATAATATTTTTAAAGCACATAGTAAAATATTTATTCTAACTAAACAAACTCATCCACAGTGTCACTAGAAGTAGTGTTTTCACTTTTCAGAGTACTGACCGGCCATACCAAAGTAAAATATACTTTACAAGTATCTCTACAATTTAAATTGATGAAGTAGTGGTACTGTACGTTTTTTCTTCTGCTGCTTAAGAAGATTGTGGAGGAAAAATTTACTCTTATTGAACTTCTGTATCAAAACTTATTAATTCGGCTAGATAACAAGATGTTTAGTGATAAATTATTTATATAAAAAACATCAGAGGCGGATTCAGAATATATTGGGTTCATAATCATATATTTCTTTATAGATATTTAGAAGATATTTTATTGCATTTACAGGATCTGTACAAAAGTTATTGAGTTTCCGTCACTACTAAATCTCTATTATTCCATTGAATTTCTCACTGAAAAATATTCAGTGGCTATTTCCTAATGAATGTCGGTGAGAAAAACCTAAATAAAGTATTTTCACATGAAAAAATTAAGGAGTTTCCTAACATTTCAATGGAACATGTTTCACGCCATGCGTTTTTCAGTGAGACATAAATTTCTCACTAAATGTGGTGGAAAAATCTTTATTTCTAGTAGTGTGTGAAACAAATGTTGTTCTCTAGATCCGCCCTGAGAAACATGTATCATGTAAAACTAGTACGAGTAATATATTGTCAATTCTCATCCCACCAAATCGAAAAGTGATGTGAAGGAAAAGAAATCAATATCATTACTCGTATTGGCAATTACAAAAGGCAAATATAATCTACAGTTTATTTGAAAAGTGTTGATCCATTTTCCAATTGGGAATATGACTTTGTTTCCATTCAATAAAGGATATAAGAAACAAAGATAAAAGAGGAGCATATATCATATGCCAATCCATCATCCACTAAGGATGTAGAATTGCGTATTTATTTATCATACACCAATCTCAAGTAGTGCCAGTCTGATGTGTAACTCATGTTTTGTCTAAGTAAGAAAAAGAACCCCAAAATAGCAGATTCTAAATTAGTTGAAAAATGAGAAACCAAATATTTATTGAAAATTTAAGGTGGAGAAGTTGTATTTACGCTTAAAGTTAGCAGCATGTACGGTTTGAGATAATAATTTGTAAGTTTTAATATATAAGTAGGGAATTGTGAATTTGTGATTTAAACTGTAATTACAACTATTATGTATTTGGTTGGGGTAAAAATGTAAAATGGCCAGGTCTAAAATATGTTTGTACAGTTGTACTATAATAACTATATACTTCAAAAATGGGCAAAGGGTAAGCTAGTCCTTTTAACATGAAAAGGATTAGTTGATCCAAATATCTAACACAAAAATTAAACTAGTTGGTTATATATGGAAATCAATAAGCCAAGCTTTTCCCCATAATACATTTTAGAAAACTAAAATTTCACTATTAAAAAAAAGTTTTTTCCACCGACATTCAGCGAAAAATTTATGTTGTAAAACATAATTTTTTCACATCATGCTCACCGAATAAACTCACTGGTAAAACGCATGGTGAGAGATTGACTCTTTAAAATACTGAAAAACTTATCTTTTAAATTTTTCTGTGTGAAATACTACTATTTAGATGTTTCTATTGATATTTAGTAAAAATTACCACTTAACATTTTTCAATAGAAAAATAGAGACTTTTTAGTAGTGTTTGGAAATATCAAAATCAACCACCTTGAATTGTTGGAAAGATGGGCACAGATGACCTAAGACACCATATAGAGAGCAGGTAGTTGGTGCAACGTCAGCAACCTAATTTAGTTATGTGTGTAACAAAAAGACTCCTCACCAATATTAAGACAAATTAGGCCAAATTAAAGAGGGTTGCTAACCAGATTTTCCTTATAGTAGAATTTGTTTAGAAAGAAAAAACCGAAACCACATAGTACAATATATTATAGTAAAATAAGTCACTCTCAATGATTGGTTAAACTTTGTTGTCTATTTCTGGTGAAAGCTTTTGTTAAAGGTTGGAGTCGTAAAATTTGTTGCTATCTAATTTTATTACTTTATTGTTTGTGGCTGCAAAGATGTTAATCTTATAAGAAATGGTCTAAAGAAATCATCATATATCTTTTTATTCTTTTTTATCTTCCATTTGAGTCGAGTCTCAAAAGACATCGAGATATCTATATATCAAAGTATTAAGTTTAAGTTGATTGTGAATGTCATTATGCCATGCTGCAAAGTTAAAAACAGTTATTTCGTTGCTTTATGGAATATTTATCGTTTTCTTTCTCGTTTCACTTTCATGTTTTTTTTTTTGAAACGTTACTTTAATACTATATGATTTTTCTTCAATCATCCACTTTGCACTGACTAACATATCATAATTCGTTACTTTACTTTGTCATATCTTTGTAATTATGATTTGTTTTAATTGTTAATTATGAGTGATTTTTATTACGCTCCTCTTTTTTTTACCCGTATCATGTTTCTTTTTACATCAATATTAATAACTATACCTTAGTCCCAAAAAAAATTAGGATCATCTATATAAATGTTCACGCCATATTTCACTATTTAAGTTCAATCATTATCAGCACCATACCAAATAAAGATATAAGTAAATATAAGTTAAGTGTATACAATATTATTATTATTGTTGTTGTTAAAGGCTTTGAGCAACACTTACTCTTTTATATTCTTGAGAGGTTTTTCTGTTTTCCGCTTTTCACAACTTCCTATAACATTTTTTTTAATCTTTAATACAACTATATGTACCTCATAATTCTACTATCAAGAAATTTCCTTCATAATAATTCTAAATTTGTTTTATTCAAAGTAATGAAACCAAATGAGGCACTGCTTTTAGAGATAGGTTCTGCTTTTCTTTTGGTATATGATTGATACCTTTGAGGCTTTGAAAGGGAACTTAATGCAACTTTTCTAAAGTTAAATCTTTTAATGCTCTCAAACACAGCAGCTTGTAGGGGGCTCTTTGGTGCATCATTCTAACTCTTTTCTTTCATATTGTTATTGGAAAAAAAAAAACAATCACAAGAAAATGTTAGTGCTTTCCTAATTAAGTTATAATAAAAAGATGATTTCGTTCAAAAGTTTAAATAATCTTTAATTCTAAAGATCGCAAGTTCCTACTATGAAAAAAAAATGCAACATACGCCACATAATTTGTCATACGCCATTTTCATTGCGCTAATATATAAATTGATATTTCCATTAAATGAGATTAGCTTCAGGAAAATTGTAAATTAGAGATGATGGATACGGATAATCAACATCAATGTCCATCTTTTGCACACTACTAATTTCAAAGTTTTTTTTTTTATAAAAGTAATGATTTTCAGCAGAGAATTGCCAACATAGTGCTTCGAAGAAATGTAGACATGCATAAGAATTAAGAAATCAGTGGATGCAGTGATACAAGAATAGATCTTACTCTTTTTTGAGTCCACAATAAATCTCGATGTAAAATTTTGTAGGATTCACTAATTCGTTCATATACCTAATGTTATAGAAGCAAAATCACCCAAAGTGTTAAACATTTTTGCACACGCTATTATATGCATTACAATAATTAACATAGACTGAATGTGGATTTACTAGCTAGAGCGTAGAAGGTATTAAAGGGAGGTTTGGTAGCTATTAAAGAGAGATTTTCATTCATGTACCAACTTCCGCATAATTTATACAATGTTTGGTAGCTAGTAAATAAACACCTTATTCATGTATTAATTTCTGCATACTTATACCGCGTTTGGTAGCTAGTTAGAAAGTAAGTTATTCCTACATAAAATTAGTACCATGTGTTGGTTTGTAATTTAAAAACCCGCATAACTAATACGTGTATAAATAAGTTATGATGAAATCTATGTATTATCTTATGCGGGACATATGGAATAAACTAATGCAGGAATAAAAAGTTGAAATGACAATATTACCTTTTCACTTCCCACTTAAATACTTTTCGTATGTAAACAAATATTTTCATATAATTTTTATTACAATTTTTACTATAATATTTTGTAAAAATAATAATATTTAAATCATAAATAAATATTTTAATTTTAAATAGTATATGATATTTATTAACTTTTAGTATAACAAACCAACATCCAAAGAAATAATTTATGCACAAGTAAACCTTGCATAACTAATACATGTATCACTAATACTTGTATAACTAATACTTGCATAACTAATACCTTAATTATTAATACTTGCATAATCCTATCAGCTATCAAACGACCCTAATGTAATATGGTACTAGCCCAGTCTTATACAAATGCCTAATCAAAATGGATTTGGCCCACACGACTGATCCAACTCAAGTCCTAGCCTTTAGCCCTCTCAAAGCTGGATTGAGCTAGCATTTTGAAGGGTCGTTTTACCCTAGCCCATTCAGGTATACGACCGCGTGGGCAGAGTCAACATGTTTTGACACCTCCACAAAGGGCTAAGTTTACAAATGACCTTCGTAAGGAGTGGTCTTGATTTTTTGGTCCAATGTAATGAAAAATAGCTTCTTTAGAAAATTAGCTAGACAAAGTTTTTGTTGTCCATTGATCATAAGTTATGAACATAAATTAACTTTGCCAATAAGACAGATATTTCTAGACAATATTCCTGCTCAATTGACCACAAGTTCTGTCTCATAGGCAAAAGCTAGAACTTATGTATGATGAGAACAAAACTTTTATTGTCCATCAAGCATAAGTTTTGGACATAAAGTAATTTTGCCTAAAAGGCAGAAGTTCATGTT
Source organism: Anisodus acutangulus (assembly GCA_029783415.1). Lineage (NCBI taxonomy): Eukaryota > Viridiplantae > Streptophyta > Magnoliopsida > Solanales > Solanaceae > Anisodus > Anisodus acutangulus. The sequence goes on from CM056501.1 coordinate 30,624,454, forward strand.
CAAGATAGTGAACCTGCTCAATTCACCGAAAGTTTTGCCTTATAGGTAAAAATTAAAACTTATACCTTATGAGAGTTTCTCAAGTTAAGATCATTTTAATTTTTTTTATCAAGTATGAACAAAAATTCAAAATCGAGCACTTTTGGAACATCACGAGTCATTTCCTGCTGCCGATGCCTCTTCCTTGCCCCATTGATAGATTGTTTATTGGGCCAGAAAGAGGAGCTTTGCAAATGAGTTTAGGCCGTTGGATCAGCTCTATAATTTGTTGTAAGCCCAATAAAACAAAAGCTGTATCTTTTTGCCATGAAAATCTTGTTAAGATTGTCCTATTGACAAATAAGTCCATATACTCTGAATCCTTCACAATTTGACCCCATACATTTTCCATTTCATACCCCACCTTGTTACATCAGCCCAACTCCTCCTAAAAAATTCCAAACCCTGGGCAAAACGACCCAAATTTCGACAGAGAGCTTTGGAGAGAAAAGATGAGACGATTCTCTATGATACTGCGTCGTTTGATTGGTTGCAGAGCATCAGGACGTTCTTCTGAATTGGGGCCACAGTTTCGTACTCCACTGTGACTCTATTGGAGAAGCCCAATCTACTTTCTGCAGAAACACTGCTTCCTGATTTGCATTCTTCAGGTTTGTTAATAATGAAATGATAGTATACTAATGGTTAGAACAAGCTGATTTGGAGATCAATGTTGAAAGTAACTTTTTATACTTCAGAAACTACATAGCTGTATTGTTAACAATAACTTTTTAAAAATAAATAACAATATTACTTAGAACATATGTTTTATAAAATAGTAGTTAGTACAACAACAATATACCCAGTGTAATCACACAAATGAGGTCTGGATAAGGTTAGAGTGTACGTAGAACTTACCCCTAATTGAGAGCTGGAGAGTTTGTTTCTGATTTAAAGCAATATCAAAGCAGATCAAAAAGGAAAAGGAACATTAACTACAACATAACAAAACAATATGCTAAGTGAAGAACAAGAGACAATAGATAGTAACAGAAATCGAAGCACAAGAAACTATCAGAGAAAATAGTAGACAGTAGCATCAGAAATAAAATAATAGTTCTAATTAGAAAATACAACAACAACAATATAACCAGTGTATTCCCACAGGTGGGTCCGGGGGTGGGGTGGTGGAGTTTACACATACCTTACCCCTATCTCGTGCTGATAGAGAGGTTTTTTCTGAAAGACCATTGGCTCAATAGTTCTAATTAGAAAATATTTAATGAAATGGTAGGCACATGTCACAAATTCGAATCCCGGTTGTTGGACCAAGTTTGGGTTATAACTGGAGAAGGGTAGAAGAGTGAGCCCATTATCTACCTATAACGGATTTTTCTGTAAAAAAGGTAAATGTGAAAAGGTGCAATGTTGTTTTAGTTTTGAATACTGAAAACTCTAGGGGAGCTATTGTTGGAGTTGGAAAGGAGTTGACTCATGTCTTACCTCTTAATTGAGCAAACTGTTGGGCAATATGCAGTGCATTTAGTGATATTTTCTATATTTGGTCCAACATATTTTGACCTTCAATTGTTGGGTTAATCTGAAAAGTCAAAGATGTTTGGTTTAGATGTTGAAACATCTATCTGCTGCAATTACATTTAAGAAAGAAAGAGGGAAAGAGAAAATAGCTCCAAGCATAGTGACTAATTGTTAACTGAATTGCCTACTGTTGGACATGCTGAACATTTTGCCCTCCTAAATAACAAGAACTGAAGAATTGGTGATATTATCGTGAGAGCTGTGTCTTTTTAGATGTCGAAATTGATATAGCAATTAGCTATAAACCCTGCCATTTAGGATACTGTATACGGTGCATGTTTATCCTCTTAAGATTCTTGCGTTTCTTTGGGCCACTGGCCATCTGCCGGGAGTTTTGAGTTCACTACTACTGAAGGATATTTGAGGAGTAACCAAGTATTAACTGGTTGTATATAGGGTTACTAATAGAGATATGTGTTTTGCTTAGAATGGCTCACCCTAGGCTCATGCAAAAGTTTCCTAGTATACTTTACTCCTAGTATGACCAAATATAAACGTATCGTCCTTTTTGGAGTCAGAATAAGCTTGTAACAATTACATAAAGTTTAGGCTCATAGGGAGTAGCTAGTGTTATCAGCTGATAATTGGTAATGATGAATACAATATGTGTTTCAAGAGCACTAGGCAGATGTATAGGTGTGTACCTTTTCTTGTAGTGTAACAGGTTTAGTATTTTTGGATTTGATCAGTGAGGAGCCTCAGTTACTGATGATACATATGGAGTTTGATTTTTTCTCCACACATTTTCTCTTCGATTACATATGGAAAGATTTTTTCTGCAACACTGAGACCCTTGCTGCTTGTTGACCATTTTAGACCTGGTTAATTACAGGTCCATCGAATGTTGTATCAATTGTGTCCGAAGAACAGTTCAACAATTCACTTCGCAAAGTACAAGGTATTTCCCATGTGAATAGACTCAATAAAATACATGTTTAATAAGTTATGAATTATCCCCCCCTCCACTTGCTCAACATCTGTTCATATGTTGCAGATGAATCTTTGCCTGCAATATTCTACTTTACTGCTGTCTGGTGTGGCCCCTGTAAGCTTGTTAATCTTTTTATCAATGCATATATTTTTTGATAATTGTCTTCTTATCAATGATGCTACTTTCCTTTTGAGCCGAGGGTCTATCGGGATCAGCCTCTCTACCTCATAAAGGTCGAGGTAAGGTCTGCGTACATCCTACCCTCCCCAGACCCCAGATTGTGGGATTACACTGGTTATGTTGCTGCTGTTGTCTTCTTATCAATGCATAATTTTAAAGATGAAACAGTTTGCATACATTTGTATTCTCTTCATTTAAGTTTCCTTGAAGACCGCTCATTGTACATATGTCTCAGGAGCAAAAAGGACAATGCCTTGTTTTCAATTAGCTTTTCTTTAATAAGTAAATAATGTTACTAGAAAAGCATCTCCTGGGTGCTATTAATTATTACTTCTCTGCTTAATTCTTTTTTCAGGTAGGCTGTTGTCTCCTGTAATTGGCCAATTGAGTGAGAAATATCCTCATGTTACCACATACAAAGTTGACATTGACAAGGTAAAGAAACGTCTTCTTGTTGCAATCTTTTAGGTTCCTTTCAGGAACCCTTATTAATGCGTATTGGAACCACTCTTCTGGGGTGCTGATATGTGTCAATTCTCCTTTCTTTCCTCTTCCCCTTTTTGTAAGTTGTAATTATGTTTTTATTAAGAATACACCAAATTGTTGGCTATATAAAAAGCAGCTTCATCAAACATGTATCTATATACTGAAGTTTGACATCAGACCATCTATAAAGTAGTGTAATCCTCCGTTGCCAAATAACAACAAAAAACAGAGATTTGAGTCTCCAGATTTCCGATGACGTGATTGTCTAGATCATCAGCACTATTTCAATTATTTTCAACAGCAAAAACTCTAACCAAAAAGCATACTCCTTTCTTACCTGATAAAAAAACATACTCATTTGTCACCGCCGCATACTGAATATCCATACGTTCCTGTTGTCCACCTTTTTCTGTGGCCCCTACAATCATAGATATGCTGTTAACCTGTTGGAATCCCCCAACCCTCCTTTCAAACATGTCCAACCTCTACTCTGTTATAGACGAAACCTAGAATCACCACCCCCCGCCTACACTATCACCTTCTTCTTATTCAATAAGGCGCCTGACACTCCAGTTGTTTCAATTTACTTGACAACTCCCCTCTGATCTTTATGCTCCCTATTCCTTTATTATTCTCTGTGGATGTCAATCTCTTCATTTCCAACATGTTCATCCCTTTCCTTTCAGATATCTGATCAACAGAGGATTACAATTCTTCCTTCTTGACATGCAACATGCGTAACTAGTTATACTTGGTCTACTGTGTGGCCTGAAATATTTAGATTGATATCCATAAGCTAATTTTGACATGTTCTGTCTCGGATTCCAGTTTGTCCAATGTTGCTTTATTGTCACGTGTATATGTCACTTACAGTTAATCCAAGGATTTGAATCTTTTGGTAATCTTCCTTTATTGTGATATATATATATATATATAATAACATACCCAGTATATTCCCACAAGTGGGGTCTCGGATGGGTAGAGTGTACGCAGACCTTACCCCTATCTCGAGGAGATAGAGAGGCTGTTTCCAGAAGACCCCCGGCTCAAATGACATATAATAAGGAAGTTTGAAAAATATAATATTGAATTAAAAAGGTATAGCAAATAAGACATAACCAACAATAGAGAAAGCAACATAGTATACAGAGAAGAACAGCACGAATTGGATAAATTTTTTTTAAAAAAAATTAATGCGAGGACGTGGATAGTTATGTTACATTCTTAAATGTAACTCATAAGAAATCTTTTATCTGTCTACTCTTTGTGCCTGTATAATTTTTTAGTTTATTTCTATCCTTTTTGGTCTTCTGGTCAAATGCTAAATTTAGAAGTCTGCATATAATACTATGATCACAGATAAAAATGGGTCTTGATTCCTGATTGTGGCTGTTTAGCAAACTGTGGAAGATCATGGAGAAACTCTTGTGGAAATTTGTGCAAAATAGATAATGGACCTTTCAGAAATTGATAGTAAGTTGCATATGGCTTTAGGCTTAACAAACCAATTCTTTAAATTGTGCAACCACGGATCCTGATATGACATTAGACAATGGGAAAAGTCAGCTGCGCGAACCAAACAGAAGGAAACCCTGTTTCTTGGACGAGTCAAAATAGAATTCCTGAATTACTGGTTTGTTTGGAAAATGACTCTATTTATTATTGCTTTTCACATTGAATTCTATGGTAATATTTGAAGGTTAGGGTGGTTATACTTAAACTCATGATGGTCTTTAGCATACCTAAGTCATTAAAGTTGTAGGCTCGTAGCCAGCAGTAAGTCATGTCTACATGATCTTATTTGATCACAAAATCCCCCGGAGATGGAACCTGTTATTTGCACTGTTGGACATATATTGTTCAGCCTAGATTTGTATAGGTGCTTCTTGAAAATAATGCTAGGGTAATCAAGTAATTGGCTCCAAGTTTTATTCTTGTGGATGCGGATTTTATTTTGATATGCTGGCACGCTGAAGTGCTGAATAGTGCCTGTCATTTTTCTATATCGAGACTTGCATTTAAAGGAACATCAGCACATTTGGTCTTTGTTTGAATAAGCGAGGTATCTTGGAGCTTGTAGCTTCTTGCCATCCCTTTCCCGTGGGTTCATTTGGTATGTTTAGTTTGGACATTGATGAGTTTGTTTGCAGATAGCAATTGAAGTACTTTTATTTTTAGTTTGGACATGAGTTTAGCTGCAGATAGTAAGTGATGAATTTATGTTCATATTTCGACAAAAAGGAAGAATTGAGAGAAAGAACATCGCATGGCTAATTCTTTAAGATCGTGGGTTTGCCTTTTGATAAAAGATGAAGTCTATGCTATGTGTCCTAGTCTGAATACTTTATGGTAATATGTAATGATGCTTAAATTGTTAGTTTCTCTATGCCATTAGTTTCAAAAATTCCCTTAGAGATTAAATCTTAGTAATTCTTTAGAACTCACTTGGTGCATTTTGTTTCTCTAATCCTTCCTATTTAGTGGTCGATCCAACTTGCATTCAACTAATCCTGTTCACTTGTATACTGAGCATGTTTCCACATGCAGGAGGGGCTTGGAAATGCATTGAGCAAGTTGAACCTTCACTCTGCGGTAAACATCAACTTCCTTCTTCTCCTTATCTTTTCTGAAAGCAGACACATGAATATGCAAGGGGATTAAATTAATTTCAAAACTCTTGATCAAGCAGTTAAACTTTATAACTGACTACAAATCTTGAGTACATGATATTGTTAATACTTTTGCCAGGATAATATAAATGGTGTGCTTATATCTATCACAAGGTCTCTAATTCTTTTAGTCCATAATCATAAACATATAGCAAGAAGTATATAGTACTTTCTCTGTTCAAGGTGATCTGGTCTAGGAATTAGACATCCATGCTTTTCTACATTTATTTGAAATGAAGCTGAATATGAAGTTTGTTCTCAAGGAGATGGCTTAGTGATTGAGTAGGAATAACATGTGGAGATCCTAGGTTCAAATCCCAGCCACAAAACTAGGTATGAATCCATCTACTCTAACCTTGTCAGTGGGTACACCTACACATACGCTTGTGGGTTGTAACAGACTGCTCGGTGGTTTAGTGTGCGTGCAAGCTGGGCCCAGTCACCATCGTCATATAAAAGAGAGAAAGAAAGTTTCGAAGTTCAAATTAGCTTGGGAAAAATCGCTGGAAAAATATAATGGTGAGATTTTAGGAACTTCTAAAGATGGTTTTCGAGTAATGTAATATGATCTAGTGCAAAGTCAATCCGGGTTAGAGATTCAAGTAGTATGTCTTTCCAGATTAAGTTGTTCTTGTTTGACAACAAAAAGGGCATCTTAGAGAGCATGATCTTCTAGAAGATGCTGTCAACCTCTTGCCATGTCTGGCTATTTAGGTTTACACTGCCAGGAAGATCAGGTAGTGCTTGGTTAGACAGGTCTTTCCAGAGGTCCACCACTTAATTAGCTCATTGGCAAGGATGACTCATCCATTTTCCCAAAATTTCAAATCTGAACTGAACCCTGTCGCTCTTCTTTCTTTCCTCGCGAGCAGGAAGCACACCAAGGTTTGTTTTTAGTTAGTTTTTATGGCTAATGGACATATTGACTAGACCGTGATGGTTGATTATGTGTCAAGAACAGAAAAGTTAGGAAGGAGAAACATGGAAAGTAGGACGTTTTCTCAGAGAGAGCGCGAGAACATGACAAGCTGGTGATTTACATCTTAGTGTAGATGCATGTACAGTTAGAGAAGATTGGCTTTTTCATCAGTATTCTCACCAGAATCAAAGAATGATATTCAACATGGAAGTTACAGATCATGTGATATTCGTCAAAGGGGAATAATCCGAATCAAAGAAAGACAAAGATATCTAAAGAGACTGAGCTTACTCTGGTTCCATAAGGTCTCTAAAGTTAAATAAATTTGATGATGTATATTAGTTCATGATCGGACTGTCTAACAGAAATGTTGAAAGCTGGTTAATTATACATGGTTCATCTGTAGTCAACTCCCCTTTATAAACTGAAACTATTCATTGTATGCAGCCTACATTGCACTTCTTTCAAAATGGGAAAAAAACATCTGAAGTTATCGGTGCTGATGTCCAACGCCTGAAAGATATCATGGAAGAGCTCTACAAATGATAACTTTAACCTTCCAGCAATTCATGTCTGGTTGAAAGTTGATACACGTTCTGGTTCTTCAAACAGTATTTCTTGCATTTCGATCTTTATAGTTTCGGTAAATCATTAGTAGAATTTTAAGTATGCTCAAATGTAATGTTATCCGGTGCTGAATAAACTTCTCTTTCTTTCTGGTATAGAGTAATATTTCCTGTCTCCTTGATTGTTAATTTGGTTTCCTCTGTTGCCCATTTTGTTGCACCCGTCTAGGGTAGGATTATTCTGATAAGAGTTGCATCCACCACTGTTAGGTTGGCAACAAATAATATATCAACATTTAAATACTAAAGTTCAGTATTTTCGAGTACTAACTTCTTATTGTGTTTGGAAAACTTGTTATAAGGAGTATTTTTGAAAGAAATAATGATTTTTTTCACAAATTTCATTTCTTTTCCCAAATGAAATTCATTTCCAACATAACATAAACTTTGATATACTCCTCCAAGTATCTTTTTTTTTTCCTTTCAATTTCAACCAAATGTTACTTACTGTTTTGGATTTGCCTAATTTACTAACAGAATTATCTGTTTTTTTGAAGTGCTAGTACCGTTGTGTTTTAACGATAGGGGATAATATTAAAATGCCTTAAATTCATCTGTACTAGTATATATTTTCTGGGGTTGGCCACTTCTAGACAAAATGTTTTTTCTTCTCTCATCAGCTATTCAATATCCGTTTGAAATTCGATTAATCTGGATTTTTGCTAATACTACTAAAAGGGAAGCTCTCTCTACCAAAACTATTTTCATCGTTAGGGCTCTAACTTGTAGAGGGATCCTATCCATCCACCACAATCTTTGATGGTAAAAAAACAAAGGTTCCAATATGGCTAGCAATTCAAAAATCGAGTGTAGATATCAAAATTTTGTAGGACTCTATAAGACGAGCTCAATTCATGTTCATTAAACCCTAAAGTCTAGGATTTCTTGGAGGCTGCTCTACTCTAAATCCTAGGTCACACCTCTAAAAGGGGCACATATTCCTTTGAAAAGAATATCCCGTAAACTCTTGGGTATTCATAAAGAGATCATCAAATATTGTCTTTCAAGACATCTTGAAAATCCAATAAATCCCTGAGATATTCACAATGAGATCAAGACATCAAATACTGCCTTTATCAAACTGTCCGACGTTCTTGGAGATCATATAAATCTCAAGGAGATCTTCCTACGTTTGAGAAATAAGCTACTAACAACTTTCGAATAACGGAGAAATACTAAGAGAAAAGAATCAAAGAGAATAAACAGGTCTTGTACCTGCAATATTCATCAATAGAATCTTTGTTTCAACATATTTTATTTGTGATTTGCAGTCAATTTTTATCACTTAAAATTTGTCACAAACACCAAGCTAGGCATTTTCTATTACAAAAACGGAAAAACCTACACAATCAAAATCCAGCCATAAACTCCAACATAACCTCAAATTTCATCCCTTTTCCTACCTTATATGTAAAATTGAAAAATTAAAAAGAAAAGAAAAAGAAAGTAGAAGACCAAAATAGAAGTTAGCAAGTTTTGGAGGAAGGTCATAAAGTGTAAGGCCAATTTGATGCTTGTACTGTCCCATCATCACTCGTAACAAACATTACAGTCCATAGGATCCTTCAACATATATAGGTAGACCTTCCATGTCAGTGAAAAGAAAACTCTCTATTGGTGTAGGAAACCCTATAACAGAAAGTGAAACAAAGTAGTTATAGACCTAGCTATTATAGGGTCAAAAAATTTGGGCAATGATAGGGGTCTGTAACATCTGAATGTTGGGTCCATTCTATTCACTGATGTTTTTTTTTTATATCCAGCTTACTGCCTTACGACAGACTATTCTTGAAGATAGTAGTCTCGGTCCCTCAGCAGTACTATCAGTAAATCGCGGGACGTGTCTGAATGATCAGGATTTGAGAACAGAGCAACTGATATCATTTACAAGGTCTTACCCCAGAAGGGAGTAAATTGCTCCTACCAGGGTTCGAACCCACGCTGGAGGCCTCCAGCTGATTTTAAGTTCCCCTCCTTTACCATCCAGTTATGCCCGGGAGTTCGAACCCACGTTGTCGTACAAACAAAAAAGGGCCCCTGATAGATAAGGATGCTCATCAATTTGCCTTGTAGTAATAATATATGTATTGTGAGGTGATAAAAATCTTTTTTTTTTTGGGCGGATTCCCCTTCAAAGGCATTGGTGTTTAAGTTTGTCTCTTAAATATGGAATCTTTAGTTTTTGGATTCGCAACTCCTACTCGGTCAAAAATTAAAAAAAAATCGCAAGATAGAGTTTGGATTCGCAAGACAGAGTTTGTCTTATGTCTGAAGGCAAACTCTGTATGTCTTAAGGCAAATTCTGTATGTCTTAAGGTAGAATTTGATAGAGTTTGAAACTCTGCCTTCAGTCATACTTTTACGGATCCAAACCATGCCGTGCGGTTCTTTTTTTAATTTTTGATTGAGCGGGATTTCGAACACAAAATCCAGAAGTTTTAGGCGAAGAGAAAAAAATATTTTTTTTAATTTAATGGACAAAAATTAAAGACCCCCCCCCCCCGCCGAAATGAGGGCATTCCTGTGAATTGCCTGATAAATAAAAAATATGCCACCGAAGAAGCTTCACAAAGGGAAACAAATGTTGTGGACCTAGCTCAAGATTTAAAATACTACTAACAAATATTTCATAACAATGATATCGGACTAATTTACGTGTATAAACGATCAGGCCTTAATATATATCAAAAGGTGATTAGTTTGATTCTAAGTCATATACTAAATAAAAATTGTCATTACTTTTGCTGTCAAAATAAACGAGTCATCATGTACATTGCACGTAAATTATCAAACTTTAAAATAAAAGCACCTTTTTATCATACAACATGATTACATAATCCACATCAAAATTTTTAAACCTAACTTGAAAGAGCCACAGAAAAACTTTCAATGCAAGGGTAAAGTTTGAAGAAAGTGTTGGATATGTAAAGCAATGCGGAAAGTAAATAAATATTACAAGTGTTCGAAAGGATAAACAAACAAGCCAATATTCAGAACTGTCGCAAACTTGTTGAGTCTTGAATCTTGATAACCTGAAATCAAGAAACATTAAATCTGGATTGTTACAATTGTGGGCTGAGTCGAGAGATGACTCTCTGTCTTTAAGACAAGATTGCCCCGTATATATGCTTTTATGTTAACGGACAATAGTCTCCCAAGATAAAACAACAACTAATCAACACTACAAAGCAAATAGGTTGATTATGACCAAGAAAACAAACATGAAACGACTTGCTGAAGAATGGAAAAGGAAGGAAGAGTTTTCTATTTTTCCACACGTTTTTTGACAGAATTTCAGTTGTGCTCTCTTCTGTTTTTCTCTCTGTATTATATTGTAGTCTCTGCAAGCCAAAAAGCTCCAATATATAGCATAAGGGGAGGGACACCTCAACTACCAAGCAATGGTTGTTTATGGCCATTAGTGAGGGAGCTGTTAGGGAGGAGTTAAGGTGCAGATTAATGGAGTTTTAACGCTATAAAAATCAACTCCAACGGCAGGTAGAAACTTTCTGCCTTCCGTCGTTCCCAATTTCAGCTTTTCAGAAACTCTAGGGACCAAACTGTAAATATTAAGCAATTTGGGGTCCAAAGAGATAATATCAGAAGAAGCCCAAGGCCCATGGCCCAAGACCCGAGCCCGGACCGGACGGGCGGCACGCGTGTGGACTTAGCCTTGAACCCAAGCACATCTAGGTCCTCCCTCCTTCAAACACATGAGTTACCCCTTGGGGTCCCAATCCCTTAGCCAATTTTGAGACTTATAAAGAGAACAATTCTTCCTTTTCCCACCGATGTGATAGATCCCACACCATATTTCCATGCCTCAAACACCTTACTTCGTTGACCAATATCTCTTTCATTTCTCAATGAAATTTGACGATTCTTGGCCATACGGTCATCTACTCACTTAGCAGATTATGCACGTATGAAGAGACAAAGCCTTCAACATACAGAACCCTAGTGTTTAGATCATTAAATACGGGTGGACGCACCTCCCCACCAAAGACAAATTTCCAACAGAAAGTTGTAATTATATGATGAATATATTCAACAAGTATGGAAACATGCTTAGAATATCTTTGATTGTGCTAAGTAGGTTGTGTATGAGGAAGATACGTTTATTTTGACATTAAAAATAGTGATTGTGTTAACTTATATGGCTTAAGACCAAACTGATTACTTTTTAAATATATTAAGGACTTTTCCATCATATTTATACATTAAAGATTAAATGGAATACGTTAAGGACTACTTTGATCATTTTCTGTGTACATTGACTATTTCATAGACTTCCTATCTTCTTTTTCATTGTATCTCCCTCTATTCAACCTTCATCAAGTGAGAGCTCAATGAAAGGAAACGGAATTTTGGTAGAACCGTAGAAACGCCGGACATAACATCTAATCTTGAACAAAATAATATATTCTCTCCTTCCCAAAAAAATTGTCTTACTTTAACTTGACACAAAATTTAATAAATAAAGGAAGACTTTGAAATGTGTGGTCCCAAACAAGTCTTAGATAAATGTGTAGCTTTAAATCATCTCATAAAGTTAAATTATTTCTAGATATAAAAAGTAATAAGAAAACAGGATGGAGTAAGACAACTTTTTTGGGAGAAACTGAAGGAAATTAATTACATACCCCTATTTCATACCAATAATACAATATATATACAACTATGTGAGATCAATCTATGACTACTATTTAGAAAGACCTATCATAAGAATATTCTAATCATCTTACAAATCTAATTACATAATATTTAATTTGATTCAATTACATAATATTTGATATGATGGAGTCCATAATTATTTTAACAGTCCCCCGCAGTCTTAGCGGGAGGTTCTCGTATGCTGAGTCTGCCCCTGAAATCATTAAACAGTACGCACGGAAGACCTTTTGTGAAAATATCTGCAATATGATAACGGGACGGGACATGGAGAACCCGGACTTGTCCTCGTTCAACTTTTTCACGGACAAACAAGATATCCATTTCTATGTGCTTTGTGCGTTGATGCTGGACAGGGTTGCCTGATAAGTATATCACACTCACATTATCACAATAAACTACGGTTGCTTTTTTGATCACACAATGAAGTTCTAAAAGAAGATTACGGAGCCAACATGATTCAGATACTACATTAGCTACTCCTCGGTATTCTGCTTCAGCACTCGATCGAGATAGTGTCGGTTGGTGTTTCGACGACCATGAAATGAGGTTGTCTCCTAAAAACACACAAAAACCAGAGGTGGAGCGCCATGTGTCTGGGCAACCACCCCAATCGGCATCTGTATAAGATATGAGGCAAGAAATGGTGGACTTATACAGATGCAACCCAAAATCAAGAGTACCTTTAATATACCGTTGAATTCATTTAAGAGCCCCCATATGTTCTTCTTTCGGATCATGCATATGTAAACAAACTTGTTGAACTGCAATGAGATATCATGTCTCGTGAAGGTAAGATACTGCAATGCACTTGCTAAGCTGCGGTAATGTGTTGGGTCACTATATGGAGTACATATAGAGTTGCTCAATTTTGCTTTTGTATCAACCGACGTATGTGAGGTTTACACGAGGACATACCGGCTTTGTCAATAATCTCCTCGGCGTATTTCTTTTGAAAGAGAAACAGACCACCTGCATATTGAGTTACAGCGAGGCCCAAAAAATAGTTTAACGGGCCCAAATCCTTCATAGCGAATTCCGAAGTAAGAAAGGCCATAATAGACTTGCGAAGTGACTCTGATGACGTTGTGAGAATGATGTCATCCACATATAGAAGAATATATTCCATGTCATGTCCCATCTTGTAAATGAACAAAGACTGGTCGGATTTGTTGTGTGAGAACCCCAGTGTGGATACGAACCCTACAAACCTGTTATACCACGCCCTGGGGGACTGTTTCAAACCGTATAATGATTTTTCAACAAGAAATCATGATCCGGATAAGCAGGATCTCAAAAACCCAAAGGCTGGTGCATTTAAACTGTTTCTTGTAGGTGACCATTTAAAAAGAAATTCTTGACATCTAGCTGATGGATGGATCATGATTTGGACAGATCCAGACTAAGAACAATCCTGATAGTTGCTGGTTTAACTATTGGACTGAATGTTTCACCGCAATCCAGGATAACTTGTTGAGACTTGCCATCACCAACAACACGAGTGTGTCTCGCAAAAGAGCCATCAATTTTTTTATGACAGAAAACCCACATAGACCATATTATGTTCACATTAGATGGACGGGACACTAATTCCCACGTCTTATTTTTAATAAGAGCATCAATTTTGTCTAACATGACATCTTTCCAATTCGGGTCTAATAGGGCCGCTTTTGGATTTTTTGGAAGTGAAAATGGTTGGACAGAAGATGTTAGGTTAAAATGACTCTTGGGCCAAAAAATCCCATGCATATCACGGGTTTGAATGGGCCGAGGTGGAGCCGAGACTGTTGTCGCGCCCTATTTTGACCTGCTCGGGTCAAAGCGGAGCACGGACGTGTTCGGGGTTCCTGGGTAAAATGATTGAGGAGTCGCCACCTAATTATCTTTTACGGTGAATTAGGACACCTACATATTAAACTAAGTGCTGCAATGTAAACTCCAATTTTAAGGTCTGCGAGACTAGCGAGATTCTAGGTAAGGGTTCTTTATTATCCTAAAGGGAAGGGGTTAGGCATCCTTTAAGATCCGCTAACTTGCGGTTATCCAGTCAAACTCAGGTTAATTATTGCTAGAAAAATGTATGTTTTACAAGTATAATAGATTAAAAGATGTTTTGCAAATAATTGGTAAATGATGCATTTTATACAAGTACGTATTCAGATGACATAAAAAGAAAGATACATGTAAAGTTTTGAAAAATATGTATTTGTGACAATAAATTATTTATACTATCAAAGAAGTAAAATTTTGGGAATAATTGAATTGTAAATTGACAAAAGATAAACTTATTCGGAATGATTAATAAAGCGAATAAAAGATGACAAAAGTTGTTTTAAAAATCTTGAATACGCGTGACGAGCCTAAAATAAATAAACTAGCGAGGGATTTCTAAGTTTGAAACTAACCTATGAATTAATCCTAAGTTTGCCTATTCTAAGCATTTCAATAGTTACATAAGTGCGATAAATAATATTACAATACAAAGCGGGATAAAAGCTGAATTAAAGAAAGAAATAAAATAAATAAACTCCGAGGAATAATTCGTCGATATTTACTTTAATCCACATAAATTTGTCAAAAACAAACGGTTAGAAACAGTTAAATACAAATAACTCCATATCCGCATTCAAAACAGTGAATGTTTTGATCACGGAGGGCTCAGACTTAAATTTTGAAAAGAACATTCCAATCACGTCGTGGCTGCAAACATATGACTAATGTGATTTATTTTGATTGCCTCGCCTACTAAACGTGTTGGTCTCTCGGGTGAAATAGAAAAGATCACTATAATCACGTCGTAGCTGCGAATATATAACTTGTTGGTTATTTTAGTCACCTCGCCTACTAAACATGTTGATCTTGGAAAAAGGTTTAAGCCTCATCATTGCCCCGAAGTTATATATTTTTTATAGAAAAATACATATTTGGCAATTGAATAATAAAAGAAGCAATTTTTTATGAAAAAATCTTTCAAGGTTGCAAATATGATAGAATGCAAACCTTATTTTTTAGGATTAAAGAAAATGAATAATAGATAGCCAAATTATTTTTTGAAAGATATTAAAGCATGCATAACGAACCTAAAAAATAGAACAAAGTAACTAGAGGCTAAGTTTGGAACACACAAGACGGTCCTAAACAAATAAAGCTAGCGGTTGGTTTCCAATTTCAAACGATCCTAAGAAATAAACTAACGGCAGTTAGACTATCCTATTCATTCATCTATTCGCGGCCTAATTATTCTAAGCATTCTAACAATCACACAAGCATTAAAATAATTATTACATGCCCAAGAATAGAAATAACGAAATTAAAGAATAATAATAAAAGAGGAAACTAGGGAGGATGATGATGTCATCCCGCCCTATTTGTGTAGAAATTCTGAGGCCGGAGAATGCAAGGAATGTGAATGTGGTTCTTCATTTTGGACGAAGTCATGATGAGTCTCATAACGAGACTCTTCGTTACTCCCGATGCATTTCATGTAAATAAAAGAAAAAGAAAAGGATTAGTAGACGGAACGAAAATATCAACACATGAATATTCCTAATACATACATACACGAAATATACAACATTAAATGTACATAGGAATGAATATTCATGGCCTTCTATTCTACATATACTTAAGACATTATTTTTTTCAGATTTTGGCACATTAAAGTAGCCGAAGAAAGACTATATGATAACACAACCGGTTCTAAATTTAAACAAAAATAAAAGAGGCAAGGAAGACCAATGTATAAATTATGTAAACATACATGATAAATTCCATTGAACTCATCTTAATCTTAAAGAAACATGACATTCATAAACTTAAACCAAACGCACATACTATTATATTAAACGTGGATAACATACTCCTTTTAAAATTGCACATATTAATCTAGAATATAACATGTAAATATCGTCATTTTAATCAATTAAAGTATGCTCGTTTTTGATTTATTAGGCAGCCACCAAACTAACAACTTACACAACATACAATAATTTGAATATCAACAATCCGCTAGGTGTCCTAAGAGTGTTTAATCAAGCCATAGCTCTTCCAAACACATATTAATCTTACATTATCCGTATTGCATTTAACAATGAACCCAAGATACCTTACTAAAGCTAATGACAATAATTAGTTAACCAAAAATCGAGGCAATATCATCTATCACGTATCAACTCCAAATCAGAAATGTCCCAACAACATAAATACGATTATATAAGCAAAATCGTCTCATTATCATATTAATTAATCAAGACTACATTACTTAGCAAAATATCATACTAAATCAAGCATAAACAACACAATCAAATAAGCTTTAAGAAATATAGAAGAATTGGAACGAGTCTAACCTTTTCCGGGTAGCGAACCGAGGCGTGTTTTGAATCGTCGAATCCGCTCGGAAATGTTAGAATTCTGATTTGTTGTAGATTTTTTTGAATTCTGATTTTTTTCTGGAAATAGGACTCTGTTTTTTTTTCTGATTTTCGGATGTTTGAACCCGACCCGGAATGACCCGACCCGACCAGCGGTGACCCGACCAGCGGTGACCCGACCGGGCAGAAAAAGCAGTGAAAATAGCTAAAAATTCAGATTCTTCAACACCAAAACCAATAATTTTCGACCTATATTTTGGAATCTTTAAGTTGAAGAACACATGCAAGAACAAAGAGGTGTTCTTAAGAAGATATCGGATTTTTAGTGAAGAACAATACAAACAAATACAATACAACCAAAACTTAAACCTAAATTTCAAATTAAAATTGACCTTAAGCGAGAAAAACCTTTTTCAATCAAAAAATCCCCAAAGCTTAGTGCAAAAGGGGGGTTTTATAGGTCTCAAACTTCGACCTCCAACCCCTCATACCCCCCTTTTAAAGCGAATTCAAATTTCAAAATAAAGGGAGACAAAATCGATTTTTGGGGCGTGTTGGTGAGGTGATGGGTTTGGCGGTGTCGAGGGTAGGGTCTTGGCGGCGTGAGGCGGGGGTGTAGGGGTGTAGGGTGGCGGTGTGGGGGTAGGGTGGCGGGTGATTGAAGGTTAGGGGTGTTAGGTTTTTAGTTTTGGGTTTTGTTTAGTTTGGGAGGTATTTTAATTTGGGGATTGGGCAAATGGGGAATTAAAGGGGAAGGGAATTGGGTATTGGGCGATCCGGTGGGTGAGGGGATTTAATTGGGGTGGCGAATTGGTTTTGGGGTGGTGGGCGTTTTGAATAAAAGGGGAAGGGATGTTGGGCAGTAGGAGTTGGGTTGTGGGAATTAAATTTGGGAATTGGGCTTGGACGAAAAATGGGTTTTAATTTAGGTTGGGTAGAAATTGTATTGGGTTGGAAAATGAAATGGGTTAGGAATTTAAAAAATAAAAGGGGTTTAATATTAAAACATATTTATATATATATATATATATATATATATTTTTTTTTCTTGTTTTGTAAAAGATGTGAATTATTTAAAATAACATAACGACGTGATAATAATAAAATATAATATTTGCAAAATGTTTAATGCTTAATAAAAAGGAAATGCGATGCAATTTTGCGAGAATAAAATAACATAAAATTTTCGGATAACTTATGATTATTATAAAATGCAAATGATATAAAATATGCGAATAATAATAATAATACGAAGATACACACATATATGCCTATATTTTAAAATTATTTTAAAAGTGTAAAAATATTAAAAATTACAAATAAAATCATAAAAGATGGGACAAAATTGGGTGTCAACAACTGTTGGTTGGGGCAGTGGGCTTTCAGTTTGTGAACTGGGTCGAGATGGGGTAATATTTTGGGCTAGATGAGTTGGGCCTGTAGACTTGGTTAGGGACGCGGATGAGGGAGCAGTGAGCTCCCTCATGTGGGCCTACTAGTCACAAAAAATGGATTGTGCTGAGACCGAAGAAGAGGGGGCAGTGGGCTCCTCGACTCGGACTCTCCCAGAATCATTTCATTGTTGGGCTGCCACATTTGGTGGTGTATTTTGGGCTGGTCCAGTGGAGAAAGTATGGGTTTGGGTATTTAGATGGTGATGTAAAATTGGATGTATTTCGTCGTCCAAAAATTTGTATGAATGCGGAGATACCACGTGAGATTTAGCAAACGGGAATGTGGACTCATAAAAAACAATGTGATGAGAAATCATAATTTTACCATTCGACATATCATAACACTTATATCCCCTATGATTTTGTGGGTATCCCAAAAAGACACAATGAGTGGAACAGACTTGAAGTTTGTTAATGGTTGTGGACGAAAACATGGGATAACATAAACACCCTAAAACCCTCAAATGTGTATAGGAAGGAAGACGATGGTACAACATTTGTGTGGGTGATAGGTTTAAGAGTAGCTTGCTAGGAAGAATTTTTAAAAGATATGTGGCCATTTGAAGTGCATGATGCCAAAAAGACGGTGGTGTGGACGAATGCTCAAGAAGTGTGTGAATTAGATTGTTGATTGTTTAAATATTTCTTTCGGCTTTCCCATTTTGAGGAGAAGTATGTAGACATGAAAGATGCAAGGACATTCCATTTTGGTGACAAAATTCCTTAAATTGGGTATTTATGAATTTCATCCCATTGTCACATTGAAAACATTTAATAGATTTCTCAAATTGGGTATTGATAAAAACACTAAATTGTTTTAAAACGGTGAAGACCTGCGATTTCTGTCCTAATGGAAATGTCCACAGAATATTCGAATAATCATCCAAAATAAGCATATAATATTTATTACATGCTGAACTTAAAATATGGGATGTCCAGAAATCACAATGCATAAGCTCAAATAGCATAAGAGTATTTGAAGTAGATAATGAGAAAAGAAGTTTAACATACTTTCCAAACACACAAGCCTGGAGAACATGAGAGTCCATACGTTTGTTACAATCAACAAATTTATTTTTTCTCGGAACATTGAACACCGGTGCTCCAGGGTGTCCCAACCGGTTATGCCATAAAATAGGAGAAATAGCCGCAAAAGTTGATGGATTGATGACTTGGTTGTTGGTAGTGGTGGTGATGAGATACAAGTCCCCAGTGTTATTACATCTCATTAGTGGTATCCCCATCTGAAAAATTCTTCACAGAAAATCCAAACGGATCAAAATTAACAGAAATATTGTTGTCAGTTGTAAAACGACGTACATATACCAAGTTTTAATCAGTTTGGGACTTTGGGTGCATGTAGGACGTTTTTCAAATGTAAAGGTAGGTGAGGAAGGGGAAGATTTAAATGGCAAATACCACGAATTGGAATTTCCTGCCCACTGCCAACAATAATATTTTTATTACTGCTCATATTAAAATAAGACGAAAGATTACCTTGAGATACCGTCATGTATGACGTTGCTCCAGTGTCCATGTACCACGAATCATCGGGAACACTTAAGATTCATGTCGTTCATGGCCTGTTCAATATCCGTAGGAGCATAACCTGCGGAAGATGGTCCATGGGTTGCAAAAGCTTACTGCGGATGAGAGC
Source organism: Anisodus acutangulus (assembly GCA_029783415.1). Lineage (NCBI taxonomy): Eukaryota > Viridiplantae > Streptophyta > Magnoliopsida > Solanales > Solanaceae > Anisodus > Anisodus acutangulus. The sequence continues at coordinate 30,643,995 of CM056501.1, forward strand.
CGAGAATCCTGTGTTGTTTAGAGGCGGGAGGAGGTCGGGCCCACTGAGCTGTGAGGTACATGCAGGGTGGGGTAGCTCACTGTTGTGGCTGCCAGCCCCACGGTGGGTACCGCCTCCACTGCCCGCCGGCCGCTTGGTTGAAATTTCTTTGCCCGGATGGGGTCTGTTTTGGCCTCTTGGCGGCTATTCAGCCGGCGACTATCAATCACCTCGACCCCATCTTTTTACACTATTATTTTCCCTTTGTTATTGTTACGATTTTGACCCCTTTTTTACCCATTATTTTGTCGGTTCGAACCATTACCGGAACAAGAATTTTGAGTGCCAAAATCATCATTATACGTGTTGGTGGAAATAAGAGCGGTGTCGGCATTAGTTGCCTCCCCCGTCGCCTGTTTTTGCTTTCGGGTTTCTTCAAGAATTAATCTCGATCGAGCCTCATAGAATGGTGGTAAGAGATTGCTTTGTTGAATGAACGTAGGAACACCATCAAATTATTCATTCAACCCCGCAATCAATTGGAGAACTAGCATTTGATTTGTTATCGGTGCACCAATATTTGAAAGTTGACCGGCAAGCATTTTCAACTCTTGATAATATGCGAAGTCGTTTGAAAAATCATTCAATTTTAAATTGGTGAATTGGTTTTCAAGATATAGCGCCCGAGAAATTTTATTATCTTGAAAAATATTTTGTAAAAGCTCTCAGGCTTGTTGAGTCGTAGAGTCCGGTTCCAAAATGGTGTGTAAAAGATCATTTGAGATGGTGTCGTAAATTCATTGAAGGACTATATCATCTAAACAAGACCATAATTTTTTGTCAACAACGATGGTCTCCGATGAAGAGTATTGTCCTTTTTCCATATCAAGGGTAATAGGAATAAAGTTCTTGACGTTGTTTACGGCAAGAACGGGATGACATTTTTGTTTGTCGGCCATTATTACCCAAGAAAATACAAGAAAAGGTGTAGAGAAAGGATATTTGGTGTGTAGAGTAAGGGAGATGAAGAACTCCAATTAGGGTTTGTTTGGAAGGTACCAGAAAAAAAGTAGGGTAGGAGGGTAGTATTTTGGCTAGGGTAGATTGTTGGAAAACCCTAGTTAGGGTTAGGTGTTGGAGTCCGAAAACAAGGGTGGTTTCGGCTAGGGTTTTGGTTGGCCAAAGAGTGGTTTTTGGGTAGAGTTGGGGAGGCCGACCAATGAGAAGAGATGGGGCAAAAAAATGGGGGTTAATTTGTGGCTCTTGATATCATTAAGGAAATTAATTTCATACCCCAATTTCATACTAATAATACAATATATATATATATATATATATATATATATATATATATATATATATATATATATATATATATATATATATATATATATATATATATATATATACACACACACACAACTATGTAAGATCAATCTATGGCTACTATTTAGGATGACTTATCCTAAGAAAATTCTAATCATCTTACAAATCTAATTACATAATATTTAATTTGATTTAATTACATAATCCATAATTATCTCAACACAAACTAATAAGAAAAATAAGATAATTTTTTTGAGACGGAGGGAGTACTATATTATCTTCCAAATTACTTTATTTTTATTTCAAAGTAAGCAAACAAAGACACCACTTAGGGAAACCTCATCTTTAGTTATGAGATCATCACCATAGCATCTTTTAACTAGCCAACTTAATCTCAAAATTTCTAAGTAAATTGGTGGAATGCCTTTATCTGCATAACTTTTACTTCTACAAGTTGCATGCAACAGGGGTTGCTAAGATTGTAATAAAACAAAGAGAACAATAACATATACAGTGTAATTTCACATAGTGGGTTTGTGAAGGGTAAGATATACGCAGACCTTACATCTATCTTTGCGGGGTAGAGAGGTTGTTTCTGATAGAGCCTCAACTCAAAAGAACGTAATCAATGCACAAATTCAAAAAAAATAAGACACCAAAATAACAATAAAAAATAAATAAAGCAACACATAGTAATATTCACACGAAAGTATGAATCTACGCGGAATTTAAATAATACTACCAAGAAAGAGAGAATAGGAGAAGGAGAAGCTAGCTCCTACCCTCTCACACTCGGTTGCAAAACTCAACTACCTACTATATTGTCAAAAATTGAGCAACTTTGCCTTTGACTTGTAGTTCGTTTATACATTTGATGTTACCAAATCGTCTAGTATTTGCTTTTACGATTAATGGAGCTCCAAAGTAAAATAAGTTGGCTTCACTTTTTCAAAGTTCTTCTTAAAAAAAAAGGTTCATATATAGTTATTTACCCCTAAAGTTTAAAATTTTCCTCAATTAGTTGGAGCTCCATCTGAGTTTAAGGCCAAAATTGCAACTACTTGAGTATAACGCATGGCAAAGTTACTAAATTTCAGATATTATACATGAACAAATTTCACCCATTTTTTAATACAAATTATACTAGTTGTCACCCCCTTAGGAGATTAGTAGTTGAAACTTGAAAATTTGAGTGTTTGAAGTTGTAATTTTTAAAATTTGAAGCAAGTTTTGTGAGTGGAAACCTCAAAAATTCAAAAATTGGTTTGAACTCTGAACTGGTTTTGGGAACTTAAAATTTGTTTGAAGATGATCCAAAATCTATGGCCAATCTATAGTGAAACGCTTGCCAAGTCTCATTCATTCATCAGATAACAATACCATCATCAGATAACACAAGGTATTAAGCATGTCCCTTTAAAAAAAAAGGCACGTCCCTCCAAATTGTCTTTTGGTCCCAACTCAATTTTTCATGTGCAAAAACATACAAGCAATTAATAGGGATGTTGCGCAGTGTGCGTCACGAGTTGGTAAGTAGCAGAGTAATTGGGGTCTGTGGCTCCAAGCGTCGCGGGTTCGAATCCGTGTGGTGACAGTCTTTGCTGAAATATTGCAAGGGTTGTTGTTGGGTTCGTGTCCCGTTGGTCCTCTCCCTTGCAGGGCTGTCACTCGCGCATATCCCTCGATTACATCCCACCTGGCCAAGAGGCCTCTGGTACAGGTGGGGGGTTTCGCCTTCGGGACTTTCTCATTCACAAATTAATAGGGATGCTGCTTTTCAACCTCTATCAGACATGTCAATCATTGGGAACTTGAATTCAAATACTCCTAGCTGCTGTGATATTTTCTCACAGCTACTCCCCTAATCCCAGCATCTTGTGACTACCCCCTACCCCCTACAAAGCATAGGTTTAAATTTTAATATGCCAAGAAATAGAACTTGTAAATGTTAAATACTCCCTCTATCCTAATTTATACTACAAGCTTTCATTTTTAGTCAATCTAAAAAAATGACACATTTTTTTATTTGACAATAATTTAATTTTAAATTTTATCTTTCACGCTTAACGAGATGATCTATAACCACACAAATATCTTTGAATTGTTTTAGATCACAAGATTGAAAAGTCTTCTAATATTTCTTAAACTTCGTGACAAATCAAACTACATCTTATAAATTGAGACGCATGAATACAATATTGTACCGGAGCAGGCATAAATCTTGAATTCGAACAAGTAGAGATTGATTCGACTCTTGTAAGTTGTAAGCACCATAAATTATGGTCCGAACAAAAAGTTCCACGTTATATTAGAACAAATTAAGTTTCTGATTCGACTTGTATGCATTAATTCTCTGAAATTTTATTAACTTTACCTATACAAATTAATTAGTTTCACTAATGCGAAGGTGTATTTGAAAATCCAATTAAATTAGTACGGATATTATTGTTATGAGTGATTTACATTAAACTTTTAACTTTGGCTTTATCAAACATGAAACACTACATAGGACTCTCCAATTACTATGGGGAAGGGAAGCTATGTGCCGCAGTCTATTCTGCTAATTGAAATTGGAGAAAAACATAAGAATAATGGAGGAAAAGTAAAATTAGAATACAAAATTTTTCCTTAGAACTTTGTGTTGGAAGATTCTTAAAATGAATTATGTCATGACTCAAGCCAATGATACATATTCTCCGTTCTGATCTAATAGGCCCCATGAGTTTGTTCCGGGGCGATGCATTATTGAGTTCAAAGACGCACATACCGTATGATATTTGTGTTATGCTTTATAAAGTTTTTCACTTTCCTTTTCTATTGTGAAACTCATTAAGCATCATATCCACTCCTTTAGAAACATGCTAGCCAAGAAGTCTACTAATCATTTTATTTGACTTGCCCTCTATCAAGGGTGTCATGAATTGAACGGTGACAAATAATATCCCTATTTTACTTAGCAAGAAAAATGAAAAGGAAATTACTCAACTGAGTAATGAGATAGAATTGATGTGATGATCATGAATGTAAGAATAATTATGAGGTAATTTCATAATTATCTTTATTCTTCATAAATCATGATATTGTAATTAATATCAATTAGTACTTAATTAGGATAATTATAATTTATTAATATCTTATATTTTAGATAAATTTAAATTAATATTACATTTTATAACTGTATATATATTTTAACATTGTAATGAAATACTAGAGGAATCAATTTCTAATAATGAAAGACTAAGTGAAAGAAATAATCCCCTTGATTATTTTCATTGATTGAATAGATATATATACAAGTTATAAAATAGGAGAATCCTATTCCTAATCTATTCCTAAAACCTTATTCTACCATAACTCTAACTATACAATTATGGTAGGTGTATAACTCTAATTATGGTAATCATTATACTACAATATTACATTAATATATACTCCTAATATACACTAAAACAACTGTGAGAAATTTGCTTCCTGTTTGGCCGAAACCTCTTTGGAATTCAAAGCCCAAGCCCATTTGCTTTGCTCCTTTGAATTTGAAAGCCCATCGCTTTGCTAGTTATATATATGTGATATATCTTGCTATATATTCAGTGTATATCACATGTATATAACTCTGTTCTTTACACCCATGATCATAGCAGGCGGTTTCGAATGCTAAGGCTGTCACTAAAATCTTCAAAGAGAACCATTGGTAGACCCTTTGTAAAGATGTCTGCAATTTGATAACGAGGCGGGACATGGCATACACGGACTTGACCTTTGCAACCTTTTCACGGACAAAATGAATGTCCATTTCGATATGCTTAGTGCGTTGGTCTTTGAATCGATTACCTGACGGTAGATGGCACTAATGTTATCGCAGATACCAAGGTTGCCTTACGAATGGGACAATGAAGCTCCAAAGCAAATTACGTAGCCAACATGATTCGGAGACCACATTCGCCACCCTCGATATTACGCCTCGGCACTTGAGCGTGATAAAGTTGCCTGACGTTTGGTGACCAGGAGACCAAGTTGTTGCCAAGGAACATACTGATGGCGAAGTCGACCGTGCGGTGTCGGGACACCCACCCCAATCAAGACATCCGTGTAAGAGACAAGTGTGGATGTAGAGGGCGGATACAAGTGCAACCCATAGTCTAGTGTCCCTGAATATCTGGGATAATGCGTTTGATTGCATTCATGTGCTCAACTCTGGGATCATGCATGAATAAACACACCGCTGAACCGCATATGTAATATCCGGTGCAGTAAAGGTAAGATCTTTGGAGGGCCCGTGCAAGATCGCGATAGCGGGTCGGGTCCTCGTATGGTGCACCTGCCGCGCGCTTAGCTTTGGGTTTGCATCAATCGGGCGTGGAAGTGGACTTACATGATGACATCCCAGCCTCTCGATGATCTCACCAGATACTGTTGAGGCGAAACAAACCACCTGAATGACGTTTGACGGCAATCCCCAAAAATAACTCAGCGGCCCTAAGTCCTTCATAGCAAATTCGAGTCGAGCATGGCCATGATAGACTTGCAAAGCATCGGAGGAAGCGGTCAAGATGATATCATCCACATATAACGTAATATAGGCCAATGACGAACCACGGCGGTAGATGAACAAAGAATTGTCGACCGACTGCGTGTGTGAACCCAATAGTCGAAACAAAATCAAGAAATCGTGTATACCAGGCACGTGGAGACTGCTTAAGCCCATATAATGACTTCTTCAACAAGCGGACATGATGAGGGCGGTTGGGATCCCTGAAACCCAACGGGTGATGCATATAGATTTGTTTCTTTGAGATCACCATGTAGAAAGGCATTCTTGACATCCAACTGATGGATTGGCCAAGTCTTTGAAAGAGCCAAGCTAAGCACGGTCACGAATGGTAGCCGGTTTGATCACCGGACTAAACGTCTCACCACAATCAATACCAACCTGCTGAGTCTTACCATCACCAACAAGTCGCGCCTTATGTCGAGTAAATGACCCATCTGAGTTCTCTTTATGAGCAAAGATCCACATAGACCTGATAATATTAATACCATATGGACGGGCACCAACTCCCACGTCTTATTATCAATAAGAGCATTATATTCATCAGTCATAGCAATTTTCCAATTAGGGTCATTTAATGCGGACACGAGATTGCGGGGCAAGGGATCTAGAGACATCGAATGTAAATTAAAATGTCTTTTAGGTGTAAAAATACCCCGTGACTACGAGTGACCGGTCTATGACTCGAGGAAGAATTAATGGAATTTTAGAATTTTCGGGGCTCGGGACGGGTGGCGACAAGCGGTGGGCTCTTGGCCCCAAAGCGGAAATGGTGGACTCGGTTTACGGACCAGTTCAGGCCAGGCTGGGCCAAACCCGGTGCCGGAACTGCTCGATGGTGGAATAGTGGGTGTGGCGGCTTGGCAGATCTTGTTGGGCGGCGAGCGATGGGCCATTGGAGGATTTTAGGTGCGGGAGATGTCCGAAAAATTCCGAATAATATACGGGGATATTTGGTCATCCAAAAAATTATATGACTTAGGTTCGGGAGTATGAAGTTTCGTAAATGGAAATTGAGTTTCATCGAAAATGACATGGCGATTGATTATGATTTTCTTGGAGGATAAATCAAAACACTTATAACCACGATGATTTGATGGATAACCCAAAAATACACACGGAGTAGACCGAGCCTGAAGTTTGTTAATTGTGGTGGATGGGAATAACGGATAACACAAGCACCCAAAAATCCGAAGATGAGAATAAGATGGGTTCTTATTATATAGTATTTTTAGGGGGGAAGAATATGTCAGACCCTTAGAAGGAATTATGTTAAGAAGATATGTGGCCATTTGTAGAGCATGATGCCAAAAATATGGAGGTATGGAGGCATGTATTAGGAGAGTTCGGACAATGTTATTTATGGAACGAATTTTGCGTTCGGCTTTCCCATTTTGTGAAGATGTATGAGGACATGAAAACCGAAAATTTATCCCATGAGTAGCACAAAACTCTCGAAACTCCCTATTGTCATATTCTTTCCCATTATCACATTGAATATTTTTTATTTCTCTTTCGAATTGAGTCTGAATGAACGCTCTAAATTTTATGAAGACGGAAAACACTTGTGATTTATTCGCAATTGGAAAGCGTCCACAAAAATCTAGAATAATCATCTAAAAAGAGAACATAATAACGATGACCCATTGAACTAAGAACAGGAGATGTCCATAAGTCGCTATGAATAATGTCAAATGGCATAGACGTATGAGAATTGGAGTCTACAAATGGCAACTTAACAATTTTTCCTAATGAACAAGATCGACAAATTGGAGTACGATTTGTACCCTTACATGAAATAAAGCTATTTTTATCTAAAGGCGATAAAATAGAAGATCCCTGGATGACCAGAACGAGCATGCCACATGGAAGGAGAGATGGTCGCAAAGGCGATGGCAAGGTGGACTCGATGGATCAAACCGGGCATGATAGGATATAGATCCCCCTACTATCACACCTCATGAGATGACTCCCGTCTTGAAATCCTTCACAGAGAAACCGAAAGGATCAAATTCAATGAAATGCAATTGTCATTTGTGAACTTTCGGACGGACACTAAATTTTTAATCAATTTAGGAGCATGTAAAGTATTTTTCAAGAGAAGTGGTGGATTGGGAGGAGACAACGTTTTCGACCATACCCTAGAATTGGAATTGAATCGCCATTACCAACAATTATTCCCAGGGTGCTCAAATTGTAATAAGATGAGAGAGTACCGATTCGAAGTCATGTGAGTAGTGGCCGGTGTCCATGTACCAATTTGGGTCGGTTGAGTTAATCCCAATGTGTGCATCGCGGCCTCGATATCGGTCGAGTGGGGCTGTGCATGATGGGCTTGCGGAGGGCGGGGCCCGAGGACTCTGGCCGTCTTTGGGCCGAAATTTACATTCTGTGGGGCCGTTCTTTGGGCGGCTGGCGATGGGCGCCAATCTTTGGGTATTGGGCTCTTTGGGTAGCGACCCATCGTCCATTGGCGAGAACTCTTTGGAGGTGCGGGTGCCATCGCCATCGCCCCTTCTTTGGGCCACGGTGGTGGTGGCCCATTGTACCGAATGGGTCCCATTGCTGTTTGTTGCTCGCCAAAGCGCCACCATAACCACCTCGTTTGCCCCGCGGTTTTTGTTATTTTGCGATTATTCTTGCCGCCACCATTATTATGGTTTTGGCGGAATTATTAACAATACCCGAAGAACTAGGAGAGGATGCCACCATGACAAGCTGGGCTTGCTCCGTGCGCCTTTTAGCCAAACCGCTTCTTCCAACGCGTCGGCGTGGGCGGGCTTGATGAAAGTCGGGAAGAGGGTTGCTTTGGCGAAGGAGAGTTCCAACACCATTATAGGCCTCAAAGCCCGGCAACCAATCAGAAACTAGGCGATTATTTGTCACGGTGCTCCAACATTCGGAGTTGATCCGCCAATTCCTTTAGTTTCTTGCAATATGCGAAACGTTGAAATCGTCCCATTCGAAGCGAGAGAGAATTCACCTGCTCGAGTGTGACTATACGGGAATGTTGGTTGTCTTGGAATATGTCACGCAATCTATTCCATGCGACCATAAGCGAGTGATGTCGGGCTCCATGTCGTCTGTAGAAGGTCATTTGAAATAGTGGCGTATATCCACCGTGAAACGGTAGCATCAAGTGTAATCCATACCTCGGGATCCTCCGCGGGAAGGGTCTAGCGGGAGGAATTATGTGGTGAAGAACTTGATAAGAGATAGCGTGAATTTTAAACAACTCCGCCCACGTTGCATATTGAACGTTTTCCATCTCAAGGACAATAGGGACACTGAGCTTGATATTGGAAACCGTGAGGGCAGGGTGAAAATTGTTCTTAGACATATTTGAAAGAACAAAGAAGGAGGATAAATTTAAGAGAGGTTTTTGAGAGCGGAAGACGAGATATTTGGAGAGAAAAAAACACCCGAGGAGGGGGGGGGGGGTTTCTCGGCCAAAGAAGAAGAAGAGGCAAAAGTTTGAGAGAAGAAAACTTTTGTTTAGACCTAGTCTCTTGATACCATGAAAGAAATAATCCCCTTGATTATTTTCATTGATTGAATAGATATATATACAAGTTATAAAATAGGAGAATCCTATTCCTAATCTATTCCTAAAACCTTATTCTACCATAACTCTAACTATACAATTATGGTAGGTGTATAACTCTAATTATGGTAATCATTATACTACAATATTACATTAATATATACTCCTAATATACACTAAAACACTGCTGAGGGCTGCTTCCCTGTTTGGCCGAAACCTACTGGAATTCCGAAAGCCCAAGCCCACTGCTTTGCTCCTTTGGACTGGCTGAAAGCCCACTGCTTTGCTAGCCATATATATGTGATATATACTGCTATATATTCAGTGTATATCACATGTATATGGCTCTGTTTAACACTAAGGAATGAATGAAAGGCCTTTTCTTTGAAGAAAGCAGAGGGGTCTACGGAGAACAAATCTTTAAAAGATAGCAGTTGACGAAATGGCATAAAAATTAAGGGACCCAACAAAGAAAATAATTGTTGGGTTCACAACTTTAGAAGGGGGTCCCATAATATTTGGATAAATTCAATTATGGCAAGTTTTTCAGTTTCTATGGTTTGACCATAGATCTAGTTTTTGATTAATCAATTTCTCAATTTCCGTTTGGGTGGAGAAGGAACAGAAACATTTCATGTGAATACTATGTTCTTTACTGGATTTTGATTAGTTCTATCTCTGGGTGATTTTAACGACTTTTTGTCATATGAGCCTCTTCTTTGATTGCGATTTATGTGATCTACAATTAGGATTTACATATAGATTCACTTTGGTGTTGTATACTACTATTAGATTATATCACATTAATGATTAATTAGCAATGAGTATAAGAAGGGCTAGAGTTAATATAATATAATATAATATGGAATCCTAGCCTACAAGGATGGTGACAGATTTGAGCATAGCTCCTGTTTGGACATAGATATTTTTTTACTTTTTCTTTCAAAATAAGAAAAGATTGAAAACATTATTTGTTCACGGAGTTTGATCAGTTTTTGAATTTCAAAGTTCCAAAAACTGGAAAAGAATTCTTCCGCTCACAAAACTTTCACTTTTTTTTCAAGTAAATTGCATGTTCAAACACAATTTTAATTTTTAAAAACTATTTTTCAACACAACCGTAGGCTGATTCTAAGTTGAGTTCCACAAGATGAGGTGCAAATAGAATTAAATTTATGTGTTCTCAATAAATTTGAGCTTATCAGTTGAGTTAATTCTTATAAGCCTTGTATTCGTGAGAACTTTTTATGAGCTGCTTTCATACTTTAGATTGAGATATATACTCTAATTGCTCCATGAATTCACAATAGGATTTCACTTTAGATGTCGAGAGTTGAATTGAGTATTTCTAGAGATGTTTTTGTTGGAAATTTGCCTTTGGCGGGAGTTGCGTCCAACTATTTTTAATGACTTAAACATTAGTGTTCCGCATGTTGGAAACTTCGTTTCTTCACACGTGCATAATCTACTAAGTAAGTAGATGACCGTAGGGCCAAGGATCGTCAGATTTCGTTGAGAAATGAAAGAGATATTGGTCTACGGAGTGAGGTATTTGAAGCATGAAAAAATGTGGTAAAGATCAATCCTCCCTCATCGGTGGGGGAAGACAGATTTGTTTAGTTTATAAGTCTCAAAGTTGGCTAGGGGTTTGGGATCCCAAGGGGTATCCCATGTGTTTAAAGGAATGAGGGCCTAGATGTGCTTTGGTTTGAGGATAAGCCCACATGCGCGCCGCCGCGCGCCCGTTCGGTCTCGGGTCACGGATTTCTTCTGATATTATCTTTTTGGACCCAAATTGTTTCATATTTACAATTTGGTCCCTGAAATTTCTGGTAAAGTTAAATTGGGCAGATAACTTGTGCTTTTGCTGGCTGTTGGTTTCTGGAACGTTAAACAGCCTTAATATGCACTCAATTCAGTCATTTATTTTGGCTGAATAACTCTCTCTAAAGGCTAATCCGTCGCACATCAATTCACTATTTATTTTGGTGAATTACTACCTCCATAATTGATGTTACTGGCCAAGTAATGTCAATTATGTGGGCAGTTGGTAAATCCTCTCCTTCAATTATATAATGAAGTCTTTGCACAACTGTTGAGACACACAGAACACACAAACGAAATCAGTTTCTTCCTACTACTTTTCAGCATCATTTCATTACTCAAAATTCTTCAAGGTAACACTTGAGTTTCCTTTGCTCATTTATTCAGTTGCTGTTTTATCTTGGGAGGCTATTGTCCAGAACGTATATATACGGGGTAATCTTGTCTTAAAGACAGAGTATCATCACTCGACTCAACATATCAGTTTCTTGTTCCAGTTTACTGAAATTTCAGATTCTTGTAATTTCATTTTGTTGTAATACTTAGCAGTTACTTATTTTCGTTTCCTGCATCATTGTAACCAACAGTTTTCGGTGAATGCTTATGATGAGTTTAGTCAATACGATGGACAGTAGTAGACGTAGAATTTTCACTAAAGAAATTTATTTTATATTATATATATATATAAAAGAAAATTTTAACCTTGTATTTGTATATAACTATATATTATGTAGTAGTAATATTTTCAGACAATCGTTGCTTGGTGAACCTCTTCCACCCCTGTAGCTGCGCCCGTGCCGTTAGATAAGAACATGTGTAATAAGGGAATTTGTGACGGATTATAGCGTGGAGTTGTGGCTTTTTATAGCGAAAACTCTAATTTTTATTGATTAATTAGGCCTCATAAGATGGTCGTATTGTTCTATGCATTGATCATGACAGTAAGAAAAGATGCATGTTAACGTAACATCAAGCATATAATTCAATAAAATAAGATAACCTTAATTTTGTTTTAAAGAATGGAAGAACAAACATTATGCTAATTTACAGAAGTTTAATAAGGCTAATATGTATAATTAAAAGATATATTATATTTTAATTGATTAACTTACTGCATAATGAACACTTAATAACATGAGTAAAAACTTTTTCAATATTTGAATTGTAAGAGTAATAAAAAAACTTTATCACGTATTCAGATTACATATAATTTAAGAGGTCATCAATGTACCCCTAACCTTTTTAGGGGAAGATGAGGTCATATTTGGAGACAGTATCTGGAATTGGGGTACAAAAGGGTGAGGCAATGGAAGAAGCAATAATATAACCTATATGATCAAAATCTAGTGATAATAGAGGTACAGGCCAAAACTGCATAATAGTTAGATGGATGGTCCCATTGCCCATAGGTCCCTTTGCTGATGTCCTCAGTTATTGTGTCAAGTAGAGTTTCAAAGTGAATTGTTGATTTGAGAGCACTAATTGACAACAGTTTCATTGGCTCTGCTCCTCTGCCTCCACCTTACATTTATGCAATCCCCCTTTCTTCTTCTTTCTTTCTTTAGCCATATTTTATGGAAGATCTACCGGTCCTATTAACATAGATTCAAGTCAAATAAGGTACACTAAACAGTGTAAGACGTTTCCTCTAATGAGTTTTCATAATATCAGGATTAAAAAACGAGATCTTTTATTAAGGGTGGAGGATCACAGCCATGTCATCACACTTTTTTTTTACGACAAAGAAACTCGCAGCCGCTATTCTTCGGCTACACACGATAAATCATGTTCTAGTGTAATTGCCGCAAACGACACATAAAAAGTAAATCACACTAGGCAAGCTTCATACGACGAGCTCGACCGAAAAAACATACATGATTTTTCAAACCCCATACCCCATTTGAGAGATTCTCTGCTCAACTAATTCAACCACCCTTGCGGATCACACTTTTTGATGATCAATTACATATTTTTAATAGGAGAAGAAAATTAATGTAGATCATCTGTTTCATTTTACAATAACGGTATTTTGTTGAATACTAAATTTAAAAAAAAAGTCCTACTCAAACCAAAAGTAGTTTTTAGAACTCATGGTATTAGATGTGATAAAATAAAAAATGTAAAAACTTTCAAATACGAAATAGTCTCATTCTTTAGAACTAATAACAGATGAAAGAATGCTACATAAAATGAAACACCGAGAGGGCCTAAATTACCTAATGCAATGCTAAATTATTCCAGTAAGAAGATAATTAAATACTATAGAGAGTTTGAGACTACCTTATTCCCGAAAAGAGTAAAATCCAAAACATAAAAAAAATGTTTAACACTTCAACTGTTTAAAGTGTCATTTGTTAAAAAAAAATTTGAAAAAAATTGATAATTGTGTGAGTAGATTTTTTCTACATCTGATTTGGCTAGATGTTAAATTGGTAAATTTTGAAAAGAAGTTAGATGCTTAGCAGCTTAGGTAACAAATCTTTTCTTTTTGCCCTCCCTTTTCAATTCTGTATATTGGTGATGACATAAGCCAAAGACAACAAAGAAATCTAATATGCATCGAACAAGATTCTACCTTTAGAATCAATTTCCCTTTAGATCATTTTCCTTTTTGGTTTCCTCGAACTTAATTCTCCCTTCCACCCCCACCCCCACCCTACACTCAACTAAAGAGAAAATAATAACCGGTGGTTCACAAAATTTTGGAAATCAATAATGCAAAATTATTAATTCGGTCGATAATAAATTTGTCTTTCTATATTTTTTTATTAAAATATAGAGTTTGAATTCGTAAGTATACCTAATTCAAAAATCACACGTTGTGCTCTTACCATCTAGAGCTAAATTACGATTCACAGTTGGTTATAAACTCCCAATTTTTATCTCACATATTATGTGTTCACATGGTAAAAACAAGTATATATATCATATTTTATTCGAAGAGTATCAAATCATTCGTTGTCATTTGCTATATAACTAATCCTTTTCCATGCATAATGGGATAGAAGGTCTCCAAAAATAATACAATTAGAATTATGTTTCAGACCATGCAATTTAAAGTTAACAATTAAATCCTAGGTTGGTTAAGTACCTCGGAATACTCATTGAAGCCCATAATATGCTTCTGCATTCTGCACAGTGTGTATGGCAAGGTTATGGAGCTCATCACTTGGAGGCCCATTTACTCATCTAAAACTCTCTCTACCCCCCCCCCCCCTCTTTTTTTCCTCCATTTTCTCTCTTTTTTTTCTTCATTTTTCTTTGAAACCTCTGACTAATTATCCTAGATGACCACCCATATTGTGATGATATTATGGATTTTTCCCTTTTCGAAGTATCATGCGTTTGTTCTGATACTATTTTATCGTAATAATAAAACTATTCATAAAAAGGACATTTTTAGGCTCTACGCGTACAAGTACAAAAATGACAGAAATATACCCGTGTTCATACCACCGGAAACCAAAACCAAATTGCACCCAACTTTGTTGAACAAATTTATCATAATTGTAGGATTCTTATACAAGTATAATTAAGATTTATTGTTATAGTAAGAATAGGATTTTTCATAATTAGGGATTGTAAATTGTATATAAATACCTCTTCATCAATGAGAATAATCTAGAGATTGTTTCTTACATGGTATCAGAAGTCTAGGGCAGACTTTTCCTCTCCCAAAATTACTTTCTTCCGCTGCCCAACATTGGCCGACGGCCATAGTCCCTCCGATCTCCATAAATTTTTCTTTTATTCTCCAAAAAAAAAAACATAATTCTTCTCTTGTTCTTTCCTTATGTCTACCTCAAAGAACATGTTTCATCCGACCCTTACCGTCTCCAACATCAAGAACCATATCCCTATCATTCTTGAGATGGAAAACGTCCAATACACGACGTGGGTGGAATTGTTGAAAGTTCACGCTCGCTCACATCAGGTCCTTCATCACATCATCCCCGACACGAAGAAAGTGTCTACCCCCGAGGATGACCCTATGTTATGGAAAACCTTTGATGCTATCGTTCTTCAGTGGATTTATTCCACTATTTATACCGACCTCTTGGAGACGATTATTGAACCTGACGCCACGGCGATAGAAACATGGAATAGAGTGCGTGATATATTTCAAGATAACAAAAATTCTCGTGTTGTCACTCTTGAGCAGGAATTTCCCAATGTTAACATGGAAAATTTCCCGAATGTCTCAACTTATTGTAAAAGGCTGAAGGGATTGGCGGATCAACTTAAAAACGTTGGTGCGCCCGTCACCAATGACCGTCTTGTTCTCCAGATGGTTGCATGTCTATCTGAGGCCTATACTGGCGTTGGGACGCTTTTTCGTGAAAGTAATCATCTCCCACAACTATACCATGGCCGTTCCATGCTTATATTAGAAGAGGCCGACTTGGCTAAAAAGGCGGATACCAGAGCAAATTTCATAATGATGATGGCCACGTCAAACGACCCTCAATCTTTCACCGACTATGCTAGTCAAAGCCGTAACATCGCTGGAGGCACAAAGGGTCAAAATCGAAAAATAATGGCAAGAATCGCAGCGATAGTCGCGACAGTAACGACAATTATGGCAGCTGTAACGATGGATATGACGGTGGTCGTCACATTGGGCCACAAACCAACTAGCATCAGTTGTGGGCCTATTGGCCGTGGGGCTGGGATAGTGGCCCAATTGCCCGTACCCACCTTCTCAGTTTCCCGGGAACTAGGCCCAATTCTAGATTGCTTCACGGCCTAGTTTCCCTATCCAGAACGGCTCATCTCGGTCTATTGGGTCGGGGCAGCAGGCGGGTCTGCTTGGGCCTGGGCTTCAACAGGCCTTCACTGATACGGGCCAACCCCGGTCCTGACACCTACGAATATTGAAGACGCAATGCACACACTTGGATTAACTCCCCCGGATGCAAATTGGTACATGAACACCGGAGTCACTTCTCATATGACGCCCGCACAAGGTAATCTCTCGTCTTATTTGAATTTGAGCAAAAATCGTGGCATTATTGTCGGTAGTGGCAACTCCATTCCAATTCGCGGTTATGGTCATACGAATTTATCTCCCCCACATCCACCTCTAGTCTTAAACAATGTTCTCCATAACCCTAACGTAATTAAAAATTTGGTGTCTGTCCAAAAATTCATCATTGATAATTGTGTTTCTGTTAATTTTAATCATTTTAGATTTTTTGTGAAGGATTTCAAGACGGGGATACCTCTAATAAAAGGGGCGAGCTTTATCCAATCAACACCATTTCCATGAGTCAAGCCATTTCTTCTACCTTTGCTGCTCTTGCTCATTCCTTGTGGCATGCACGCTTGGGTCATCCGGGGTTTTCTATTAATTCTTCTCTACATAAAAATAATTTTATTGCTTGAAAGGGTACGCGTAGTACTCCAATTTGTCCATCTTGTCCCTTAGAGAAATATCTTATGTTGCCTTTTGTAGCCTCTACTTCTCGTACTTTGATGCCTTTTGACATTATGCATAGTGATTTATGGACATCTCCCGTTTTAAGTTCTTTGGGCCATCGTTATTATGTCTTATTTTTCGATGATTATTCTAATTTCTTATGGACATTTCCATTATCCAACAAGTCTCAAGTTTTCTCCACCTTTTTAAAATTTAGAGCATTCATCCGTACCCAATTCGAACGGAAAATTAAAAATATTCAATGTGATAATGGCATGGAATATGATAATGAGCCGTTTCAGGATTTTTTTTGACAATAATGGCATATCTTTTAGGTTTTCTTGTCCACATACGTCCTCCCAAAATGTGAAGGCCGAGAGAAAAATCTGTTCCATAAACAATATTGTCTGTACCTTGCATGGCATGCGTCATTACCACATTCTTTTACATATCTACTTAACATCCTTCCTCATAAAGGCTTAGCATATCAATCCCCACTTAAAATTCTTTATAGTAAAGATCTTTCATAATCTCATCTTAGGATGTTTGTTGTTTATGCTATCCACTTTTTCCGTCTACTACAATTTACAAACTTTAAGCCCGCTCTACCACTTGTGTGTTTTTGAGTTATCCATTTAATCAACGTGGTTACAAATGCTATGATTTATCCTCTAACAAAATCATAATTAGTCGTCATGTTATTTTTGATGAGTCCCAATTTCCATTTGCTAAATTGAGTAGTCTCGTGTCTAGTTTGTATAATTTTTTGAATGATGGATCTCACCATATATTATCCATGATTTATTTGAAATGTCCCGTGAACCGAGTCCGCCAGCATGCCCATTACGTGCTGGCCCACATCGTCGTCTGGCCCACATGGTCACAGTAGTGGACCGATGTCTCATCCCAGTACCGATATCGGTACTGACCCAGCTTCTCGGCCCACTGCTAGATCTCATGCAGTTTCAGTTTCTCGCATGCTGGTCAGTCCGCTGCCAACCAAATAATTTCCTAAATCCCGTCCACTTCTACCTCGAGTCAAGGGCCCATTACTCGTAACCAATGGGGGATTTTAAACCGAAACGACATTTTAATCTTAATTCTAATGTCACTAAATCTCTCATACCCCGTAACTCGGTGTCTGCCCTTCATGACCCGAATTGGAAATTGGTCATGGATGACGAATATACTGCTTTTATTGAAAATAAGACGTGGGAGTTGGTGCCCCGTCTACCTGGTGTTAATATTATTCAGTCCATGTGGATTTTTACTCATAAAGAAAATTATGACGGTTCTTTTGAGAGACATAAGACCCGTATTGTAGGTGATGGTAAAACGCAACAGGTTGGCATGAATTGTGGAGAGACATTTAGTCCGGTGGTCAAACCGGCAACCATTCGCATTGTGCTAAGTTTAGCTCTCTCCAAAGCACGACTCATTCACCAGTTAGATGTAAAAATGCTTTCTTACATGGTTATCTTAAGGAGACAGTTTACACGCATCAGCCCTTGGGTTTTAGGGACCCCAATTATCCTCATCATGTTTGTTTGCTGAAAAAAATCCTTGTATGGGCTTAAGTAGTCCCCACGGGCTTGATATAAAATGTTTGCAAATTATGTTTCCATTATTGGGTTTTCTCACAGCAGATTTGATCATTCTCTGTTCATATATCGTGGTACTTCTCTGGCATACATATTGTTATATGTTGATGATATAATATTGACTGCATCGTCTGATAATCTACGCAAGTCTATCATGTCCCTTCTCAGTTCAGAATTTGCTATGAAGGACTTGGGACCCTTGAGCTATTTTTTGGGCATTGCAGTCACTCGTCATGCATGTGGTTTATTTTTATCACAGAAAAAATATGCGGCAGAGATTATTGAGAGAGCTGGCATAACATCGTGTAAGTCTACTTCTACTCCTGTTGATACCAAACCCAAGCTGAGTGCTACGTCTAGCACACCTAGAATCCCACTCAATATGGTAGTCTTGCAGGAGATCTTCAGTATCTGACTTTCACAAGACCAGATATTACGTATGCAGTACAACATATGTGTTTATTTATGCATGATCCGAGGATTGAGCACATGCATGCGCTCAAACGTATTATCTGATACATACAAGGCACACTTAATTTTAGATTGCATTTATATCTGTCATCGGTCTCTACTGTTGTGTCATATGCAGATATTGATTGGGGTAGTTGTCCAGATACCTGACGTTCGATATCTGGTTATTGTATGTTCCTTGGCGATAACTTGGTCTCTTGATCAACAAAACGCCAGACTACTTTATCACGATCCAGTGTGGAGGCTGAGTATCGAGGGGTAGCCAATATGGTATCTGAGTCATGTTGGCTACGTAATCTTCTACTAGAGATATATTTTCCCATTCAGAAGGCTACCTTGGTATACTGTGATAATGTGAGTGCAGCGTATCTTTTTGGAAATCCGATCCAACATCAGCGCACTAAACATATCGAGATGGACATACACTTTGTTCGAGAAAAGGTAGCTCGTGGACAAGTACGCGTCTTCCATGTCCCTTCGCGGTACCAGATTGCAGACATATTTACTAAGGGTCTTCCCTTGGTTTTATTTGAAGATTTTAGGGACAGTCTCAGCGTACGACAACCGCCCGCTATGACTGCGGGTGTGTGACAGAAATATACCCGTGTGTATACCACGGGAAACCGAAACCAAATTGCACCCAACTTTGTTGTATAAATTTACCATAGTTGTAGGATTCTTGTACAAGTATAATTAGGATTTATTGTTATAGTAGGAAAATGATTTTTCATAATAACGGATTGTAAATTATATATAAATATCCTTTTATCAATGAGAATAATCCAAAGATTATTTCTTATCAGTTTAATTAGGAAGTTTCAGATGTCGGATAGATAAATAAAAACTTTAAATCTCCAAATGTAAATAAAGAACCTATAAGATCTTTAGGTAAAGATCATATGATCTTTTAAAACATGAAAAAAGTAGTACGATAGAATCTTATAAAATGAAGTCACTTAAATCTTTAGGAGTAAAAGAATAATAGGAAGAGGAATGAGAAATTTGCAATAATGTTCTCTTGAAGTTGTAAGTAAAATAGTGTATATTGGAAATAATAATTTAAAGTTGTAGAAAAATAAAATTAATTAAAATTTGATATTTTAATTCATGTCTTGTTAGAATATATAATCAAATCTTTATAGGAATAAGTTTTTCTATAAATAGGTGGGCTGCTTGTTATTTTTTACTATAAAAAATATTGTGGAGATTGTAGAGAACATTTTGTAATAAATAAAATTTATCAATAAAATATTTTCGCATAAAGTTTATGGATGGCGTATTACAATTAACAATGAAAAGAAAGGATAAAAATGTTACGTAAAATAGAGAAAACTAAAGGGTTAATGTCAAAAACACACCTCTAAGTATTACATTTTTTAGGAGAAAATAGCCAAATTCCCCCCTCCACGTTTAACCGGATTCCAAACTACACACATTTACTATATGAGTGTCAAAATACCCTTGAACATTTTAAAATCAGAATATGCTCACCCTTAAAAAGTCGTACCCTCATATGTATTGACTGGTGAAGTGCACGCGCTTGACACGTGTAAATTTTAATTAAAACTTATGTTTTCAATCTTTTTTTATTCTTCCCTTTTTTCAATTTTTATTCTATTTTTTATAATTTCTTTCTTTTGTTTCTTGTCTCTACCTCATGTTTCCTTCTTCACAGAATGTGTCAATAAAATTAAATAGAAATCAGTTGGTCAGAGAGAATGAGACGGGGCAGTGGTAGCATTAGTGGCGTTGCTTCAACGATTTGACATGAAATTAAATCCACGATATAAATAAATCTATCATTGAAATGAAATGGGTTAGCTTCAGTTCTTTCTTGTTATAGTTCTGGTATGGAGCTTCTAATTGAAGCTATAATTTTCATTGGGTATTAAGTGATAGTAGCTTTAATGGCGATTTACTAGTTTATGAGCTACCGTAACAGTGACTTCAGCCATGTAGCATTGAGGAAGAAACGAAATTAGAAAAGAGATGGAAAAAAATTAAACTAAGATTTTAATATTGGATAAAAAAAAAGAAAGACTTTAAAAAATCAAAAAATTAATATTAAATAAAATATATTTATATAAATAAAAATTTATTAATTTATTTTTGCCATTCACTCTCAGAGTAAAATACACTTTCTTTACCACCTCAATATTTAGGGAGCAATATATTTCATTTTAAATTAGTCCAGAGAGTTAATAATACTCCCGCAAAGGTATAGTGTGCGGTTGGAATTCTGATCAAACGTTCGGGACTCATTTGACTATTTTTTTATTTTTTTTTTGAGTTTCCTACCTGAACTATCAGGTGTAGGAGTTTCTTACCTAATTTATCACCAATTAATTTATAAAACACACCTCAATTATGAGTTGTTCACTTTTTCTACTTGAATTATCACAAACTAATTTGCAAACGCACTTCATTAAAAGTGAACAATTGATAGTTGGAGTATATTTTGCAAATTAATTAGTGATAGTTTAGGCAAGAAAATCTTGCATCTAATAGTTCACATAGAAAACTAAAAAAAATGTGATAAAATTGTGTTTCTAGCTATTATCTAAAAAATAAAATACAATATGAAGAGTAATAATTAGAGGTTATGTGTTGGACACATGGCAATTCCCTAGTGATGCCACTTAGGGTAGGCTAAGAGGCTTAGGTTGGTGGAATTATTAGAGGAAAAGATACGACAAACATGTGAAAGACCGGTCCTAATCACATGCTATAGTCCATAGTCCATATGCAGGTTAACATGTGGCTTCTATACAGGAACTGTCACAAACCAGAGACATTTCCATTTGTCACTTCCAAAATTTCCACGAGATTAAATCCAACATTTACTTTTTTTTTTTCAAGGGGAAAGTTTCGAAGGCGAAACCCCTCACCTGTACCAGAGGTCCCTTGTTCAGGTGAGATGTAAATCGAGGGATATGTGTGAGTGACAGCCCTGCAAGGGAGAGGATCAACGGGACACGAACCCAGCAACGGTCCTTGCAATATTTCAGCAAAGACTGACACCACACGGATTCGAATTCGCGACGTCGGAGTGGTTGTACCTCAATCACCTTGCCACTTACAAACTCGCGAATGCCCCGGGGGCAAATCTAACATTTACTTGTTTAATCATTGTTTACCCGCTATTTATTGGTGTGATTATTTTAAATTCAAACAGTTTAAGTGTTATTTTCTGAACTCGAAATTTAAAAAGATATAAGTGATAATGGAGTATATATTTTTCATCCATCCTAACACAACGCTCAATTGCAATTAAGTTATATCCTTAATAATTCAAAGGTCCCCTTTTTCCGTTTCTTTTTTATTTTACACCTAGGTCCAAACACGAATCGCAATTCTTTAGTTAAAAATATTTTCATCTAATTCCTGATATTGGTTTTTTTCCCTACGAAATATCATTATAGGAGGTGAAAAAATTGCATGTCATGTCCATAACTCATATAATACCTTTTTATCTTAACTTCAAATCGACACATTTTTGGGAGATTTAAGAAAAGTGAAAAATAATCACGGGATACAGATGTAAGAGACATTTTGCTAACCTGAGTGAAAAGTTGTAACAATGAAAAATAAAAAAGGAATTAAAAAGAAAGAACAGCACAACATATTTTCTTTAATGGAAAGTGTACGGTGGAATGACATTTTCATTATAACGAGATGTGCGTTCTGCTTTTTGTCTCTTGGAATCATACCAAGGGCTATTAAACTAGGGAACAGGGTCAAATTTTCCATACAACTGTTATTTATGAAATAACATTGTTCTCCGTCAAATTTTAAGATCAAATATACCCTCATCGTTTATAAATTTATTAAATTTATCATCGGATGGATGGATGGATATATAAGTTGGACGCCACGTCGGATCCACATAGACGCCACGTCGGATCTACGTCGGCAGACCACCACCACAAACTATCGCCACTGCCATCTCCGGCATCAAAACAACACCAAAATCATCACCGTCGGCGGCAAACAAACAATCACATATCTCCCAAAATCATCACCACTGCCGGAGCTTGTCTCCGGCAAACCAAGACCAACACCACCACTGCCTCGCGGCACCACCACCAAATACGACCCCTTTTCCACCACAAAATCATTGTACAACAACGACCCCTTGAGTCACAAGAACAAGGTTGTCATTATCCATCAACTTTAATTCAACAGAGAAAGTTGATGATTGTGTTCCAGATTCCCAAACATTGATCTGATTCGCATCGACTAATATGAGGTTGCATGATTTGAGAAGTGATTGATGTAATTTTTTTTCCGTTTATCGGTTGGTCACGATTAGCCATCCAAACAACGGTTGTACAGGGTGTCGTTTGGTTCGTTAAGCAGTGGTGGCGATGGTGGTTCATCGTCGGCTGGTGCAGAAGCAGTGGTGGGACGAGATGGTGGATTGGTGGTCGCGGTGGTTGATGAAGACGAAGGGGTTGGGGTCATTGTTGTTGGTATTGTGGCGGTGGTAAGACACCAACCATGAACTACCAGAAAGACTTTGGATTCAAGTTTCTAAGCATAGTTGGAGCTCCAGAGGTAGTGGTCGGCGAATTTAGTGGTGAGGCAGTGAGGGGTTGATGTTGTTGGTGGTGTGATCACCGGCGGTGTTCAGATATGGGTATTTGGGGGCTCACCGGTGGTTGTGTTTGGTCATCACCAGTGGTTGTGTTTCATCACCGACTTAGCCAGAGACGACGGCGGCGAACGACAAAGAGGAGGGGCTATTGGGTTGTTGTTGATATAGTTGGTTTGTTCCTGCAATGACGAAAAGTGGGGGAAAGAGAGTAGGGCGTTTGGTTGGTGTTTTCGTGTTGGTGTGGAGATGGAGCAGTTATGGTAGTGGTCGTTATTACCGGCCGTTCGGTGGTCAAATCCAACGGCGGGAACTGGCAGAAAACGGATAGGGATGAGAGGGAGATGAAGTGGAGGCGTTGGTGGTGAATTGGTTGTACAATGGTGGAGTTCGTCGGAGCTCCGACATGGGAACTCATCTGAGCTCGTCGGAGATGGCAGAAGTCCGCTGGAGAAGAAACAACAGTGAGGGTAACGGGTTGAAAGAATATATACGGTGGGCTAACGGGTACATGTTACGGGTACGGATAATAGGTTAAAACAATTGGGTGAGCTTACACGGTGTCTATGTGGATCCGACGTGGCGTCCAACTCACGTATACGTTTATCCGATGACAAATTTAACAAGTTTGCAAACGGTGAGGGTATATTTGATTTCAAATTTTGACTGAGGGCAATGTTGTTCCATAAAGCATAGTTGGAGGGCAAAATTTACCCTTTTCCCATTAAACTAAGATAAATAACAGTATGAAATAGTAGCTGGTAAAAACATTTTTTAAGTGTCATGTAAATTTTCTTTACCAGTTGTGTTTCACTTCATATTTAATACTCGTATTAAGACCTGATTAAATTTGAGTTCGTGACGATAATCTCATATAAGGATAAAGTGTCTCTAATAGATGAGACTCTATACTCAGGATTCGAAACCCAAATATTCTAGTTAAGGATGAAGCAATACTTACCACTTCATCCCGATCATTATGTTTATGTCATGTAAAATTTATAGACAACTTAAAAATGACATCAAGCAATTCAATTTTTTCTTTATCCATTAATACACAAAATTCAATGGCTCAACTTATTGTACTAAAAGCATACAAAAGTATGATAAACAAAGTTTTAAAGAATTTCCTTTAACTAAAAGGAGCAGAGCTATAGAGTGGCATCTTGAAATTAATATACTCATATAATTCAAAAAGTATGGAGTTAAGAATATGAAAGTCAAAAATTTCAATTTGATATCGATTTCTTCATAATTTTTAAAATTAAAATTATTCTAAAATATATAAAAGAGTCGTGAACAAAGAAAAAATGTTTTAATTCTTAAAATAGTGTTATATAAATCGAAATATATATATATATATATATATATAATATTTAACAATGTTGTAAAAGAATGTTGAACACACTTGTTCTTACTTGTTACTTTTGGGTTCAACGACCTTCTCCTTGTCTGATTTATAGATTGCAGGGAATCCTAGAGCAGCCTGATCAGTTTGGTGACAAGGTCATTGTACAAATTAAACTTAACTATATGTAAATTATGTATGAAGCAAAGTGAAATTAAGTAAATTTATATTTTTGAATTGATTTAGAGTTTACTGTCGAATAACATTTTAACATAACTAAAATTTAGAAATGCTACTTTAGGTCAGTTAATAGCGAAATGTATTCCTGTTAGAGTACTTTAAACTTGTGATATACATTAGTTAAGTATTAGATATTCAGCTGTATTATAAAACTAGTACAATATAATAGGGGATGATGTAACCCAACTGGAGCAATAGCTGTTACTGATCAATATGTTTGCTCACCCTTCCTCTAAGCATAAAACATGCACAAGCAACAGAATATAAACATATACTCTATAGTTTAATAATCTACTAGTACAAGCCTTCAACAAGAACACAACGACTAAGCAAAGTTTAAATTTTTTTTAAGTGTACACTATAATGTCTCCAAAAGTAACTGTAAACGCAATGTTTAAGCACCCAAGAGACCAATGTGGGGCTCACCGGAATTCTATCTTGTAGCAAGGAAATATCTATTCAACTATTCTTCTTTTTCCATTGTCCGATACTCGTATTAGGGTCGATTAAATTCGAATTTGCATGATGAAATTATACATTGGGTTGAAATATTCTCTAACAAAAGCGACTGCATACATGACTTGAACAGAGACCTTTAATTTAACCTTGAAAAACAACTTATTACTCCACCGCAGCCCTCATTTATATCTATTCAACTCTTAGCTCTGCCTTTCCACATGTGTTCTTTAAAATATGATAAAAGAGAGATGATGATATCCTAGTTTCATGACATGCAATATATGTGTGTCACGATTCAAAGCTGCACGAGTCATGACTGCTATTTAGTGAGCTACTATCTAATAAGAGAATTCTGAATTACGTCAACGGAAGTTAAACAAAATAACATACATAGTATAATGTAACTGAGACAGATAAATATGCATACCGTAGTAATCTTATCATAATACAATATAGCGGCAAACACGGTTATATCCCATCAATAGCTAATATTCTCTTCCTTGTTTGGTAGCTGGTTTGAAAATGAGTTGTGTAATACTATGTTTGATAGTTGGTTAGGCGTTAAATTATTTATGTATAAAATTAATATGATGTTTGATTTGTAATTTATCCGCATAATTAGTACATGTATAGGTTATAAGAGAATCTATGTATTATTTTATAAATGATAGAAGGTGTAATAACTAATATATGCATAAAAAAACTAAACCTTGCATATTTAATCTTTGCATAAAATAATGAAGTATATAGATTTTCTCATAATTAATCATTATATTACTAATACCTGCATAATTCTAATCATCTAACAAACGACCCATAAATGTAATAAAAAAATAGAAAATTAGCATCCATATCACTACTAGAAATCACTATTTTCCCACTGAAAAATGTTCAGTGATTATTTCCACTGAATGTCAGTGAAAAAAACTTAAATAGTAGTGTGAACACACGAAAAAATTAAAAAAATTTCCAATATTTCAATGAAAATCTATTTTTCACCATGCGCTTTTTTCGGTGAGCTGGTTTGGTAAGAATGAAGTGAAAAAATCATGCTTTATAATACAAATTTATCATTATTATTGATGGAAAAATCCTTTATTTCTAGTAGTGTAGAGTGAAGATGAAAAGCTGACCACAAAAAGGAAAAAGAAAAGATCACACGTTCTCTTAATCAAGTTGAGCAATTTCACGTTTTACAAAATCAAGTTTCAATCATAAATCTAAAATGAAAAAAGAATACCGAACAATAATGAAAAGTAATTTACACGTGGCATTAACTGCAAGATGAAAAATATTTAGAAGCTAATTATGTTTATCTGTTCAATTTCCATTGCACCAGTACAAAATTGGTGATAATTAGAGAGCTTAAATATCTAGTCGAAACCTCTCTAACAATCAACCTTTGGCTCCAAATGGAATCATATATTTGGGGGGTAAATTCCAACCTAAAAGTGACGCTAAAAACTTAATAAAATTACAGTCATGAAACTAGAGAACTACTAATGCTAATAATACTACAACAAATACTAAATATTAATTATTTGAGGATATTGACTAGTAATTTATTTATTTTCAAGAAAGAGGAGATCTTTGAGGGGCTCCCTTTCTCCTATTGCTCAATGAAAGCACAAGGCCAGGGAAAAAACCACTGCCCTTTTTCTTATTTTTCACCATACGGCCATCGTGTGAAATACCAGAATTGCCCATGACATTATTTGAGCAAGAAGAACCTCTGCATTCTAGTGGATCTTCTAAGATGGAGTTGGGAGTAATTTGGCTTTCCTCATCCAGCAAATCAGAGGTGTCCACGTGGAGTCCCTCGAATTGGGAGAGTGCAAAGTCAGAGTCATCAAACCTATAGAGGATATTTGATAGGTCTTCACCTTGATACACCATGTAATCAACCTGCATCATAATGTTTGCGTAATTATTGAGTTTACAAGGCTAGAAATGTAATGTGAGTATGTGATGTCGTAGATGGGGTCTAGGACTCTAGGTTCAATGGATCTACTTACGTAAGTATTTTCTACATGGAATATAAATATATTGCAATATTTATAGATACAGACACACTAAAATCTAAACAAGTACTCAAGTCTCATTTTATACGAGGGTATATGACTGCCATGAAGTTTAAGAAATAAAAGAAGACTTTTGCAATTTGTGGTCTAAAACAAATTATAGAAATTTGTGTGACTAGAAATCATAGCTAAATTTAAAGTTAATTTTGTCACTAAATATGGAAAGATATCATTCTTTTTTAGACTAACTAAAAAAAAAGTTATGTCACATAAATTGAGATGGAGAGAATATTATTTATTGAACAATTTTAAAAATGTAATAGATCCAATGATCAGAATTTTAAAGTTAACCTCATCAATTTCAAATTATGAATCCACCTCTATCTTTATGATGATTGAGTAAGGACTAAGGAGTGAATGGTAGGATTTTTTTTTTGAGGTGGTGGTGGTTGGGGGGGGAGGGGGGAGGGGGATGGGGAGAGAAAATATATAAAATAGAAAGTGGACCTTGCATGAGAGAGAACAAAAGTTGAAGGGGTCCTGAAGAATTCTGTCACAAGTGAAACAAGAGTTGCCAGAAGCCTTGCATGACCTTGATTGTGCTCTTTGGTTCAAGAATATAACTTTCGCACTGTTTATTGTGTAAGGCTGCCAAACAAGGAATAACATAAATTATATAACTTTTCAATAAGATAATTTAAAGTCTACAAGTATTTCTATTAACAATAAAAATACCTGAATGTAGGAACAGTCAATGAGCTTCTCTAGGTCATCCAATCTTATAACATCTTGGTATACATATCTTCTCACCTATAGTTAAAAAATGAAAAATTGAGTTAAATAGTCGCTTACCTAACCGTTGATATATATATTTATTTGCGGAGCCTGAATTTTCACTAAGGAGAGTCAAATATAAAGAAGTAAATCTACAAAAAAGTCAAGTGGTGTCAATGTGATATATATATATACCACTTTCAACAATTGTAATTCTTTAACCGCAAAAAAAAAAAAAAACGTAACATTTGCTATCCTCTATAGACTAGATCCAAGTATGAGAATAAATATTTGGATAATAACGAAGTAATACAGTAATATAATTAGTTGAAAAGTTTGATCAAATTATATCTTCAAGGATTAAATGGAACTGGTAATTCTTAAACCTTAGTGAAATCAGGAAACTTTGTTCTGTTAATTTTTTTTTTGATCACAAATGATGCTGTTGAAACGAAGTAATATTAACAATATTGTTAAATTCCGGTAAATTCAAACAGATAATTCTAATATAGAGAAATTTTGGAGGCCATCGTAGAATTTTAAGTAAAAATAACTATGGTGTTCAGATTCTTATTTAACTAAGTTTAAAGGATATTACATCATTTTTTGGCTATTCTCCAACCTAAGATTTTAAAGAAAAAACTATAACAACTTGAAATTTAAGAGGAAAAAGTACGGTAGCCAAGTTTGAATCCAAAGAAAGTAAGTTAGCATTTGGCCATAGATTTTAGATTATATTTTAAAAATTTATCTTTAAATATTTATTTCATCATAGATTTTGAATTGAATTTTAAAATTGTCTTAAAAATAGTTCAAGACCAGTTTTTATATCTTTGGGACTTTCACTCACAAAAACTCAAAAAAAAATCAAGTAAAATGAATGTTCAAACACAACTTTAAATTTATCATTTTAAAAACTCAAATTTTTAATTTTTAAGTTTCTAACTTTAAAATCTATGATGAAACGGGAGCTAAATATAAATAAATGAAGTGAAATTGGGAGAGAGAAAAGCATATAGAGATGAGTACTGAAAATGTTGAAAAAGACAAAATAGAGTAAGAAAATGAGAAAAAAAGATTTAATTTTGAGAATTGGGTCAAAACTGTCTTTGAAAGCAACAGGTAAGGAAACTTTGCAGGGGAAAATTAGGTGTAAAAGAAATCTTCTAAAAGTGGAAAGCAAACAACTCCAAAAAGAGGGAAGTCTATAGCTCCCAAATACACTATTAGGTAATTGACAACACAATAGAGAAATTCAACACACCCACATGAATCTTGGATATTGTAAGGAAAAATATTCAATATATTTACCCATTAAGCAATTCCACTTAATTCAAGAAAAATAATTTCAATTGGAATATACTCAAAAAAACATTTATAAATAATATTACTGAAAATAATTATACCTTAATTTCAAATAAATTAAAAAAATTTATATGATTACTCGACGTAATAATATAATTACTCACCGTCCATATCGCTCCATTTAAATTCATCAATTAACAAAAAGCAAAAGTACCTCTTTTAATTTCACAAATACAAAAAATCAAAGTTTTTTACACAAATTTGAGCAAGTCCCCCTCCCCCTCCCCCTACCCCAAACTCCTCTTTCTTCCAACCTCCCATAAGCAAAGATGAAGAGAAGGAGAAATTTTGATATCAAGCTACTCGAAAGTAGATTAAAAAGAAAAATAAAAGGAATTGCTAAAAGTTTCTTATTTCCCCAATTTCCATTCTTGAAAATTCAAATTTATTATTCTCGGATACAATCAATATTAAAATTCAAGAAAATAACAAAATACTACTAGCACTCAAGAAATGTTACCAGAAAAGTAGCCTATGAGTTTATAATTAAAATTAAAATTAATGTTACCACAACCTCAAATGAAACAAGAATTACGTGTTCAAGTTTTATGTGCTACATATCTAATTATATAAGTTTGATAGTGAAATTAAATTAATTAATTAGTAATAGACCTGGAGAAGAGGATGGGAGTGATGAGAAGGAAGGCAGTGAGGGCAAAAGCTTTGACAACACTCTAAGCAGAATATGTTTTTCTCATTCTTCCTCCTATTTTGGTGGACCCCACACCCTGCAAAGAATTTCTCAGCCATTAATCCTTCTAACCATGCAGGTTTCATCATCATCATCTGATCTTCCTTTCACTTAACAATTTTAAATAAAATATATATAGAGATGAAGGTCTCAACGCACACAGCTAGCTTAATTATGTATAGTAGTAATAGAATTCCATCAATTATATAGAGAGGGGGGGGGGGTGATGGGGTTGAAGAGGTATAGGTCTGATGGGATGGTGAGACTGTGAGTGCTATACTATGGTACATATAGTATATATATGCCTTTTTGGTTTTGGTAGCCCTGTTTTGAGAGGCCCTCTCCTATTTATTTTGGAGTTATATGTGTTTGACGGTGTAAAATATACTTTAATTATATAATGTTATTTAAGTATCATTGATTGGTCGTTTATAATAATTCATGATAGGTAACATATTAGATTACACTAATTATCTGAAAAAAGCACTATGACGTTGTTAATCTATATAACTTAATAAATTACCAAAAAAGATGTTAAAAAAGAAAAGAAAAGATAAAGGATATTTGAAATTCCCAGTTCTTTTGATAGTAGAGTTTATCCAACTACTTTCACTTGAAATAGTATGAATGGTTAAAATGTTGTGTCTTATTCCAGTACATAAAGAATAGACCAGTTATATTAGCCAAAAGACTTAAATGTTTTATTTTTTAAATAATTTTGGTGTTCGAGCAGTTTACACACATATTAATTAATTTAACGTGGTATTTGTTACCTTTCATCTATGCAGATATCAGATAAGTCTGTCCACCAAAATTTGCACGGATAGCAAAAAAAAACTACTAGCATTTTTACATTTGCGAAGAATTTTAGACTTTATAGTTTTCAATTTACTTCGCTAATAACTAGGCGACACCAAATGGACACTATCATCGATCATCCATATACAAAAAATCAATATATTTCCTATTTAGATTACAATATTTGAAAAGGGCAAGCAAAAAAAATAAAGTGCTAGTCATGTTATTACGTTCATCTCATGCTGTGGGATAGTGCAGTGTGATTTTTCTACATATATATGTGTCAAACTCAAAACCATATCATATACTTAGGTCATAGCTATCACAAATATTAGCATGGGGACATCAACCTATGAACTTGTAGTGTGACGAATATCTGGATATGATCATCCCTCCAAAAGTTTTTCTTCCAATTATATTTTTGTTTTCTCCTTTTAATCAAGTATACTTTGATTTGATTTGTTCAAAATCAGACTAAAATGAGTCTTCATAAGATTGGCTTATGAGATTGGGGAGAGTGTTGTAAAGGGTGGGAAGACCGGCCATTAACATGTGTGTACTTTTTTTTAATAAAAAACACATGTGTGTACTTGTCTCTGCCCCATCCCCCTACCCCAAAGAAAAACGAACGAAAAAATTGATATCGTAGAATAAATTATCCCGGGATTATAATCCTGGGAATATAGTTCTGAGACTAATTTACTCCATCGGTGGTGGGATAAAATAATCCCAAGTTTGACTGGATAAGGTGAAATATCCCACCTTATTTTGTATACAATTAGTAATAGCGCGGACTAATTACTTTTTAGTTATGTAATTGAAAAATTAATACTATTAGTTTCAAAATCTGCATGTAAAATTCATTGTTAATTTACCCATTGGGACAGGTTTATTTGGGAGCAGCCCATTTATTGACAACCATATCATCTGTAAAGCCCAATACTATTTTAACCGCATATACTAAGGTGAAAAATGCAAGAATTTATTTTCTTCATTTCAACTTTAAATATTTGTAACCTCCTGGTGATTCTAATCTCCGTAAGGTCCTTGGTTTCTCAATTATTTGGTAGACTTGCATCAACCAATCCAACATTAAAAAAAAAATCGACTGGGATATGAATTACAAACTTTTGATCATTAAGGTTGTAAGATTAGGTTTCCGTTACGGTCGTTTGTGGTTATGGGTTAGAGAGGAGATATTCACGTAATAAAATTAGCATAATTTTATACATTGTTTGATTATAAAAATGGGAGAAAATAATCTCTACATAAAATCTAGCATAACTTATACAATGTTTGGTTGATTTTTCCTCTTTTCTACATAAAACATAGCATGGCTAATATAATGTTTGATTTATGTTTTTTTTCTTTTTCGCATAACGAATTTATGTATAAATTATGAGAAAATTTATATATTATTTTATACAAGATAGAAGATAGAATAACTAATTCTTATATTATTACTGCATGACTAATGCCAACATTACTATTAGCGAATATTCTCAGAATATTCGTCGTATATTTTGCAATTATGATAAATGTATATTTAAGGTAACTTAGGATTCTAATTGTATTAGGAATCAACCTTGTACAGCTATATATATTGTGAATAATGAAAGAAATTCCTAAGGGAAATTATTATATCTTTCATGGTATCAAGAGCCTAAAACCTAAATCCTCATTCCTAGAAATCAGATTTTTACGCTTTCACGAAAAAAAATTCTCGTTTCTTCCTATATATTTCGCCAAACCAGAAAATTCCCTTCCTCGACAAAGCGGCAACCATGTCTTCCCCACAAATTCCGCTTTCATCCATCGCACACTTGAAAACCCCTCTCAACGTTCAAGAACTTCTTTTCATCCAGATTCGCCGTTAACAACATCAAGAATTTTATCCCTATAATTCTTGACCAAGAAGATCACAATATTCCATGTGGATGGAACTATTCTACATTCATGCATGTGCATACAACGTGCTCGATCACATTGACGAATCCGCTCGTCCACCGACGTTCTGCACTAATCTGGCGTCGTCTTGACGCCATCGTCAAACAATGGATCTACGGCACTATCTCCAAAGATCCGTTATGCACTATCATGAAAACAAAGCTACGACACGTGAACTTTGGGTCCGCTAGAAGAAATCTTTCAGACAATAAAAATACTCTGGTGTATTTGGAAGAGCAATTCAACAATACCCGCCGAGAATTTTAACAACATGTCCGAATATTGTAAGCAATCAAACTCATAACCGATCAACTATCCAACGTCGGGACTTCTGTTTCAGAAACCAAGATGGTGCTTCAACTTGTTGCGGGTTTACCGAAAGGTGAATATGACACACTCGCAACAATGATTCAACAAGCCGACCCACTCCCAAGTTTCAACAAGACACGTTCACAACTATTGTTGGAAGAAACTAGACGTGCTAAACAAGAGGAACATAATCAAAAGGCGTTAGCCGTTGACGGGATGGCAACACCGCGCCAAGAAGAAGAATAGCCTCCAAAGAAGAAGAAGAAGAACAACAGAGCGGCGGAGGTCGTGGCGGCAGAGGTCACAATGACAAAGGCAAGGGCCGCGGAAAGGGCCAACGCAATCG
This sequence comes from Anisodus acutangulus, assembly GCA_029783415.1. NCBI lineage: Eukaryota > Viridiplantae > Streptophyta > Magnoliopsida > Solanales > Solanaceae > Anisodus > Anisodus acutangulus. The sequence goes on from CM056501.1 coordinate 30,677,600, forward strand.
CTGGATCGACAACAACACCATCGACAAAGAAGAAGAAGTGGTCCAACCAAGAAGCAAAGAAGCGGGCCCAACCAGCAGAATCGGGCCTCGCCGCATGCCCGCATTCGACTGGCAGGCCCGCCCAGCAGCCTTGGTCGACCGCCTGCTGGGCCTCGCTCACCACCAGGCAGCCCACCACCAGCAGAAGAAAGCCCACTGACAGATTCAAAGAAGAAGAAGAATCGCAGCAGCTCATTGCAAATTCAAAGAAGAAGCAAAGACTGCAGCAGCTCAAAGACTGCCCCGACCGATTTGGGGCTGCATACACCACCGTGAACCTTCAACACCGACGACAATTGGTACATGGACACCGGAGCCACATCTCACCTCACCCGGCCGTCGGGTAACCTATCTCAACTACGTCGGCTAAAGTGTCCTCAATTTATTACCGCTTCGGCAATGGTAATCGCATTCCAATTGAAGGTTACGGTAACACACACACCAAACATCCACATCCACCTTTCTCCCTAAACCACGCCCTATACACACCTAACATCATTAAAAACTTAATCTTTGTTAGAAAATTCACTAGCAATAATTACGTATGCATTGAATTTGACCCTTTGGTTTTTCTGTGAAGGAACTCAATACGGGAAAATTCTTACACGCCGCAATAGTGTGGGAGACCTCTACCCATTCACTCAATCTTCCGTCGGACCGCAAGCACCTCTATCCCTTATGCGGCGATCTCTCCTCAACTTGGCACAACCGACTCGGACACCAGGAGACCCAGTTTTTACTTTTCTTAGGACTTCTAAGCGTATTCAATGTAATAATGGGAAAATTGCCCAACACTGTTTTTCTTGTCCACTAGGCAAACATACTCGTCTTCCCTTTATGTCATCAAACAGTGTTACTTTTTCTCTTTTTGATATTGTTCATGCTGATTTATGAACATCTCCGATTGCTAGCTCTTTGGGTCATAAATTCTATCTAGTATTCTTGGATGATTTTTCACACTTTGTCTGGATTTACCCACTGAAATTCAAATCTGAAATTTTTGCAAAATTCCTCGAGTTTCAAAAATTCATTAAGACACAGTTTGAAAAACCTATTAAATCATTCCAATGTGATAATGGACGTGAATTTAATAACTCGGCATTTCACAATTTCTGTTCTAAACAAGGCATGGTTTTTCGTTTCTCTTGTCCCTATACTTCTTCCCAAAACGGAAAGGCTGAAAGAATTATACGTACCATCAATAACATGGTCCGCACACTTCTGTTTCATGCCTGCCTACCACCGCCTTTTTGGGTCTATGCTGTCAAAATGGTAGAATCCCTTCTAAATATTTTACCAACTAGCACACTCCAAAATAAAACCCCTACAGAAATCTTATACCGTAGGCAGCCATCATATGATCACCTACGTATTTTTGGATGCTTATGCTATCCCAACATAGCCTCCACTGCACCCCACAAACTTGCCCCTCGCACTCTTCCATGTGTCTTCCTTGGTCTATCTCCTAATCATCGGGGCTACTTGTGCTATGACATTGCTACTCGCAAAATCATCGTCTCCCGTCACGTTACCTTTAACGAGACAACCTTTCCTTTTTCAAATCTTCGGAAATTTCAGACCACCGATTACATCTTTCTCGATGAACCGAGTTTGTCTCCGGTCATCCAAAATCTGTACCAAAGAAGAACATCGCTCCGACGCCATCGCCGCTTCCAAAGAAGGTCATCTCGACCCTCCCGCAAAGAATGCTACCACCCACCCAGCTCCCACACCACCCATGCCGCACCTGTTGAGTCTAATGCACCACACACACCGCTCCACCCAAAGAAATCCAACAACCTGCCGAGTCTCCTCGCTTCGCAAACACCGCCGCCAACTGGGCCTCGCAGCCTCACCGCCTACCACCCAACAACCAGTCCCGACCTCCCACTGCAGCCCCCTCACCGCATGGAGACTCGTGCACAACACGGGATCTTCAAACCCAAGGTTCACTTCAATCTCTCCACACAAACCTTATCACCCATTCCAAAGAATCCAAAACTAGCTAAACTGGACCCCAATTGGAATGCGGCCATGTGCGAAGAGTTTAACGCTTTAACCAAGCAGAACACTTGGGATTTGGTACCTAGACCAGCTAGTGTGAATGTTATCCGGTGTATGTGGCTATTTCGTCACAAGTTCAGAGACAGTGGTGACTTAGAGAGGTATAAGGCAAGACTAGTTGCAAATGGCACTAATCAACAGGAGGGTATTGATTGTGGTGAGACATTCAGTCCGGTTGTTAAACCGGCTACTATTCGGACTGTTCTCAGTATTGCTATGGGCCTGCATTGGTCGATTCATCAGCTTGATATCAAGAATGCATTTCTTCATGGGGATTTGAAAGAGACTGTGTACATGCATCAGCCTCCTGGTTTTGTTCATCCGGCAGCTCCACAGTTTGTGTGTCGTCTCAGGAAGTCATTGTATGGATTGAAACAGGCCCCCCGCGCTTGGTATGATCGGTTCGCCAGGTATCTTCTACAAATTGGTTTTGTATGTAGCAGGTGTGATACCTCTCTCTTCACTTTTCACCGAGGTAGCAGCACTGCATATTTGCTATTATATGTCGCATTTATATTGTTCTTCTTGCCTCATCCGTGGGTTGAAGAATGAAATCATTGCTCTACTCAAAACTGAATTTGCTATGGTGACTTGGGAAAGCTAAGTTATTTTTGGGTATATCGGTGACTAGATCTGCCGCCAATATGTTCTGTGTCGGCGAAAGTATGCGTAAGAGATAGTGTCTGAGGCCAAGATGGCAAATTGTAAAATTATGCCAACTCTGGTGGACTCAAAATCCAAGCTTAGTGTCAATGACGGTGCGCCAGTTTCTGATCCCACTCTATATCGGAGTCTAGCAGGTGCTCTTCAGTATCTTACATTCACTAGGCCTGATATTGCATATGTCGTTCAGCATGTGTGTCTGTTCATGCACGACCCCCGAGAGTCCCATTTTGCCGCCCTCAAACGTATTATCAGATATGTTAAGGGCACACTTGACTTTGGCTTACATCTATACCCCTCTGCCCCAACCAAATTGCTAGCCTACACGGATGCAGATTGGGCAGGATGCCCCGACACACGTCGCTCCACCTCCGGGCACTGTGTATTTCTTGGGGATAATCTTATCTCATGGTTCCGCTGCGGCGGCGCCACGCCGTCCCGTTCGAGTCTTTGAGCGTAATATCGCGGAGTTGCTAATGTCGCCGCCGAGATCCGCTGGCTCCGCAATCTTCTTTTGGAGCTCCAGTGTCCATTACGCAAGGCGTCTATAGTTTATTGTGACAACATATCTCATTATCTATATGTCTCATAATCCAGTCCAACATCAGCGAACTAAGCATATTGAGATGGATATCCACTTTGTGCGAGAGAAGGTTGCTCGTGGTCAGGTCAAAATTTTACACGTGCCTTCCTCGTATCAGTATGCAGATATTTTCACAAAGGGACTACCGCGACAGCTCTTCACCGACTTCCGATCCAAATTTTAGCATTCACCTCCTCCCGCTCCGTCTGAGGGAGTATTAGCGAATATTCTCGTAATATTAAATCGTATATTTTGCAATTATGATAAATGTATATTTAAGGTAACTTAGGATTCTAATTGTATTAGGAATCAACCTTTGTAAGGTAAGTTAGGATTCGTACCATATTAGGAATCAACCTTGTACAACTATATATATTGTGAATAATGAAAGAAATTCCTAAGGGAAATTATTCTATCTTTCAATTACTAATAGTTGTATAATTCTAATCATCAACCAAACAAGCACTTAAGGTATGCACACGCAAAAGCCTTATGGTGGGTTAATGCATGGTAGATTCTGATCTCTAGTTTTACATTTATGCAAATAAAATCTTTTGATTACTTAAAATTTATATACTTGAGGAATATGTTTGTGAAAGAATTTACTTATCAATGGTAAATATTTTGTATTGTGTGTCTACATCACATAAATATAAGTTTGAAAATATATATCAATTAATCATCGTTAAGAGATATGCAGGGGCGGGGCCAAGTAGGAGCAAGAGGTTCATTCAAATCCCCTTCGACGAAAAATTACTCTATATATAGGGTTGAAATTATTTTTATGTATATGTAATGGATGTGTTGGTACTCTATTGCACTTTATAAAGCAGTACGAAAAGTAAATAACTATTACAAGTATTCGAAAGGATGAACAAATATTCAATAGTCAGAAATTGAATCTTGTTGAACAAATAGGCCAATCTTCAAAACTGCCGCAAGCTTGTTGTGTCTTGAATCTTGATAACCTGAAATCAAGATACAACTAAATCTGGATGGTTACAACGTTGTGTGTTGAGTCGAGTGATTGCCCTCTGTCTTTAAGACAAGATTGCCCCGTATATATGCTTTTACGTTAGCGGGCAATAGTCTCCCAAGATAAAACAACACTTTAATTTCAACGCTACAAAGTCAATAGGTTGAGCCTGACGAAGAAAACAAATATGAATCGACTTACTGAAGATATGGAAAAGGAAGGAAGAGTTTCTGTTTACTCTTCTCTTTTGTCTATGTGTATATAGTGTATCTCTGTTGTGTATATCTTGTGTATATGTGTGTATTTCAACACTATTTTTCGTCACTGTTTTTGTTGTTTTTCGTGACTAATTTTGCTATTTTTCTCTGTCTGTTTTGTGCTATTTTTCGTGACTACTTTTGCTGAATTTCAATCACGTATGTGTGCTCCATAATTGAGCCAAAAAGGCATCAATATATAGCATGAGGGAGGTTGCCCAACTGCCCAAGACAAGGCTGATAATTGCCATTGAATGAGGGAATTAAACAGCCAAGTAATGATTGTTTATGGCCATTGAAGGAGGCTGATCAACTGCCCAAGTAATGGGCAGTTAATGGAGGAGTTAATCAGCCAAGTAATGGCTGGTTAATGCTCCAAAACACAGTCCAACGGTAGGCAGAAAACTTTCTGCCTACCGTCACCCCAAAATCAACTTTTCAGAAACTCTGGGGACCAAACTGTAAATATTAAGCAATTTGGGGTCCAAAAAGATAATATCAGAAAGTCCCCACAACCCACAGCCCACGACCCGAGACCGGACCGGACGGGACGGGCGGGCGGCGGCGGCGCGCGCGTGGGCTTAGCCTTGAACCCAAACACATCTAGGTCCTCCCTCCTTTAAACACATGGGATACCCCTTGGGGTCCCAAACCCTTTACCATTTTAGAGACTTATATAGAGAGCAATTCTTTCTTTTTCCACCGATGTGGTAGATTTGTCCCACACCATATTTTCATGCCTCAAACACCTAACTTTGTAAACCAATATCTCTTTCATTTCTCAACGAAATTTGACAATTCTTGGGCCTACGGTCATCTACTTACTTAGTAGAATATGCATGTGAGAAGAGACAAATCCTCCAACATGCGGAGCACTAGTGTTTAATTCATTAAAGATGGGTGGACGCATCTCTCCGCCAAAGGCAAATTTCCAACAATCCCCAATAGAGATTGTGGCGCACACACAAGGTGCCTACTTTCAGCAATCTTTCAGCGAAAAGATATTGCATCAGGAGAGGTAGCTTTCGCTTTGAACCTTCCCTAGTTGAATACCATCGGACTTACTTACGGCGCGGTGAACGTGATGTCTTGAACCATCAGTGTTTAGTGTAAGACAAGACAATGATACCAACACAATAACTCTCCTTATTCGTTTTCATTCTTACGTTTTTGTCCGTTGTGGCCGTGGACACACTTGGATTCTTAAGTGCGTTCATTTGAGGCGGCCATCCTCGCACTTAAATAGGTGATCTCCTGCAAGGTATCCTGCTATACCCCACTTCACAAGTGTTAGGAATCATTAAAAGTTTCCCCAACCTTAACCTCAACCATTTGAGGATCGTTAAAGGTTTGGAAGCTTAACTTTTACCCACTATGCAGGTAGCACTTTAATGTCTATCGCGGGAACAACTTTGGATTCATGTTTCCGTACATAAATCATCATCCGAAGTGCTTCTTGCTTCCACCGAAGCGCTCAACTGAACCTTTTGCAGCTTAGTTTTCCCATTGAACCAAATTCTTGGGATCTCCAATCAGTATGGTTGGGTTACCACCGCAAAGGTTCGTATTGTTTGGGTTTTAAGCCCATTCCCCTAGACATGCAGAACACTTGATCTCTGGGTAGTCCCTTAGTTAGTAAACAAGGAAGTGACACCCGTGATGATCAACTGCCATACAGTCTTATGTCTCCGACAGATCCTGACAGATATGTCCAGACGCCGTCATTTGTGTCCTTCCTGAAGCCCACCGGCTAGCCACAGTGTAGAACTGCTGAAGGCACGGGTTTCTCCCAATAAGGGACGTCCTCTAAGGAGTCATGAAGTTACTCAACTTCTTTCATGCTTTGTATAAAGCGATAAACTCAGATTCCATCATGAATCGGCCGATGCAAGTTTGCTTAGAGGATTTTCCAAGACCCACCATATACATTTGCTTGTGGCTTTGGTGTTCTTCAGATCTGATGTCCAGTTTGCATCACTGTGTTCTACCAGAACTGCTGGACATCCAGAATACTATAATCCGTAGATAAGCGAATATTTTAGATTCGTCATATCCGACGCCTTCTACCGATCATGTATTAAAATCAACAGTGAACCTTAGTTCAACTGATCTGCTTTGTAGGTCGATACCAGGTCGGTTGTAGTATGTACAATACATTGAACTACACGTGACCTATGCATATCGCTCCTTGTCTATGGGTGCACCATGATTCCAATCAGTTCTATGATTCATATCCATTGGTGGCTTCAACGAGACTGTCAACTATCGACCAGTCCGTTAGATGTCTTAGAAATCCAATTCCTAAGATGTCATCTGTGATACCCATATCTTTCATATCGAGACATTATTTCAATATGACTTCCATTCTCAAACTGTTGGTTTTCCAATTGTTGGCTTTCTAACTCCAGAGTCAATGTTTCTGTGGTCAGATTCATTGTTTCTGTTTTATCTTAAACTTTCAGGACCAAAATGTAAACATTTCAGGGACCAAAATGAAAGTTCAGGAAGAAGCCCAACAGTTTAGCAAACCAACTCTGATCATCTTCTTCCAGCTCTCCGGTTGGGAAGGATGTTTCAACATCCATGCCACGCAAGACTGCAATGGCCCTGGATGTTAAGCTACTCATAGGGGAGCACATTTTACAACCCAAAGGTTCTTTTCCCGGAGGAAGATCAACCATTACACAAGTATGGTTCTATATAATGGAATCTATTTCTCTCTTTAGCTTATTTCCAAAGCAGCTCTTTTGGAGATAACAATTATTTGTTAATTGTCCGTGGTTCGTTCTCAACCATACAAGCTAGAAGGACTGGAATAAGTCTTTGTCCCCTCTTTTCTCCATCTCGGTTCAACATCTAGAATCCCTGAGTTTCGCAGATCTGGAATATTAAGTTCCGGATAGCCATCAACTTTCGAGTCCTGTAGATACGGAATGTCTAGTTCCGGACAATCAGGCCCTCACGGGTTCTTGTTAACCTTGAGCAATTACTCCTTTTTTCTTTTTAAAGAAAAGTTATCTTCAAAGAATTCAGCATTCTTTGACGCCAAGATGCGATAAGCACTAATGTTATTTGTAGATCCAGTGGATGTGCAATCTACAGTCTTAGGTACAACTTGACCTGTTTCGGTATTCCAACTTTTACCAAGCCACCCCACATAATTTGGGCGTACGACTTTGCGCTTGGCTAACACCGTTAGACTGAGATGAGTAACGAGCAGTCGTTTGATGAACGATGATTCACATTCTCCCCCTCTATCACTACGAATTTCTCAATCCGTAGGCTTAGTTGATTTTCAACTTCTGCTTTGTAGCGCTTATCTGTTTCAACAACTTCATCTTTGCTTTTCAACAAACAAATGATTCAATACGTTGTACCATCATCAATGAAGGTCACAACGTACTTGTCTCCCCTTTCTATTTTGTATAAACTTCAAATCACCCAAGTAGGTGTGACTAAGTTCTAGAGGAGCGGTGCTTCTTTCGCTATTCCCTTGACGGAATTTGGAAAGGTGATTTTGCCTCTTCGTCTACCTCACATTCATTTTGAGGGTTTATGTCGACAGTAGGCAACGATCTCAACATCGTTAGCTTTTGAATGTCTTTCTATTTAACGTGTCTTAATCTATGATGGCATAGATGCACGGATTACAAATATATCATTCATTTGGCTACAGACATACTGTACCATTCTTAGTTATTATAGACCTGTTAGACTAGTCTCAAACCAGCTTGACCAGCAGCGTCGCTTAAACCAAGTTTGGGACATGTATCACCTTATCTTAGAGTGATCCCATTCCCTGAAGTCCTATTGAGGACAACCTCTCCAACCCCTTAGATTTTAGAGGTGGAGTTACTTCACATGAACAACCTCTTGCCCATGGTTGGGGCGTAATCATATCATATGTGATCTGGATACTCTGGCCCACTCCAGTTTCTTTGGCAGACTGAGTGTCCAATTTCTTTTCTGCCTTTCTTTAGGCCTTCAGATCATTTAAGACCTAGAAACTCTGGCCCACCACACTAGGTGTCCATTACTTTTCCTATGAAATGAATTCTGGCCCCACTCCAGTCGCCCGGAGGCTTTATATGACTGAGTGTCCAATATCATCATATCAAAGGAATTTTGGCCCACTCCAGTCGCCCGGAGACTTTGTATGACTGAGTGTCCAACATCATCATATCAAAGGAATTTTGGCCCACTCCAGTAGCCCGGAGGCTTTGTATGACTGAATGTCCAACATCATCCTATGAAGGATCTTCTGCCAAATAGTGTGACAGGTTCAACGTCTTTAGCTTTTAGTCTTCTTCAGTTATGATTGGTGCCCTGGCAATAGTTGGCACTTACTTAAGAGTGGTAACAATTTTCGCACAGTCAGTGGATCTTTCTCCCTCGTATGTGCGAACATACTTTACACACTTTTAATAATTACACTTAAAAGAATGGATCTTTTTAAGTCGTTTACAAAATCCAATCTTTAAACGGGAAAGAAGAAGAGATTAAACTTTTGATTTTTAAAGCGTAAGTAATATAAATTATTTCGGAAAACATTTTCATATTCCTCCTTACTTTAAGCCATTTTAATCAGAAATCATTTAATCTTATTTTTGACAAGTAAGAAAAATAACTTATCCCAATTTCGGATTCTTTGTCTGGGACAGATATATGCCTTCTGCTGCAAGATAGAACCACATCTTCAGCGTTCTTCATTTGTCCCAGTTGACATCCTCAGCCTATCGTGAGCGATTGTTCCCACCACTGTTGGGAGCGGTGACACCATAAACATGTTGACAATCAACATCATCATCATCACTCTCTTCTACCAGAAAACCACAGCCATATCCAGATTTGGTCACACAACTTTTGACCGACATCTTTCGAACACTAATAGTAATACAATACAATCTTGTCTTAAGTTGTTGGTACTCTATTGTACTTTATAAAGCAATACGAGAAGTAAATAACTATTACAAGTATTTGAAAGGATGAACAAATATTCAATATTCAGAAATTGAATCTTGTTGAACAAATAGGCCAATCTTCAAAACTGCCACAAGCTTGTTGTGTCTTGAATCTTGATAACCTGAAATCAAGAAACAACTAAATCTGAATGGTTACAACGTTGTGTGTTGAGTCGAGTGATTGCCCTCTGTCCTTAAGATAAGATTGCCCCGTATATATGCTTTTATGTTAGCGGGCAATAGTATCCCAAGATAAAACAACACTTTAATCTCAACGCTACAAAGCCAATAGGTTGAGTCTGACGAAGAAAACAAATATGAATCGACTTGCTGAAGATATGGAAAAGGAAGGAAGAGTTTTCATTTACTCTTCTCTTTTGTCTCTGTGTATAAAATGTGTCTCTGTTGTGTATATCTTGTGTATATATGTGTATTTCAACACTGTTTTTCATCACTGTTTTTGTTGTTTTTCGTGACTGTTTTGTGCTGTTTTTCGTGACTGTTTTTGCTATTTTTCTCTGTCTGTTTTGTGCTATTTTTCGTGATTTTTTTTGCTGAATTTCAGTCACGTATGTGTGCTCCATAATTGAGCCAAAAAGGCATCAATATATAGCATGAGGGAGGCTGCCCAACTACCCAAGACAAGGCTGCTAGTGGCCATTGAATGAGGGAATTAAACAACCAAGTAATGACTGTTTATGGCCATTGAAGGAGGCTGCTCAACTGCTCAAGTAATGGGATGTTAATGGAGGAGTTAATCAGCCAAGTAATGGCTGGTTAATGCTCCAAAACACAGTCCAACGGTAGGCAGAAAGTTCTGTGACCCCAAAATCAACTTTCCAGAAACTCTGGGGACCAAACTGTAAATATTAAGCAATTTGGGGTCCAAAAAGATAATATCAGAAAGTTCCCACAACCCACGACCCGAGACCGGACCGGACGGCGGCGGCGGCGCGTGTGTGGGCTTAGCCTTGAACCCAAGCACATCTAGGTCCTCCCTCCTTTAAACACATGGGATACCCCTTGGGGTCCCAAACCCTTTACCATTTTATAGACTTATATAGAGAGCAATTCTTCCTTTTCCCATCGATGTGGTAGATTTGTCCCACACCATATTTCCATGCCTCAAACACCTAACTTTGTGAACCAATAAATCTTTCATTTCTCAACGAAATTTGATGATTATTGGCCCTACGGTCATCTACTCACTTAGTAGAATATGCATGTGAGAAGAGACAAAGCCTCCAACATGCGGAACATTAGTGTTTAATTCATTAAAAATGGGTGGACTCATCTCCCCGCCAAAGACAAATTTCCAACTGGATGTTGAGCCCCCTGACTTCTTCATATTTTGAACTCCCTTATTGAAAATCCTGACTCCGCCACTTGGAGTATGTATCTATTGATGAATTTTAGCGGTGTATATCAATGGCGAATATTAGATTTTCACTAAGGTAGTTCATCATCTATTATGTATACATAAAACAAACTTGAAACTGTATATATAATGTAATATTTAGGTAAAAGATATTCAGATGAACCCCTTCACCCTGTAGCTCAGCCCCTAGTGTAATAGACCATGTTTTTTCGATGTTTTAGAATCCTTATTAATCTAGTACAATTGTTATTCATCTTCAGTCAGATTGCATTTGAGAAGTACCAAGTTTAACGGTTAGCATCCCAGTTTCTCGGAGCAATAGTAAGCAAAAAATATGTAGAAGTTGGTGGGTCTTTTATGTCAAGTTGTTATAGTTAAGTAATTAATTAAAATTAGAGTAGGTTCTAAATTAAGTGGATAAAAAATAGTACTTCCCTGTCTCAAATTATTTGTCATTTTTTTTGTTTACACGCCCCTTAAGAAATATTAATTAGGAGATTATTTAATCTATTTTATCCTTATTTATATCTAAGTTATAATTTCTCTCCAGTAAATGTTTACTCTATTTTTATGTATTCCTCATTAATGACAAAGGATAAAATGGAGAAAAAATAATTAATTATACATTGAACTTCTAAAATGATAAATAATTTGACACAATTATTTTCAGTAACCACGATAAATAATTTAAGACCGAGGGAGTAGTATCTTATTTAAAGACAAACATAATGTGTACTTTAACTTTTAATTGTATGTTAAATATATATGAACTTTGAAAGACTACCGTGTGATCACTGTTTCCTCATTTGTAAATAATTTATCATAATTAGTAGTATTCTTGTATATGTATAATTATGTTAGTAGTATTGTATTAGAAAAAGCTAGTAGTATTGTATTAGAAAAAGGTAGATTTAATTTCCTTAATTAAATATTGTATATCATGTATATATACCTTTTCATTAATGAAAATAATCAATAAATTATTCTCTTTCATGGTATCAAAAGTGTAGGGCAAACTTTTCCTTCTTCATTACACACTTCAGCCGCCCTCCTCCTCGGAATACCCCTCTCGGCCGCCGCCGACCCTTCCTGTCCCTTCAACTTTTCTCCAAAATCCTTAATTCTCCTCTTGTTCTTCAGTCATGTCTACCACAAAGAACACATTTCATCCTGCCCTTGCAGTCTCCAATATCAAGAACAATATCCATATTGTTTATGAGATGGAAAACGTCCAATACGCGATGTGGGCGGAACTATTTAAACTTCACGCACGGTCTCAGCGAGTCCTTCATCACATCATCCCCTCGGCAACAGGCAAGGAGAATGTGCCTACCACCGATGATGAAATAAAGTTGTGGATAACTCTAGATGCTCGATACTCCAGTGGATTTATTCCACTATCTCTACGGACCTCTTGCAGACTATTATTGAATCTGATGCCACGGTAATTGACACTTGGAAAAGGTTGCGTGATATATTCCAGGATAAGAAAAATTCATGTGTCGTGACCCTTGAGCAGGAATTCTCCCATATCAACATGAAAGATTTTCTGAATGTTTCCGCCTATCATAAGAGGCTCAAGGAGTTGTCGGATCAACTCACGAATGTTGGCGCGCCCGTCACGAATGATCGTCTTGTTCTACAGATGGTTGCAGGCCTCTCTAAGGCATATAATGGCGTTGGAACGCTTCTTCGTCAAAGTAATCATCCCCCGCCGTTCTATCAAACACGTTTCATGCTCACCTTAGAAGAAGTCGTCTTGGTTTAAAAGGCGAAAACATGAGCCAATCCAACCATGATGGTGGCCGCGTCCGATGACACTCACTCATTCTCGGACAATTCGAGCCAAAATCATAACAATAGTGGCAGCAAAAAGGGCCAAAACTGGAAAAATTGTGGCAAGAACCACGGCGACGGCCGCGACAGTAGCGGGGGACGCAGAGGACAGTCGGCTGGTCCGCATCACCACTGGCTGCAGCCTTGGGCCAGTGCACAGTAGTTGTGGGGCTGGGCAAGTGGCCAGTGGATCATACCACAATTTTTTCCAGCTAATTGGGCCAGGACTAATTATACCCATCAATTGCGGATTGGGCCTCGGCCTCAGCAGGCATTCGCTGCTGCGGGCCCAGCCCCAATTCTGACTCCTATGGATATCGAGGCATTGATGCATTCACTTGGATTAAATTCTCCAGACGCAAATTGGTATATAGACACTGGTGCTAGTTCTCACATGACATCCGTACCATGAAAATCTCACGTCTTATTTCAATTTGAGCAAAAATCATGACATCATTGTTGGTAATGGTAATTCAATTCTAATTCGTGGTTATGATCACACAAATTTATCTCCCCCGAACCCACCTTTAGTCCTGAAAAATGTCCTTCATGCTCCTCACTTGATTGAAAATTTGGTGTCTGTCCGAAAATTTACAACTGATAATTGGATTTCTATTGACTTTGACCCTTTTGGATTTTCTGTGAAGGATTTCACGACGGATTTCACGACGGGATACCTCTAATGAGATGTAATAGTCGGGGCGAACTCTATCCCATCACTACCACCACAACTACCACTACTCAAGCTACACCGTCAACGTTTGCCGTTTTAGCACCTTCCTTGTGGCATGCATGTCTGGGTCATCCGGGAGTGTCTGTTCTTTCTTCTCTAAAAAATAATAATTTTATTGAGTGTAATAGTACGCGTAGTACTAATATTTGTCCTTCTTGACTGCTTGGAAACATGTTAGATTACCTTTGTAGCATCTACTTCTAGTACTTTGATTCATTTTGATATTATTCATAGTGATTTGTGGACATAGAGTTTTTTGGGCCACCGTTATTATGTGTTATTTTTTTATGATTATTCTAATTTTTTGTGGACCTTTCCTTTATCTAAAAAGTCTCAAATTTTTTCTACATTCCTAAAGTTTAGAGCATTCATGCGTACCCAATTTGAACGAAAAATTAAAAACATTCAATGTGATAATGGAAGGGAATTTGATAATGGGCCGTTTCAGAATTTTTGTGACACTAATTGCATATCTTTTCGGTTTTCTTGTCCTCGTACGTCCTCACAAAAGAGGAAAGGTGAAAGAAAAATTCGTACCATTAATAATATTGTCCGAACCTAACTAACCCATGCTTCATTACCACACTTTTTTGGCATCATGCATTACAAATGACTACTTACCTCCTTAACATACCCTATAACAAATGATTAGCATATCAATCTCCACTGGAAATTTTTATCATAAAGATCCCTCTTATTCTCATCTTAGGGTGTTTGAGTGTTTGTGCTATCCATTTTTTCCGTCCGCTACAATTAACAAACTTCAAGCTCGTTCTACCGCTTGTGTGTTTTTAGGTTATCCGTCTAATCATCATGGTTACAAATGTTTTGATTTATCCTCTAATAAAATCATAATTAGTCGCCATATCATTTTTTATGAAATCCAATTTTCATTTGCTAAATTGTATAATTCTGTGTCTCATTCTTATAATTTTTTAGATGATGGACTCTCACCGTACATCATCCATCATTTAGCCCAACAGTTTCGTGACCGAAATCTGCCAGCAGACCCACTGCCTGCTGGCCTAATTTCATCCCTTCCGGGTCCAGATTCTCGACCAGCATGCCCACTGCCTGCTGGCCCAACTTCCATCTCTCTACGTCCAGTTAATGGGCCAGCAGGCCCACTTCCTGCTAGCCAGTCTCGAGCTGGCCCGACACCTACCCTCATCACGTCCACTTCTATTTTGAGTTAAGGGCCCATTATTCATAGCCAATGGGGTATTTTTAAACCTAAAAGACATTTTAATCTCAATTGTAATGTCACTAAGTCACCCCTACCACGTAACCCATTGTCTGCCTTTATGACCCGAATTGGAAAATGGCCATGGATGATGAATATAATGCTCTTATTGAAAATAAGACGTGGGAGTTGGTGCCACATCCGCCTGGTGCAATGTTATTCGTTCTATATGGATTTTTACTCATAAGAAAAAAATCTAATGGTTGTTTTGAGAGGCATAAGACTCGTCTTGTAGGTGATGGCAAAACTCAACAGGTTGGTGTAGATTGCGGAGAGACATTTAGTCTGGTGGTCAAACCAGCAATCATTCGCACTGTTCTTAGTCTGATTCTCTCAAAAGCATGGCCCATTCATCAGTTGAATGTGAAAAATGCTTTGTTACACGGTGATCTTAAGGAGACAGTATACATGCATTAGCCCTAGGTTTTAGGGACCCCGATCTTCCTAACCATGTCTGTTTGCTGAAGAAATCCTTGTATGGGCTTAAACATGCCTCTCGGGCTTGGTATAAAAGGTTTGCAGATTATGTGTCCACTATTGGGTTTTCTCACAGCATGTCTGATCATTCTATGTTGATCTATCATCGTGGTACGTCTCTGATATACATTCTTTTATATGTGGATGATATTATATTGACTGCCTCTTCAGATAAACTACGCAAGTCTATCATGTCTCTTCTCAGTTCATAATTTGCTATGAAAGACTTAGGACCCTTGAGTTATTTTTTGGGTATAGTTGTGACACGTCATATAAGTGATCTATTTTTATCACAGAGGAAGTATGCGGCTTAGATTATTGAGAGAGTTGACATGTCATCCTATAAGTCCTCTCTTACTCCGGTTGATACAAAACCGAAGCTGAGTGTTAATTCTAACACACCTTACGAGGATCCCTCCCACTATCGCAGTCTTGTAGGGGCTCTTCAGTACCTTACTTTCATGAGGCCCCGATATTACATATGCAGTGCAACATGTGTGTCTATTTATGCATGATCCGATGGACAAGCACATACATGCTCTCAAATGCATTGTGTGTTACATCCAGGGCACTCTTGATTATGATTTGCACTTATATCTATTCTCCGTATCTACTCTTGTGTCCTATACTGATGCAGATTGGGGTGGATGTCCAGATACCAGACGTTCGACATCTGGGTATTGTATGTTTCTTGATGATAACTAGGTCTCTTGGTCGGCTAAACGCCATGCTACTTTATCGTGATCTAGTGCGGAGACCGAGTATCGAGGGGCAGTCAATGTGGTGTCTGAGTCATGTTGGTTGCGTAATCTCCTATTAGAGCTTCACTTTCATATTCAGAAAGCTACATTGGTATACTGCAATAATGTTAGTGCAGTCTATCTCTCTGAGAATCCGATCCAACATCAGCGCACTAAGCATATCGAGATGGATATTCACTTTGTTCACGAAGAGGTAGCTCGTGGACAAGTACGTGTCTTGCATGTCCCTTCACGGTACCAAATTGCTGACATTTTTACTAAGGGTCTTCCCTTAGTTCTGTTTGAAGATTTTAGGGACAGTCTCAACGTACGATATGGCTGGCCAGTGGGCCGAGTCGGCCTAGTCTCGCACCAACCCAGACATTTTTTTTTAAAAAAATTGCGGTATCGGGACTCGAACCGGGACGGGACATGGTCTCGTCCCGACCCGTCCCGGCCCACCCCCAATCCCGCCTAAATCCCCCTCTTTGCACAAATAACCGTTGCACCAACGACCATTTTACATTTTGGACGTTGTGCAACGGGCAATTTTTATCTCCCCCCTACCCCTACCCCTTAATATTTATTTTTAACCCATAAGTTATTATATTTACACTTTAACCCAATTTCCCAACTATAAATATCTCATTTTCTCTTTATCTTTCTCACAAATCTTCCTACAATCTCTCTAATCTCTCAATCTATCTCTTTACAAGTCTACATTGTCTACTAAATATTGAATTTTACTGGGAGTGAAGTTGGCAACTAGCTTGAGGATCTTCCATCGAGCAAAGTTTCAATTTTCAACCTCTCGATTACACGTCGGCGTTTGGTACATTCGTTCCTTCATTAAATTATTATTGTCTGTTTATTTTATTTAGCACACTTAATTTCATTTACTTTAATTATTTATTAGTATAATTATAATGGAATGATTTAAACGTATGCTTACGGGTAAAGATCAGGCTTCTTCTAGTAGGGGCAACAAGGGTAATTGTACTTCTTCTAGTAATCCTATTTTATAGATTGAATCATATTCCTACACATGATAATTTTGTTGATACTGCACATTTTCCTACAATACCATTAGATTTAGACGAGGAACAATTTTCTGGAACTCAAAAAGACTTTAATTTAGACGATGATCTAGATGATACACCCACTAATGTAGATGACAACACACCCACTAGTGCACCTTCAACTGAAATGCCTCTTATTCCCCCTAGTATGAGACGAGGTCCAGTAAAACGACCATTAAAATCATATGCATGGATATTTTTTGATAGGGACGTAGAGAATCAAGTAGCTAGATGTAAATTTTGTAAAAATGTTTTAAAATTTAAAACTGGAAAAAGGTTACGGTGGGACGGGAGGAGGGGGGTAATGAGACACGTAGCAAGAGCTCATCCAGCTAGGTATGCCCAATACGAGGCTTCAAAACCGGGTGCGCAAACGCCCGCTCCATCGGGACAAGGTTCACATACTGTCCCGGACCAAGTACATGGTCAAATTAACCCCACGACGGGGGGAATTATAGGCCCTAATTACAATAAACATAGAGATAGGGAAGCAATAGCAAAATTAGTTATTGTGGAGGGTTTGCCTTTTTCATTTCCTTCATCTCCTGGTTTTATTCATTACATTAGAGAAATTTATAATCCTGTTTTTAACGGTTTTTCCAGATCAATTGTTAAGAGAGATGTATTTAAATTTGCACATGAATATCAACAGTATTTACTTTATTCATTATATCATTTTAATGACAGAGTGACTATCACTTCTGATATAAGTCGTAGTACTAACAGCCATGATTATTTAACGATAATCTGTCATTTGATAGATTATAAATGGTCTATGCAAAAACGTATCTTAGCATATAGATATATAGATGATAGGCACACTGATACTTTTATTGCAGAAAATATTTATCAAGTGTGCGATTATTACGGAATAACTGATAAAATTATGACTATTACATTAGATAACGCTTCTTCTAACAATTATGCTATTACAATTTAAAAAAAATAGTTTAACTCCATCTTTTCCAGATAATTTTCATATAAAATGTGTGTGCCATATATATAACTTAGTAGTTGTAAAGGATGGTCTATCACTTTTTTAAGACAATCTTAGTAAAGTACAATTTGCTATAAACTTTATTTTTAAAATTAATAGAATACAACGAAAAAAAGAATATAAAAAAGTTGTCACGATTTCCAACTACCTTATAAAAAAATTGCAGAAGAAGTACCCACTAGGTAGAATAATTAATACGAGCAACTACTTGTTGCTTATGACTATAGAAACCAATAACTTTATTTTTTAACTCTCATAATCAAAATTCAGCTGATATGGTTGTAGATAGCGATTGGGGGAAAATTTCAAAAATTATTGTATTTCTAGAGAAATTTTTTCAAGCAACAAAAGAATTTTCCGGTATATATTATCATACTATTTTAACTATGTTATTTTATATAGCTCTAATATTTTTACTGCTTAATGAATATATAGATAAACCAGCTTATAAGGCAGCTATTAAAAAATGTTTATCAAAAAAAAAATTATTCCTATTCCCACTATTTATATTATTGGTGATGTATTAAATTCGACTATTAAAATAGACGGTACAAATCACTTATTGAAACTATTTATGATTGTATAGCAGTACTACCACCTCCAAGTCCCAAAAATCCAAATCACCCACCACCTATTGAACAAACTAAAGAATAAGTGTTGTCTAGCGTAGAAGATGAATGCAAAAAAAGTATATAGGTTTTACCAACAAGAAAGTGCTAGCAACCTACCGGCTTCCATACAATCTTCTTCTTCTTCAACACAACCTCACAAAAGACATGTTGTTTCTGCGGCTAGTATTGAAAGCCTCATAAATAGAATGTGCGACCGTAACGCTACTAACCAAATTAGCGAGTTTGATATTTTTGTTTTGCAGGGTTCTGTACCGTACCAAGCAATTCTCAATGAAGAAGGACGTGAAGACTTGCTGAAATATTTGAGGGGGAATAATAAGACCTTTCCGACACTTTCAATGATGGTCCGAGATGTTTTGAACATTCAAGTGTCATCAACGGCGTCTGAAAGCGATTTTTCTGCCGGCAGATATAAAATAGGAGAGCACATACACTCATTAGTCGGAGACATCTTGGAGATTGTAGTATTATTCAGAGATTGAATACGAGCGGAGCGGAGAAGGTGCGGTCAACCGGAGATCAACGAAGAAAATGATGAAAACTACAACGAAATCTTATCCGAAGATGGTGGAAGCGACGTGGAGCAATTTGACCAACAAATACCAATTCCAACTGAAGAACCACATGGAATTATCAAGAACCTAGAACAAGTTTTTTTCAAAATGTAATTTTTTTAATTGTAATTTTACTATGTAATTTGCAAGTTTTGAACAACACCACAACGTTCCCTTTTTTATAATTATATTTGTAGTACAAAAAAAATTATATGTCTATTAAATAATATAAGAGGCACAAAAACACTCTTGGGATATTTTTGTTCAATTATTGAATTATTTATATATGTTATTTTTTAAATTAAGTGCAAAAAAAATCCCGCCCCGACCCGATCTCGATCCCGCCCCAACCTGATTCCGACAATCGGGATCGGGACAGGACTTCGACGAATCCTGCCTGTCCTAATCACGCCTCGACCCGATCCCGCCAAACCCGCCCCGACTCGTACCAGCCCGTTGGCCACTCCTAGCGAAGACTACCGTGTATATCACACGATAGTCCGTGTATATCACGGTTTCCTCCTTTGTAAATAATTTACCATAATTAGTATTATTCTTATATATGTATAATTATGGTAGTAGAATTGTATTAGAAAAAACTAGTAGTCTTGTATTAGAAAAATATAGATTTAATTTTCTTAATTAAATATTGTATATCATGTATATATATTTTTTTATTAATGAAAATAATCAAGAGATTATTCTATTTCAGAACTATATATCGCAACTCCCAAAGATAAAAAACAGAACTCGTAGAAGTACAAATTTCCCTACATGTAGGTGGGGCTGAGGAAATAAGTTCTTTTTTTTTTTTGTAAAAATAAAAAAAGTGGGGAACTTAAATAAAAATAAATTATAATTTGCCGAAGTTATCTGATTTGTTTAGATTATTGTACTATCTTAAAATTTATAAAGCTTTTGGAAGTGAAAAAAGAGTTTCAATGAGAGACATCCTCAAATCACTTCTTCATTAACTTTTTTCTTTTAACTAAAAAATTGTAACAACAACAACATGTACAATGTATTTTCTTTAATGAGATCTGAAGAGGATAAAATATACGCAGACCTTAATTATACCTGAAAGATAGAAATGTTATTTATGAATGCTTCCTCGCTCAAGAAAAAGTGTTCTTTAAAATATTTTTCAAGAACTTTTTTTTTGGTCAAACAAATAGCCTCCCAAATTTTCTGTCTTATCACCTTTTCTTTTAGTGTCCTTTCTAAACGTGAACCTCTGGACAAAGGACACCCCTTCAAGTGGTACAAATGCATTTATTTCTAATTTTTTCACTTCTATGAGTAATTGCATTTTACCCTCGAAAAGTATCTGTAAACGTGTAAATATAAGAAATAATATATTTTCTATCTATAATTAAAATATTTTCATATATTGTGTAAATTTAATTATGGTAAGACTAGGATTCCTCTTTTGTATAGACTTAGGATTCCTATTGTATAAGAGATGAATATTGTACTCTATATATACCTTGATATTAATGAAAGACTCCCTAAGGGAGATTAATATCATCTAAATATTCTCCCTACTAGCACTCTTCACAATATGACCCCTACCGAAATCTTCTACCATAGAATCCCCTCTTATGATCATCTATGGATTTTTGGTTGTTTGTGCTATCCCAACCTTAGCTCCACCGCCCCTCACAAGCTCGCTCCTAGGTCCACTCCATGTGTCTTTCTAGGTTTTCCGCCGAACCATATGGGCTATCTATGCTATGACTTGTCGACTCGTCAGATCCACATATCTCGTCACGTCACATTCGACGAGACCACATTCCCGTTTTTGAATCTTCCAAAATTCCAAAAACAGGACTACTCATTTCTTGACGAGTCTGCCATCTCTCCCCTCATAATCGAACAACTCACATCCTCTGTTCCGTCGTCAGAGCCGCGACCTCGAGGGGAGGCGCCGCGGCGCCTTATTTCCAAAGAGAAATCTTTTGAAACACCGTCGACAGCGCCGCGACCAGGCCGAATAGCCGCGGCGCCAAACATCGAGAAGCTCACAACCTTCTAGCGCCGCGACTCTCGATCCAGAGCCGCGACGCCCGACGGCCGCCGCCCCACCTTCTCCTTATCTGCCTTTACCCCGCCTCGCACACCACTCCGCCACCCATCGCCCCTACCCATCCAATGGAAACTCGTTCAAAGCATGGAATCTTCAAACCCAAAGTCCATTTCAACTTGTCTGCCCAAACCATCTCTCCACTTCCAAAGAACCCAAAATTGGCCAAACAAGACCCTAATTGGAATGTGGCTATGTATGAGGAATCCAATGCTTTAACTAAACATCACACGTGGGATCTAGTACCTAGACATGAGGGGGTGAATGTCATTCATTGTATGTGACTATTTCATCACAAGTTCAAAGACAATGAGGATCTTGAGAGGTATAAGGCCCGTCTTGTGGCTAATGGCACAAATCAGCAGGAGGGCATTGATTGTGGTGAGACCTTCAGCCCGGTTATCAAATCGGCTACCATCTGCACAGTTTTGAGCATAGCCATGGGCAAACACTGGCCAATCCATCAGCTTGACGTGAAGAATGCATTCTTACATGGGGATCTGCGAGAGACAGTCTACATGCATCAGCCACCAGGGTTCACCCATCCAGCAGTTCCTCACTATGTGTGCCGTCTCCGTAAGTCACTATATGGCCCAGCCAGCCCCCGTGCATGGTATGATCGCTTTGCCTGGTATATCTTGGCAGATTGGGTTTGTATGCAGCAAGAGTGATACATCACTTTTCATTTTTCATCGAGGTAGTAGCACCGCTACTTATTACTTTACGTGGATGATATTGTTCTTACGCCTCCTCCGACGGATTGAAAAATGAGATTATTGTCTTGCTCAAGTCCGAATTTGCAATGACTGATTTGGGGAAGCCGAAGTTACATTTGGGGATATCGGTGACCATGTCCGCCAATCATATATTCTTGTGTCGCGATAAATATGCAGAAGAGATTGTGTCTGTGGCTAAGATGGCGAATCGCAAAGAGGTGCCTACTCCAGCTTGATTCCAAATCTAAGCTCAATGCTATGGATGGTGCTCCAGTCTCGATCCTACTCAGATAGGAGACTTTGCAGTGCACTTCAAGATCTCACATTCACCAGGCCGCATATAGCTTATGTTGTTCAACAGTGTGATTATTCATGCATGCCCTGCGAGTCTCATTTCATCATATTAAGCGTATCATTCGATACATTAAGGGCACTCTTGATTATGGTTTGCACCTATACCCCTCTCGCACTGCATGTTGCTTTCATATACGGATGCAGATTGGGCAGGGTGTCCGGACACGCGATGCTCCACCTCCGGCTTTTGTGTTTTCTTAGGGGATAATCTGATTTCTTGGTCTGCCAAGCGACAAGCTACCCTATCTCGCTCCAGTGCCGAGGCTGAGTACAGAGGCGTTGCAAATGTAGTAACTGAGATTTGTTTGCTCAAAATTTTACTGTTAGAACTTCAGTGTCCTTTGCGTCAGGCATCTATTGTGTATTGTGATAACATCTCTGCCATCTATCTTTCTCATAATCCGGTTCAACATCAGCGAACCAAGCATATTGAGATAGACCTACACTTCGTTCGTGAGAAAGTTGCGTTAGGCCATGTCAGAGTGTTACATGTTCCATCATCCTATCAGTATGCATACATATTTACCAAAGGACTTCCCAGACGGTTATTTCTTGACTTCAGATCCAGTCTCACCGTCGGGCCTCCTCCCGCTCCGACTGAGGGGGTGTGTAAACGTGTAAATATAGGGAACAATATATTCCCTACCCATAATTAGAATATTTTCATATATTGTGTAAATATAATTATGGTAAGACTAGGATTCCTCTTTTGTATAGGCTTAGGATTCCTATTGTATAAGGGATGAATATTGTACTCTATATATACCTTGATATTAATGAAAGACTCTTCAAGGGAGATTAATATCATCGAACAGTATCTAATCCCTCCATTTTGATTAATATGGACATATTTAGCGGGGCAGAATTTATTTTTAAAAGAAAAGATTTTAGAACATATGATCTTAATATTTTTAACATACTATAATATTTGTGTGATTATAAAAATTTATAAATTAGATTATAATTTTAAAAAATATTATTCATTTTTTAATCAAACTAAAAAGAAAATGAATACATATAAATAGAAAGCGATATAATGTATCAACTTACCCTTCTCAAAGAATTCAGCATGCACTTAGCTCCTTTGCTTCAAATGTTTGGCCAATTAAGAGGTTTTATTACTCATATTTCAGTGTATATGTTTACCGTATAATCGTCTATTGCATATAATTATTTTCCAAAATAGACATATTTTAATTGTGTGTTATCTTCTCAAATACCATGCACAGTTATCCAGGCCGTATCATCAAAGGAAGGGGAAGTATTGAACAACCACCCATGGGTTGGAGTGGAGGATAGTACCATAATTAGAGTTTACGAATTTATTCTTTACTTTTTCATTTTAATGGATTTTATTCGGTGTAACTCCAGATTAGTCAAAGTTCCAAAATCAGGGGTGGAGATAGTATATAATATGTGAATTCGGTAATATCTAATAATTTTAATATAAATTTTACATTTATGCTAAAAATCACTAAATATATATAAAAATTAAGTTCTGAACTCAATTACTAGCATGTGAGGTCTTATTCTAAAATTCAGAAAACATAAAGTTTAAATTCTGGCTCCGTCCCTATCTAAAACGAGTATCAAATACCAAACGAGAAACAAAAGCAGGAATATAAACATTAAAAAAGGGGGGGGGGGGGGGGGAAATAGGGAATGGTCTTCTGTAGGAATTTGAGCACACACCTTGCAACCATTAGACATTATATTCTCATTCCATTTTTATAATATTTTTAAATTTCTAGCTTACTTTGGCATATTTGTCTCATTTTAGCTTTACCTCGAAATGGAAACTTAGACTGGTGGAAGGTGTCCTTGTTAATAGTTTAAAATTTGTAATCCATCTTTTTATTGTATATATTAAAGTTCTAAAGCTCATTGAATAGTGAATACAACAACAAGTGCACAAACTGTTGTTGAATGACTCGAAACACTAAAAACTGTCCTTTGTTTGTCTTTTTATTTTTGGGACTTGTGTAACTTAAGATTAAAAAATATATTTAAAACAGTTGTAGGTGATCATTTTTGGGTAATGATGTAAGATTTCAACTTATTAATGTAGAGAAGAACATGAAGTTAGAATTATACAAAGAATCGAACGCATAACGGCAAATCATTAGATAATTGCACTTATTGGTCGGTGTAGTTTGTTTGTTAATTTTAATATGTAAGAACTCTCAATTTAAAGTTCTGATAAATAGAATCTTACCTCCTCATAAGAATATGAAAATTCAGTTCAATTGGCTACAACTTATATTACGTACATCTTATTTTTTTGACGTAAATTAGATATCGGCAACTTGAAGTTCGTGGCGGATTCAACAATATGTTCATGGATTTAGTAAAACTCAGCGTTTCGAGGTGAAATTCTATATATAAATGCAAATGAAGTATGTTTTTTTTAGGCGAGGACTATAAGAAACAACTTCTCTACCCCTGATAAAAAACTAAAGATAAGGTATGTGTCCACCCACCCTCCCTAAACTTCACTTGTGGGATCATATTGTGTATGTTATTGTAAATGCAAAATGAACTATAGATGGAGTTAAATATACATTTCATAACGTTCTCTTGTAGAACCCATAGTGTATACATTTTGAATTTGATGCTATTTATACTGCCATATTTGAGTTAGTTTATTCTTTGATTTAGCTGTGCTTTGCATCAGTCTGTATGTTCATTTCATGGTTGTTTGAAAGGATCAATGTCTTCTAATCTACTATCTGCTCAAATGGATGTACATATGCTGTTGGGTGGGCCGAATATGATCAATAAGGTTGTGATACTGAACAAATTGTGAAAATGACTTGGGCTGGACTAGAGTGTTCTAAGCCAGCCATATTTGCAGAAATGACCCTATTCGGGGTGGTCTACTCAAATTTGTGGCCTTTAATTTTTTTCCTTCAACATTTTTGGTGTAGCATAACTTTAGATTTCACTCGGTAAAGTTTTATCTTTGGATCGGCATATGTATCATAATATCCGCACAAGTTATGACGTTCACGATAAACTTTCTAACACTCAACATAATCTTTAAATAACGTTTAGATTTTGCTCGGCAAAGTTTTACCTTTAGCTCGGCATATATATCATACCATCCACACAAGTTATGCATGACTCGGCAAAACTTTCAACACTCAACATAATATGAAAATGCTACACAACTTATGCCACATAATTTAATTCTTGCAGAACTTGTGTTGAGCGAGGCAAAAGGTCAATTTTCAAAAATAAAAATGTTACAATCTGAATATTTTCATTAAATGAGAAGCAGATGCAAAAATTAAAGAAAACAAATACGAGGGGTAAAAATTAAAGACCAGTGTGTTTGTAGGTAAATCCATGCAAAACCTTCGTTCTAAGCAGCATGTTTATTTCTTGAACTTTTGATATAAAGGCCAACATGACACTGCTCTGGTTCATTTGCATAAAGGACCTTTCCTGAGGTCACACTTTAGTCCCCCTTCCCCCGGTTAGATCAGTGGACTAAATTTATTGGCAAACAAGGAAATGCATGCAATTACTTTTTAAAGACTATTTGTTTCACTCAGTTA
Organism: Anisodus acutangulus; assembly: GCA_029783415.1. Taxonomy (NCBI): domain Eukaryota; kingdom Viridiplantae; phylum Streptophyta; class Magnoliopsida; order Solanales; family Solanaceae; genus Anisodus; species Anisodus acutangulus. The sequence continues at coordinate 30,703,525 of CM056501.1, forward strand.
ATGGGAACAAAATTTAAAGAATGATCTTAAAAAAGAGAACCATACGGTGGAGATAATCTGGCTACTTTATGGATCGATTAACTATGGGTCGTGGTAGACAAATCTTAGGCCCAATGACACAAATTGGATAGCAAACCTAAAGCCTATTAGGTAGTTTTAAAGAATGGGCTTTGACATGATATTTAAGAGCTGTCTAACATCCTCTCTGTTTAGCAAATTGAACTTTCTAAAAAGGCGATCTAGTACACCTAGAATTATAGGGGTGTTCATGGTTTGGGTGCAAACCGATCCGAACCTAAAAACCAAATCAAACTGATTAAAAATCAATACTTTCTTGGTTTTGATTTAAAATTTTAAAAAATTGATAATATTGGTTTGGTTTGGTTTTATTAAAAACAAACAGAAGAAGAAACTGAACCAAACCTGAAAGGGTGTCAAATGTTACGGAATGTAAAAACAAAGACAAAAGATGAAATACATCGAATACAAATTCTATTTCAGAATGTCGTCAATTATGTCGTCTGATACCAGTAACAACACTTAGTAAAACAGTAACTTTAAAGAGTAAATGCAACGAAATTTAAAGAACACAAATGTTTAAAATTTATATAAGTTATATATATTATATAACTCATGATGGTCAATGACCAAATGTATTGTATATATATTATATACAAAATTATAAATTCATTTCTTTACAGATTTACAAGATAAAATGGAAAGAAATTAAAAGTTGAAGTCGCAGATGACTTCTGCCTGAAAAATCTAACTAAGTAGACATAGACAACCTCTCATTACAATTGCTCCATACAAAACTAATCTAGAATCTAAACAGCAGTTGTAATGTTTGACAAAATGTTGTCGACACACTCAAGCAACACTTGTGATCCAGATTTCTAAGATGAAATTCCGAGAGCTCTCTTGGTATTTTTGTAATCTGATTATGGATATGGATTCATTGCAATAGCCTCTCTATTTATAGTAGAAAGTCTTCCCTGAAAGGCTCATTGATTGGTTGTGAAAGTTGAGAAAACGGTGGACAGCTTGTGGTAGATGATTAAGGAGTGAAAATCTCAACAACTTTGACTTGTTCATTACTTGGCTTCTTCCCCAAGATTTGACTCTTTTTCCCACGTTTTACACAGCTCCAGTTCACCATGGCAAGTCATTTTTACAAAAATATTACTTCAGTGAAGTAAGGCAAAACTGTTTTTCGACGATGTTGGTCCGAATGTTATGACATTTGTCCCAACATTTTTATGCATTCAAATCAGTACTTCAAAAGATATGTTGGATCAAATGTCACAACACCAAACCCAACATTAACAATCTCCCCCTTTTTGTCTTTCTTCACAAAACACATTACAAGATGTACAAACGATTTAGTGTATTGTCACAAATGTTGTCCAACACATGTGATTACTGAAAAGCTCCCCCTTAACCTGTGATGACATACAAACAAAACCTGTGTATACCAAGTCATAGGATTAGAAAATGATGTGAGCACATATATATACACATATCATGCAATATATACAACACACATAGAAAGAACCTGTTGTCAGAATAAACCATTGTCAAAATAAACATCTACATCAACCATTAACTGAAACAAAAAAATCATAATCCAAACAATCATAAACCAAACATTAAAAGTTTATGATACATAACATCAACCTGCTTCTCCCTGGCTCATTATGCAGCAGCTTGTAACAGCTTTCTACTTCTACATAACAGCTTCAGCCCTCAGTCTTAGCATGTTCAGACACACCTTCCTCCCAACAACTTTTTCCTTTTGCACAGCAGTATCAACAGCTTCTTCGATAGCAGCAACAACAACATGTGCACCTTCAGCCTCTTCTCCCTGCCCCCCCTGCACAGATCCATCGTGAATAAAGTAACAACAAGAAATGGTATATGGCTTGAACCAAGGCATTCCTGATAGCATCAACCTCTGAAATTTATTGGTTGATTTTCGCTATTTGACCCACTAACTAGTCTGTTGACAGGGTTGGCTGGACTGAACAAGTGTTGCCCTGAATGTTGGTGACATTCCTGACACCATTCTCACATTCTGCTTCCTTCTTCCAAAGCAAGTCAATAACTCTTTCTTTGTTCTTTAGGATTGCCTTATTTACTGTGTACAGTTCATGAGCCTTCCCTAATGTGTCATCTGTTTTAAGCTCAAGGCCTTGGGTAGTCAAGATTTGGTAGATTAGAGAGGAAAATGAAAGAATTAAAGTTGATTCCTTTTTAGCCAAGTTGGCAACTTGATAAAAGATCATCTTTTTTAAATCAACTTTTAAACCTTTTCCAATTTTAAACAATAGGGAAGCTTGTTCAGATCTCACAACTGACTCATTCATGGAAGGAAGCCAATTGTGAATAACAATTTTGTGGAGGGTTGAAAATAAGGTTGTTAGTTTTGAAGTTGGGCATCTAGGGATCCACTTTTTCATTATACCTCTAGTTAGGTATTCAATCACTTCATCCCTATTGGCTATCACCTATTCTGCATCTCTAACTCTCTCTCCAGCATCAAGACCCATACATTGATTTATAATAAAGGGTGTAAACTGATAAATCTTGTTATAGAGATATACATTTCCAATTTTTTTTAGGAGACATACTCTATAGCATGACTTAGATTAGCATAAAACAACCTAATCACTTCATCAACATAGGGTTCTTTTCATGTGACAGTTTTGAGAAGCTGTCTATCCTTGGGAAATTCTATCAAGCCATATTCAGTACATGAAATAACATCTAACACTTTTTCAGGTCTAATAACTCTATTCTTGTACCAGTCCAATTTATCGTATTTAACTTTAGAATAGAATTTTTATGAGAAAGCACTTACCTCAATATCTGAATCAGACATGGGTGAACTCTCGAATTTGGTACTGCATGAGGATGTTGTTGTATGTGCCTCTGCAGATGTTGGCTGAAATGTTGTGTGAGATGTTGTAGCATCAGTGGCAACATTTGGAGCAGCCTTTGTTCTAGTACTCCTGGAACCCCCTTAGGTAAGAATCGTTTTAGGAGAGTTTCATCAGGGATTTCCTCGTTTGCTTGAGGCATGCTAGGTTGTTCAGAAGCAGATGGTACTTCCTCACTTTCCTCTTCCTCAGTGGAGAACACATAGTCTGAATCACCACTGGCACTGCTCGAGTAAGAGGGTTTAGTTCTTTTGCTGCTTGAACCTTCTTGGACTGTTTTCTCAAACATCCTACTTGACCGACGAGTTAGAAAGGTAGAGGACCTTGGTCTTTTACCCAGAGATGAAAAATCAAAAGTTTGATCAACATCTATAGGGTTGTTATTATCTCCCGGGTAACTAATATCTAGAGGGTCATCATCGCCTCTAAGAACTATTGCAGTACACCGATTTTGAGGCAGATTTGAGGAAGAAGATAGGCCCGGTTGTTGAGGGGTATTATGCTTGGGTTTTTCCTATTCTGATAAAGGACTAATGCTCATGAGAGTGTTGGGTGGAATGTTGGTTGATACTTGTTCTGACATTGGAGAGATTTCCATAGGTGAAGCTTGAGGAGAGTTTTGAGATTGAGATTGGAGTTTGATTTCGTGATTCCATCGGGTAAGAGAATATATACCGAATAGGTTGACGGATGATATTTTTGTACCAAATTTAATAATTCAGCAACATTTTAGTTCATTTTCCGTTTTTTTCGAGTAATGTGAGTTCCAGTATAGAATAAGTTGCACCCTTATACTATTCTTTTTATCATCTGCCACGTAATATACTCTTCTCTTTGCTAGACCATTAAACGATCTCATTTGTGTGACTAATGTGATGGGCAAAATTGGAAATAGAAAATACAATTCCCCTAAACCTGCTGTCATTGGTAGGAAAGGTTGTCGCCCAAGCCTGTAAAGTGTGAAATCCAAATTCCAAAAGCAATTTGAGAAAGCTATTTAGTGGCTAATGCAACTGAAAGGCAACTACGATTTTGTTAATTTAAATTAAATAGACATAATAGACTTTGCATTTGTATAATCATTCCTTGATGTAAGTTGGGACAAATGTGAATACTTTAAAATTGTGACGAAGTTTAATTTTAACGTAAAGTTGGAAGAATAAAATAATTTTCACCTTGTATTATCTCAGAGAACACAAAGTTGGAGCTTGTCTGTTTGGCCCTGCAATTTGGGATTTCAATATTTGAAAATACTAATTTGGTCATGAGTATTTTCAAATATTGAATTTTAGTAATTAAGCTTCTAGGGCAAAAAGTGTATCACAAGAGATACTGATATCCACTTACAAATCTTCTAACTATTACAGATTTTGTTTACCAAACGATGTTTATGGCCAAACTGAACTTTAAACTTCAACAGGTGCGCATATCAAAGGCTTAGGGGACAACTCCTCAGTTTCTTCTACACTATTAAGGCTAATAAAGTGATATATATATTTACTTGATTAAAAAAAAATCAAGAAAATATTCTTATCCTTCAAGAAGTTCACTGATTTCTTTTACTCCAAATGACCCACCATATACTTCCATTTCTCTAGCTTTGTTATTCCGTTCCCTCAAACTAATGAAGAGAGGGCAATTTTGGGATGGTCTTTAATTTTTGTCCTTCGCCACTTTAAGCGGCCGAAAATATTCTTGGATTCTGGATTCGAACTTCAGCTGAGTAAAAAAAATGCAAGGCAAGGTTTATAGCAAATTATGTCTATTCGGATAAAAGTTATGTCTTACGGCATAATTCAGTAATATTCCAGTAGGGGCAAAACTAAGAAATTCGCAAGGCAATGTTTCATAACAAACTATGTTTATTCGAGGTAAAGTTATGTCTTAAGTCATAGTTTTGTAGAAATTATGCCTATAGAAACTATGTTTTGTCCAATATTCTATAGGATACTACTGAAGTTATACCTTAAAGCATAACTTTACCCCGAATAGGCATAGTTTCTACAGAAGTTATGCCTTGTGAAATTATTATTTTTTACTCTGCTAGGATTCGAACCCAGAATCTTTGATGTCATAGACGTGAATAAGAGTACTTTGACCCACAAATTTTCATTAAATGAGGGATAAAAATAAAAAAAACCAGTAATTTGAGGGACAAAAATTAAAGACCAATCCATATGAAGGGAAATCTGCGCAATTTTTTTATGAAGAGAATGTCATTCGCACAAATGTCCCTATTTGGAGTGGTCTTTAATTTTTGCCCTTCAAATTTGAGTTCTTTAAATTTTGCCCTTTATTATTTTTGGCACGACATAATTAGAATTTCATTCGGCATAATTAGTGTTTATCTTCGTCATATGTATCATACACAACCCACAGATTATGCTGGATAAGGCATAACTGTCAACACTCAATATAATATGAAAAAAAGCATAATTTCAAATTTTGATGGGCATAATTAGCGTTTAATTTCAACATATGTATCATAACATCCATGCAAACTATGCCAGATAAGGCATAATTTCCAACACTCAATATAATTTAAAAAACTACCACAATTATGCCACACAACTTAATTCTTACATAATGTATGCCGCGTTACAATGTTTCTTAATTCCAACAAAACAATAAAGAATAAATCTTGGACCTAACTCAACCCCAAAAACTAATTTGTAGAGTGAAAATTGTCCAAATCCATATAAGAAGTCCATGTTCCATATCCTAACTCAACCCCAAAAACTAATTTGTAGAGTGAGAATTGTCCAAATCCATATAAGAAGTCCATGTTCCATATCCGATGCGGAACTCTTAACAAAAACAAAACCCCAGATAATCAGTGGGATAAACATCTTGGCTTGCTTTACAAAAATGGGAAAGAGGGACTCTTTTACCTCACGAACCAACATCAGTCTCTTTCAAAGGCCAAAAGTTCCATTTTTAGATACAAATGATGCTTTACAAGTTGCAATATATCATGATATTTTCATGTTTATCGGGAATAATATATATACTCTGTCGATCATTAGTTATTCGACAATGTTATTCTCACACCCTGAAGGAGGCAATTCTCCCCACTAAATATGATACAGATATATTCAGTATCCTTATAGAAACCGCGTATAGAATTTGAAGGCAGGAATGCAGAAAAATTGCCCACGTCATTACTTGGACTGTTGGTTTTGAGGTGGATGAGCTTGTGGTCTTGTTGGGCATGCCGCAGACATAGCACGTAAGCGTCTGGTAATGTCAGTGAAACATGGCCTAACAGAAGGATCTGGAGCCCAACACTGTTCCATAAGAATTCTCCACTCGGGGTCGCAGAAGCTTGGAACAGGTGGTCTCAAGGTGTTGTTGACTATACCACCTGCATATAACAAGAGATGTCAAGAGGCATTAATTTCTGAACTCCAACTCTGGCTCTCATAATTCCCAGCTATGTTAATAGACAACATGAAGGTTTTTACGACGGTTACTATGCATCCTAGTGCAGCATGGGAGGACCAATAGAAACTACTTTGAGTAACACCTTTAGCATTCGATGGATGAGGCGGGACTAAGGGAAGCAGATAGTGTTCCATTATAGATTTTACTGTATGTTCAGCCACGCTTGACATTGCAATAGGCTCCTGAGAAGATTGGTGGCACTCGGGCTGACTAGAAACTAGAAGCAACGAAACATGCTATGCTTCTATTTATCTTCATTAAATTGCCTTTCAGCTAGAGTAACGACATCATTCTGACTCTCAAGTGCATCAACATCATTTAATGTGTTGGTCCTTGAAGAGACTAAAACATTTCTTAATTAAAAAAAGTGACATTCTGTAATTAGGGCATGGGAATTGAAAATACCTGACTTGATGCATTACACTTTTATGCAGTTCTTTTTCCAGTCAAAAAAATTGGTTATTGCTTTGCTTTTTTGCAGTTAATGAGCTCTCGCACTCCTCACTCATTTAATTTTGAAGGCAGCTATTTGTAGGTTAGCAGGAAACAAAAGATATGACAGGTGTAGTTTTATTTCATGTCAAGAAAGCAATAAAAGAAGATGCCAGTACTGAACAGCAAGAGACAAAGCTAAGATGAAGATTTAGTAAAGCAAACCTATAATTGCTCCATAATGCATATTAGCATAAGGTTCCTCGCCAGTCAGAATTTCCCAGAGCACAATCCCAAAGGAAAAAACATCAACCTGCAAAGTTTCAATAATGTCACTCAGAAGAGGAACGTCTTTCTGATTTAATTTCTTAGAACTCTTGCATCTCTGTGGTAAGGTCTTTATTAAGTTAATTGCCAGACAAAGATTACCAGAAAGGAAATTGAAGGGAGTATAGTAAAACAAAAGGACAGAGGTTATTGACTGCAGAAATTTAATAGACAGAAAATGAAACAGAGAGCACAGAAATCAAAATGATTTCCAAGGTTTGGAAAACAGATAGAGAGAAGCATCAACGTACTTCCTGCCCATCACAAAACAGAAGGGGTTAGCATGAAAAATTTAATAATAGAAATTTGAGTTGATCAGCAAGAAATATGGTCTCCCCATTGTCATTCCACAAAAAGAAACAAAAATGTCTGAGATATGCTATATATTCATATTGGTCTTGGATATGTCAATGTAAAGATTAGGATCTGAAAGCTTACCTTCTCAGAAACCTTATTACTACTACCATTCAATAGCTCCGGAGCCATCCATGGAAGGGTTCCCCTAACACCACCAGTGACCAACGTATTTCTCTTTATTTTTGAAAGTCCAAAGTCACCAACCTATAATAAAATTGGCAGGACCTTTTTTTAGTTTTGCTTGATCCTACACAACATTTTATTGTTCATTTCTTAATGAAATGATTTTTTTGCCAATAGAAACTTGTTACTAATGATGATGATGAGTGGATAACAAGTGAGTTGTGAAGGAAATTATTTACAGTTCAAAGGCACTCTTAAGATCATTACATGAATGATCAATTAAAAGAAGTCGAGGAAAGGTGCTCCTGGATATGCTAATATATCAGCTAGTGATTACAGTCATCAAGCCTTTTTTTCTAAAGAATAAAGAAAAAACCATTATATACTTGTACACACCTTACAGATGGGTCGAGAAGGATCTTTTAAGTTGACAAGCAAATTGTCACATTTCAAATCAAAATGTACAATACTCTTTGAATGCAGATATTCCATTCCAAATGCAGCATCCATTGCAATTATGAGCTTCTTGCGGCGATCTAGGTGTCTGGTAAGTCAGAATAGGCAGAAAGTAAGAAGTTTGTCATGGAGAAACACCGAAACAGAGCTGGATATAAAACAAAATAATACAGAAGGTTTGAAATAACACCTGTCCTTGCAAAGCAAAACATGTCTGAGAGACCCATTCACCATGAATTCTGTTACTGTGGCAAGAGTTCCCCCTGGCCCATCTTGCACTACACCATAAAACGCCACCACATTTGGATGATGAAGCTTTGAAAGAATTTCAGCTTCACGCCAAAACTCTAGAGTCTGAAAATAGTTTAACGATTCCATTATGAAAATGCTAGCATAAAAAACCTCAAAGAATGACAAATATATGAACTAATACGCTCAAATATATGAACTAATACGCTTCTTTCTGAATTACAATGAAATTTGCTCAACATCTATTTGTCTACTGCTACAAAACTGATTAAAATGGTCCAAGATGTATTTTGGAACAGTGGTGTAAGTTTGTAAAGTTGAAGTTAGTTTGTACACAGATCTCATGGAACAACAGAAACAGCAAGCAGAGCAACACAAAGTTACAGCATGAAGAATAACAATGCAAGCGAAAACATGTTCATACAACTTTTCTCATATAACTCTAATCTACAAAGTTGGAGTTTAAGCTGATGAATCAGGAAAACAGGTGCCGGTTATTATATTGTGGCAGACTGGAAGACATAATTATTCAAATCCAAAGAAGCTCACCAATCTCTCCTGCTCTGATGAACGACCTGTGAAACAGCTTTTCTTTATTCTCTTTATGGCAACATCAGTTCCCCTCCATTTTCCATGGTAAACAGTTCCAAATGTTCCAGAACCCAATTCCCTCAACTCCTCAAGATCTTCATTCTTGATAATCTGCGAGGCAAATAAAACAGGTTAACTACAAAAATTGACTCACTACAGCTGCATGTACTTATTACAGCTTAAATAATAGGATGTCTAATTTGTATAGCTAGTCGAAACATGCAAAACACCAAATAGAAATCCGGAACAGTGAATTTTAAAATGTATTCCATTTTAATATATTCTTGATTGGTAAAAGTAAAAAACAATCTCAATATCTACATCAAATGCATAAACTGAATCTGTATATGCAAGCCATGCATATAAATGCAAAGCCCCCTCATCTCTAAGGGGAGCAACAAGTTAAAAATAGTCTGTCCATATCTGCATTATATAAATGCATAAAATCAAGATACAGAAGAGCAAGCCACGTATATGAAACAAAAGCCCTCTCCTATCTAAGCAAAGCAATAACATAGCAGATAGGACTCGAGAAGTGAAGACATATTGAGCTCCTAACATAGTTTTTTTTTAATAACCACGAATTTCATAGCCTTCATGTCAAACTTATTTTCATATAAGGATTTTTAGGCAGAAAGTCAGAACTTGAATTTATCCCATTCTTTTGGCAAGAAGAAATGTTACTGGCTGTGACCTATACTACCTTTGGCGTCTGCATCAATCACTCATTCACCGAAGACACAACCATCAAATAGTATACATACAAGATATGGCAGATCTATGATATTTACGAGGGCTTAAGTCCACAATACCTGCAATGAGTTTGGATCAAAATCTGCCATAGAGAGATCGATGAGTGGAAAACCAATATCCTGAACTTCTTGATTCTCATCCTTCAAGTTAAATGAAAGGGTTTTTTAATCACATTCGTATGCGTTAAGGAAATAAGAGACAATAAATATAACCTGAAGCACAATTACGCTGCTAGAAGTCTCAACAATTTAAAAAGAATACCTGATAATCGGATTCGAGTATTTTTGAATGCATTGCACCATCATACTGTGTGCTTTGGATGCCAGTGGTTTGAGAAGGATTGTATTCTGAAGGCACATTCATGGTGGATGGTCCAATATCATCACGTGATGGGTGTTGAATATCACCTTCAATATTTATTTGGGAGTCTATATGGTCTATCATAGCTCCACCGCCCTTAAAAGGAGGATAACCATAATCCATGGAGGTTCCATCCTCAACATTTGCACGAGTAGAAGAGAGACTATGATGATCCTGGTCTATCAGAGACACGTCTTTTCTTACGAAATCATCTTGGGCTAATTTTTGAAAAAAAGACCAGTGCTTTGGTTCATGGTTCTCCATATTCAAACTCAAAGCAGTTCCATCAGCGCGCAGTGGAGCAGGCACTGATGAATCACCCATTATTTTAGCTTGAGAAAAAATATCAGAGAGGAACTCTCGGGGATAGTGGTCATTAATGTCAATAAGAATGTCCCCGTGCTCAGGAGAGCCATTGGTAGAAGATGGCTCCCCTGTAGCCACTGCTGCAACTTGAGGCTCTCTCTCAGCTAGTGGCTGCATTTGCCCCCTCGCTTTATTTTCCTCTGGTCTATTTGCAGCTGCACCACCCCAATGAAGCTCGGTTGGCTTGGAAGCAGATACATCGTGAACATTATTGCTAGTGATAGGATTGTTTGGTCCAGATTTCACTTTATCGGCATAAGTTGCTGCTTTCAGTTCGGGCTTCTCAAGATTTGCTTCAGAAACATCTTGACCGACATTTGAATTAACTCCCTTGGCATTTTCACCTAACTCTACAGACTGCTGATGTTCAACCTTTTTCTCTTCCGTGGCAGGTTGATTAGCAGACAGATTCTTATCAGAAGGTATAAATCTCCCGGTATGGGGATTCACATTTCCATCATCTAATTTATCAACTGATTCCAGGATCTGCTGGCTGCCTTCGGAGTGTGCATGGATCATTATGAACTGCGCAGCATCATCAGATTTGGACAAGCGGTTTAGGCCAGCCTGTTCCCTGGGCAAACGTTCAGAATGAAAAACTCGTGGAGGCATTGTAGGTGGCTCGTAGCTAAGGTCATATGGGTATGCTTCAGAGTCGCCATAGCCTGGGTTCATGGTTCTACAAGTTGCAGAAAAGTGGCCATCTTCACTATATCCATCGGGGTTTTCTTCTTGAACAGCTCCAAGGGACACTGTGCCTTGCCCTTGTTCCTGACTCTTCTCATTACTTTTAGATGGCAAGACAGAATTCCCAGAAACCGCCGTAGCAGCAGAATTTGATGCTTCAACTCGAGAAACATGACCTGGAGCAGAATTGACGAGTGAATTCGAGGAAACAGCTTTTTCAGTTTCCACAGACCGCATTTTCTCAGGCTCATTCAATTTCTGTGCAGAGCTTTCTCTTTTCAGCTTTGCCTCCTTAAGCACTTGCTTTTCCAGAGATTGATCTTTAGCAAGTTCAACTTTCTTCTGGAAAGAGGTGTCTCTTTTCATTTTTACCACCTCGGCTGGTGCTTGTTGGTCGTTCATATGTGAACTTCTATATGGCTGCTCGTGGGCCGAACCTCCTTCCCCATTCAGGTAACTGTGGCTAGAACTAACAACAAAGTTATCTGTGAGTTGTGAGGAGTTGGGTGGATGAGGATCATGCCCGTACTGCGGCAAACCAGTGCTTTTGGCATCTAAATTTTGGTAGTTGTCAATAGGCATGGAAGTGGGTAAAGGTCTCCATTCAGCACCGCCGTGATGAATACTTTGACCATGGTACCCTTGTTGGCTGGATTCAAAGGCATGTAATGAACTTGACACCATCACATGAGCAGATTGACCAGTTAAGGGCACACCAGCCACTGGATGAGAGGCATCAGCAGCAACTCGACCATTCTCCCGACCAACTGCTAAACTAAGAAACTCGTCGAGATTATTTCCTGAAGCGCTTGCCAGAGCGATTGAGTTTCTTCTAGACCCGAAGTCCATGCCATTGACAGCAACAACATACTGCATCTCTGAATCTCCTTCAACATTCTCAATACCAGCTTGAGCATCATCCAAGTCACTGTTAGAGAAGAGAAAAATCCGCAGTTTCTGTGATCCATCACCTTCTAGAACATGACATTCCTCTATCATATTCTGCACATCCTCATCACAAGAAACTGACACCAATGCATCAAGATCCTCACCAGGAAGCTGATATTTTAGTGTATGAGCATGGCTATATATAGTCAACATCTTCTGCATAAGCTCCTCGTAAGAAATATCCTTACTGGCTCGAATAAGATGTGTATCACCTCCAACATATCTAAGTTTTCCATCACTTGGACGAGGCATAATTCTACCGCCAAAACTGCAGAGAAACCTCAACTTTCCTGATGTGCTAGATCTAGAAGAGGCATGGCTTTGATACCCACGGAAGTTGTTATTTCTTGATGAGGTTCTTGGTACAGATTGTGCAACCTGGTGGTAGGATTTCTCATCATTTACGGAAGTCCCAGATCTCTCATGATTTTGATCCCGACCTTTTTCCATTGAAGCAATCATGGAGATATCTGATCCGCTTTCGGAACCTGTATGAGATATTCCAAGTATGTCCTTCAGGTCCATATAAGAAGTTGCACCAGTAGTCCCACCAGAAGCATGCGGTACGAGATGCTGCTTAGGGTTGACCCTTTCCCGCATGAATTCCAAAGCAAACTCCTCGCCAGTCTGAATAGAATAATTTACAGGCCTAGCTCCAACAGGTACAGTGAAATCAGGTGGTCTTATGTTTGTATTAATAGAACTGGATGGATCCTGGAAGAATCTCTGATTTGTAGAACCAATCACCTCATTTCTAGTCTCTACATAGGTATAGCGACCTTGTTCGTAGTTCTGCTGTCCCATCATGCCTTTTCCAACATTTCTATCCATTTGAAACAATTCTGAACATTCACAGCCTAAGAAGACTGTTCCAAAAAGAAATGAGATATAACTAATTTCTTATTTAGTCACCCATTACTAAACTTTTTACAGGTGTATCATGATCACATTTTAACAGCTGATACTTGTAACGAAAGAAGGCAGAAACTGATTCCTTATACATTCCCACAGAACTTCTACAGGCGTTGATTTTGCAGTTGGGTAAAGAAACAGAAGCTGCAAGGATAGAAAGCAATGCTTTGTCAGAGCATGTTTAACGAGAAAGGTTAGAAAAAACTCAACATGATCCATGTCAAAAGTAATGTAAAACATAGTTAAGCAGTTATTTCAACAGTCCTAAGTGATTATCATTAATGGAATCATATTGTGTTGGCATGTGAAGATTAACTTAAAAAAAATAACGCTTGACATGACCCGTCCAAACTCCAAAGTACAGCAAAGGCATTAAGAAATGGCTCCACCAGTCTAACGGAAAAGCAACCTCCATTCAATTATCACAAATAATGATACAAATACAGAAGGAGAGCCTCGGAGTAACCAGTAAATTTGTTGACATGTGACCAGGACGTCACGCGTTCAAGCCGTGGAAACAATCTCTTGCAGAAATGCAGGGTAAGGCTACGTACAATAGACCCTTGTGGTCCGGCCTTCGCCCAGACCCCGCGCATAGCGGGAGCTTAGTGCACCGGGCTGTCCTTTAATAATACAAATACAAATACAAAAATAACAACCACAGCCGCGCTTCAATCCCAAGTTATTTGGGATCGCCTATATGAATCATCACTATCCATTTCCCTTCACCTGGACCATTCTCATTTCGATATTCAATAATTTGGGATTCCCTACCAGTAGAGGCTCTCTACATTTTCTACTGACCGATAAACCATAATATAAATACTTCAAATAATCCGAAAAGTTTAAATCTTTCACACCAGTAAACGTACAAAACAAGTCTCATAACAGGTTTCATATTCTGCCAAGAGATCTAAAGTTATTCGGAGTACACATGACACGAACCGAACCCAGCAAAACAAAATCTCGGCCGGCCCAACTCAGACCTAAGATCAAGTTCAAAGCTCAGGATCCAGCTCAATCAAACCAAATCCAAAATCAAAAATCAATCAATCAACGCTAAGCATATCATATTAAACCAAAACAGAATAATTTAATTACCGTATATGAATTAAATCACGAAAAAAAACTCATAAAAACAGCGCGCGCGCACACACACACACAATATATATATATATATATATATATAATTGTTCATACTTGTTAACTAAACATCGCTGTCATCGGAGGTGTCACCGAAGAAGAACGGAATATTGCCGGCAAATGATAACAGAGGAATTATTGGAGAGATTTTTTTAACATCACTTACCACTTGAGAGTCAATGGAGCGTTCGTAAGGGTTGTGAATTGAAATGCCCTTTTGCCCCCTAATGGTGTCTTAAACGATGGTACTTTGTAGCTTAACATGTGGTACCTTTTGGACATATTTTGTTCCTGCCCGTGGATTTTTATTGGTTTGCTCCGTGAAACGAAAGTTTTGAGTAGTGGCAATTTCGTCAACGGGAAGATATATGCGTCACGCTTACTCGCGCGTTACGAAAGCAACTACCGTTTATTATACTTAGTCCTTCTACTTCTATAAACCTTGCACTTTTGTCAACCTTCTAACTCAAATTTTCAAGTAGTCCCTTGAGTTTTAAGGGCAAGTGTTTCTTGTTCCTGTCATACAAAGTTGAGCAGCTATGATCCTTCAAGTTCACAAAAAGACGAACACTTTTTGTTCAGGCAATGGAACTTCAAACATAATTCATTGAAACTAATAAAGTCTTGTTTATATTAGTGTAGAATAGGGTCGTTTGATAGAGTGTATAAGAATAATGATGAATAGAGTGTATTAGTAATACTGGATTAGTTATGTTGTCATTAGTTATGCAGTGATTATGTGGAGACTTCAGGAACAATTATTTCTTTAACCATACTTATTACAACAACAACATACCCAGTGAAATCACACAATGTGGGTCTGGAGAGGGTAGAGTGTACGCAGATCTTACCTCTACCTTGGTAGGTAGAGCGGATGTTTCCGAGAAACCATCGGCTCAAGACAAAGCATAAGCGCAGACTTTAATCATACTTATTATGTATTAAAATCATTTGAATTGCTAATACAGTAGTTTGCTAAGTATTAGTTATTCATAGGATAATACCAAATAAAATGTATAGTTAATGCTTGTATTGGTTATACTTAGGTTGAAAAATGATATCAAACAAGATAATAGTAATACACAGAGTTAATGCATGCATTATTTTCTCAAATGCACCCTAACAAATGACATGAGTCCTAATTTTGATAGTAACTTAAAGTAGAAAGGAGTTTAAAGAAATGACTTGATCCTTCTAGTTTTTTTGGAAATTGATGGACTTCATTTTGAGAGACGGTTTTCTATTTTTTTTGGAAAAATTGATGAGGTACGACAATAATTCTATCATATTGATTGTATCTTTGATAAAGAATCCATAGTGACCAACCTAATTACTATTGCAAAAGAGACGAAGTATATAGCTTAAAAGCATAAGATTCATCATGCATGGAACACACACAAACATAATGTAATTCAACTATTCAAATAGAAACAACTAAAATGTTCATTCTTATCACGTCATGTTGAAGTCATGTACACTTTAAGTTTTTTATAAACTAAATTTCTGGTCGGTTATCAAGGAAAAGTTACAAAAAGGTTATACGTTACTGAAATTAAACCTTTTCAATTTAAGGTTATGTATTCATAGTAATAAATTCACCCTAAACATCTGGAATGCTAAGTGGATCTCCAATGTATAGGAGGGGCCCTTACTAAACATGATCACTCCATTGGGATAAAAGGACCTTACTAATAGAAATAATTTTGGATTTTTCAAAAATCTTTTTCATCCTTCCTCAGCCTATACAAACTCAGCTAATCTCTATTGCCTTACCTTTATTATGTAGCATTTATGCTGACATTTCCCTGTGGGCGCCTGGGAATAACGTGATTAATTTCTCAACTAAGTCTTGTTATGATCTCATCAACGCTAATTCTCCTATTATTAAAGACTTTAACTGGATTTGGATGTTACATTGCCCAAATAAAATGAAATCCCTTCTCTGGCAATGTTATCACAATAAAATTTCTAGTAGAACTTATCTCAACCATATTGATATTAACATTGATACGCAATGTCCAGTTTGTCGTACTAGTGAAGAAACCATCACATACATCTTTATTGAATGTCCCTCTAGGAAAACCCTTTTTAGAATTTTTTTTGGCTTATCCTTTGTTTGTAACACTGATGCACGCTGGTTGGATTACATAAATAGCAGCGACCCCTCCTTATATATCAGCATTATCAAGTGGCATAACTTGTTTCCCTTCGTCATTTGGAATATTTGGATTACTATAAATCATAACAATCACAATAACACTACACCTCCTACTTGTTCCAAAACTATTGTTAATCAAACGATTGAATTTAACCTCTTAACTGTCAATATTCATCTAAGAAATCGTCACAAGAAATGTATCAAGGTATGTTGGCATAATGTAACGACCCGAATCATGGTCTGAGCGAAACACGACACTCGGTGTCTGGCTACATGTGATCGAGCGAACCACATAGATGTTGAATCAATATAGGCATCAAAATATACTATAATAATAACAATCTAAAATATGTAATTCAAGCTGTTGAATTTGTAATCTGAAAGTAGATTGTGAAAATATTCTGAAAATATCATAAGTCTGAAAATAGTAATACTGACATGTCTGACATACTGAACTAGTCTAGTCTATGAAACCTCTAAAATATGAGTCTGCAAATATGTGTACCAGGACAAGGCCCTGACATACCTCTACTAATAAAATATAATAAAGAAATAATAGACTGACACCCCGAGTGAGATGGGGCTCACCAAGCAATTGATACTTAAGCAATCCACTAAGCAGATCCGTCGTTCTGAAACTCGTCACATGCACCTTAAAGTGCAAACCCTATGCAGATGGACGTTAGTATATTTGAATTGTACAGTATGTAAAGCAACTGAAAGAATAAATAGATGTGGGTACTCGCGAAAAGGGCAACCAAAATCAATAAACAGATAATATGCTGAATCTGAAGCTGAAACTGATAACTGAACAAGGAATCAAATAATAAAGAATACTTCTTGTACTGAAATGGAGAGTCGCATGTTTAACTGAAATAATAAATAATAATAATTGTGACCTTAGGCCCAATATGTGTGCACAAATATGTGGCCTTGGGCCCAAGTATATGTATACAATTTGTGGCCTTTGGCCCAATATATCGGGCGTACTATTTCCCAACCTAAAAGATTATTCCAGAATAAATGGGCAATAGTTAGGAGAGGTGTGCCAGCGGCAAGCAGAAGCAAGGTTATTAGATACCTCAGGAAAGCCCGGTCAAAACCACACGTGCAAGTGTCCCTGCATGTGGCTCATTCGTGATAACTTCTTCGGATTTGCGTGAACTAGCGGACCGATCACTAAGTGGGGATACTCCCTCCAGCATGAGCAAACCCTTTCGAAACTAGTGTTGAATGGGCGTCAGTCCCTGATCTGTAGCCTTGAGCCCAAAATACATGTGCTCAACATGATGTTGGGCTACTGAAATATACTGATATGAAATACTGAACATGAATTCATGAACTGATTATGAGTACTGAAGCTTTAACTAATTTACAACTTGTTGAATATTCTAAATTGAGACTCATGGATATCAAACACCAATCTATATTGATTATGCGTTGAGTTCACAATAATCAAAGTGATAATTATGAGCAACTATGAATTTATGATCACAAGTCTTAGTCTTTTCATGAACTAGGGTAAAAATCCCAAATTCTAATGTAATTCACACTAATCTCGATGAACGAGGAGTGGGGAAGAAACACACATAGGTAAAAGCTCTACATACATTAGTCGCTCCAAAACGTGTCCTAAAAATCTAAACTTGGAAGGAGGAATCTAAAGCTTGAACCTTGAAACCTTGAATTGGACTTATCATGAAACCCCTAGGTTAAGAACATTGAATTCTACTTAGAATTCATTAGGATTACGTTAGAATTACATAGAATCGCGTGAAAAAGGCTTACCTTAATGTAGGAGATGATTGGGAAGAGAGAGTCTTCGTTCTAGGGTTTGAGAAAAGTGAAATCTGATTTTTAAAATTAAGTTGCGAATTTATACTATTTGTTGTCAGAACGATTTGACAGTCCATATTGACGGTATGTCAATATTTTGACGGTCTGTCAATAATTGTACGGTTCGTATAATCGGAATGTACTGTTTTTCTGCAATATTCCAGAGAGTTGTGAAAGTTAAGGTTTTGAGACTGTTGGAATCGACGGGCCGTAACTTTTTATACGGTCCATACATCTTACTTTATTCCATCAATTCCAAAAATCGAATTGACGGTTTTATTCAATGTTCCGTCAATATTTTGACGGTCCGTACAATCCAGACGTCAATTTAAATCTGCAGAACTGAAACAGATTTTCCAACATAAACTCCCTGTTTTGATTTCCTAAACTCCTGAATCATAAACATGACTTAATTTAGAGGTATGAGTGTTACACATAAACCCCCTACCAACTGGTACAAATTAAATATTGACGGGATCAGACCATAATGTAATTGAATTAAAGGATTTGTTCGAAAATGCTATGCTAACTCTTCCTTTCTCTCTCTAGAGGGGCGATTCGATAACACACAACCCAAAAGCACTTTTCGGCCAAAATATGGCCATTCAGGCCACTGAACCGGAGGTCGTCCAGTGCCCCCTAACTCCGCGACACCCCTGGACTATTCAAAGCTGCTCCAGCCATCGTCTCTCAACCCCAACAATTCTGTCATTGTTGCCGAACCCTAGCAATGGCGGAACCCTTTCTTCTTCTCAAATTCCAATGAAATCCATAAGTTATCTCCATGGGGAGCCAACAATACGATTTGATGTGAAAGAATTGGAATTGATGGTTGTACACGGAGAACTTGAACACACCGTAATTGGGAAATTCAGTTATGTCTTACCCGAGTTTGAAGGGTTGAAAAAATCAACTCCAACCCAATGCGGACTGAAGGAGATAACACAAGTTGGAGATAACACAAGTTGGTCTTCTATGCAATAGACATGTGTTAATTCGATGTTCATTGAGTTAAGATTATGTTACTTTGATGTCAAAGCCAATATGGCAGATCAAGAATAAGTCCAAATTCCATCCGATGAGGACCTTTAAATGGACAACTTGGTTTAATTCGGATGAGGAAACAAGCATTGCAATGGCATGAATTTCCTTCCCGGGCTTAGCACCGAATTATTTTGGCGAATCAACAATTTTCTCGCTGGCATCGGCGGTAGGTAAGCCTATTTCAATTGACGCTGTTACGAGAAATAAAACTCGACCTAGTTATGATAGGGCTAATGTGAAAGTTGATTTGTTACATGAACATCCAAAGAGAATCCAAATTCAAGTTGGGGATGGGGAAGCTATTGAATCGAAATGGTATCCAATTTGATATGATTATCTTCCTAAATTTTGTGAAACTTGTAATCTGCAAGGCCATGATGTATTGGGTTGTTGGAAAATAAATCCAGAGTTGAAGCCGGAGAAGGGGGAGAAAGGTGACGGGGCCGGTGGCGGCAATGCAAAGGAACAACATACAAACCCTAAACCTAACTCGTATGCTAACCCTAGTTCCAACAACAATACCCGTAATGCTAAAGATGTGGGTGGATGGAAGGTTGCGCATAATCCCAAACAATCCAAGAACAATGACCAATCCCAGCAACAACAATCAAAACCTATCGGGAAATAAGACAAAAATCAAAACCCTAACCCTAAGTCGAACCCTAATCAGCACCCGAAACCAAAGAACCCTAATTCATTTGCACTACTTGGGAATGGGGAGGAAGATGGAGGTGAAGAAGTGGGGAGTACACAGGAGGTGGATAATAAAGTGGTGGAGGGCAGGGGAACAAGAATTGAAGAAGATGCAGCAGCTACAGCAGTTACAGAAGTGGCTGCTGGTGCTGCAGAAGTTTCTGCTGCTGCTGCAGTGGCTGAGGTGGATGGTGCTGTAGCTGAGGTTGTGGATGCTGTTGGTGTTGCTGGTTCTGAGGCTGCTAGTACTGAGGCTGTTGTGGTGGTTGCTGCAGCTGAGGTTGCAACTGCTGCTACTGCTGCACCTACTGTTGTTGATGATGCTCCTGTGGCTTCTGTTGTCAATGTTGCAGCTGATCTTGTTATTACTGATGGTGTCTCGATGGCTGCTGTTGGTGGAGATACTGCAGCTGTCGAACCTGCTGATGATACTGCTGGTAGTGGAGATGCTGCAGCTGCAGATATTGCTGCTACTGATGCTGATGTTGTTGCTGCTGCTGCTGGTTCTGCAACTGATGCTGCTGCTAAATTTGCTGTGCAATCTGCTACTATTTCGGGTAGGGAATTAAATTCCACAGATAAGGAGTATACACCTGTTAGTTAAAAGCCTAATTCTACCAATGTTTGGGTTAAAAAAGCATTTTCTTTCCATGCAAAAGGATCTACCCCGATTCCTATTGAGGGCTTGGTCACTCTGAACAAAGCATGTGTGGATGTTCCTTCCTCCTCCGACGACAATGATGATATTATGTCATCTATGTCTGGAATGTTTGATGGCTCGGTATCTGCCGAAAACCCAGAAACTGTGAGGATGGAGATGGTTATGAAATTAGTGTTGGATATGTAAAGCAGTACGGAAAGTAAATAAATATTACAAGTGTTCGAAAGGATAAACAAATAAGTCAATATTCAGAACTGCTGCAAGCTTGTTGAGTCTTGAATCTTGATAACCTGAACACAAGAAATACTAAATCTGGATTGTTACAACTGTGGCTGAGTCGAGAGATGACTATATGTCTTTAAGACAAGATTGGCCCGTATATATGCTTTTACGTTAACGGGCAATAGTCTCCCAAGATAAAACAACAACTAATCAACATTACAAAGCAAATAGGTTGATTCTGACGAAGAAAACAAACACGAAACGACTTGCTGAAGAATGGAAAAGGAAGAAAGAGTTTTCTGTTTTTTGTCCACTGTTTCTGCTCACGTTTTTGGACTGATTTTTTTTGTTCTCTGTTATGTTTGTCTCTGTGTTGTAATCTCAACAATTGAGCCAAAAGGCTTCAATAAATAATATAAGGGGAGTGACTTCTCAACTGCCAAGTAATGGCCATTAGTGATGAGTTAATCAACCAAGTAAATGGTTGATTTAATGTGCTACATAAAGGAGCATTTAGGGAGGAGTTAAGTGCAGAATAATGGAGTTTTAATGCTCCAAAAATCAACCCAATGTCACAACCCAAACCGTAGGGCCGCGATGAGCACCCGGATCCCACCCACCGGGTACCGCCACTCTTACCATGAACATCCAATCATAATTAATTACGGACCAAGCCGAAAGAAAATTATGAACAACCAGGTAACCAACTTATGTATATATACATACCAAGGCCGGCAAGGTCATACAAGACTACTACACACAAGACACCTATCTACAAGCCTCTAAGAGTAGCAACATCAAAGGTTGGGACAAGGCCCCGCCATACCCATATAGACACGCAAAACGGTATCATACCAAAATCAGACCGACACCCCGGAAAGAGAGGAGTGCTTCCAAAATCCGCTGAAACTGCAATCTATTCACGTGGGTCGTCGCCTTGCCTATTCGAACCTGCGGGCATGAAACGAAGTGTCCCCCGACAAAAGGGACGTCAGTACAACTGATGTACTGAGTATGTCAAGCATAAATAACAACATAACATGAATATAATGATAACTGAAATAAAAACAATTGACCAACAGGAACTGCCTCTGAGGGCCCTAATACACTTGCCTACATATTAGGTACAATGCAGTGTCCATATTTATTGGCCTCATCGGGTAATTTCCGTACCATGACAGCCTCTGTGGGCATCATACCATGTAATGGTTAACGAATATATGCATGATGCAAGTGTGGTGTATATATATATATATGTGTGTGTGTCAGTGTTGCGGATCATGCAACCCGTCCCAATATATGTTAGTGTTGCGGATCGTGCAACCCGTCCCAATAAGCCATGCAGGCATCACATCACATCACATTGGCCTCTTCGGACTCTTTTGTGATAGTATGTACCAGCTGCAGGTGGTGTGCGTATATACTGCCTTTCCCTTTCCCTATATCCCATACATATATAATATTTATCATATAGTAGTGTGCATAGCACCAGTGGTACATGGTAATATATGAATGCAATGCAAATGAAAATGCATGGATGATAATAAAATACCCCGAGTGACATAATATCCTTGCACCTTTGGCTAACACTGTGAATATCAACACATTTTCCGTATGCCTCAATAAGGACTTTGAACTATATTTAGACATGTTTTTAGCATAGGAATCAATAACATGAATATTCTTAACTACTAGGAGTAGAATAAATTATGGAGCAATATCACGGTTATACTTTGTTACATGGAACATGCCAAAAAAAATGAATAATTTGCCTTAACATATCTTGTGTCTTACAGGGACATAAAAGTGGCTATACGAGACTGTAATTTTTTTCCTTCAGTGGACTGATTCTAAAATAGGGGCTTAAGTGCTCATTAGAGCAGAAGTTTAAAATAGGGCCAATTGTACTAATTGTTGAACGTTGCTGAAATGAAATGGAACTCCTTATGACTTATCAAAACATTTCTTTCCTACGTTGCCTTGTACCTCGCCACATAGGTCCCAATTGCATAGTCATTTTAAAATGTCTTCTGAAGCCTACACGTCCCCCAATAATTAATAACAAGTGACCTGGCTCTATATAATTAACCAATCACACACATAATTAATTTCGTGATCCCACTTCACTTAAATTTTAATAACTCATAAGATCTTCATATACTCAATGTCGTAGTTTGTAATATGACACTCGCCCATAACCTTTTTATGCACGTACCAAATTTATTTTCGGCTTCCGTCGTCACACTTGGCACGTCTAAAATTATTTCAGGGTTTCATTTTACCAAATACTAATTTCTTATTAGCATATGTAAATATAACAAAAAATTTCCAACGCTCGGGTCTATTTACACATGCCTAGCGATTTATACCGTAACCCGAAAGTACGGAATGTCACATTTCCCCCCCTTAGAAACATTCGTCCTCAAATATTGGGGTAACATATCTAATCCCCGTTACGTAGCCCGAATACACAAGCATTAAACATCATGACCGGAATTTGGAATTTACCTTAGGCTTCTCTTGAAATCTCGACATCAGTCTGAAATAGGTGTTGATATTTGCGCGTCATTTTCTCTTCAGATTCCCATGTCATCTCTTCCACGTTCCTATTTCGCCACAGAACTTTTACAGAAGCTACTTCCTTAGTCCTCAGTTTGCGGACTTGTCGATCTAGGATAGCAACATGAATTTCTTCATATGACAGATCCTTTGTAATCTGCACATCCTCAATTGGTATAATCCGAGAAGGATCTCCCATACAGGCTCTCAACATGGAAATATGGAAGACTGGATGAACACATTCCAACTCCGAATGCAAGTCCAATTCGTATGCTACCTGGCCAATTCGTCAAATTATTACGATATTGCCCAATATACCTTGGACTAAGCTTTCCTTTTTTTCCGAATCTCATTACACCCTTCATTGGCGAAATCTTCATAAATACCCAATCGTCTACCTGAAACTCTAAGTCTCGCCGTTGCACATCTGCGTATGACTTCTGACGACTCTAAGCTGTTAACAACCGTTCTTTGATAAGCTTTACCTTTTCTATGGCTTGGTGTACCAAGTCAGGTCCAAATAACTCATATTCGCCTACCTCGAACCATCCAATAGGAGATCTACATTTTCGTCCGTACAAGGCCTCATATGGAGCCATTTTAATACTGGCGTGATAGCTGTTATTGTATGCGAACTCAATAAGGGGTAAGTGATCATCCCAACTTCCCTTAAAGTCCAACACGCAAGCTCGTAATATGTCTTCGAGCGTTTGAATCGTTCGCTCAGCTTGACCGTCTATCTGAGGATGGAAAGCCATACTCAAATTAACTCGGGTGCCTAACCCTTTCTGAAATAATTTCCAGAAGTTAGCTGTAAACTGAGCACCTCGGTCAGATATAATAAAAATAGGCACACCATGAAGTCGAACAATCTTCTTAATATATAACTTCGCGTAATCTTCGGCGGTGTAAGTAGTTTTCACCGGCAAGAAATGAGCTGATTTGGTCAGTCTATCAACAATTACCCAGATAGAATCAAATTTCCGATAGGAACGAGGTAATCCCATAACGAAGTCCATATTAATAATTTCTCATTTCCATATTGGAATCTCGATATTTTGAGTCAAGCCACTAGGCTTTGGGTGTTCTATTTTTACATGCTGACAATTGGGGCACTAAGCTACAAACTCTGTCACGCGCTTTTTCATATCATTCCACCAATAAACACTCTTGAGATCATGATACATTTTATTTGATCCTGGATGAATTGAGTACCGCGAACAATGAATCCGTCATAATCCTATCCCACAATCCTGTAACATTTGGAACACATAGACGACCCTGGTGCCTGAGAGTTCCATGTTCGTCAATCTCAAATGTCGTGGTCTTCTTCTGTTGAATGCTCTCTCTTATCTTCTTCAAACTAGGGTCTTTCCATTGACGTTCCTTAATTTCTGATATAAGGGATGACTTTGACACATCCTGGACCACAAACCCACCATCCTCCGAATCCACTAGTCGGACTCCCAAACTAGCTAACTGATGAAGCTCTCTCACCAATTCCTTCCTTTTGACTTGCACCGTCATCGAACTGACTATTGACTTACGGCTGAGCACATCTGCTACTACATTAGCTTTGCCAGGGTGATATAAGATATCCACATCATTAACCTTCAATAATTCAAGCCATCTTCTTTGCCTTAAATTCAGCTCTTTTTGTTTGAATATGTATTGTAGACTTTTGTGATCTGTAAAAATGTCCATATGAACACCATATAAATAGTGCCGCCAAATCTTCAGTGCATAGATTACCACGGCTAACTCCAAATCATGTGTCGGATAGTTCTTCTCATGTATCCTCAATTGCCTTGAAGCATAGGCAATCACTTTACCATGCTGCATTAGCACATATTCTAAACCTGCTCCCGAGGCATCATAATACACAACATACCCTTCTGGACCCTCTGGGAGAGTAAGGACTGGTGCCGATGTTAATCTATCCCTTAACTCCTGGAAACTCCGTTCACAAGCATCGAACAATTAGAATTTTATTGCCTTTTGTGTTAACTTCGTTAGTGGTGCTGATATGGTAGAAAATCCTTCTACAAACCTTCTATAATAGCCGGCTAAGCCCAAAAAGTTGTGAACCTCTGTTGGAGTCGTGGGCCTCGGCCAATTCTTCACCGCTTCAATCTTCTGAGTTTCAACTCGTATACCCTTGTCTGACACTATATGACCAAGAAAAGCCACTGACTTCAGCCAAAACTCACATTTGGATAGTTTTGCATACAACTTATAGTCTTGGAGCGTTTGCAGTATTATCCGCAAGTGATCCACATGCTCCATTTCCGAGTGAGAGTAAACCAGAATATCATCTATAAATACTATCACAAATACGTCCAAGAATGGGCGGAACACGCTATTCATTAGATCCATAAATGATGCTGGTGCATTTGTAAGTCCAAATGACATTACTAGGAACTCAAAGTGCCCATACATTATCCTAAAGGCCGTCTTCGGAATATCCTTCTCCTTAACCTTTAGCTGATGGTACCCCGACCTTAGGTCAATTTTTTAAAAATATCTCGCCCCTTGTAACTGGTCAAACAAATCGTCAATTCGGGGAAGATGGTATTTGCTCTTGATAGTGGCTTTATTCAGCTGTCGATAATCGATACACATCCGTAATGAGCCATCTTTCTTTCATACGAACAATACCGGCGCTCCCCAAGGAGATATGCTAGGCCTAATAAAAACTTTCTCGAGCAAATCCTTTAATTGCTCCTTCAATTCTTTTAATTCAGCTAGAGCCATCCTATAAGGAGGAATAGATATCGGTTGAGTGTATGTCAACACATCTATACCGAACTCAATTTTCCTTTCAGGAGGAAGGCCTGGAAGTTCGTCTGGGAATACATCAAGAAATTCATTAACCACCGGAATTGAATGAGAATTAGGTGGTTCAATATCGGCATCTCTTGCCCGAACAAGATGGTATATACACCCTTTGGAGATCATCTTTCTTACCTTAAGGTATGAAATAAACCTACCTTTCGGCATCACCGTATTACCTTTCCATTCAAGGACTGACTCGCCTGAAAATTGGAATCTAACAATCTTTGTTAAGCAGTCAACATTAGCGTATCATGACGCTAACCAATCTATGCACATAATAACATCGAAGTCAACCATTTCTAATTCCACTAAATCGGCTTGGGTCTGATGATTACAAGCTAATACTGCACAATTTCGATAGACCCGTCTAGGGATTACCGATTCACCAACCGTTGTAGATACCACAAATAGATCCTTTATCAACTCAGGATCCATACCAAATTTACAGGCAACGAAAGGAGTAATATATGATAAATTTGAGTCTGGATCTAACAACGCGTACATATTATGTGAAAGGACCGATAGTGTACCTGTAATGACATCAGGTGAGGATTCTTGATCTTGCCGCCCCATCAGTGCATAAGTACGGTTCTGGCCCCTTACTCTGCCTCAACCAGATAACGCCTGCTGACTCTGTCCTAATGGGCGTACTGATTGGGATGAAGCTGCTGCAGATCCGACCGGCTAAACTCTACCACATTCACTTTTTGTCGGACAATCTCGCGTTATATGACCACGCTCCCCGCAGGAATAACATAGTATTCCCTCTGGTTGGCACGACCTTGTATGGGTCCTACCACACTGCCCATATTGAGCCAATGACGGCCTCATCTGCATAGAATTCCCTCTATAATAAGATCATGGTGCTCGCGAACTCTGGCCTGGTCCCGTTTGAGTATAACGATCAACCCTCGATCCTGAAGATGACAATGATGCGTCGGTTGCTGGGTAAGATGGTCGCATGTAAGGCTGTGGCCTGGGCCCGCCTCCAAAGTTCCTCATGCCACTTATAGACCGAGCCCTTTTATGTTGGCCCCTATCACGATCTCAATCAATTCATTATTGACTATTGCGATCCTCCAGGTTTTGTGCATAAGCCTGGATGCGAGCAATATCCATATCCGGATTCAAAGAAGTCGTAGTACACTCGTTGACCAAGTGTGGCCCCAAACCAGTAATGAACCTGTGTACCCGGTTACTCATCTTAGCTATAATTGTAGGAGCATATCGAGCCAAGGAATTAAACTGCAAGCTATATTCTCGAACGCTTATGCTGCCATGTTCAAGACGTAGGAACACGTCCTGTTTGGCCCGCCGAAGCTTGACTGGTAGAAAATGGTGTAAGAAGGCCTCTGAAAATTCCCCTCATCCTGCTGGCGCAACACGAGGTCCCCTAGATTGCTCCAATGTATCAAACTATGTTACTGCGATATCCCACAGTCTATAAGAAGCAAACTTTACCAACTCAGCATCGGTAGCATCCATCACCCGCAAGGTGCGCTGTACCTGATCCAGAAAATTCTGCGGGTCCGCGTTCAAATATGTTCCTGTGAATACCGGAGGGTCTAGATTGATGAAATCCTGAGCTCTTGCGCTAGCAACTCTGTCAGAAGGACTGGGGACCTGACGCTGGGCTTGAGCGGCCACCAATCGTGTCAATAACTGAACCGCACTCCGCATATCAAGATCCACGCATGGAGTCTCACTCTGGCCCTCGCTAACGAGTGGAAATCGGCTGGTACATTCGCCCGCAGCCATATTTAAATCTCTCATACTCTTGGACTTCTTCTTTGTGGTAGACATCGTTGGAATCATAAGCATAAAGTGGATTAGGAGTGAAATACTCATAATTCAGTTCTATAACACGATTTATGATATGAAAGAATAGAAACCATCCCTAAAATGTCAGATAGCCTCCTGTTTATAAGTATGGTGCACAATACACCCATAAATAAGACTCTACTAGACACGGCTTGTAGACTCCCTAGGACAGACATGCTCTGATACTAACTTTGTCATGACCCAAACCGTAGGGCCGCGATGAGCGCCCGGATCCCACCCGCCGGGTACCGCCACTCTTACCATGAACATCCAATCATGATTAATTACGGATCAAGCCGAAAGAAAATTATGAATAACCAGGTAACCAACTTATGTATATATGCATACCAAGGCCGGCAAGGTCATACAAGACTACTACACACATGACACCTATCTACAAGCCTCTAAGAGTAGCAACATCAAAGGTTGGGACAAGGCCCCGCCATACCCATATAGACACGCAAAATGATATCATACCAAAATCAGACCGACACTCCGAAAAGAGATGAGTGCTTCCAAAATCCACTAAAACTGCAATCTATTCACGTGGCCATCGCCTTGCCTATGCGAACCTGCGGGCATGAAACGCAGCATCTCCCGACAAAAGGGACGGCAGTACGATTGATGTACTGAGTATGTCAAGCATAAATAACAGCATACCAGGAATATACTGATAACTGAAACAAAAACAACTGACCAACAGGAACTGCCTCTGAGGGCCCTAATACACTTGCCTACATGTTATGTACAATGCAGTGTCCATATTTATTGGCCTCATCGAGCAATTTTTGTATCATGACAGCCTCTGTGGGCATCATACCATGTAATGGTTAACGAATATATGCATGATGCAAGTGCGGTATATATATATATATATATTTATATATATGTCAGTGTTACGGATTGTGTAACCCATCCCAATATATGTTAGTGTTGCAGATCGTGCAACCCGCCCCAATAAGCCATGCAGGCATCACATCACATCATCGCATCATCACATCATCACACCATATTGACCTCTTCAGGCTCTTTTGTGATAGTCTGTACCAGCTGCAGGTGGTGTGCGTATATAATGCCTTTCTCTTTCCCTATATCCCCTATATATATAATATTTATCATATAGTAGTGTGCATAGCACCAGTGGTCCATGGTAATATATGAATGCAATGCAAGTGAAAATGCATGGATGATAATAAAATACCCTGAGTAACATAATATCCTTTCACCTTTGGCTAACACTATGAATATCAACACATTTTTCGTATGCCTCAATAAGGACTTTGAACCATATTTAGACATATTTTTAGCATAAGAATCAATAACATGAATATTCTTAACTACTAGGAGTAGAATAAATTATGGAGCAATATCACGGTTATACTTTGTTACATGGAACATGCCAAAAGAAATGAATAATTTTTCTTAACATACCTTGTGTCTTACATGGACATAAAAATGGCTATACGAGACTGTAATTTTTTTCCTTCAGTGGACTGATTCTAAAATAGGGGCTTAAGTGCTCATTAGAGCAGAAGTTTGAAATAGGGGCAATAGTACTAATTGTTGAATGTTGCTGAAATGAAATGGAATTCCTTATGACTTATCAAAACATTTCTTTCCTACGTTGCATTGTACCTCGCCATATAGGTCCCAATTGCTTAGTCATTTTAAAATGTCTTCTGAAGCCTACATGTCCCCCAATAATTAATAATAAGTGACCTGGCTCTATATAATTAACCAATCACACACATAATTAATTTCGTGACCCCACTTCACTTAAATCTTAATAACTCATAAGACCTTCATATACTCAATGTCGTAGTTTGTAATAGGACATTCGCCCATAACCTTTTTATGCACGTACCAAATTTATTTTCGACTTCCGTCGTCACACTTGTTACGTCTAAAATTATTTCGGGGTTTCATTTTGCCAAATACTAATTTCTTATTCCAACACTCGGGTCTATTTACACATGCCTAGCGATTTATACCGTAACCCGAAAGTACGGGATGTTACACCCAAACGGCAGGCAAAAACTTTCTGCCTTCCCTTGTTCCCAATTTCATCTTTCCAGAAACTCCATGGACCAAACTGTAAATATTAAGCAATTTGCGGGTCCAAAGAGATAATATATGAAGAAGCCCGTGGCCCGAGCCCGGACGGAACGGGCGGGCGTGTGGACTTAGCCTTGAACCCAAGCACATCTAGGTCCTCCCTCCTTCAAACACATGGGTGCCCCTTGGGGTCCCAAACCCTTAGCCAATTTTGAGACTTATAAAGAGAACAATTCTTTATTTTTCCACCAATGTGGTAGATTTGTCCCACACCATATTTTCATGCCTCAAACACCTTACTTCGTGGACCAATATCTCTTTCATTTCTCAACGAAATTTGACGATCATTGGCCCTACGGTCATCTACTCACTTAGTAGATTATGCATGTGTGAAGAGACAAAGCCTTCAACATGCGGAACCCTAGTGTTTAAGTCATTAAATATGGGTGGACGCACCTCTCCACCAAAGGCAAATTTCCAACAATTAGCTGCGCAGAGCTCAGATTTTCTTAAACGGCTCTATGAAGCACGATTGATCCAAAAGATAAGACTGTGGGGTGGAGGGAAAGACCGTGTTAATAATGGTAGACCATCACTTGTTACGTTTATGGAGGCCCGGCAACAGAGAAAACATCGAATTCTGGCGCATGAGCCTCTTCCAAATGTGCTCAAGGAAAGGAAACTATTGTATGATGGTGCACATATATGGAATGATAGTGACTGTTGGAAATTTGCCTTTGGCGGGAGTTGCGACCGACCAACTTTAACGGCTTAAACACTAGTGTTACGTATGTTGGAGAATTCGGTTCTTTACACATGCATGATCTACTAAGTACGTAGATAACCGTAGGGCCAAGAATCGTCAAATTTCATTGAGAAATGAAAGAGATATTGGTCCACGAAGTGAGGTGTTTGAAGCATGGAAAGTGTGGTGTTGTGTTCAATTCTCCCTCATCGGTAGAGGAAGAAAGAATTGTTGTGTATATAAGACTCGAAATTGGTTTGAGGTTTGGGACCCCAAGGGGTATCCCATGTGTTTAAAGGAGGGAGGACCAAGATGTGCTTCGGTTCGAGGAAAGACCACACGCGCGCCGCCGCGCGCCCGTCCGGTCCTGTTCCGGTTCCGGGTTCCTGGTTCACGGGTCACGGGTCACAGGTCATGGGCTGTGGGCTGTGGGCCTTCTGATATTATCTTTTTAGGCCAGAGAACTTTTCTAGAAGTACAGTTTGATCCCAGAAGCTTCAGATGTAGAGTTTGGACCATTCAGATGTACAGTTCGGTCCCTAAAGTTTCAAGATGTACAGTTTGATCTCTGAAGTTTCCAGAAATTCAGAATTTCGGCAGACATGAACAGAAACGTCCAACACTCAATTCAGCCATTTATTTTGGCTGAATTACTCCTCCTATAATGGCCAAATCTGTTGGTCTTTCACCATTTATTTTGGTGGCTTTACTACCTCCATAATGGCCATTATTTGGCCAATAATGGATGTTATGTGGGCAGTTAAACAGCCCTCCCTCACCTATATAAACACCTCTTACACCATTGTTGAGGTACAGAAAAATACACTTGATATACACGAAAATATACAACCAGAAAATCAGTTCTTCCTATAACTTCCTAGCATCATTTCATTATTCAATATTCTTCACGGTAGCTCTTGAGTTTCCTTTGCTCAATTGTTCCATTGATGTTTTATCTTGGGAGACGAATTGTCCGGGACGTATAAATGATACATACGGGGCAATATTGTCTTAAGGACAGAGTGTCACACTCGACTCAGCAAAAATCAAAGCAGTTTCCGGTCTTCTTGTTCAACAAATATTGTAATTTCAGTTTTATTGTTATATTGTAATTTTCAGTTTTCTAGTTGAATTGTAATTTCAATTCTTACATAAGCAGTTACTTGTAATTTTCGTTTCTTGCAAATCCTTGTAACCCAACAACCCAACAGTGACTACAGTTGTATGTCTGATACGGAAAACGACACATGTGTTGACCAGATGCTTGAGGAATTTAGATAGTCAAAGAAGCATGTGACAACTCCTGTCATCTCAGCGATTACCACGAGATCCAAGTTGAAGAAATGATTAAGTTTCAAGAGTACCTTAAAGACGAAAAAGAAGAGATACAACAAATAGAAGATTTTATAAGCACAGAGGTAGACCATACTAGCTTTGTTCTTGTATTATCTTTTCATTATGTTAGTATCATCATGTGTAATATCAGCATAGAGTGCATTATAAACTTTGTGATGATCATAGAATACTTGATTTTATCAACTTCCTTTTTCGCATTCGGGCTAGTTCTATTGTCTTGCCTCATCAGGGTTAGTAAGGTAGGGCAATAGGATGCGTTCCTCTTATTTGTACTTCCCCTTTGGGATTTCCATTATTTTTTTGTTATTAATAAAATTGCCCTGGGCCGCGAGCCTGGTGGATTGCTAAAAAAAACTCTTCCTTTCATGACGAATTACTAGCTATGTATAATGGCTTACATATTGCAAAGGATACATCCATTGGAAATCGAAACTGACTGCGTCATAAAACTGTTACAAGAAAGAAAGTCATTTGATACTATGCTTGTTTCTTCTTGCAAATGGTTAATGTACTAACTTAGAGAGGCGTCCGGCATAATTTCAGAGAAGGGGACACAAAAGCACATCTAATGGTCAAAGAAGCTTCCAATCAGTACACTTTTGCTAGAACAAAAAAACTATATTACTACTCTTTTTGATATGAAGCATCTAATGTACGATAAATCTGTCAGTACTCTAGCTACTAAGATATAATAGAAGCAGATTGTAATATATTTGCTAGTATGGAAAATCAAAGTGTCTTCAAACGACGATGTGATATATTGGACCCAGCTCAGTCTATTAATAAACTATTTTTTGTGTTAAAAAAAAGTAATCAACATATTTTCTATTTTTATTCATGTGGGAAAAACAACGTGTATTAAATTCAATAAAGAAATAAATGCATTATGTTAAACAAAAATGGTAGTAATAGGGATTATTTTGTGACTATGATATGATGAGTTAGCATTCTCAAAATTTTAATATGGTAATTAATATGTTGGGATTTATCAATTAATATTTACCTTTATGGAGATAATTTGATAAAATGAAAACACAATCAAAGTTTAAGAGTTTGTTGCGTTTTGTATCCCTAAAGTATGCCATTCTTTTGCGATTTGTATCATGTTCTATTTTTTTTTTTATAATTTGCACACTGACTTCTTCATTGTCTTATAAAATAATGAAAGCACTCTTTTTTAAAAGTTTTTAGGAGGGCAAAATTGGAATATAAATAATAAGAAAATAAGTGGCACAAAGAAAAAGAACTCAATAAAAAATGATAATCTTTGCTCCGATTATTTTCACGGCCTACCCTGCAAATGAGCCAAGCAATTCCGGATCCTTTTTTCATGGAAGGCAAGTTGAACCACCCAAAAAATCACGAAATATTTTCTCGAAAGTTTAGGAGACAATGTGCTCCTATAAGAGTGAACACTACTGCTGAAGTTTTCTGTTTCAATGAAATTTTTTATAGTAATTTTATTACTAGGACGAAAATTATTAATTTTATATAAGGTTTAATCTTAACGTTATACTATAAGAATCAATATACATCTACATTTAAGGGATTTATTTGAGTTAAAGACTTTGGTGTTATTATGATACTACTTTGATAGAAAGTTCTTATTTTACGAAATATATTTTTTTATAAAAGAAAGTGATAAAAGAAAAAAAAATGAGATAAGAAGACTTCATTGAAAAAAGTGGTTAAAATCATGTTGTAAAATAATATTTAGTTACTTAATCAACACATTTATATATGGACCATGCATATTCTCTAGCCATAAAAGGAAAAGAAAAGAGCAAAAAATGGCTGGTGTTAGGGATAACAAAATAAAGTTATAAATTTTCATCAATTTTACATAACAATTTGTACAATCCTAAAAATACCTATAAACTTCTAACCGGAACTATTGGAATTAATGTATTGTAATAAGTGTACAGATTATGATTTTCGAAGTTATTCGTGACTCAAATATTTAGTTCAACAAAGTCCGAACAAATATTATCTCAAAAATTATAAAAGCATTAAGCAAGGAAGAGCATGCACTAGTAGCTAAATAAGTTCGATATAAGCACGATGGTATAAATAATATAAAGATTAATTGAACAAATGAAGCAGTTTGAAGTAGCTTGAGGAAAGAGAAGTGTTAGTCACAAGAATTAAAGTTGCGTGAAAATTAGAATAGCTGGAATCAAATGATAGCTAAAGCAAAATAGTTTGAAGAACAAGTCACCAACTTAAAAAACAAAAAAAATACCATTCAAAGTGTCAACGGCAAGATATAAGAGTTATTATATATGTAACAAAATTTGACTCTATAGTGTATGATCCCTTGTTACACCATTTTGGGATATATTATAAGCTTCTCACTTTGTACAAATTTGAAAATAATAATAATAAAATTAAGTGATATTATTTTTTTCCTTATACGTTTGATCCCCTCGACTTATGAAATCGATATTGTCGATATTGTAACTTGGCTACTTTACTCCCACACAATTTCAAATGGATGTGGGCTTAAGATTCTGCCTAGAGTTGTTCTGGTTCCACTCTCTTAAAAAGGGCTAGAATACTAACATATACCATCCAGATGATACATAAGCATATGCAATAATTATTTCTAATATGAAAAGCAAACAATAGATACACCCAACGTTGATTTAATAAAGACCATAAAATAAAATTATTACGGTAGATATTATTTTAAATAAAAAATAAAACATTTAAACGGTGTAAATTCTAGTGAAATGATTGGTATATAAAATCGAGGTAAGCATTACAATTAATAAAACTTGTAATAATTTATCATGTGTAGTAAGTCAATAACTATTTACAATAGACAAAGTGAAATTCAATAACTTCTTTAGATAAAAATCTTGTAGAGATGAAAGGTAATTGATAGATTAAATAATTTTATTTTAAAATCTCAGACCTAATATTTATTATTTTAAAATTTAGAAACCTTAAAATTCACCTTTACTGTGAGTATCATATTAGAATTCTATATTGCAATTTACAGACTTATTTAAGAATTCCATTGCATCAAAGATATATTATTTTGCAAATAATATAAGTAATAGAAAATTATGCAGGTGCAAGTCCTGCTATATATACTTAAACATACCTTGCGCTCTACTATGAATAAAGAATTATACTATACTCTAAAATTTTTTTTGTCATATAATTTTGCTTGTAGATGACGACAATAATAGATTATTGCAATGGATGCTTATAATTTTAAGTTGCTTTCTATATCATTACAAATAAAATGTATTGTTTGCTACTTTTTTATTAAATGACATTAATATTTTTTATACATATTCTTTAATATCTCAAATTCAGTGAATAACATAAAATGTAATTAAAAAATAAAAGATATGTTATACATAGTTGACTCTTTTACAAGTAAGAACACAAATTTAACATACATATAAGTGGATCTGACTAATTTGTAACACATTTACTATAAAACTAAAAACATTTTTCTTGAAAAGGAAACAAATAATCAAATATAATTTAAAAGGTAAATTAAATAGTTCACTAATTTGTTATCAATTGACACGAGGTTGTTAATTATATGTCAAAACATAACTAATCTTACACTAATTATTATAGTTGGTATTTTATTATTTTTACTTTTTATTAATCATGTTATACTCAAGTCAGACTTCTATATTGACTTGTAAATCAACGAGACTGTAAGTAGCTAATGATACCAAAAAAGACGATTAATTACAAATATAACATGTTGCTTGAGTTTTTGAACCTCAATTAAAGATTCCGAGGCTTGAATTAACTCAAATTTTATCCCAATTAGAAAACAGTTCTTCATTTCCCGAAGTTATATTTAAAGATAGGACCACATTTACTATGTGCATATCCATTTATAAATAACTATTCATGTAACAATAAATTATCCTTGTTTACTTGATAGCTTTAAAATACATACACGACGCACTAGTCTTGGTATTTAATACCTACAAGAGAACTTCATTAATAACTGATACTACTGTTAAGGAATGAGAATATCAACTCCTTATATGAACTTGGACAATCTTTACTCTATAATCTAACTTTTGGAGTTGAGTTAGATCCAAGATCCATTCTTTACATGTTATCAGAGCCAGACCCATTTCAATTATTTGTTCACCGATGTTAGGCCCACAAATTATATTATTCACGCCCCAGTTAATAAGATCTGGGCATGCGGGAAAGTGTTAATAGTCTCACATCGGATATGGAATGGGAACATGAACTTCTTACATGGATTTGGACAATACTCACCCTACAAGCTAGTTGTTGGGGTTGAGTTAGACCCAAAATTCATTCTTTACAATTACTACTACTGTGTATGCATTGTCTAAGACATGATATTTAATACAGGAGTATTTATTTAAATTATGTTAATGAATGATGATTTATGCACGATATAGAACAATTTATTACGGTGAAAAACTATCAGTGTAAAAATATAAAATCTTTAATTAGGATTTTAGAACCAGATCCATTTCCATTTTGCTTTCTTAAGATATTCAATAGCTGAAGAATAAAAGCTAAGCCACAACTGTTATTAACATTTTCAAGAAATTTTCCTTTTAAAAAAACAACTAATTTTTCCTTTTTTTTCTTTCGGTTAAGTGATCATAATCCAATAACCCCAAATTGCAGAAAGAGAAACTGTGCAGTCATTTTCAAACAATTATATTTTCTATAAATAACACCATCATAGATTCACAAAAAAAATATATCTACATTGCTCCTTCAACTCCGTAATAATATGTTAAGTAACTTTCAATATGTGAAAAAGTACTACTACAAAATCATCTATAAATAAGGATACTTTAAAGGCGGAATACATTCACAACTCTTAAATTTACAAGTAAATTTTATTTAGATATATGAATTACGATATACTCCAATTGAGTACTGAACACATCATAAAGTATTTCGATTAGACATTTTCGTTAAAAAATTTGAAAAGTTTTTGCACGCGTTCTCAAGTGTCCATTGCATAGATAACTTTGTGAGTACAACAAGTGCAGGAAATGGGAAATAAGTCAATATTACCATTGCTGGAAATGATAAACCACTAAAGATTACTAAGTTTACAACGAGAAACTTATAATCTTTTGCTCACAAAATTGGAAATAAGAACAAATATAAACTCTTGTGACTTGGCTGAGTCGAGTGATGACACTCTGTCTTTAAGACAAGATTGCTCCGTATATATCATTTTACGTCAGTGGGCAATAGTCTCCCAAGATAAAACAACAACTAACAAATGAGCAAAGGAAACTCAAGTGTTTCTTGTGAAGAAGTTGAATATAGAAAGAGTGCTAGAGAGGAAGAAGTTTTCTGAAAATTCTGGTTTGATTTTCTCTCAAGTGTATTAACAATTTAGCCAAAGGCATCAATTTATAGTGTAAGAATTGTCTCTTCAAGTGCCAAGTAATGGCATTGAATCACCCATGTAATGACAATGAATTGTCCAAGTAATGGCACCCATTTATTAGCCCAAATAATGTCTGATTAATGCTGGAATGAATGACATTGAGGGCAGCCCAAAAGTCTCCAAAAATCAGATTTTTGTCTAAGACTTTTCTGCCAGGGAAGCGCCCCGGCGCTGCGGCCCTGACGAGGTTGGTGTCGCGACCCTTCTCGGCTCCGCGTCTCTTTCCGACCCATTCCATCTTTACACTATGCACACTTCTTCCTTCGTTTACCAACGTGGAACATTTGTCATTCGGACAATGACCGTCCATCATTCTATGTCTCAAACATTTACTTACATACTAATATCTCTTTCAGTAACAAAATTTACGATACTTGACACTACGAGTGCACGTGTGTGAAAATAACGTTTTCGATGTGCGGGCCCCCAATTGTTCGAGTCATAGACAATGAGATAAACTTAATTTCATATTAGTAAATTTCCAACAATCCCCTCTTGAAAGAGATTTTGGCGCACTCACACAATGCCTATTTCCATCAATCTTTCAACGGATCGATGTTGCATCTGGAGAGGTAGCTTCTGCTTTGAACCTTCCATAGTTGAATACCATCAGACTTACTTACTGCGCAGTGAACGTGATATCTTGAACCGTCAGTGTTTAGTGTAAGTCAAGTCAATAGTACCAACACAACAACTTTCCGTATTCAGTTTTTCTTATTGTTTTGTCCGTTGTGGCCGTGGACACTCTTGGATTCTTAATTGCGTTCATTTGAGGAGGCTTGTCCTCACACTTAAATAGGTGGTCTCCTACAAGGTATCCTGCTATACCCCACTTCACCAGTGTTAGGAACCATTAAAATTTTCCCAAACCTAATCTCAACCGTTGAGGATCATTAAAGGTTTTGGAAACTTAACATTTACCCACACTGCATATAGCACTTAAGGTCTATCGCGGGAACGGCTTTGGGTTTATGTTCTTTACAGAAATCATAACTCGAAGTGCTCTTTCTTTCACCGAAGCGCTCAACAGAACCTTTACATCTTAGTCCCACTGAACCTAATTTCTGAGATCTCCAGTCAGTAAGGTTGGGTTACCACCGTATCAATCTTTTATTATTTAGGTTTTAAGCTCATTACCCTAGACATGCAGAACATTTGATCTCTGGGTATGCCATTAGTCAATGGGTCTGCTACGTTATCCTTTGATTTTACATAATCAATGGCAATAATACCCGTGATGATCAGCTGCCTAACGGTCTTATGTCTCCGTCGAATATGACGAAACTCACTGTTATACATAGAACTTTGTGCCCTTCCTAGAGCCGACTGGCTATCGCAATGGATCATTACAGAAGGTACTGGTTTGTCCCAACACGGGACATCCTCTAAGAAGTCATGCAACCACTCAACTTCTTCTCCTGCTTTGTCTAAAGCAATAAACTCCGACTCCATCGTGGATCGGGCGATGCAAGTTTGTTTAGAGGATTTTCAAGACACATCTCCACCCCAAATTGTAAATATATACCCACTGGTGGACTTGGTATTCTCTATATTAGATATTCAGTTTGCATCATTGTACCCTTCTAGTACAGCTGTATATCTCGAATAATGTAACATGTAAGCTAGCGTGTATTTCAGGTACCGTAGTACCCGATTCAACGCCTTCCAGTGATCATTTCCTCAATTATGGGTAAACCTATCCAACTTGTTGGCTGCATAAGCGATATCAGGACAGGTGCAGTTTGTTATGTACATCAAACTCTCAATCACATGTGCATATTGCTCATGGCATACGGGTGCACCATAATTTTTATCAATCTTTTGATTCATATCCAGTGGTGACTTCATAGGCGAACTGTCACACATCTCAAATCTTCTTAACACATCATTAATGTAGTAAGACTGAGACAAGATCATTCCGTCAGACGACTTAGAGACCTTTATCCCTAAGATGACATATGCAATACTCATATCCTTCATGTTGAAACATTGTTTCAACATATTCTTAGCCTCTAGGATCAAGCTAGGACTGCTTCCCGTGATCAATATGTCATCTACGTACATGCATATCATGACGATCGAATAAGAGTTATCTTCCATGTAGACACATTTGTCACACTCATTAATGGAGAAACCCTTCGATAATAGGATAATAGGGTACTATGATGTGCCATTGCTTCGGAGCTTGTTTCAGCCCGTATAGAGATTTGACAAGTCGACAGACTTTCTTCTCTTGCCCTGGAACCACATACCCCTCGGGTTGTTCCATATAAATTTCTTCTTCCAAATCACAATTTAGGAAGGTTGTCTTGACATCCATTGATGTATCTCAAGGTCACGCAACGCTGCGATCACAATAAATACTCGTATGGACGTCATTCTAGACACCGGGGAGTACGTGTCAAAATAGTCAAGGCCTTCCTTCTGTCGATAGCCCTTGACTATCAACCTGGCTTTGTACTTATCTATAGACCCATCTACTTCATATTTCTGTTTGAGTATCCATTTACAACCCAACAGTTTGTTTTCCAGAGGAAGATCAATCAATTCCCACGTATGGTTTTGCATGATGGAGTCTATTTCGCTCTCAATAGCTTCTTTCTAGAGCGATGCTTCTGGAGTAGACAATGTTTCAGTAACTGTCCTCGGTTAGTTATCGACCATATAAGCTACAAAGTCAGGACCACAAGTCTTATCCTTTCTGGCGCTTTTGCTTCGTCTTAGTTTAGCCTCTGGTGACTCTAAGTTCTGAGTATCTGGAACACTCAGTTCCAGACAATCAGCCACTTCGGAGTCCACTAGATCTGAACCCTCTAGATTCGTGTAGTTAGGCACTCCTGATTCTTGTCGGCCATGAGAGCTTTGTTCATAACTTCGTTTGCGAGAAGTTGCGCCTCTTTCCTTTCTAGGAAAGGTATCCTCAAATAATTAAGCATTCCTTGATTCCATGATTGTACCTCCGTGGATATCTAGAATATCTGACTTATGCACTAAGAAGCGATAAGTACTACTGTTATTTGCATATCCGATGAAAATGCAATCTACAGTCTTAGGCCCAATCTTGACCTGCTTTGGCTTAGGCACTCCGACCTTTGCCAAACAACCCCACACTTTGAAATATTTATAGGTGAGTTTCTTTCTCTTCCATGATTCATATGGAGTTTTGTCCTTACCCTTATGTGGGACTTTATTAAGAATCGTATTAGCGGTGAGGATAGCTTCACCCCACATATTTTAGGGAAAGATCAGAATTGACTAGCAAGTCATTCATCATTTCCTTTAATATACGGTTCTTGCGTTCAGCGACACCGTTCGATTGAGGTGAGTAAGGAGCCGTCACTTAATGAAAAATGCCCGATTGGGCACAATATTCCTCAACGACGCTACATATTCTCTCTTTTTAGCATTACGAATTGCCTTAATCCGCAAGCTTAGTTGGTTTTCAGCTTCTACCTTGTAGCGTTTGAATGCTCAAAAGACTTCATCTTTACTTTTCAATAAGTAAAGGTAATAATACCATGTGCTATCATCAATGAATGTCACAAAGTACTTGTTCCCCCTATAGTTTGTGCAAACTTTAAATCATATATATATGTGTAAACAAGTTCTAGAGGAGCGGTATCCCTTTCGACGAATCAAAAATGAGTCTTTGTGAGTTTTGCCTCTACGCACACCTCACACTTATGTTGAGGGTTTACGCCGATAGTCGGCAACAACTCCAACTTCACCAACCTTTGGATGGACTTATAGTTAACATGTCTTAATCTATGATGCCATAAATTAGAAGACTCAAGCAAGTAAGAAGAAACTTCAATTTTATTGCTTGGACACATTACAGTCTAGCACTCACAGACGAATCCTCTTCCCACAAAAGTTCCGTTCTTGGTGATTACAAATTTATTAGACTCAAATACTAGCCTAAAACCAGCATTAACCAATACATGACGTGTAATTAAATTCTTTCTAATCTCAAGGACATGCATTACCTCCTTCAGAGTGAGCTCCTTTCCAGAAGTCATCTTCAGGATCACCTTTCCAACCCCCAACACTTCAGAGAATGCGTTGTTGCCCTTGAGCAACCTCTTGTCTGCAACAGGAGTGTATGTGGAGAAGGCATCTCTGTCGGAACAGATGTGATGGGTTGCACCCGTGTCCATCCACTACTGCTTGGGATTCTCAACAAGGTTTGCTTCAAGCACCACCGCTGAGAACTCCTCAATCATGTTATCAAGAAGCGTGTCTTCGACGACGTTAGCCTGCGCCTTGCCTTTG
Organism: Anisodus acutangulus; assembly: GCA_029783415.1. Lineage (NCBI taxonomy): Eukaryota > Viridiplantae > Streptophyta > Magnoliopsida > Solanales > Solanaceae > Anisodus > Anisodus acutangulus. The sequence continues at coordinate 30,745,306 of CM056501.1, forward strand.
GCCTTCTCTTTTTGCTCAGCCTTAAACTTGCGACAGTCCTTGATCATGTGACCAGGTTTTCCACAATGGTGGCAGTTCTCCTTGAACTTTTTCGCCGTTTGGGTCTTGCCATCTTTCTGGAACTTGCGCTTCTTGCTTGTGTTCCCTTTGGTCTCAATCGGATTTGCCTTTGCCTGAGCGGGTTGCTTTCCCTCAGGCAAATCCTTCTTATTATCTTCCTGAATCTGTAGTTTGATAATAAGTTCTGCAAAGACCATTTCCTTTGTCTTGAGTTTTAAGTAACTCATAAACTCATTCCACGAGGGAGGTAACTTCTCAATTAGTGATGCAATAAAAAACTGCTCATTTGGTTTCATACATTCCAAATCCAGGTGATGTAGAATCATTTGGAATTCCTGGACTTGGGACATCACAATTTTGCTATCCACCATTTGAAATTTCAGGAATTTTCCAACGATGAATTTCTTCGTACCTGCATCTTGTGCGTTGTACTTCTTCTGCAGTTTTTCCCATAACTCTTTGGCGGTGCCTACGGTGCAATACACAGTGTAGAATGGGTCTGACAGACAATTCAGAATATAGTTCTTACACATGAAGTCAATGTGACTCCATGCATCAAGAGCCATCTTCATGCCATTGACGACATAGAAACCTTGGCCCCCTTCAGCCGTTTCATTAGGCTGAGGGTCCATCTCATTTCCAGCTTGTGGAGGACTTTCTGTTAGGAAACGAGCAATTCCCATCACAATCAAGTAAAAAAACATCTTCTGCTTTCAACTCTTGAAGTTTGAGCCCATAAATTTTTCTGGGTGTTCATGGTGGAAACCAGAGGGTGGAGGAACGGTAACGTTCCCTTGAGCAACATAAAAGGCACTGGGTGTGCCTTGAGCAGCAGTGAGGAAGGCAGAGGGGTTGCCCTGAGTAGTATTAGCAGAACCAGAGGCTAATTGTTCTTGTCCAATCATTTTTCTTAGCACTTACAACAATTTTGTCTTAAAATTGTGAGTATAACAAGTGCAGAAAATGTGAAGTAAATAAATATTACAATTGTTAAAAGGGATAAACCACTAAATATTACTAAGTTTACAACGAGAAACTTATAATCTTTTGCTCACAAAACTGGAAATAAGAACAAATATAAACTCTTGTGACTTGACTGAGTCGAGTGATGACACTCTGTCTTTAAGACAAGATTGCCCCGTATATATCATTTTACGTCAGTGGGCAATAGTCTCCCAAGATAAAACAACAACTAACAAATGAGCAAAGGAAACTCAAGTGTTTCTTGTGAAGAACTTGAAAGAGTGCTAGAGAGGAAGAAGTTTTCTGAAAATTCTGGTTTTAAGTGTATTGACAATTGAGCCAAATGCATCAATTTATAGTGTAAGAATTATCTCTTTAAGTGCCAAGTAATGGCATTGAATCACCCATGTAATGGCAATGAATTGTCCAAGTAATGACACCCATTTATTAGCCCAAATAATGTCTGATTAATGCTGGAATGAATGACATTGAGGGCAGCCCAGAAGTCTCTAAAAAATTAGATTTTTGTCTAAGACTTTCTGTCAGGGAAGTGCCCCGGCGCCGCGGCCGTGATGGGGTTGGTGCCGTGACCCTTCTCGTCTTCGCGTCCCTTTCCGACCCATTCCATCTTTACACTATGCACACTTCTTCCTTCGTTTACCAATGTGGAACACTTGTCATTCGGCCAATGACCGTCCATCATTCTATGTCTCAAACATTTACTTACGTACTAATATCTCTTTCATTAACGAAATTTACGATAATTGGTACTACGAGTGCACGTGTGTGGAAATGACATTTCCGACGTGCGGGGCCCCAATTGTTCGAGTCATAAATAATGGGATAAACTTAATTCCACATTAGTAAATTTTCAACAAAATTAACCACTTAAAATATGTCATCTCATTTAATTATATGCATTAGATTCCATAAGCCATAAAACCTCGGACTCTGATGTGTATAATTAAAGAAGATGACATATTTTATGATATTAACTTATCTACATAATAGATATTTGAAAGCACACACATAATTTTTTTCAAGAATTTAAATTGAAATATACCAAATGAAAAACAATCGGCTATAGGATGGCAACCCTTTACTTAGGAAGGGTAAGTTCCATATCTACAAGGCTACCTATCCCAGAATCCGCTCATTTCACACCAATTAAAGCGGAATTTAATTACCAAAGTAAAGTTGTATAAAGTCCTAATGTAACTGAACGAGGTGGAAAACCCGCAATATGAGAGCAAAAACCTTATGTGTGTAAAAGAAAAGCAACATCGAGTTAGGTAGGATGTAGATCGAGCGCAATAAGCTACACGAATGATTATTTCGCTTTGGAAGGAAAAAAACATATCAAATAAGATCCTCACTCACCTCTCAGATTTCTAATATAGTAAATATTTTATTATGTGTACAATTGCTTAATTAAATAATATCTTAATTTGAATATATAACTAAAAATTACTAACAAAGTTTAAGAGACGGTCGATATATTTTTCATTTTTTAAATTAAATTATTATTAAAATAATAAAAAAAGTATAATAATAATAACATACATTATATTTTTATAAGTGAAGTCTAAAAATAGAATATATACAAATATTATCATTACTTGTGTGATAGAAAGATTATTTAGGATGGACCTGGACTGATAATAAAGAAAGTAGAAAAGTAATACTAAAAGGCTGCAGAAACAAAAACGCTTCATCAAATGTCCTTACAGAACACTTGATGGCGGCTATTATGATGAAAAAACACTTGGAAAAAAAGAGAGGAAAAGGAAGTAACTTCAAAACGTATCTGGAGAAAATATAATATATTTAGAAAAGAAATTTAGAGAGAGAAATGAGGGAAACATATATAAACATCAGATTACAACTATAGTTCCCAACAGATTCTGTTCTTCTCAGTTTCACTCCTCTTTCAAGAATGATGAAAAGTGTGAAGAGAGAGGCACAAACAAACGTCCAACTCTCCACGTGGCATCATCTCAGTGGAATAGTCCTTTGGCTCGCTTCCCACAATGCTAACCCCATCACCCCAATAACCCCCCCACACCCAACCCCCCTTGACCTGCCATGTCAGTGTTGGTGTTGTGTTGTGTTGTGTGTGATGTGTAACCCCCAAAGTCCTATAACCCTGGTGAATCCGTCTTTGGATGCACTCTCTCTCTATATCTCTCTCTTTATCGCTCTAAAACCTTTCTCTCGCTCTATTTATATCTTTTGGCTGCCTTGTACCGCTTTCTCTCTCTCTCTCTTTTCTTGTTTTTTGTATACCTTATACCCTAAATTGGGTTACTCCCCCTTTACCCTTCTTTACTTGTTGTTCTTGATTCAGCTACATATATGAAGATTGAATTTTTATGTGTTCTTGATAGTTTTGATCCATAGGTAAGATAGGTATGTGTTAATCTTTATCTGGGTTGGTGTCATTTTTTAAAGTTGCTAGCTTTTTGTGTTTTATTTTGATTTGAGCTGATTCTTGTGTGCTCTGCTGTTCATTTTGATGTGGGTGTTGCTTGATTGGTGGGAATGTTGTGTTTTAGTTTCAATTTTGCTGTAAAATTTTGATCTTTGGTGATTTAAATTGTGTCTTGGCGGTGCTAATTGAAATGGTTGAGGGGTTTTGAAAAGGGTTATGATCATTGATAGGTTCAATTCATCTGTGCATGCATGTGATGGATTTTTGTATAGACACATTGAGGAAGGGCTTGTTCTACTGGATTGATTAAGAGGAAATGTAATTCTTATTTCTTTGATTACTTGAATGGCTTTAGTAATCAATGGCCTTAGTAAGTCTACTGACCTGAGCATTTGTATCACTAGTTTCAACTTGATTCTAAAGGTCTGTTGAAATAGAAATTAACGATTCTTTGATTGCGATTGTGCTGTTTTCCTTATCTGGTTGAATTTTAACTTAGGTTTTAGTGTCTAATAAATTTCTAAATGAAATGCATACGTCTAAGTTGGAAGTGAAGAACGTTGTTTGATTTCCCGTAACCTGTCTTATCTAAAGGTCTGTTGAAATAGAAATTAATGATCTTTTGATTGCGATTGTGCTGTTTTCCTTATCTGGTTGAGTTTTAACTTAGGTTTTAGTGTCTTATAAATTTCTAAATGAAATGCATACGTCAAGTTGGAAGTGAAGAACGTGGTTTAATTTCCCGTAACCTGTCTTAAGATGGCGCCATTTTAAATTAGGTTCTGTTTGAGGGCTTGGTTTTAAATCTTTTCCCCATATATCTATATTCATAGATGTGAAACAGATTGTTGTGGAAGTTGGTGTTTTCAAAGTAATAGTGATGTAGTTGCATTTCTGATAATATAAACTGCCCTTTAATTAACTAAGTTTAGTTTCTTCCTATACCTTCAATCTTGATTTATGAACCGTGTTGCATCTCAACGAAGTTATACTTGCATATTCCACTAGCTGCATCTTCAGTTTATAATTTCAGCTACTTGTCCCATTTTATCCTAGTTCGGAAAATTTCTGGAGCAGATGCTTACCTTTTTTTTTTACATCAGTCAAGGTGGTGTATTCATTTCTGTTAATTTGGATGCATATTTTTTGCTGAACGTAGACTTAGTCCTAATGTTCATTTTAGATTAGCCAATTATCTTCCTTAGCCTGATGCTAACTTCATTTGAAGGTTTATTATAGTGATTCTCTAGAAATTATTAGGTCAGTACTTGTCGCTGTAGGGTCAGTTCATGTTATTTTTTGACATACGGGGTCAGTTCATGTTTAGTGTTGCCAATGATATTATTTCTTGTGTTCTTTCCACCATTTAATTTAGAGGGAGCTTTCGTCTTTCTTACACATTAATTACGATGAGTTTCATGGATCTAGTTTCAACAATTTGTTTTGCATCCTCAAGTACCTGTTCGATTACGTACTCTAGGTATTCACAAGCTAGTATTATCTATGTAACAAATGATCATCTACAAGTAAAACAGTGCCTGATTTACTCGTTCAGTGAATGAAGATTTAATCAGCTAACTAAGTTGTCATCTATGTGAATGCATGTTTTAGAAATCTCCAGTATAGTATGATGTGTTCATCCTAAGAAAGTGGCTTTTCCATTTGTTTTATAGTGTTAAGAGCGTCAAATATGCCCTCTTGAGAAAAAGAGGAAAGGACAAAGTAGAAGAGAGATCGAAGTTTAGGGATATTTGTTGTAATGTAGACTTAAATGTAAAGTTTTTTCCTATTTGAATAGCCTACTATGTTTTCGGTTAATGTAGTATGCTCAAATCTTCTTTTTTTTTTACCTTTATTTCCGAAAGGTGTTCTTTTTTTGTCCTTCAGGTTTATGGTCTAACACTCTTAGCAACAAACTTTTGCAGGCATATGTGATCGGTTTGATGCCTGAAAGTCACTGTTTTCTGGCTTGAGATGTACAATCCCGTATGCAATGATGAAAGAAAACGGTTCACTATCCAGTAAAATGCTTAACAAAGACTGGGTCTTAAAACGCAAGCGTCGGAAACTTCCATCTGGTCCTGATGTGTCGAATGGCAAAGAAAAGGCTTCAAAACCCTTGGATTTACCCTCGAGTAACTCACCCAAACATAGAGTGAAAAACGAAATTACTTCAAGTCGTTCTTCTAGCAAGAAGAAAGGAAATGATGGGGTTAGTATGTTCTTTATGATTTTCTTAATTTCTTTTCCAATTTATGGCCGTGAAACTACATGATAAACAAGACTTGAGCTGTAGTTTAGGAGGAAAATTCCCTTACTTTTGGATCAAGAGACCAACATGCTTCTTTAGCTTGCTATTCTTAAAGATTTGGTTGTCCTTGTCTTTCTTTTTGGTCTATTCTTTATGAGTATGTTACCTCTAAGCTCTCTCTGTTAGCTTTGCTATCGTCTTGCCAGAATAGTAAGACCAAAAGAGCTACTATTTGAGATTCATTGCCTTGCAGTGTGATTTAAGTATTCTCCAAGTGAGCTTTATTGCTTCTATGCATTTGCCTTTTCAAAATGCTTCTGACTCTTGTTTCCTTTTGCTCTCATCCAGTACTATTATGAATGTGTTGTTTGTGATCTTGGTGGAAATTTGCTTTGCTGTGAAAGCTGTCCGCGAACCTACCATCTTCAGTGTCTGGATCCTCCTCTTAAGGTATATTGATAGTTGCTTTATTTAAAACCGGATTGACTATTTTCATTTAGAACTGTCATGTAGTAATATGGGTTTTCCTTTTCAGTTTCTCCCATCCAGTTTACTTTTGTTACTGACAATTCTTTTTAATCCCATATAGCGTATACCAACTGGAAAGTGGGAATGTCCTAGTTGTTATCAGAAGAATGATACGCTTGAGTATGTTAATCCTCTAGATACTGTCTCCAAGCGAGCAAGAACAAAAGTTACAGGTGGAAAAGCAAAAGATGAACGTAAGTCGTCTGGAATCCCCAAGGTATCCCTGATTTTTGAAAGCTCCATTCCTGGTAAGAGAAGATCCTCGGGCAAAGAAAAAGCTCCTTTATCACATCGCAGTCGAATGGAGAAGTTAGGTTCTTCCTCCAATGATGTTTCTCGTGATATTAAACCGAGTTATCATTCCCGAGATGGTGCTGTGGATGGTAGTTCATCGTACACAGGTGTTGATAAAGAAAAGGAGGTGCCTCCTTCAGATACTCCAGCTGAGGTGGACGTGCCTTCTGCAGATACTCCATTGGAGAAGTTAAGCTCTTCAATGAATGATACAACACCCTTTTTGAATATGACGGATTCAAAGACAAATGACAAAGCCTCTGAAACGAAGCCTGACTTGCCTTCTAGTGATAGATCTCCAGGTGGTGAACCTGCAGCTGTATCGGAGGCCGCTTCTAGAAAATACAGGAAAAGAAAACCTAATTTTTACAACATTGACAGTCAGAACAAATCTAGGACTGACAAGGGAAAGCGAACTGCTGATAATTCTAAGCCAAGCAAATCGCAAAAAAAGCGTAAGCGTGCTGATCGTCAGCCTTCATTGACTGCGTCAAATAGAGATGGGAGAGATACTGTTGAAACCCAACTTAAAGATGAGGTATGATCCCTATGTTTCGTATTCTTTCTCAAATCTGAATAGTTTTTTGCTCAGTAGATTTCACTTTTTCATAAGGTAAGATATCTTATTAATTGAAGGCATCCAGAGGATGTAGTATACAAAAGTATGATGCTCGGTCCTTACACAATAATAACAATTACACAAATTAATAAGACATCTAGCTCCTAGGGATGGAATAGAATCTGAGGTTCCTTCAAAACATCTCAGCTTCCTTTAGGTCAATGTTGACAATATACTGTTAAGAGTCTCACATCGGAAATGGAATGGGAACATGGACTCTGTAAAGAATGGATCTTGGGCCTAACTCAACCCCAAAAGCTAACTTGTAGGGTGAAGATTGTCCAAGTCCATATAAGAAGTCCATGTTCCCATTCCATTTCCGATGTGGGACTCTTAACACTCCCCCGCACGCCCAGACTGGAGCGTGGACAATATAATTTGGAGGCCCAACATAGGTGAACAAAGAGTTGGAATGGGCCTGGCTCTGATACCATGTAAAGAATGGACCTTGGCCTAACTCAACCCAAAAGCTAACATGTAGGGTGAGGATTGTCCAAGTCCATATGAGGAGTCCATGTTCCCATTCCATTTTCGATGTGGGACTCTTAACATATACAACTAGGAACGGCTTGCCACATATTTCTTCTTGATTTTTGCCCCTTCCAATTATACCAGCTGAAAAAGGCATCCTTCATGCTAAGTGGCCTAAACCACAGTAGCCCAAAAATATTTAGGACCATGTCCCATAGATTTCTGGCAACAATGCAATGTAAGGACAAGTGTCTAACATCCTCAGCTTCAAAGTTGCACATGTAACACATATTACATAGACTGAAGCCTCTTCATCAGATTTTGCTCGATAGATTTCAGTGTTGCTTTTTCTTTAGTGATAACTTTTTCTTTAGTGATAAACATCTCAATCTGTTGGCTGGAGAAAGAAAACATAAGTTAGCCTAGAGTGAGTTCTTCCAAGCTAAGCATTTCCACAAGTAGATCTTTACCATGATATTGAAGAGAACTATGTAGAAAAAGGAAAAGGAAATAGCTTTTATGTGGCTTTTGGCCGATGAAGATTGTGCGAGAAACATTGAGGTTGTAATACGTATTGTCTTTTTGGTGTTCTACATGAAAAGTGATTTAACTTTGTAGTAACATTTCAAATTGACCCAAAAACCTTTACCAAAGTGAGGAAAGGCAATGTTATTGTTGTTTGTTGTGAGGATCATTTGCTTGGTTTTAACGTTAATTTGTGGTGTTTTATTTATTAACTTGGACAATCATAGAGTGATATATTTCTGGTCATGGAAAGGTGTGGAGAGCTGAAAGAGTATAAATAGTCTGACATCACCTTAGATTGTCCTAAATATGGCTATGCTAATGTTTGTAGGTCTATTCTTATAGTATTTATATCTTATTTATTATTTTATCTTTTTGCATATAATATTGTCTCTTGTAGATCTGTTTAGTTTAAGGACAACTTAACTGTATTCAATTTACCAGTGTTTTATACGATGAATATGATTTATTTCCTGGAAAGCTAAAGTGCTCCAATCTCTGGCAAATAAGAGTCAAAGTGAATAGACATAATATATTTGTTTTTTTTAACTGTTGGATCTTTTTGTAAGATTTTCTACTTTTTGGTATACTTCTTGTATGCGGGTTTTTGTGCCCTTTGTTTTTTAAAATTTATTACTACTTGATAAACAAGTAACTGTTGGATCTTATATTTCTTGGTACAATTTTAGAACTTAAATTTTCTTCTAAATGGTGCTGGCCAGCATCTGAAGGACAGCTCTTGTCATCGTTTTGAGCATGTTTTTGAAACTATGATTGCCAAATATTCTTTTCTAGGAAGGAATAAAGAGTCAGCATCCCATATTTCCTAATTGTTTATGGTTTCAATAGTTTGCTTGATAATACTCTTTTACCATTTGCCTTAATTTCATTTTTTTTTTTGAAACCGGTAAAGTTGTATTCCGCAGCAGGGTATGCTATGCTGGCAACCTCCAATGCTATTGCCCACGGAAGCTTGTAACTCTATGAAACTTTAAACTAGCCAAGTAGATATACCATTTACAATTACATAAATTAGATAGTTAGCAATAATATATATTCCATTGTTCTCCTGAATCTAGTCTAGTGTTTGCATTTAAAATTAAAATAAGATATTAAAAGGAAAAGTCACTTTGAACTTGAGTAATTAATTTCGGTATCTAAATCTTCATGTCTTAAAATAGACATGCAGTAATAGGGATGTCCTCAGTTTATTTTAGGGAAAAGGGTCAAAAATACCCTTCTACTTCCATAAATTGGCTACTTTTACCCTCCGTTACAAGTTGGGGCCAAATCTACCCTTCCTGTTATAAGTTGGGGCCAAATATACCCCTACCGTTAGCAAAGTATTCAAAAATACCCCTCATTTCTAACATATTCCCACATAAGCAAGTCTAGTCGTTGGAATTGGGTGACATGGATGCCACACAACATTTAACTAATTCTATGTGGTGCTTATGTGGCAATTTTTTAAAAAAAATCTGGAAAATTGATTTTTCTAAAAACAAATCTGGAAAAAATGGATTTCATTAAAAATCTGATTTTTTTTATTTAATAAAACCCATTTAAAAAAAAATATATTCAGGAAATTGGATTTTTTAATTAAAAAAACTGGAAAATAATTTTTTAAATCTGGAAAACTGTAAAGTATTTTTTTTTAAAAAGTGTCCTATTTTTTTTTTAATCTGGATTAATTTTTAAAAGAATCTGAAAAAAACTGATTTAAAAATAAATCATTTTCCAGATTTTTAATAAAAAAAATGAATTTTCCAGAATATTTTTTTTAAAAAACGGGTTTTACAAAATCAAAGAATTTCAGATTTTTAATAAAAGTCATTTTTCCAGATTTTTTTAGAAAAATCAATTTTCCAGATAGTTAGGCACCACATAGAATAAGTTAAATGTCATGTGGCGTCCATGTCACCTAATTCCAGTGACTAGGCTTTCTTATGTGGGAATATGTTATAAATGAGGGTCATTTTTGAATACTTTACTAATGGTAGGGGGTAATTTTGGCCCCAACTTGTAACGGGAGGGGTAGATTTGGCCCCAACTTGTAACGGAGGGTAAACGTAGCCAATTTATGAAAGTAGAAGGGTATTTGACCCTTTTCCCTTTATTTTATCTTTTTAGGTAAGATTTGAATGCTGAAATATTGTGATAACCTACTTTCAGGAGAGGAGACTGTAGTTACGTACATAATAAAGCCTTCAATACTGTGGGGCATGCAGGATAATTTTCATAGAGGGATCTAACCATAATGTTGACCATCTTGTCTAGTTAATAAAAAGGGCAACCCGGTACACTAAGCTTCCGCTATGCGAGGGGTCCGAGGAAGGGCCGGACCACAAGTGTCTGCGATAGTGTTTATTCATTGATGTTGATTGTGCTGTTCTGGGCTTGGCATCAGTTTAGTAAAGCTCTAAAGGGGGTTAACTGAGGCAGCTACAGGAGATGTCTGCTTTGGGAGCATGCTTAAAAGAATTTACTTCTTGGGTAAGGAAGGCCTTGGGCATGATATCTGCGTTTGGCTCAAAATAAGGAAAAAAAATTGCTTGTAATAAAGACCATAATATTTGTGGTATAATTGTCAAACTTTGAGAGGGAAGGAATAATGGCGCGTGCTTTAAGGCATTAGTGCAGAGGTATTCAAGGCGGTGAACTCGATAATGGATTGAACTCTGAACTTGGTAAAAACAAAAGCCTTTTTTCAGCAGTTCTTCAATTAACTCTACTCCATGTAATATTACCATTTCAATTAACCCTACTCCATGTAGCACTTACCATTTCTACACCCAAGGGTGTGACCTAGTGGTCAATGAAGTAGATTGAGAACCATGAGGTTTTAGGTTCAATTCCCAGTGAAAGTAAAAACATTAGGTGATTTCTTCCATTTGCCCAAACCTTGGTGGACATAGTTACCCGATACATGTGTTGGTGGGAGGTCGCAGGTACTCTGTGGAATTAGTCGATGTCCGCGCAAGCTGGCCCGGACACCACGGTTAACAAAAAAATGTAACACTTGCCACATCTCAAAAAAGAAAGAAAAAAAAAGAAGCTTTACTCCATGTACATTCACGTGGCGCAACAGTAGTTTTCCTCTTTTTAGGATGACTAGTCTATTAAAGGGTTTCTGAACAGGTAAGGAAGTGTATGAGGGGCCAAGAAAGCTAAGTCAGGAATGGGTTATTGTTTGGAGAAAATGGGGTTCTACTTCGGGACTTCCTAAGATGATCATCCAGATTTTGGATAAATATTTTCTGGGGACTCAAGATTGATATCTGAACAACAGATGAGGAGGAATCGTTTAATGTTATTCTTCTGGAAGGGAAGTCTCTCAAATAAAGATGAGAAATTGCTTTGTGGACATTAGTATATACGGTGATGTAGCATGTTTCTTAAGTTAGAAAGGGAGAGATCATTTCTCTATTGTGGATAAGCTGGTTTTTTTAGTGTAGAACTCTTAGCTTTATTTATTTCTTCTACATGTTGACAGATATTTGCTACTTATTTGTTGTTTCCTTGATGTAAATATGCATGTCCACTTTTGCATGTGATTGAGTTTCTATATCGGAAGGAAGAACCTTTTCAAAAGAGAAAGTAGTAATAACATGATGGAAGAATTACTGCGTCTCAGCTCCCATATGTAAGGGATTATCAGCAGCGGTCCTTGATTTCTTCAATTGTACTCCTAGTTGTTGCTTCTATTTGAGTTTAATGGAACTTTGCGCTTACCCTAAACAAGGAGGGGGAATATGAAGCCTTGTACTTCTTTTTTGGTATAAAAACAGTTTTAGTCAAACTTATAAAAAGATAACAGTTTGTTTGAAGGGTGTTGGATTAATATGAATTAGGAACTAAATTGGTAAAGCCCAAAAAAAAAAAGAGAAGGAAGAGAAACAATAATTTTCTGAGATGTCTATTTTCTTTTTTATTTAACTGATATCCAAAACTGATATTGTAATATGCAAAAACCAACTAAATGGCTGTTTCTTTTGTTGATTTTTTTCTTTTTTTGGCTAATGCAGTTGGTTTCTGAAGAGGCTGATCAGCCATCAGATCTGTCACGTGAAGCTGGAAAAGTTGCTGTTGAACCTTTGATATATGATAATAATGGTCCTGATCTTCAACAGGTACTAGTTCCAAGGACCAACTTATAGGTTTATTATTATCATTTAATAATAAGGACCATCTGCTCCTTTATCACTCTTTGATGTAATTTCTGAAACTTCCCTTTAAAAGGGCAGAGAAACCTAGAATACTGATGATAATCTGTTTTCCTACTTTTGGCACGTGCTTAATTGCAGGTTGATAGGGTTCTGGCATGTCGAGTGCAAGCTGATAATATTAGTCGGTTGCATGATATCCCAGGAATAAATGCAAATGACCCACCATTGGGAGATTCAGCGAGATTAGCAGATAGAGAGAAACTAAATGATGGAAAACCCAGCTGTGATGTGCCTGTAGTTGAGGTTGGTATAGAATATTCAGGCAGTGGCTCTCAAGAAACATTGGACATTCCTGATGAAGGAAAAAGCTCAAAGGATGATATCAGAAAGGATAAAATTCAAGTGTACAGAAGATCATGTAGCAGGGAAGGAACTGGCACAGTAAAGGAAGACCCTCAAGGTTCAGTATCTGAAGGTGCAATCAACGAAAACGAAGAAGACACTGCTGTGAATGCTGATGATCATCTGGCTAATACGCAGAATACTTCTGGAGAAAGCAATGATTCCACTGAAAAGAACTGTAATGATAATGCCGAGTCAAAGGATAATGTCACATCTGGGATTCATGAAGTTGGAACTTCCAAGGGAATAGATGAAATGATTACTACAGGTACCGCCTCTTTCAAGAAAAGTGAGGAGACTGTCTTGGCTAAACCGCCAACCTCCAATGGTGTAAATGTCTCCTTTGAGTATCTTGTTAAGTGGGCTGGGAAATCAAATATTCATAACTCTTGGATCCCAGAGTCTAAGCTGAAAGTTCTGGCAAAAAGAAAGCTGGACAACTACAAGGCGAAGTATGGGACAGCAACAATAAATATTTGTGATGAACGGTGGAAGCTGCCTCAGCGGATTATTGCAACTCGGCCTGGTACGGGTGGTTCAGATGAAGTTTTTGTGAAATGGACAGGTCTTCCTTATGATGAATGTACCTGGGAAAAAATAGAGGAACCTGTGATTGCAAAATCATCTCATTTGATTGATCAGTTTAATCAGTTTGAATCCCAAGCATTAACTAGAAATGATACCAAGGATGATGTGGTGAGGAAAAGGAGAGAATGCCATAAAAATGATATAGTTACTTTGACAGAGCAGCCTAAAGAACTGCAAGGAGGGGCATTATTTCCACATCAAATGGAAGCCTTAAATTGGTTGCGCAAGTGCTGGCATAAATCCAAAAATGTTATTCTTGCTGACGAGATGGGGCTTGGGAAGACAGTATCAGCTTCTGCTTTCTTATCATCATTGTATACCGAGTTCAATGCTGCACTCCCATCTCTAGTTTTGGTTCCTCTGTCCACAATGCCAAATTGGATGGCAGAGTTTCAGTTATGGGCTCCACACCTAAATGTTGTAGAATACCATGGGAGTGCTAAAGCAAGAGCTATGATTCGCCAATTTGAATGGCATGCAAGTGACCGGAGTGATCTGAGTAAGAGGTCGATTTCATACAAATTTAATGTTCTTTTGACTACGTATGAAATGGTTCTCGTTGACTCCACTTATCTGCGTAGGATCCCGTGGGAAGTTCTTGTGGTTGATGAGGGACACCGTCTTAAGAATTCTAGTAGTAAACTCTTTAGCATGCTCAACACGTTTTCTTTCCAGCATCGGGTTCCATTGACCGGTACTCCTCTTCAGAACAACATTGGCGAGATGTACAACTTATTAAATTTTTTGCAGCCATCAACATTTCCTTCACTATCATTATTTGAGGAGAAGTTTAATGATCTTACAACAGCGGAAAAGGTGGAAGAATTGAAAAAGCTTGTTGCTCCGCACATGCTTCGCAGGCTGAAAAAAGATGCCATGCAAAATATTCCTCCTAAAACTGAACGAATGGTTCCTGTTGAGTTATCTTCTATTCAGTCAGAATATTACCGTGCAATGCTTACAAAGAACTATCAGCTTCTTCGCAACATTGGGAAAGGAGTTGCACAGCAATCAATGCTGAATATTGTTATGCAGTTAAGAAAAGTTTGCAACCATCCTTATCTCATACCAGGAACTGAGCCTGAATCTGGTTCAGTGGAATTTCTTCATGAAATGAGAATAAAGGCTTCTGGAAAGCTGACTCTTCTGCACTCTATGCTCAAAAGTTTGCATAAAGAAGGTCACAGAGTCCTTATATTTTCACAGATGACTAAGCTTCTAGATATTCTGGAGGATTACTTGGCAATTGAGTTTGGGCAAAAAACATATGAGAGAGTTGATGGTTCTGTTGCGGTGGCTGATCGTCAAGCAGCAATAGCACGGTTTAATCAGGACAAAAGCCGATTCGTCTTCTTATTATCAACACGGTCTTGTGGCCTGGGGATCAATTTGGCTACAGCAGATACTGTTATTATCTATGACTCTGACTTCAATCCACATGCAGATATCCAGGCGATGAATCGGGCTCATCGTATCGGACAGTCAAAGAGACTTCTAGTGTACCGGCTAGTAGTCCGTGCCAGTGTTGAAGAACGAATACTTCAGCTTGCTAAGAGGAAATTGATGCTTGATCAGCTTTTTGTGAACAAATCAGGTTCCCAAAAGGAGGTTGAGGACATCCTTCGATGGGGAACAGAAGAACTTTTTAGTGATTCCTCTAGCATGGCAGAGAAAGATGCTGTTGAAAACTCCAGTGACAAAGATGAAACAATTCCTGAAGTAGAGCATAAGCGCAGGAGGACTGGTAGCCTGGGTGATGTGTATAAAGATAAATGCACCATGGGCAGCACTAAGATTGTGTGGGACGAAAATGCTATTTCGAAATTGCTTGACCGTTCAAATCTTCAGTCAGAATCACCTGATAACAATGAGGCAGAACTGGAGAGTGATATGCTTGGCTCAGTGAAGGTAGCTCTTCCACAGATCTGCTTTATTAACATATTTCTTAAAGTGATTCGTACAAGTGATGGTTTTCCAACTCTATTATTTTGTAGTGGAAGACTAGCAAATTAGGGTCTGATTTGTAGCTCGAACTGTGACGATAGATAGTGGGCACCTAAGGACAGTTGGAAGTTGTGAAGTAACTGAGTAAGTGTGAGGGTCCAAGAACAATTAGGCCTCATTCGCAAACAAGTTGGGTCGGCTATGTAATTCCTCACTAACCATGTTCTCCAATTAAAATTCATATCAGGCAGCAAGTGCGAGGGTCCAAGATCACAATTTTGGGGGTTTTAGTCAAATTTTGCCTTACTTTCTTTCATCACAGTAACATTAGCAGGAATTGAACTTAATCAAAAAAGAAGAAGCAGCAATTAAGGAGAGTTAAAGCAGAGTTGAGAAAGTGAAAACACATAAACGCCATTGCATAATTCACACAGCATCAATTTGGCGAAAGATTCAATGTAACTGTATTTTACTTAGGGGACTTAAGTCTCCAACTAAGGAAACTAAGTAATTAAAATACGCAAGGAAAATGTTAAATCGTTTATCTAAAGACTGTAAGCTAGAATTTGTGCCGTTATTGCTGGAAAGCTAATAAATGAACAAACTACAGTTTGTTACTAAAATTTAACATCAACTTAATCCGAAGTATAACTTTCATACCAATATCAAGTAGAATAGTTTCTCTGGGAACTTCCAGCTGGTAGTTGGTCATCTCTGAAACAGGCTATGTATTTGTTGTGGGTGTAGCTTTCATCTTTTATGGCGTGAAAGGAAACTTGGAGTTAGAACACTCCATAAGTTGGTATTATGCCCTGTTGAGTTGTTCAAATGCTCCTTCAGAAGTTTTCTCTGATTCAACCTGCTAGGGAAAACATGCTGAATTTACTGTAGTTTAAGTTCCCCTAAAATAGAATTTTATTTCTGAACTCTTTCTACATCCCTTATCAAGCATAAAGTTTCTTTATTTCTTCTGTATATCCTTGAAGATGGAGGCTGCTATAGCAGATAAAGTTTGTAAGATCGATTCTAAGTAAAAGATAAAGTCACTACAGTGGTAGATGTTTTAGCTGTGTTAACATTACAAGTTTGTTTGGATTTGAATGGGCATGCCGTGAACTTTTCACTGGATAAATTTACATGCTCAAAAAGTAGAATCACTTTACTGACTTAAATTGTTCTAATTATGCTCTGCACGTAATGAAAAGTTTCTTATGCCTTATGCTGAATATTTAATGCAACGTAGTTGATTTTTTGTCTGTTGTGGCATGTAATGACTGTCCATGCACTCTTAGCAAACGATGAATCTTCCACTTTCCGTTTATTATGGTTCTGCATCTTTTTAAGTTGAGCTTTTTATTGGTGGTCTATCTTCGTGAATCTAAATCTTTTCACTTTTCATGGTCACTCTTGCTTGTCTGCAATTTTGTAGTTACAGAGTTCTGATTCTATTTGTCTTTAACATGACATACTATTTTAAAAAAAAATTCTATGGTATTTTTTCTGCTCTGACTCAATAAGGAAGCAGTTTTTGTTTCTTTGGCAACTCATGTGCAAGATATTAGGAAACAACAATCATTATAATGTCTTTGCTGAATCTTTTCTTGTGCCTGTTGTGTTTCTTTTCTCTTTTGTTAGTCATTGGAATGGAATGAAGAAGGTGCAGAAGAGCAAGCTGGAATAGCATCACATATGGTGGTGAGTGAAGACACTTGTGTACAAAATGTTGAGAAGAAAGAGGATAACTTGGTTAGTAGCACTGAAGAAAATGAGTGGGACAAGCTTCTAAGAGTGAGGTATTGTTCTGGCAACCTTCTTTATATTTGTTTGATGGTATATTATATTATATGGGCTCAGCTATGCATATATATTCAATGCGGGTGTGTGCAAGTATCAATAATATGTGCAGTTTTTTCCTGTATTTTGAAGAATCTGCACGAAGTATACCTATATCACACCCGTTCAGTATGGATACATCAAGACAAATAAAGGTGTAATATAGGTAGCATAAGTAGGGCAGAATATAAGAAAAAGATTTATATAGGCGGTGCCAATTAGTTGAGATTGAGTTATTTACATGTTAGTTTGGTTACTTTAGGTCCAACATTTGCTAGGAGTCTTTCAGTCTTGTTAGAGATTTTTTTCCCCGGGAAAGTGTCTTTTATAATATTAGACTGAGATGGTTATAAATGGAGCGACATATTGCTTTAGATTGAGGTGTAGTAGTAGTTGTTATATTTATGTGTTTGGTCTGCATTAAGTAACAATGAGCAACAAGTCTAGTAGAGGCAGAACCAACATTCACTGTATGTCGAATAGTTAGTCAATGTATGCTTCCCTTTATTATGCTAAAGAATTTCTTGCATTTTTTTTTTGTTAAAGTATATTCTTTTTTGTTGTGGAAAAGGTAACAGTATATTCATCAGCACAAAGGCTGTGCTGGTAGCCAATTTACAAAAAAGACCAATAAGTTCAGACTGTCCTTTTCTACTTAGGACTCTAAAAAATGTAGTATTGGTTATAAAAAAGCTGTAGTATTGGTTCTGTTTCATCTATTAAAAAATTGTTAACCAGAAATGAAAGACAATAAATTCCAGCTTAATCTTCTGTAAAGAATTGTGTTTGTCTTCAAAAGTCAAAACACACAACATTCCTTTCTTTCCAGACAGTCCCCCATATGCATTCTGGTATAGCCCTCCACCATCTCTTATTCCTTACATCGGCACCTCCATTGTTCCAGCATCTCAAAAGTTCACAAGCAGTCCTGGGCATCACCCATTTCATGTTCACCAGAACCATAAACAGCTGTGACAATTGTGCAGTTACTCCACAGTATACAAACAGATGGTTGCTGTCTTCTTGGTCTGCCACAATTATTAAGTACATTCTTACAAAAAAGATTCGAACACCCAGTCACAATACAAGTACGAAATTCAACTCTTGTAGGATTCACTAGTACTGGCTTCCAGAGTAGACAATGTAGAAGATAAACAAGTGTTTGTATTTGAAACAATGGATCTTTTAGTGGTGTAGTGGGTATAATTTTTACAATCATTTTCTATACCTTCCGGAGGTTGTTTTAAGTTAGGGTTTCACTTGCTCTTCGAGACCTCTTTCCTTCTTAGTTTGTTTCTGCCAATGATTCTTTTTGGAGAGAGAGAGACAGAGAGAAACGATAAGCAAAGCACAGAAAGAAGTGTTAGGATTTTTCCATCTTAGTTTATTTAAGATTTTAGTTTATATGCTCGACATGGGTGCTAGAAAGCTTTGCAGTGTTCTCAGCGCTTAAATGATGGTAGTGGTGCTTTTATGATGTATGTTGGGCTCAAGGAGACGAAGAATAGTACGTGCATTTGACAAAAATCTGTCAATAACATGATTGCTGCTTTTGATGCCTGAATGACTGATTCATGCCCAAGAGTCACTTGATTTATTGGTGAACTAAATGAAGAGTCAATCTTACATACTTAAGAATGCACAGTTTTCAAAACCATGATAAATGATTACCTTTGAAGGGGTATACCTTCATTATGGCTTTTGCATCCTTTCATCGTGTTCTTGTGCTTGTAGATGGGAGAAGTATCAAAGCGAGGAGGAAGCAGTGCTTGGTCGAGGCAAGCGCCTAAGGAAAGCCATTTCTTACAGGGAAGCATATGCTTCACACCCCAATGAAACATTAAATGAGGTACTTCCATAATGTAATTTATATTTCTACCCCCCCTCCCCTTTTTTTTTCTTTGATAAATTCTTCAACCCTCCCCTCAAAATTGTTTGGGATCAGTGTTCTGAATCTTTAAAATTTCAATTTCAACTACAACATTTTGATTCCACAAGCATAGTGTTTGTTCATTTGAAGCTAATGAATTTGACGTGGATGATTGTTTCTTAGGAGGCAGTCGCTCTGTAGTTTCCTCATTAGGACATAGTTTAAGATCACTAATTTTGTCCATTAACTGACATCACAGAGCGGCGCGGAAGAGGAGCCTGTGCCTGTGCCTGAACCAGAGCGAGAGTACACTTCAGCTGGACGAGCATTAAAGGCGAAATAGTGAGTTTTACTCTTTGGACTTTTATCAGCATCTAAATGATAATATATTTGCTTTAGTGTATTGAGATGGTCATCTTCTGAGAATTTAACTTTTGCTTTATGGCGAGACTAAAAGAGTAGAATGCATGATACTGGAATTTTCACATCTTTTTGGCTGGATTATTTGAAAAACTTGGTATATCTGTAAATTATGAACTTTGAAAGATAATATTTATCTGAATATCTTTTTGTTGCCTTGGGGCAGTGCTAAGCTTCGCTCTAGACAAAAAGAACGGCTAGCCCGTAGAAATGCAATTGAAGCATCTGGATCCGTGGAAGGACAGGCTGGCCAAGAGTCTCTCTGTAATCTCCTTCCTCCGCAAGTTCATGATGCGAATCCGATGAATGTACCATCACAATTCCGTGAAGAGAAACGTGTGGCCATGAACTTGGATAACAATAGTTGTCTAATAAAATCATCCGAGGCAAAGAAAAACTTGCGTGACGCAACCTTAAGGTTGGGAAAGTTGAAAGATAAATTGGACGATAGCATATATCTTCCATCAGTTGGCCATCCTCTTCCAGATATTCCCCAGTCAAGTAATCATGCACAAGATATGAGCTATATTAACTCCGCGGCCAATAAACATCTTTTACCAGTTCTGGGACTATGTGCTCCTAATCATCAGGTGGAGGCACCACAGAGGAACTTCTCCAAGTCAAACAACCGACAACACATGCAAGGATTAGGACTGGAGTTCCCAACTATTGCTCCTCCTCCTGATCTTTCAACTGAAATGGTTGCTAAAGGTCAGGAGAGCTTCCCTCGGAGAATTAGATTCCCAGATCTTCCCCTGGATCCTTCAGAACAGCCTCCAAAGAATAGCTTACCTAATTCTTATCTCCCATTCAATCCAGTATGCTCTCTCTCCCTCTCTCTCTCTCTCTCTGTGTGTGTGTGTGTGTTCTAACATGTTTTCATGCATTTTAAATGTAATGCTTATAAATAATGCTTATATGAATTCTTAAAGTTGCCTTCTCTGCAGCATCGTCGATCTGTCATGCAAGAAAGAGGTTCTGCTGGTAATTTAAAGAATTCTGGTGCTACTTTGTCTGATATTCCAGAGAAGACAGCATTACCCAAACCTTTTGATGAGCCATTGTTACCAAGATACCCATTTCCTGCTATGAACATGCCCTGTCCAACCTCTGACTGGTTTCCCAGCTTGTCTTTGGGATCAAGAGTTGCAGATGTGAATGAGTCTGTTCGTGAGCACCCTGTACTGCCCTTTTTGCCCAATCTCAAGTTTCCACCTCATGATGCAGCTAGATTTAACTCTCAAGAACAAGAGATGCCTCCTGTACCGGGGTTAGGGCATATGACACCATCATCATCATTTCCTGAAAACCATCGGAAGGTTCTTGAAAATATTATGCTGAGAACTGGGTTAGGATCAGGATCAGGCAACCTACTTAAAAGGAGAAACAAACTGGATATCTGGTGTGAAGATGAACTGGATTGTCTCTGGATTGGTGTACGTAGACATGGAAGGGGCAATTGGGATGCCATGCTGCGAGATCCAAGGTTAAAATTTTCCAAGTATAAAACTCCTGAAGATTTATCAATTAGGTGGGAAGCAGAGCAGCTCAAGATCTTGGATGGACCTGCGCCAAAACCATCCAAGCCTACCAAAGCAGAAAAATCAGTCTTATTCTCAGGCATTTCCGATGGAACGATGGCTCGAGCATTGCATGGTTGTAAACTAAATGAACAGCTCCTTCCAACCCACCTAACAGACATGAAATTGGGATTTCGTGATCTGCCTTCCAGCTTTCCACATTTGGAACCTCCTGAGAGACTTGGTCTGAATAACAATCATACCTCACATCTTCCAACTCCCAGTGCCCACAAGCACCGGGTGAACATGAATGCAGGACCCTCGGACAGACCAGGGGCTTCGTCAAGCTTTCTTATGGAGTCGCCATTTCTGCTGAATTCGTTGGGCAGCAGTAGCTTGGGTCCTCTTGGCAGGTTTGACTTGCAAAAGGAGAATAATGACGGTGCAAGTGGATTTGTTAAATTGCCTAACCTTCTTGACAGGTCTTTAAATATATCACATGACAATGCGGGAGGTGGTGAATCAAGCAATTATCCATCACTTCCTGAACTTAATAAAGGTCAGAAAGTTTCTCAGTCAAATGGCAAAGAAGTGGCTGAATGTAGTTCACCGAAGAATAAGCTACCACATTGGCTTCGTGAAGCAGTGAATACTACTCCAGCAAAACCCCCTGAACCGGATTTACCACCCACTGTCTCTGCAATTGCTCAGTCAGTTCGCGTGCTATATGGGGAGGAGAAGAAGCCGTCCATTCCTCCATTTGTTGTTCCTTCTCCCGTTCCTTCCCGACCCAGGGACCCACAGTTGAGATTGAATAAGAAGAAGACGAAGAAGAAACAAGGACTGCAAGTAATGAAGCAGTTCCAGAAAGATTTTGCAGGAACTAGTAATGTACATGGTGAGATTATGGCTGGAACAAGTAGTCTGCAGGATCCAGCATTCCCTCTGCTTTCTAAAGTGATGGCCAGGACTTCAGGTGAATCTAACCTTAATATGCCTCCTCTAAGTCTAAATGTGAATCCTTCAACTAGTTCAGTTAATACATTTCCCCTAAAGAAGACAAGCACTGGATTGTCTCCCTCGCCCGAAGTGCTTCAATTGGTTGCATCATGTGTTGCACCAGGTCCACCTGTTGCTACTAGTTCGAGTTTCCTTGAAAATATGGTCCCTCGCCCTAAGTCCGTTGATCAGATTGCATCGTCAGACACCCAAGATTCTCATGAAAAGCAGGAAACAAATCAGATCTCGGCTTCTAGTACATGTGGTCCATTTCAGGCAAAGAAAGAAGTTGAAACTGATAGCAGGGATTCTAGCAAAACTCAGTCAGATCCTGCTCGAGCTAGACAGGTAGATGTAGAGGAAATATCATCTGAAGGGACAGTCTCTGGCCGTGAACCATAGCTCCTTCCTATGGGGAGTTAATTGTTGTAATGATCTCTCGACGTGTAACTAAGGCTCCATTATTCTCAGTTTTTGTAGGGCAGGATGCAGTTAAAGTAGCAGATACAGTACAGGTTAGACCAATTACTATGTAAAGCTTGTGTAAGAGAAAAGAGAAACATAGAAGTTAGCATATAGTGTTGTTCGTCGTCCTTAAGAGTCGTAAGGTTTTGACCTTTGTTGGACTTGTTTAGCCTACGGAGCTGGATTCAGCATTTCATTTAAGACTTGCTAAGTGTCAAAACTGAGGTTCATGTAAGCAAATTTTTGCTTGTATGTATTTTATGCATAAGTTGTGAACAGTTCTCTTATCTTTACCGGTGTTGCTTGGCACTGGGCTGCCCCTTCTTTTTTAAGATGTGCCTATTTTGGAAATATAGTGAAATATGAATATCTAGTTGGTGGTTTTGATTGTTTTGGAAACAACAGGGGAGAGGGAGTATAGTGTACTTTTAGGCACACGTTTACCATGTGTACATATTTTTTTGTTGGCAGATAAACTTGATTTTTACCATATCTGTTTTCTATATTTCCCCCTTCCCCGAGCTTACCACCACCACCACCACACAGAATAAATTGAACAAATGTAGCATTCTTTCAACATCTCTCAAGAAAGAAAAAAACAACTCATTGGTCCTTTTATAAGATATTGGAGCATATAATCCTCAATTATTATGTGAATAATACTGAAAGTACAATGCCCAACTAGGTTCCATCTTAATTTAGGACATAATTCCAACCAATTGGTAAGATTTAATAATAAATTCTTCAATTATGGAAACTAATTTTTTCGAGAACTTTTATTTGCCATTTGATGTAAAATTTGTTAGTACTACTTCCGTCTCAAATTATTTGTCGTTTTAAAAGTTTAAGACATAATTAATTATATTTTCTCCATTTTATCATTTGTCATTAATGAAGATGACACATAAATAGAATAAATATTTAACGAAAAGAGATTATAATTTAGATATAAATAGGGATAAGGTAGGTCAAATACCCCTCGTAATTAATATTCCTTAAGGGGTGTGTAATTAAAAAAAGCGAAATAAAAAAAAAAAAATTGAGACGGAGGGAGTAGAACTTGATAGTTGAGCTTTTCATCGAGAGGAGTACAACACCAAGTATTACGCACATATTGTTTTAGCAACACGCTCGGTTGATATGCATTTTGTATATTAACTAACATAATTCTAAATTAAAATTCCAAACTTTTTTTATTTTAGTAATAATTCTACTAGTAGTAATAAGTATTTTCTTGGTTCGCTATTTTCTTTAGTTTTTTTTTTCTTATTCATTTGGATGTAATTGTATCCCACTGATTCATTTTAATGCATTCGTATGAAATGGTGATATTTCAATATCAGGAATTCTCCATCATGATAGTACATCCTCCACTCAGAAAATAAAAAAAATGTTTATTCCATGGAATTGTTTTTCTTAACCCCATTGGTGACGGTCCACTGTTCAAGAAATTCTGACTTTTGAAACATAGTACACTAACACCACTTACAATAATTTTAATACAAATGTTGGAAATGGTAGCACATGGCACTGCCACATGCTCACCAAACATTTTCTTTGTCACACAGAGTCGTACAAACCAACATGCACACTTTTTATAAATATTTGTAGCCCACCCCCCTCACGCTCCAAGACAGTAAAATAAACAAGCACCAAGTAAGCAAAATTGGGAGTATTTAAAGAGTTCTTTAGCAAATTATGGGATTTGAAGGCTTATAACATGTTGAGTACATTTCTTGAATCTAAATTCTGAAGATTATCCATTCCCCTTTTATGAGTTCTATATTAAAGGAACTGTTCATCTCTCATCAACCTTAATATAATTTGCTTTTTGATGTTCAAAAAAATATGTCCACCAATTTAACATTTGGGTAAAAGCGCCTATAGTCACTTGACAGTTGGCGTAAGCTTTTACCCCCACATTTGTTTATCAGTTTCATTAAAACATATTTAAAACTGTAGGATGTAAATAGCACTGCACTCACAAGTACAATACAAAAATCATTACATTTTTGGTTTAACTAACTTAAACAGACACTATTAGTGTGTTTTTACCCTTAAGTTGATCGTTTTTCGTTTGTGAGAAAAATAACCAGAAAGGAAGAAGTAAGGCATGATATATGCGGCAACTCTCAAAGATTATGGTAGGGTGGTAAGCAATCATTTATATATCCTCTTAGATTCGAATCGTTGGTATGAAGTTGTCTTTGATGGTATTTTACTCCCAAAATCAGAATTTCCTACGCGAATCAGGATTAATTGATCCTAAAATAAGTACTAGATATCGGGTGGGGAAGAAAATGAAAATGTTGCATATAGCCATTGCATTTCTTTCTTTTTCTTTTTGGGTTAATGAAGACATTTCTGATTTACCTAAAAATAAGAGTGGTTAATTAATAATATACTACTTATATACAACTTAAAGAAACGAATTAAATCATTTTTCCTTTTAGTTCCTCCAAAACTTAAGATTTCTTATCCTCATGAATAAGCCGTATACAACATTTTTCATCCAACAGGTGGTAACTAAAATTAATAATCATAAAATGATACATACGTTTCTTGTCTAGCTTAGTGGGAAGCAGCGGTCATTAAATTTTGACAATGATCAGCTTTTGGCGTAGCAACAAACCTCGAAGAAAAAGTACAGAACTTATAATAATCTTCATCACACAGACTTCCAGTTCCAGTCGTATCAAAGTTCAACGCATAGCTAAGTGGATCGTACTGACACTGGAACGATGATTGACGGCTAGGGTACGTACTACTTGCGGTTTTCAACATTTTATTGCTATGTCTCTTCAACTTCCTCATCAATCTTGATAGCCCACAACATGATGATGATGATGAGCTCATTATTGCAGCTGAAGCATTGCTTTCTGATGATGTTGAAGTACTAAAACTTCTGGTGGTGCTCCGACCGCCACCATAAACGGTGTCTACCGCCGTGGCTCTGGTTGTTATTGAGGTGGTGGTTAATCTTGGCCACCAATGACGACCCATTTGTGTCATTTTCTTGGTTTTTTGGTTTTAGCTTAGGCAAAATGAACAATGTGAATAAGTGAGAAAACTGAGAGCTAATTGGTTGAGGAAATATTGGAGGGTGTTGAAGTGCGTGAAGGGAAATGGCTTACTGTGATTTGAATTTATAAAGGTGGTGATTGGCTAAGATGGGTTCATTTGATTGGAGGTTGTAGTTGATAGTCTCAGTGACAAATCTTATGTTATTTTATTTTATTGATATTGCTAATATATTATTTTTTTGTTGACGAAGGAACCCGCAGCCGCTACTCTCTCGAAATACAAGACAGTAAACCCCTGATCGACGTAATAGCCGCAAACCACGCCAGCGATTAACCACACTTCGACAAGTTTATGTGTGACGCCAACCAAGAAAGGTTTATGCAGGATCAAACTCGCGACTCGGCGTCCCGCGCTTCATCAAGCATACACCAATTTGGCTACCCCTTGCGGATTTGCTAATATATTATGTTTGGTACTACGCTTGATTAATATAATACGTAATATAGTGTAAGTACGAGATTGGAAAAAGTTAAAAAAGAAAACAAAAGTTCATTGTGTGTTAAAAGAGTGACTAATGAGAAAGTTTCAAAGTAAACAAGGGTATCTGGACCAACTTATGTAGTAGTGTTGTTTTTCAACAGCAGAAATATTGAATAATTGTGTCCATTAATTAGTATTTAGTCGAAAGCAATTACATACTTCTATTTTGTCCCTCTAATCTTAGTGTTTCACTATTTTCATTCACTATATTGACCCTTTAGCTAGTAGATCCTCTTACGCTTCCCTGTTATTGAAGATGGACAAATGAGAAGCAACAAGACTTTGAGCTTTACTTAACAGTTCAAGCATCCAAACTTAAGTTGGTAGTGAGAATCCTAATGATTAACGAATAACAGTTAAAGAAAATATAATTAAAACTAAACTAATATAACTGACAAAAAAGATAATGTGAACTTAAACAATAAAATCTAATTGGAAGGGGTGGTGAGGGTGATCTGAAATCTGAATCATCTGAGTAGATCAGATCAGTTGGTGTCCACCCACTTCCACGCTGGTGAAGTACTAGTACTAGTAGGATCATAAGTAAAAGGCTGCTGCGTCAAACATTTTTATTGTATTCACATTCACATGATTGTTGACTTTTTCCTCTTTGGTAAAAGATATATTTAACCACAAACGTCCCATGTTGATCTTTATTTGAGTAATTCTTTCTGGTTCTTATGGGTAGTTTAGTAACTAGGTAGAGTTATACAAATATTAGTAATATATAGATTAATTATAAGAAAATCTATGTAATATTTTATATAAGGATTAGTTATGCAGTGTTTAGCTATTCATGTACTCCTTAGTTATTCCAGTACATTCTATCTTGCAGAAGATAATACATAGATCCCCTCATAACTTATACTCGTGTTAGTTATGCGAATTTCTAAATTGTAAATCAAACACCGTATAAGTTTTATAACTAATCTCCTAACCAATTACCAAACGAGATATTACTTATACAGAATTTAATATCTACATAACTTATCTTCAAACTAGCTACCAAACGATTCGTTAGGATTTGTTTCTCTTTAAATTTGATTGATTAGCTGTGACTACTTTTTTTAATTCATTCCAGTTGTGAGCTAGCTAGGGATTGTTTATTTTATTTATATTTGACCGTCTGGAATTTCTGTTAGGGAAATTGAGCTTTAATTTTACTATAGTATTTGGTTAGGTACTGCTAGGGATGACAACGGATCGGATCTGGACCGAATCCTATTAAATCCAGATTCAGATTCATTTTTCATACTTGGATCCAGATCCGAATCCAGATCCATCGGGTCCATAAAAATCATATCCAAATCCGGATCCATCGGATCCACGGATCGGATCTGGATCTACATGTAAAATTTTTTGGCTTGAATAATATTCCCACATGTTGAAACTTTTATGACAAAATAAAACGCAATCTGATTGAAAAAAATGATTGAGTTCATTCAATCAACCTACACAAACATGACACCATTCTTCCAAAATACTGAACAAAGTTTTAGCATCACAAGAAAATAAAGACGATTGATTTCATTAGTGATGCAAACATGTTGCAACTTTGAGCTAATTTTTGGAGGCTTTAGTGATGCTCCACTTGTAGTTCTACTGATTGACTTCATTAAACAACATAAAACAATATCAGTCATATATCAAAAGTCCCAATTTTTTTTTGCTGATCAAACAAATGAGAGACAGATACTTAAAGTTTACCGCTAGTAGATTCAAGAAAGGGAAATTTAAAAAAAGTTGATAATTTTTTCTTTTTTATAGAAATGAAAATATGAAAAACTGCAGAGAGCATATAGGTAAAAGAAATGAAACTTCAAAGACAAATTACATGGATGTGTGACTTATCCTGGTTCAACCCTTTACCCACTACATAAATTATGAAAAAAAGTTAAGAAAATACTTATAAAATTACATTCTAGGTTATGGATATATTTAATAAAATCGGATCCACGGATCGGATCTGGACCGGATACGGATCTCAAATACAAGATCCATATCCAGATCCGATCCGTCAGAAACGGATCCATCGGGTCCAAATTTTGATGATTCATATCCTATAAAACAGATCTGGATCCACCGGATCCGGACCGGGTCCAAAATCCATTGCCATCTCTAGGTACTGCAAAGATGATAAACCAAGTTGACTAATTCGAGGTTAATTTGGACTTCCCTTTGACTCTACCCAGCTTCTAGTTTTCATTTTACTTTCGTGTAAATATAATTCAGCTTTTATTTTAAAATTCTTACTAATAAAAATTTCCCTATCTTAATAAAAACGATCTAATTAATTAACAACCATCCTAGTAATATCTAAATGAGTTCTATTTAAGGAGTATAAGTTGCATGTGACAATATTAACTATGGAGGAAAAGAAAAGGCCGCAGCTTCATACAAACGCCCCAAACTTACTTCATATTTTACTCTGTCAAACACAAAAAACACCAACGTGCAGAATTACAACTTCCTACTAACATGCTTCAGCAGACATCACCTTAGTTGTTGTACCTAAAATTTCACAGCTGCAACTATAGTTGTTGTGTTTCTCCTGCCTGATGATACTAAATATACAGAACTAACTAGGATCCCCTCTACAAGCTAAGGTCAGTTGAAACTTCAAAACTTCACCCTATTTCAAGTTGCTACAAAAGTAATACTGCATGTCTGTCACGCTAATCAAAATATATTTTTCTAACTTCGTGTTGATCTTCAAACTAGTACCAGCCAGGATGGAGGAATGCAAAAATTCCAGGAATTGAACTCTTATCTTAAGCAGGAGATGATTTTTTTTATCAGGTAAATGTAGAAGGAAATGCCAAAAACTAAAGAAACAATGCTCACATTCTGAGATTGGAAAAATAGTTCTATGAGATTCCCAAGACAGGATTTCACGTTTACAAACATAAAACAAAGTAAATTCAGCTCACGTAAACAAAAATAAAGGGAAAAAAAAGTTATTGTTTTTGCACAAATTACTGAACAAAGTCCCAAATACAGTTGAAGAAGAAACGACCTCAATCAATGTAAAGGAGTAAACATTCTAAGTCAAACGCTTCAAAATTATTCTCAAAATTTAAGATTTTAATATTAAACACAGAATTCTAATCTTCAAAAACAAAACACCAAGTAAACTCAGCTCCCAAAAAGGATCCGGAGCTGTTCCTCGGAGCAACAAAGGGGATGAGGGACTGTCTCCGGCTTTAATTGGAGGGTTTCTCATTGGTTGATTGAGGATTTAAGTCGGGGCGGGTATGGGTTATTAGGTAGATCCGGTGGGATTTAATTAGTTTATTAATTGTAAAACTAACTAATTAGAACGTGTCAGTTAATAAATAAAAAAATTAATTATATTTTTAAACGGTGCCGTTGAAAATAAAGGCAATTTAGAGTCCATAGGTTAACGTCAGGGGCATTCTCGAGCGAATAGGTTGACGGAGGATATTTTTATATCAAATTCAATAGTTCAAAGGTATTTTAGATTATTTTTTTGTGAAAAAAAACGGATTGATTTCACAAATAACATTTATAAGTGATTTTTTGTCCTCGCTTAAATAAAACTTTTAAAAAATAATCTTCACTTGAAAAAAATGTGATGGGCAAAGCTTTTGTTGTCAATATTCGCAAGTTACAACAACATACCAAATGAAATCCCACAACGTGAGGTCTGGAGAGAGTAAAATGTACGCAAACCTTATCTATACCTTGGTAGGCAGAGCGACAATTTTCGAGAGACCCTCGGCTCAAGACAGAACATAAGCACAAGCAAAACAAAGCAAATAAGACATGATAGCGCATTCTGAAAAAGTAAGCAATAACTAGCGCACGTAAATAAGCTAAACAAAGTACACTAAAGGACACATAACAGCAGAAATCAAACTACAGAGGACTATAAAGCAATATTGTGCCTATTAGTATGATAGGCTAAACATACCTACAATAATAACACTACAACTACCAGTTTGCAAGCGTAAGTAGGACTACGCTCGACTACCTACTACCCTTCTACCCTAATCTGTATCCTCCACAACCCCCTATCTAAGGTCATGTCCTAGTAAGTTTCACCTGCGCCATATCCCGTTTAATCACCTCTCCCCAATATTTCTTCAGCCTACCTCTACCCCTCATGAATCCGTCCATAGCCAACCCCTCACACCTCCGCACTGGGGCATTTGTGTCTGTACATGCCCAAACTATCTCAACCTCGCTTTCCGCATATTATCCTCCAATGAGGTCACTCCCACTCTGTCAATATTCGCAAGTTGCGGATATAAATTGATTTTGCCTATCCTGTCCAATTAACAACAAGTTATGCCTTATTGGTAAAAGTTAAAACTTGTGCCTAGGCAATAAAGGCAAAGTTTTTATTCCATCAGATATAAGTTCTAACTTTTGCTTATAAGACAAAAGTTTACCTAAGAGGTATTTATTTATAATAACTACTGATTAATTTATTTATATTTTATAGATACCGTAATTTTACACATGGTAATTAGTGCAATACCCAGCGAAAGATACCGTGTGTTTCAATAGTCTTCCTCACCTTTCAGATCTCTCTTCTCCCTCACCCTCCATCACCTCTCTAGGGGTGGCAATGGGGCAGGGCAAAAGCAGGGCGGGGCAGGTTAGGGGCTTAACGGGGCAGGGAAGGGGAGTACTTAAACGGGGCGGGGCAGGGAAGGGCGAGTTAAAACACATTTTCAGAAAATTGTAATAGGGCAGGTCGTAGGGCAAAACAAGCTAATACTGTTATGTTTTCTTAATTTTCTATCATTCTACCTGAAATTGCTTGCTTACACAACAAAGTTCGACACGATATTAGCAGGAAGCAAATGCTAAAAAGTTATGACCTTAAGGACTTCCAACCACTCAATTGAAGAATTTTGGAGTATGCTTCCCATAAATATTGAGGGCCCACGTGAAAAACTGGAGACATGAGTTCCACTAGATGGTTATCTGAAATAGTTATTATATGTATTACTGGATGAAACTTAGCAAACTGAAAAAGTAAATTGTAGTGAATATCATGTTGAATAGTGAAAACAAAGAAAAAAATAAAAGATAACATAAATGTGGCAGGGCGGGGCTTAGCGAGGCAGGGGAGGTCATTTTTTTGGACAAAACTAAACGGAGCAGGGCAGGGCGGGTCAAAATCTTAGTAGGTCAAAGCTTATCCCGCCCTAACCCGCCCTATTGCCATCCCTACACCTCTCCGTTCTCTCTCTCTCTCTCTTTACTGATCTTCATGTACACACTCTTGCTTTCATATCCAACTTGAATTGATCTCTAAATTCAGTTTGAGTTTGGTTTTAGATATACAACAAATTATCAGATATTGCCTTAGGTTTACTGGCTATTTGAGGAGCTTTAATAGCAGTGAAGGACGACAAAGTCTAGGAATTTGTCACAGAAGAAGCCGACATGGACGACATTAGAATTCGAAGAATCCTACACTAATAGCAGCAACCATGATCGACGAAAAAATGAGCTTTAATAATGGTGGAAGACGAAGTAGTCAAGGAATTTGTCGGAGAAGAAGAGGCTGTTGTAACAAGAGCCAAGGTCTTGTTACTGGTTTTCGCATAGAACATAAAAGGAAAAAGAAAGAAAGGAAAGCAAAAGACAAGTTTGTTAATTTTCTGATATTCTTCAATGTCATAGTACTAACGGCTTTAAAGACTACAAGTGGACTTCCCTAACAAACTGTAACTAAGGGTACTGAAATGCAAATTAACAATTTTAAAACAGAATTTGTACTACTAGGCTATAATTGCCAACTTAAAAAACCTAAGGGACCTAAACAGAATTAAGCAGACTTTGTCACAATAGAGTATTGAGCTTCTGCCTTCAGAAGTCAGTCATTTCTGGAAATTGTGACCTTATGAATTGATAATCTTCCCAAGTGGCTTCTTCAAGTAATAAGTTGGCCCATTGCACTAGAACATGTGTGACAACTCTATTCCCTTTCTTGATCATCCTTCTATCCAATATTGCCACTGGTTCTATCATTACTTGACCTTCTGCTGAGCAAAAAAGAGGATAAAAAAAAGCTATGTTATGATCTCCTATTTTCCTCTTGGGTTGGGAAACATGGAAAGCTGGGTGTATCCTAGCAGTCTCAGGTAATGCTAGCTTGTATGCCACTGGTCCAATCCTCTGAATGATCTGATAAGGACCATAGAATTTTGATGATAATTTGAGTCTCTTTCTTATAGCTACAGATGTTTGTCTATAAGGTTGTAATTTTAGGAACACCCAGTCACCTTCTTTGAATTCTCTGTCAGTTCTTCTTTTGTTTGCATTGACTTTCATCCTGTTTTGTGCTCTAATCAAGTTCTCTTTTAATATTTTGGCTGCCAACTGTCTTTCTTTGAGTAGTTGGTCCACTGTATCCACATTGGATTGAGCAATATGCTCAAAAGTCATTTGAGGGGGATCATAGCCATATAGCACCTTGAAGGAGGTCATTTTTAATGATGTGTGGTAGTTGTTGTTGTACCAATACTCTGCTAATGATAGCTATTTGTGTCATTCCTTTGGTTTGTGACCAGTCAAGCATCTTAATAATTTTCTAAGCATATGTTGAGCCTATTAGTTTGACCATCTGTCTGTGGATGATAAGTTGAGCTGTAGCAAAGCTGAAGTTGCAGTAGTTTAAACATTTCCTTCCAGAAATTGCTAATGAACACCTTGTCTCTGTCAGATACTATACTCTTTGGCAATCCATGTAGTTTGTAAATGTTGTCTAAAAATATTCTGGCTATCTGTGAAGCTGTGAATGGGTGAGCAGTGGCAATTAAATGTGCATACTTACTGTATCTATCAACAACCACTAGTATAGTATCCTTCCCTTCAGATTTTGGTAGGCCTTCAATGAAGTCCATGAAAATGTTTTCTTATGCTCCTTCAGGAATGGGTAGGGGTTGCAACAAGCTTGGATAGGCTACTTGTTCATCTTTGCATCTTTGGCATATTTCACATACTTGTATCACAACCTTAACTTGCTCAATCATTGCAGGCCAGTAAAAGATTGATTTTAGCTTTTGGTAAGTGGCCCAAACCCCTGAATGTCCCCCTAATCCGAACTGGTGCATTGCTAGAACTAGTTGTTGTCTTAGGGATCCATTTTGTCCCACACAAGCTTTACCTTTGTACCTCAACACCCCTTGTTGTATTGATAGGTTCAGTTCACTGCCCCCATTGATACTGAGTGTTGCTATGGCCTGTGATACTTCTGGATCCCTTTGTAGCTTTTCAAAATTTCCTCAATCCACTTGGGTTGTTCTTGAGTTATTACAGAACATTGTGTTGTTCTATCTCCTAGGGCACTGTCATGTTGAACTACAACCTTCCTTGATATAGCATCAGCTACTACATTTTCAACCTCTTTTTTTGTATTGGATTTCAAAACTCAATCCCATCAGCTTGGTCACCCCTTTACGTTGCAATGAGGTGGTTATCTTCTGGTCTTGTAGAAACTTTAAACTGAAAAGATCAATTTTGATGATGAAGTGATGGGGATGTAGATAATGTCTCCACCTATCAACAACTTGCAATAAGGTTATTAATTCTTTTTCATAGGTAGAAATACCCTGGTGTCTTTTGCTCAAAACTTGGCTCATAAATGCCAAAGGTCTTTTGTCTTGCATCAAAACAAGACCAATACATGTGTTGTATGCATACACCTCTAGTATGAAAGGCTTAGTGAAGTCAGGTAGTGCCAATACATGTGTGTTGGACATGACCCTTTTAAGATGGTCAAAGGCTGTTTTAGCTTCAAAGTTCCACTGGAATTCACCTTTCTTCAGTAAATTTGTCAATGGTTTGCTAATGTGGGCATACCCTTTTACAAACTTCTATAGTACCTTGTTAACCCCAGAAAACCCCTCAGTTCTTTTATTATTTTTGGGTAGGGTCAATCTAACATTGAAGCCACTTTGCCAGGATCAGTGCTTACTTACTCCCTTGTCATGAATGATGTGTCCCAAATACTCCACTTGAGGTTGCTCAAACTCACATTTGCTAAGCTTGGCAAATAATTGATGTTTTCTCAACAGTTTCAATACATACTCCAAATGTACCAAATGCTCCTCCATGGTCTTACTATAGACCAATATGTCATCAAAGAACACCAAGATGAATTTTCTTAAATATTCCTTTGTTACACCTCGTAAGATTTAAGACGATAATTAAGAACGTCATTAAGAAAGCAAGATTCGGATATTGAATATAAGGAACGCTTACATATGTTAATACGGGAAATTAGTGTATAAACGGATGTTATCCCGGAATAATTTTTCTTTAATGCTATACACGCGACGACGAGAATTAATCCTAGTAGTTGAATTTATTCCAACGGAGTTATGGACTAGTATTGTAAAAAAAAAATTATGACATTGAGGATACGAGGCTTATGAAATTCTCGGGAATTAAAAGAAGTGGGTTTGAGATTTACTAATTGAAGAACTTGGGGGCCAAAGTGTAAAGGAAAAAAATCAGATTTTTTTCATATAACCTTACCTCTTCATCTTCTTCCTACACTTAAACAAAAAAACCAAACTCTCCTCTCATTCTCTCCTCCAAACAAATCCGAAAATCACCCTCCACCCATAACCAAAATTAAGGTTGTTATCTTCTCTTCCTAGACTACATTTTTCACCAAAAATTAGAAGCAAAACAACACCAAAAACAGTGGCGAAAACAGTGGCAAAACAGCCACTGCTTGGGCCGAAATCTGCCCAGAAATTTTGAATTTTTGGGATGAAATTTTGGAAGAAAAACTTGTAGGGATGATGGCTTAACATTGTAGAACACTTGCATGTCAATTGGGGTTGAAGAAGTGAACAAAAAGGAGGAGAAAATTACAAAACATTGGGGATTTTCGGACAAAACAGTGGCAGAAAATTTGCGGACTGTTTTGACGAATTTGAGGTATAAAAATTCTTCTTTCTATGATATAATTGGAATGCTTGTTGTTAGAATTAAGGTAATGAATTTGTGTTAAGGAAGAATTGCAATTTAAGCATTGCATGTGACCATTTTGGGCTAGTTGCCAATTTGGGATAGATTTTAGCGTTGTTGGATTCGTTGGTGATTGTTGTTATTATTATCACTAATTTCATGATGAAATTGAAAGGAAACATGGAGATTTAGTTGGAATTAGTTATATGGAAGTATTAAAATCCGAAATTGGATTATAGGAATTACGATAAGAGTTATGGAATTATGACATGTTGTGGCCAAGAACTTGCATGAAATTGTTGGACATATTGTGATGTATATGGACTGTTTTAGGGGCTGTTTTGTGGTGTTATAATTCTGAAAATTTAGTCACCATTATGCATGTTTAAGTGTGGTAATTTCTAAGGTAAGTCCTAAAGGAATAAGGGTGTGGAAAGGCATAGAAAAGCTTCACATTCTACCCTCGTTGTTGTTGAAACATGGGCGGTTTTGTGGGCTGTTTTTAAGAGGCTAAATTTACATGAGAAGTGGGTGTGTAAATTTCCTTTATTGTTGTCTTGGTTGTGCCCTTAATTGGTTCTTGTTTATTGATGTTATTAGCCTCGTTTGGAAGTTGTGGAAACATGTATAAACAGGGGAAGTGCTGCCCGAATTTTTATAAGATAAGAAGTCGTTATTCGATATAAAGTATGCTAGCTATCATAGAATTGACGAACGTATTACCATTATTATAGGTTGAAGTTCTAAATCGAGACGTACTCTAATATAGAGTTGATTAGTTCGTTTAAGAGGTATGTGAACTATTCCTTCTTTCTTTGGCATGATTTTTATTTAATGAGGGTACGACGGACGTACTTGATTCTTATACAGTTTGATTCTTAAAGAGGATTGTTATGAGAAGTGCCTATGATTTTTCAGCAAAGAGTTTATTATGACATTATTACAATGATTTTATTGAGAGTCAGATGATAATTTTTACTTGCATATGGTTACTCACGATATCTACTCGTGCTAAGTGTTACTACTTCACCTCACCGAGTCCCGGTCCGGGTTACGACTCGTGCACAGCCTTGCATTGTTCACCGAGACCCTCACTAGAGGGCCGGGTTACGTAGGATGGATCCATAGATGAGAGATGACTTTACCGAGTTCCAGCATGGGCCGGGTTATGATATGATTCCACCGAGTCCCGCACTAGTGGGCCGGGTTATGTTACATATATATATATATATATATATATATATATATATATATATATATATATATATATATATATATATATATATATATATATATATATATATATATATATATATATATATATGTATATGGACATGCACTCATGTTTTCTTGACTTGACTCTCATTTTTATAAGGCAACTGACTTTTATTGTTTATGGCACAGTTGGACTTGGATCCTGACTTTTATACTGATCTCTTGTTTCTGTTGGCTACTTGTGATCTCATATGCAGTATTTCATGTTTACATACTCAGTACATTATTTCGTACTGACCCCCCCTTTCCTCGGGGGGCTGCGTTCATGCCCGCAGGTACAGGTGCTCAGTTTGGTGATCCTCCGGTTTAGGTCCCTACTCAGCAGGTTGGGAAGCTCCTTTGATCCAGAGCTTTGTCATTTTGGTACCGAACCTCATATGTTCTACATCTGTTTCCATGCTATAATCAGTTCTCTATAATTCACCAGCACATCATTTAACATTTTTCAACATAAATCTCTGTAAAACTAATCGCAAGATGAATAATGCTATTTTTGTATTACGACTATCAAACCAAAAAGCGCCACTTCCCAGAACCAAATGAGTGGTGTGTGCACAATATACGAAAGTAGATGCACAGAAGTCCCTATTTATATATAAGGAGCTAACAAACTCTATTGAAGTCATGTACCGGAAAAGACAAGAGCTATATATAGGCACATTCAAAGGACCTAAAAAGTCTAACCATGTTATTAGCAAATTAGAAGATCATTTTGTTGATGTATTTTAATATGCAGGGATTTTGCAATTTACACCCAAAAGTTTGCAAATGATTTATTGTTTCTCTTTCAATATCTCCATGGACAATGGACCAAACCATTAGAATATGACAGACACTAGATTTCTAAATCTTTACACATCTGAATATTAAACTTAATAAATATAAAATTTATATAAAATATTAAATTAATATAATACTATAACAGTAAAATATTTTCTAAAAATTATATTGCAGTTGGTGGTGATGATGGCTAGCGGTAGGGTTTGTGGGTGCCAATTGGGGATGATATTGGCTGATGGTGGTGGTTGTGGTGGTTGTGGGTCGTAGTTAGTAGTGATAGTGGATGATAATATTGCTTATGGTGGCTACGGCGCACGTTAGCGTGCTTGCTAACTCGCCGGAAATGGCTCGAGGCCGGCTGAAGAAGGTGAACCCACAACTGAATCTGATGGACAAGCTCCCAAAGGAAGGTAATTCAAGAATTGGTGAAGCACAAAAGCCAAAATCCCCAATCAGACAACCAGGCCTAAATTCATTAATTGAAGCCGACTTCACTTGTTCGGGACTAAAACATAGTTATTATTGTTGTTTTTATTAAAGCTTGGGAAAGAAGTATAAGTTGATCCTTTCCAATCTTCTTCCTATGTCTCTTTTACCTAGAAACTAGACTTGGTTAATGATTAATCCTCAAAACATTCTAATACAGATTGGATCCTAATGCTGTATGTGCCAGAAGGCAGAGGCAGAATTCGGATTTTGTTCTATTTAAGGGCATATATTTTCTTCTTTCACAACCACTTATGAGCTCTTTGTAAGTTTGAATCATTCAGATCCTGTACATAATTTTGATATCAATTGGTTTGATTCAGTTTCGGTTCACCCTTTCCTTTTTGGTTGACATCAAATCTGACAAAATACTATGTTGATTTTTTTATTTAAAATAAATTTAACCCCAAATCATACCAAAACAATCGTGATTGACATTTTTGATTTGGTTTGTATTTCAACTTCTTTTGGTCTTGAACACCTTTAGCTACTACTGCTGTGAGTCTCAGAACTAACCCAAATCTTCTCTAATATTTTAAAAGGTACGGTATGGAAACGAAAAACCAGGATGCTTCCTACAACTATTACCCAATAATCACTTCTTCAGCTCAATGCACTACATAAGCACTTGCAAGATGGCAGTTACACACGAGCACACATGTTAATGTTGCAAAAATGTCATGCAAAACTTCATTAATCTCAGTAACCATTTTGGTGTACGAGAGATCTCATGACCATACGCGAGGTGCTATATCAATAATATCCTTAGATTTGATCATTCATATGCTGGAAAAAAAAACATTATACATAGAATATCTGTCCAACGTTTAACAGGCTCTCATGAGGGACATTGAAGATTACACTATTTTCCCTGCATATTTTCCTAAGAAACGCGTATATATAGTCGATAGCAATTTTCTTATAGAACCTAGAGTCCCTCCTTGCTCTAACTATAGTGTTTCCAAGAATGTGTACAACACCAGCATCTCTACAACGAATCAAGAATTCCATTTCATCCACTTCTGCCTGGCTGCTCTCACGGCCTGATGATGTCACTGTGCTGTTCCCTTGATTAGTAGATTTTACAGGAATTATTGAGTCCACCGTCGAACATGTGAAGTCATTATTTGCTGTAGTTAAGTTGCCATTATTTCGCAGTAGGTAATCCGCTGAATTCTGAGTTTGCTGTCCGTATAAGCTGTATTCATCGGAGTCGGAACAGCCTTCCATCATATTCTCCAGCCGGACAAACAGGAAGAGGTTATCGAATAGCTTTTTCTCAAACTCCTCATCTTTCTTATGGAGGTCTTTGTAACCATACCTTGCGACACAACGGAACATGTGAAAATTCTTGGGTCCTATGCGTTTCACGAGGAACCTCTCGTCTTCTGGAACGGTGTAAACTGGAAGATACTTCACACAGACAAATACGACAACTGAATGTACAGCTGGAAGATTTGTGATGAAGTGAGAAAAGATATGTGGCACTCCACTAGCTAGCTCGGTGTAGACAAGTCCTATGCCCGGGACACGTACAAGTCCTAAGCTGGGGCCAAGCCCTAGAATCCATGCCATTGATACCTTGCTGTGCATTTCAAATTCATAACGTTTCACAGTCCCATAATGCCAGACATACATGATGACAAGAAAAGCTGCAGCAATCACAAGTGGAACCCAACCACCCTGATCAACCTTGAATAGCACCGCAGAGAAGTAGGTACATTCAACCACCAGAGATAAGACAGTGAAGAGAAGGACAAGAACCCAATGGCAGCGCCAGACTAGCAACATTATCAAGGTCATGAGGAACGTCGTCACCAACATAACTATCACGACTGCCGTCCCTGTTCAAGAAAATGCTACGTTAATGTGTAAGTTTCAAGGTGAGGTGTTCCACATGGAGTTAATGCCAAATGCAGGACTCTGTTTCAGCCATCCTATTTAATGTTACGCGCTACATCTTTCATTTAACACGTCATTTTTCTGCAGAACTAAGTCTACATATCTAAGTTGTCTTCTTTTAGATACCACAATCCTACCTAATCTCATCTCAGCTTCACTTTTTCTTTACAAGACAAAATTTGGGTAGGGTAGAGCTCGACGGGGGATAAGAGAATAAGATAGGGTCCTATCTTTCAAATTCAGATAAGAAAAGGGATAATCCATGCTATTCAAGAAGTATAGCAGCAACTCCCAAGCCTAACGAAGTAGTTCCTCCAGTATCCAATGAGCAACTCTAATGCTAATTAACCTTACTGAGCATATATTATGCCTTACTTTTACTTGTTTAAAAGCCTCAACTCTCTAAATTGCTTCTCCGTGGTTCAAACTTTTGGTTGACTTCCCTACTACTTTCGTCAATACTATCATCTTCAATAACTTACACCATGAATCCAATTTTGTATACTATCAGTTGATTCATCTATAATTAGAATAAACAAGTATGTGCTCATGGCAGATCCCTGCTACAAAGCCATTGTTACTGGGAACTCCAATCTCATCCTACTGTTCTCACACGTGACACTCCTTTGTACACGTCCTTTATAATGACATTAAGGATTTGATAACAGGAATTCATTTCTTCTCTAGCACTTTTATTTGAACTCTATCATATGTTTCTTTAGGTCAATGAATATCATGTGGATATCCTTCTCTCTCCTACTAAATTTCATCAATCTTCTTAGTGAAAATATAGCATTTGTTGTAGATCTACCAGAAATAACTGATAACTCTACATTGGTGCTGTGTCACCCTTTTAATACCCCTAGATCTATGCTTTGTCACACTTCCCACAGTTCATTGTATCTCATAAGTTTAATACCACGAGAGTTCCCATAGCTTAAGAAAGAACCTAAAACCACATCCAACTCATTTTTGTGTGCTAGATAAACCCTGTTGCGTGCATTCAATTACTAAACTTCCAGACTTCAGTTAAGACACACTTCCTCTAGCATGCATATCAAACATGACCGTGAACACTGGTTCTCTCTACTGACCTGATAAAGTCCCAGAAAGATAGAACCACCATTCAAGAGGTTTCTTTTAAAGCAAAAACAGAAGTACTAATTACAAGCAAGACAGAAAGTGCAAAGAAGTAAATTAGTATCTTAAGAGTAGTCTCAGTACCCACACAAACAACCACATCACATTTATTTGTATCTTGCATCAGGTAAAAGTCAAACAGAATCAAGCAACATTATATTCAACACACATACTCACCGTATGCGTTGCCAATTTGGCTTTGATTTCTGAATCCAGCAGTCACAGCGATGCAAAGAACCATAAGGATCCAATTTATATCAGGAATGTATATCTGGCCGAGGAACTTCTTTGATGTATGTACTACCTTGACTCTTGGGAAACAGCCATGTGCCAGAGCTTGCTTGATTATTGAAAACGTAGCAGAGATGGTTGCTTGACTTGCAACGATAGCAGCTAAAGTTGCAATAACAAAAACTGGCCAGTAGATGCTATCTGCATTACCAAAAAGATGATCTGTCAAAGACATTACAACTTCACGCTTTAGCGATTGGTATCAGCTTCACAAGTACCACAATTTTCCGTTTTCTTTTAACCCTTGTTTTTTCAAAAAAGGGCTGGAAATGGTAGTTCCTTCTAAAGATTGTAAACTAAAGAATAAATTGGGTACCAGAGTATTCAGCGATTTTGTACACATACTCGGAAAGCACCCCCCCCCCCCCCGCCACACACAAAAAAAAAGTGCTTGCCTCAACCAGGGACCAACAACTATCCTTAGACTTTGAGCAGTCATCAACGACAAAAAGGGGCTTGTAGAATCGAGGCATTATTACCTGGAATAGAGCAGGTCCTATGTGTCTGACACATCACTAGATAGAACGGATGGATTATAATATTGGGAATGAGTTCTCTAGATTCATCAGCTCCACGGTCAGAAATGGCAGTGGAATACGTTCTGATGTTTGGTGTGAGAACTCAACTTGGAAGACAATTTTTTCATAATCTATTTTTTATCACAACTGACAATGAGGCTACAAGCAGATCCTCTAAGAAAAAGATGGATGTCAAGTGTAATGAAATTATATTTCAGAATACCCATTAACACTGGAGTTGGAATGATCTCGATGTTTTTCTCCCAGAAGATCTAAAGTTATACTAGCTCTGGATAAGAAGACAGCATTTGGAAAGGGTCATCATTGAAGAACTTCTCGGTTAAGTTCTATTATGATTGCTTATTCACGGGGAAGAGGGTTAGGAGAAGAGACTCGAGGTCTATGTGGGGAAAAAGCTCCTATTTCAAAGCCAATTCCATGTGTTCAATTATAGTAATAATTGTTGGAAATTAGCCTTTGGCGGGAGTTGCAACCGACCAACTTTAACGGCTTAAACACTAGTGTTACGTATGTTGGAGAATCCGGTTCTTCACACATGCATGATGTACTAAGTACGTAGATAACCGTAGGGCCAAGAATCGTCAAATTTCATTGAGAAATGAAAGAGATATTGGTTCACGAAGTGAGGTGTTTGAAGCATGGAAAGTGTGGTGTTGTGTTCAATTCTCCCTCATCGGTAGAGGAAGAAAGAATTGTTGTGTATATAAGACTCGAAATTGGTTTGGGGTTTGGGAAGTCAGAATTTCGACGGTCCAGAACAGAAACGTCCAGCACTCAATTCAGCCATTTATTTTGGCTGAATTACACCTCCAATAAT
Organism: Anisodus acutangulus; assembly: GCA_029783415.1. Taxonomy (NCBI): domain Eukaryota; kingdom Viridiplantae; phylum Streptophyta; class Magnoliopsida; order Solanales; family Solanaceae; genus Anisodus; species Anisodus acutangulus. The sequence goes on from CM056501.1 coordinate 30,787,410, forward strand.
GGCCAATCCGTTGGCAATTTTCTCCATTTATTTGGTGGCTTTACTACCTCCATAATGGTCATTATTTGGCCAATAATGGCTGTTATGGAGGCAGTCAAACACAGTCCCTCTTCCTCCTATATAAACATCCCTTACACAATTGTTGAGGACACTTGATATACACGAAAATACACAAAGCAGAAAGCAAGCAGTTTCTTCCTAATCTTCCAAGCATCATTTCGTTATTAAATATTCTTCACGGTAGCTTTTGAGTTTCCTTTGCTCAATTGTTCCATTGCTGTTTTATCTTGGGAGACGAATTGTCCGGGACGTATAAAGGATACATACGGGGCAATATTGTCTTAAGGACAGAGTGCCACACTCGACTCAGCAAAAACAACTTTCCAGTTTTCTTGATCAACAAAATAAGTAATTTCAGTTTGTTGTTATATTGTAATTTTCAGTTTTAGAGTTGAATTGTAATTTCAATTCTTACATAAGCAGTTACTTGTAATTTCCGTTTCCTGCAAATCCTTTGTAATACCCAACAACTTAAGACAATATTCGCTACAGAATCGCAATAACATGGTGGAAATATGACCGATGTTGCTGCCATCGCCGCCGCCTCTCGAGGCAACGCTGTCGCTTTCCCCATCGCCACATCGCCAAGGCGTGAACCCCACCGCTTTCATCGCCGCTGCTGCTATCGCCGCTATCGCTCAAGGCGAGAACACCGCAGCCTTTCCCGACCGCTGGAGCTCCCCTCTTCTTCACATCACCATGATCGCCTGAAAAGTTCATGGGATCGAATTTAAAAGATGGCAAAGAAAGATCTTTGTTCTACTTATGATTATGGGCATGGCCCGGTTCCTTCTAAGATCCTCCACAAGTCGGAGATGAAATGGACTCTTCATCAATAAACGGGTGAAGGGGCCTTGGTATCCATGTCGTTAACGGCATGAAGATGGTTCGTGATGCGTGGAATCATAGCGATTTCATGTGCAAGAACTATATCTTTGAATCGCTTGGCGGACCCTCTCTACACGGTATATTCTACCGTTGGCACCGCCAAAGAGTCGTGGGAAAATCGCAAAGAAGTACAACGCACAAGACGCGGGTACTAAGAAGTTCATCGTTGGAAAATTTCTAAAATTCCAAATGGTGGACAAAGAAACAGTTGATGTCCCAAGTCTAGGAATTCCAAATGATTTTACATCACCTGGATTTGGAAGGACTAAAGCCAAACGAGCGCTTTTGGTTGCATCATCGATTGAAAAATTACCTCCTTCGTGGAATGAGTTTATGAGTTACTTGAAACTCAAGACAAAGGAGATGACCTTTGAAGAGCTTGTTATCAAACCGCAAATTCAGGAAGATAATAAGAAGACCTTGCCAAAGCGGTAGACAACATTCGAGGCAAAGGCGAATCTGGCCGAGGCCAAAGGGAAAACAAGCAACAAGCGGAAGTTCCACAAAGACGGCAAAGCCCCCGCAATGGAGACGTTGAGAGGTAATCGCCATCACCGTGGGAAACCTGGTCACAGGATCAAGGAATGCCGCAAGCTCAAGATCGAGCAACAACAAAGCCAAGTCGAAAGGCAAGGCTCAAGCTAACGCCGTCAAGGACACGCTCCTGGATGACATGATTGAGGATCTCTCGCCGTGGTGCTAGAAGCCAACTTGGTTGAGAATCCGATGCAGCGGTGGGTGGACACAGTGCAACAAGACACATCTGCTCCAACAAAGATGCCTTCTCCACGCACACTCCGGTCTCCGACAAGAAGGCTCATGGGCAACAACGCTTCCTGACGTGCTAGGGGTTGGAAAGGTGGTCCTGAAGATGACTTGGCAAGGAACTCACTCTGAAGGAAGTGATGACGCCCCGTAGATTAGAAGAAATCTAGTTTCGACCTTTATTGGTTAATCTTTGGTTTTAGGCTAGTGTTTGAATCAAATAAATTTGTACTCACTAAAAATGGCACATTTGTGGGGAGGGGCTTCGTCTGTGAAGGCCTCTTCAAAGTGAATGCCATGTCTGTATTGCGTCAAGGAAATAAAGTTGAACCTTCGTCTTATTTGCTTGAGTCTTCTAATTTATGGCATCATAGATTAGGACACGTGAACTACAAGTCTATTCAAAGGCTGGTAAAGATGGAGTTGTTGCCTTCTATCGACGTAAACCCTCAACATAAATGTGAGGTGTGCGTAGAGGCAAAACTCACCAAGCTTCCTTTTCGATCCGTCGAAAGGAATACCGCTCCTCTAGAACTTATTCACACAGATATATGTGATTTGAAGTTTGCACAAACTAGGGGGGAACAAGTACTTTGTGACATTTATAGATGATAGCACAAGGTATTGTTACCTTTACTTGTTGAAAAGTAAGGATGAAGCCTTTGAAGCGTTAGGCGTTACAAAGCGAAGTTGAGAATCAACTTAGCCTACGAATTAAATCCATTCGTAGCGATAGAGGGAGAATATGTAGCGCCTTTTGAGGAATACTGTGCCCCGAAGGCATTATTCATCAAACGACGGCTCCATACTCACCTCAATCAAACGGTGTGGCGGAACGTAAGAACCGCACATTAAAGGAAATGATGAATGCCTTGCTTATCAATTAGGTCTTCCCAAAACATGTGGGAGAAGCCGCCCTACCGCTAATACGATTCTTAACAGAGTCCCACATAAGGGTAAGGACAAAACCCCATATGAATTATGGAAGGAAAGAAACCCACCTACAAATATTTTAAGGTGTGGGGTTGTCTGGCAAGGTTGAAGTACCCAAGCCAAAGCTGTCAAGATTGGGCCTAAGGCGTAGATTGCATATTCATTGGATATGCAAATAATGATAGTGCTTATCGCTTCTTAGTGCATAAGTCGGATATTCCGGATATCCACCAGGGTACAATAATGGAATCAAGGAATGCTCGATTCTTTGAAAGTACCTTTCCTAGAAAGGAGAAAGACATAACCTCTCTCAAACGGTTATGCACAAAGCTCTCAAGAACCGGAGTCCTTGATCGCCGGATCCGAATGGTTCAGATCTAGCGAATCTCGAGGTGGTGAACATCCTAATCTAGTGTTCCAGTTCTCGTAACTTGGAGACTCCGGAGATGGATCTAAGGCGAAGAAAAAGGGCCGTGAAGGATAAATCCTTTGGTCCCGACTTTGTAGCTTATATGGTTAATGATGAACCAAGGACAATTGCTAAGGCGTTGTCAACTCCGTAAGCACCGCCTGGAAAGAAGCTATTGAGAGTGAAATAAGCTCCATTCTCGCACAACCATACTTGGGAGTTGGTTGATCTTCCTCCGGAAATAAACCGTTGGGGTGTAAGTGGATACTCAAACCAAATACAAGGCGGATGGGTCTATAGACAAGTACAAGGCCAGGTTGGTAGTTAAGGGCTATCGGCCAGACGTAAGGCTTTGACTACTTTGATACCTACTCCCAGATCCTGATGACATCCATACGGGTATTTATTGCGATCGCAGCTTTGCGTGACCTTGAGATACACCGGATGGATGTTAAGACAAATTTTCCTAAATGGCGATTTGGAAGAAGAAATCTATATGGACCAACCCGAAGTACGTGGTTCAAGGGCAAGAGAAGAAAGTCCGCCGACTTATCAAATCTGCAGACGGCCAAACAAGCCCGAAGCAATGGCACGAAAAATTTGATAGTACTCTACTATCGAAGGGTTCGCCATTAATGAGTGTGATAAATGTGTTTACACGAAAGGCAACTCGACTCGTTTGTTATGATATGCCCGTATGTAGGCGACATGTTAATCACGGTGAAGCAAATTCCCAGGTAATCCTAGAGACTAAGAACATGTTGAAACAATGCTTCGACATGAAGGATATGGGTATCGCAGATGTCATCTTAGGGATTAAAATCTCTAAGACGTCTGACGGCCGGTCTTATCTCGCCTCACTACATCGAGGATGTTTTGAGAAAGTTTGAGATGTTAGACAGTTCACCGATAAAGTCACCAATGGATACAAATCAAAAGCTTGATAAAAATCTTGGTGCACTGTATACCAGAGCGATATGCACAGTGATCGGTAGTTTGATGTATATAACAAAGCGCACCCGACACGATATTGCTTACGCAAATAATAAGTTGGCTAGGTTCACCCGTGTCCAAGTGATAATCACTGAAGGCGTTGAATCGGGTATTACAATACACGAAATACACGTTAAATTACGGGTTACACTATTCGAGATATCCAAATTGCATTACTAGAGGGTACAGTGATGCAAACCGGATATCCGATATAGAGAACACCAAGTCCACCAAATGGGTATGTATTTACAATTGGTGGTGGGCCGTGTGTCTTGGAAATCCTCTAAGCAAACTTGCATCGCCCGATCCACAATGGAATCGGAGTTTATCGCTTTAGACAAAGCGAGAAGAAGGTCGAGTGGCTTCATGACTTCTTAGAGGATGTTCCGTGTTGGAACAAACCCGTACCTTCGGTAATGATCCCACGGCGATCGATCGGCTCTAGGAAGGGCACGGAATGCTATGTACAACGGCAAGTCTCGTCATATTCGACGGAGGCATAAGACCGTTAGGCAACTGATCACCACGGGTATAATATCCATTGATTACATCAAGTCAAAGGATAATATAGCAGACCCATTGACAAAGGGCTTACCCAAAGATCGGATGGCTTGCTGTTTCAGGGAATGGGCTTAAAACCCAAAATATAAGGACTAATACAGCGCTAACCCAACCTTACTAACTGGAGATCCCAGTAATTTGGTTCAATGGGAAAACTAAGTTGTAAAGGTTCAGTTGATCGCTTCAGTGGAAGTATGAGCACTTCGGATAGTGATTTCTGACAAGAAACACCAAATCCAAAGTCGTTCCCGCGATAGACTTTAAGTGCTATCTGCAGTGTGGGTAAAGGTTAAGTTTTCAAAACCTGTAATGCTCCTCAACAGTTGAGGTTAGGTTTTGGGGAACTTTTAATGGTTCCTAACACTTGTGAAGTGGGGTATAGCAGGATACCTTGTAGGAGACCACCTATTTAAGTGCGAGGACAGGCCGCCTCAAGATGAACGCACTTAAGAATCAAAGACGTTGTCCATGGCCAAAACGGACAAAACATTACGAAGAAGAGAGTAAGCGAATTTGTTGTGTTGGTACCATTGACTTGGCTTACACTAAACACTGACGGTTCAAGACATCACGTTCACCGCGCAGTAAGTAAGTCCGATGGTATTCAACTATGGAAGGTTCAAAGCTGATGCTACCTCTCCTTATGCAACATCGGTCATTGAAATATTGCTTTGAAATGAAAAAGGCACCATGTGAGTGCGCCAAAATCTCTTTCAAGAGGGATTGTTGGAAATTAGCCTTTGGCGGGAGTTGCGACCGACCAACTTTAACGGCTTAAACACTAGTGTTACGTATGTTGAAGAATCCTGTTCTTCACACACGCATGATGTACTAAATGCGTAGATAACCGTAGGCCAAGAATCGCCAAATTTCATTGAGAAATGAAAGAGATATTGGTTCACGCAGTGAGGTGTTTGAAGCATGGAAAGTGTGGTGTTGTGTTCAATTCTCCCTCATCGGTAGAGGAAGAAAGAATTGTTGTGTATATAAGACTCGAAATTGGTTTGGGGTTTGGGACCCCGAGGTATCCCGTGTGTTTAAAGGAGGAGGACCTAGATGTGCTTGGTTCAAGGAAAGACCACACGCCGCCGGCCGCCGCTTGCCCGTCCGGCCCGGTTCCGGTTACGGCTCACTGCTCACGGCCGCTGGCCTTCGATATTATCTTTGGGCCGTAAAACTTTGCCGTATACGCTTTTGGACCAGAATTCTTTCAGATGTGCGCTTGGTCCCTGGTTTCAAGATGTACACTTTGGTCCCTGAAGTTTTCGAAAGTCGAATTTCGACGGTCGAACAGAACGTCCGGACTCAATTCACCATTTATTTTGGCTGTATTACATCTCCAATAATGGTCAATCCGTTGGCAATTTTCTCCATTTATTTGGTGGCTTTACTACCTCCATAATGGTCATTATTTGGCCAATAATGGGTCAATTATGGAGGCAGTCAAACACAGTCCCTCTTCCTCCTATATAAACATCCCTTACACAATTGTTGAGGACACTTGATATACACGAAAATACACAAAGCAGAAAGCAAGCAGTTTCTTCCTAATCTTCCAAGCATCATTTCGTTATTCAATATTCTTCACGGTAGCTTTTGAGTTTCCTTTGCTCAATTGTTCCATTGCTGTTTTATCTTGGGAGACGAATTGTCCGGGACGTATAAAGGATACATACGGGGCAATATTGTCTTAAGGACAGAGTGCCACACTCGACTCAGCAAAAACAACTTTCCAGTTTTCTTGATCAACAAAATAAGTAATTTCAGTTTGTTGTTATATTGTAATTTTCAGTTTTAGAGTTGAATTGTAATTTCAATTCTTACATAAGCAGTTACTTGTAATTTCCGTTTCCTGCAAATCCTTTGTAATACCCAACAATAATTCCATGTTTTGAACTTGTACTTCTTCTGCAGAGGGCCTTGTTCTTCCAATGTTGTGCTTTATGGAAGACATGAGTACCCAAGAGAGCAGTTTTCTTCACTTAATTGTGACATGCAGGTGCTCTCCTAATGGCAGACAATATGAAAAGGAAGAGGATGATGATAGTTAACGCGGCTTTTGTAATGGAGTGGGGAAGATACAATCACATATTGCTATACTGTAGCTTAATTACAGAGTTATTGTCCTAGGTGTGAAGGGAGCCTTGGAGGTCATCGGTTCAAGTCGTGGAAACAGCCTCTGGCAGAAATGCAAGGTAAGGCTGCGTACAACAGACCCTTGTGGTCCGGCCCTTCCCCGGACCCCGCGCATAGCGGGAGCTTAGTGCACCGGGCTGCCCTTTTTTATTGTCCTAGGTGTATGCCATGTTTGATGTGGCCTTGGTGCTACCTAGAACTGTGGCAAATTGCTGGTGACTTGGAGATTGAGATAGGAAACGAGGAAAAATGTGTTGCGGAAATTATCATGTCTGCATTTTTGGCTGATAATGAGAAAAAGGACCAGAAGAGTTTTAGGGAATTGGAAGTCCGATGGGGAGAGTAAAGAGCTCTTCTTTATTCCATCTGTACTTTTGATGTAGAAAGGACACTCCATGTAATACAGATTAGTTGGATGGATTTCTTTGAAAGCTTAATCTACAGTCAACATAGACCTTGATGTGACATCAACAAAATCATCTTGACTTATAAAAAGAATCTAGTTTCCATTACCATGAAAACATGGAGTAGAATCTACATGTTATACAGGTTAGTTGGATGGATTTCTTTGAACTTAATCTACACTCATTATAGATCTTAATGTGACATCAACAAAAGCATTTTTTACTTAAAAAAAGAATATAGTCTCCATTACAATGAAAACAAGGAGTGCAATCTAACATGTAAAACTAATTTCCAAAGGCAAACTCTAGTAGAGCAGGCACACCAAAGTATCTCTTCAGGTATAACTCAAGCAGGGTGCATTTTTTTGGGCCTAAGCGCACAGCTCCTTAAGACTGCCTCTCTTAATTTATCATTTGTAGGAGGAATTTTTTTTAGCTTCAGTAGTATTCAGTGCACGATTCAAGAGTACTGCTTTTTGTAAAGAAACATTTTAGAGAAACTGGACAATATCAATTGGACAAAAAATGGTCTTGGGTTCTCCTTTTCTAAACCGGTCTACCAACACAGTCTTACTGGCAACAAGTCCATTCTAGCCATCTCACTTTGTGACCACAGTCCACATACTTTTTCTTTACTTCTTCCAATTCACAAATTATGCTCTCTAACGACAAATATTAGATAAGCTAGGGACATATCAGGAAAAAAAAATAGAAAAGATAGGGACAGGCTATTTTTATGTGAACTGACAGCTGACAATGAAAACATACTCTAAGATCTATTGGCATACAACTCATTAGCATTCACACTATTAATCAATTTTGACACCACTGTGGACCAAAACCAATAGATATAACATCATATATTAAAGTTAAGAGAGCAAGGCATGCCTGGAATAGAACGGTAGAATGCATCGACAACATGTTCCTTATTTTGCATGAGGTATGCTGCTTGCCCCGTATAGGTTAAAAGAAGGCAAGGGAAAACAATGACTGTGAAAGCAAGCTGTATTGCTGACACTGGAAAATGAGCCAAATCAGCAAAAAGTGCCTCTGTCCCTGAAGTAGTCAGCAAGGAACTATCAGAGTTCAAAACGGGCCATTCTTTGCCATCTAAAAAACTATTGAGATATGACACTTAAAAGAGATGTTTGTGAAGAGGGGAAGGGAAGAGGATAAAACCTGTGATGCTGAGCATTATTCCTCCCAGGGATGTCCAACCCTCCATCTTTCTCCTCCTAAAATACCTATATATGTACACAGGAGAAAAAGCCCTCAAAACAGAGCTATCATATTTCCAGATGTTGAAGATGCCGATACCTCCTACTAAAAGAAACCAAAGCAGCACAACTGGAGCAAACAGCCAACCAACCCTGTCTGTGCCATAGTGTTGTAAGCTAAATAAACCAACTAATATAATGACGGCAACAACCACTACAACATCTGCATCAAAGAACACCGAAATTATTTTTTTGTCATAGCATCAAAAGATGGAAATCAAAGTCATTTTGAAAACAAAAGGATGGATACTAAAGTTTGGTAAATGATTAAAACAGAAGCAACTACGAAGATGAATCAACAAAGCAAAACAAAGGGTGATTTAACAAGATATAAGTAGAATAGTACCATTACTCATCTTTGGATGGTCCACTTTGATCCCACCAGAAGCTGAAAGAACTGAGAATTTTATTCTGAGTAAGTTCTTTGTCACAAACTTAAAATATAAAAACTAATAGAAACAAAAACCAAAATATAGAGAATAAATCTTCATAAGCTTCCGCATACTCTGTACTAAATTGTTTTCCTTTTGACTAAAATATTTTTTATTATAAAAAGTGGTATACAATATCGTTTATGTAATTTCTAAATGCATAAATTTTATTTTTAAAGGATTAAAGAAGCGTATTCTGAACTAAGAACAAACACTAAATAGATTAATTTTGTACTCTGAATCTCATCATTCTTTTCGAAAGGACTTAAGTGCCTTGATCTCAGTACAACGAATCCATTTACTTCCTTTTCTAATTATGTGGCATTGGCAGGAAACATATATAGAGAGTAAAAATACCATATGAAGTGGCATGCTTTACTTGGCTGGTATTGAAAGAAGCTGCTCTAACCCAGGACAATGTAAAGAAAAGGGGTGTATCAATTTGTTCAAGGTGCTATTTGTGTGGCCGAGAGGCAGATACAATCAGCCGTCTGTTCTATATCGCAAAGTGACTAGTCAGCTGTGGGACTTGTTAATCGACCTCAGGGGTATTAGATGGGCAATGCCAGGAAGAACAACTGAACTTCTGTCATGTTGGAATGAAGGGAGGAAAATTACTACCAACAAAGCCAGATGGAAATTGTCCCAGCAGCTATTTGGTGGACTGTCTGGAAGGACAGAAACTTAAGATGCTTTGAAGATACAGCTAGCACTATTCAGAAGATCAAGAAGAACTGCATTCTCCTTTTTTGTTTTTGGTGTAACACTGAATATATTGATGATCTAGACTCTATTCTACAGGTTATAGATTCCTAGTAAGAAGAGCAAGGATTGTAGTTTGTTTTTTGTTGTAAACACCTTTTGGCTTCCAGCACAATCTTTGTGCTGAAGATTCATATAATATACTGGAATACGTTACTTGCTCAAAAATGAAAACTGTGGCGTTGGCAGAGGACATTAGTCTAATCGGATTAGAAACCTTTCTCTTTTGATCAGCATTGCTAATGAACAGCACCACCTTCAGTTATCCATCATAGGCTACACGAGGTATTGTCTCTACTCGGTCGTCCATCTTTATAAAAGGTAAAGCTAGACCTTGATGGATTTAGGTCATTCAGGTTGCAATCACATTCTACCGATTGCATGGTTCTTCACCATAAACTAGAATAATGAACTTCTGTCAAATTAGTAGACGACAAGTAAAAGACAAGCTTCAAACAAGTACCTGATATAGCCGGAGTAAGAATTCCATCACCTATTACTGTGCAAGTGCCAATAACTACAAGAATAAGAAGCGAGTTCTTCCTGAACGGATATGCCTCCAACCATCTTTTTGTTTTTGCAGCAAATGAATGCTCATGGAATGTGCTGCGACTATAAGTTGTCAGCTCTTCATCTGTCCGGTGTTGGTTGGGAATTGTCTTTATCTTAGCATGGCGACATAGCAAAGAATAAAGAGCAAAAGTCCCACCTGAGAAGACATAGAACTCAATTATATCATCTTCAATGTTTTCGTGCATTAATTAGAGAATATATCTTTCATGTTGCTCTACAGTTGGGTAGATTGATTAATAAAAAATAAAAAGCATTGAAGGAAAAAGGAAATTAGGTCAGCTAAATAACAGTATCAAATGAATGCATGCAAACTGCAAAGTCCTTAAATGTAGTTGTAGAATGAGCTAAGTTCAATACCTTCATGACGTGTCTGTAACATTGTCAACATCATATGATTGGTTTATCGCAGTAAATAATTAACTTCAACCGATAAACTCTTTGAATTCAACATAGAGTAACTGCATCTCCATGTGAAATTAAGATATACTTAGCAAACAACTATACATTTAAACAGTATTTATCAAACAAGCTTTTCTCAAATTGCAATACAATCTAAAATTTCCATTCACCGATTAGTCATTTCGACATTTTCAACTTGTGCAACTTCTTTTATGCTTACCCTGTTCTCTTTATTTTCTTTTTCTTCTGAAACGGAGCAAAGGAGAAGTAAATATTTTTTAAGGGTGAGATGAGAAGAAGTCTCTATAAATGGAGAATTTCAAGAACAGAAAATAACAAGGTCAAATCTTGCAGTCAACAATAGAACCTCATGAAACACGCACCATAATGAAGGTCAGAAATGGTCTATGAAAGAAGATAACTAGGAGAGTTCTAGAGGTTAGGGAAGGCTGTACCTTAGATTTTCAGGCCAAATCTAATTTTTTATAGAAAACATAATAGTAAATGCTAACGATGAATAAAGTTTCTGCAGAACGCTCAGCAATTTTTAGCATCTCATGTCTGCAAGTCAGATTGGGCACCCATGTGAAAGGATGAGGAAGTGTTATAAGACACATGACCTGCTTCAACATTGTTACATCTTCAATTCATGAGCTTTTAAATGTTGTGCTTTGATCACAACAGGAGGGAATGCTTTATGGGAAGGTGCTTGATGGTTGTCGATGTGATGCCAATATTTGAACCTCACGTACGAGATAAAAAGGTTTTGGGATCTATAATTTTAACAAGAGTCTAAGACTGTGAGGCTCTTGCTTGTCATGTTAACTTTCTATTTACTAAAAAATACAACCTTCCTATTACTTTCTAAAGACAATTATTGGCTTTTTGCATATAGTTTTAAGCAACGGGAATGAGGATATTAGTTGAAGCAAAAAGAAGTTCACTTGAAGATAGATGGTTGCTTATCTTAGGGTAAGAGCAGGTATATTACGATTGTGTATGTTAGAGTTGGACTATTAGAAGTATTAAGTTTCTTAGAGTTAGATAATGGAAGTTAGAAATCGAGCAACTACCCTGCTGATCTTATAACAGTTTTTTGGGTGGGGAGTGGGAGAGAAGGGGGGGTCGCAAATAACCCTTTAACGAACTAAGAGATTAATAAGAAAAGCAGAAGCACTCAGGCCAAAGCTCTCAAGAGCCAATTATTTCGTCTTTGGAATTTTATAGTGTCATTACATCTTATGAGAATTGCTTCAAAAAACCAACCAAGTACATAAAGTGGAAAAGTTTTAGGATGCATCTTCCATACTTATATTTTCATCCCTCTATCTATCTCTCACATAGACAGATACACAAGCACACATACAAATCCTTTTGATTTGCTTAAACCCAATTTTCACTGCTGCACTGCCACGTCAGTTTAAGCCAGAATTGAAGGGTTCCCTCCAACCTGACCAGCCTTGAAACTGCATTAACTGGACAAGGGAGCAAAAAAACCCAACCTGTCCAGCCAATAAGAAGGTACCTAATCAAGTTAAGCCAATAACATCCCATTTCAACAATGTCTTAGCAGCATTTTTCTTGGAAGTTACAGCTAACACTGGAATAAACATTTCATACAGGAAAGCTGCTCAGTATGAAGGCATGCAAAACTTAAAAACCATGAGACATGCATAATACAGATCATCAACTAAATCAGATGAGAGACTTGAACTCCGAAACTAGCTTACCTTGGCCATTGTCGTTTGCTCTACAAACTATGAAAACATATTTGAGGAGAGGGATAAGTGTGAGTGAATATATGATTAATGAAAGTGCGCCAATGACATCCTCTGTATCATCAATTCCGTGGGGAAATGTATTGTAGAACACATACAAAGGAGACGTCCCCAAGTCTCCATAAACCACTCCTAAACTCTGAAAAGCAAGCCGCAGAAGCAACAATGCCGAGAATTTCTGGATTAAGACAACTGAATCAGCACTCTGGGAGAATGAGTGATCACAACTAAAAATGGACTCATAATTTACTACACTCTGTAATCAACCAAATACTCACAATCATGGGATCATAAACTCATTCAGTAAGTAAAATATGACTATAGCAAATCAATTTTCATCTGTTGGTAATTTGAAGGGGAGCCTTGGAGCAACGGTAAAGTTGTCTCCGTGTGACCTATAGGTCACAGGTTCGAGCCGTGGAAGTTGTCTACATCACACCCCTTGAGGTGTGGCCCTTCCCCAGATCCTGCCAATGTGGGATGCTTTGTGCACCGGGATGCCCTTTGGTCATCAATAAGACATCATTTGCTTTTGAGTTCATAAAGATGAAGTAAACAAGTCTTCAACATGAAAAATTATATTCCCACACCCTACCCTCCACCCACCCACCCAAAGGGAGAAAAAGAGAAGAAAAATAGCTTTCCACATGACATGAATCAGAGAAGGTCTATACATATCTTCTTCTTTTTTCAGACTATGATACAAATTATTCATGGACAAGATCAAAAGAGTAACTCAACCAACATCAAGATGAATGAGAAGATAAAATTGACTATTCAATTACATCCAACAAACTGGTCCCCTAACTAAAACAAAATCATTAAAGCAAACAGAAAAAGATAAAATCCAAAAAGAGGAAAAGTGCATCAATCAAGTAAACTAGTAAAAGAAAAGCTACAACTTACCTTTTCCCTATACATATTTTTGAGTCTTCCTGCCTCCTCATCCATAGGCTGATCTAGCTTTTGGTCTAAATCCCACATACCTCCTTTAGTTTCACCACTATCTTCATCAATTCCCATCCTTGAAGTCATCTCTAAAGACAAATATGATTCAAGATGATGCAAACCCAATACACAACATGCAATTAGAACCAAAATGAACACTTAATTCAATTCAAAGAACTGATTAACTACCAACCCACCAAGAGAGACCAAATTGGAAAATGAAACAGTTCAAGAAGACCAGTTATATAAATCTAACACAAAAATTTGGTCTCTCTCTATTGTGTTTTCAAGAATTCTAATGAGTGTGGACATCTCCAACTCCAACTCCAATCAATATAAGCCACAGAAATTCAGAAACCCAATTTGGAAATGCTCACAAGTTTAGCTAAACACCAAATTCTCCTTCTTTTTTTCCCCAAAAAATGGTTTAAAATTCAATTTTGAGCCCAAAAAGAATCAGCTTTTGAGGAAATGAGATAAACCCAATTCTTGAACTGACACAACCGACAGGAAAAGATGAATTAATACTGAAATTATGGCTGAATAAAGAAAATACAGTTTTTGTTGTTGTTGTTGTTTCCTGTGCGGTGTGTAGCTTCGACGGAGAACTCACATCCTCATTTTTTCTCCACTATATGTTTCTCTCCCGAGAAAGAAACATTTAGGGAGCAAAACAGAAAAAATTTCACTCAATTTGTCTCTCTGTATATATATATATATATATATATATATATATATATATGTGTGTGGGAGAGAAGATGATGTCACTCAATTTGTTGTTTTTTGTTATTTTAATTGAACACATTTGTTTTGCTGGCGTTGCGGACAGAGATGTTTTCTAACATTGTTTGATTATCATGACATAACAATATGTTAATAACTAGTTTTTCCTTTAACTATTCAGATATTACTTTCAATTCTAGGTACTACTTACTAGTCGTTTCAGTAAACTGAATTAGTTTTCAGATACTTAACATTTTAGAAAAATAAAAGTTACTATTTATTACTTTTTTAAAATTAACTATTATTATTTCAATTGATATACTGTAGTACTTACTAATTGAGGGAAATGTTTAAAAAGGTATCAAGAGTAATTTAAATTTTTATGATTGAAATTATTATGGAGTATATTTTTTTAGAAAAATATGACGCACGGTAATTAACTATCCCCAATGAATACGTAAGCCTCAAGTTTGCTGGTTATAACGATTGTATTAATCAACTATGCATACATTCAATTGCAATACGCCAAAGGATTTTGTCTAATTTTATCATTGTTTTCATGTTACAAGGTTCAACATATATCACTGTATCTATACTAAATATTTCACAGTTAGCGTAGTATTTTGTAGCAAAAATCTTAGTATAATTAATTGGGAAGTATGTGCCTACATTTTTTTCTTTAACCGGGAAGTAGATGACTAATATTTCTAATACAAGTAGTTATAGTTTTGTTTCTAACCGGGAATTGAAGTAGATGACTAACATTTCTACTGTAGTTATATTTTTGTTTCTTCTTTTATGACAAATTAATGAATAATGAATTGTAGAGAGTTTTTTTTTTTTTTTTTGAATTTTTCATCCGGTGTTCGATATCACATTGAAGTCTCGATTAATATGGATTGGCTCCGCGTAAGATTCATTTAAGTGGAAAGCACTCCGTAACATAATTTTTTTCATACTCATAACTCGAACAATTGTAAAAAGTTTATTACATATGAAAAGTATATTACTTATCATAAACGTGCTTTAAATGTCCAGGCTCATATTACTGAAGAATTTTCAGAAAAGAATAAATAATTAAAATTGTATAGAATTTGCTAGCACATCAACGATAATAAGCATTGTTGCTACATATCTGGGATCGTTCTCAATTAAAGACTCCGAACCACTAAAGAAAAGGTCAAAACAATTCCTTTTTCCCATGACACTTTAAGATATTCCTAAATTTCTTACAAGGAAAGATGTTATACCCACTTTTGTGCTAAATGGCTCTTACCTTAAAATAGACAAAAGGAGTGCAGCAAGAAAATAAAAAATCATTTTCCTCCCGTTGCCTTTTCGTTTTCTAACTGCAATATCGTAGTTATACAAAATCCTCTAATTATATTAAGCTGTTAATAATTAGAATAGAGACCGAGCTAGAATTTAAAGTTTATTCTAGCTCTCTAGCTGTCATATCTCCATCCGCTTGACACAATAGATTCGGACACCCGGGAGCACCAATTTTTAATTTTCTTAGAAGTCAGAATTTCATTTAATGTAATAACAACATATTTACCCACGCTTGTCACTCTTGCCCTTTAGAAAAACATGTTAGACTTCCTTTTCAATCTTCATTAAGTGTAACGTTTTCTCCTTTTGATATTATTCATGCGGATTTATGGATATCTCCCATTACTAAGAAATTGGGTCACAAATACTATTTGGTGTTTCTGGATGATTTCTCTCACTTTCTTTGGGTTTATCCTCTAAAATATAAGTCTCAAGTTTACATAATATTTCTTGAATTTTAAGCATATGTTAAAATCCAATTTGAAAAGACCATCAAAACATTTCAATGTGCTAACGGTCGTGAGTTTGACAACCTTCCCTTTCATAAATTTTGTGCGGACCACATCATGATGTTTCGATTTTCTTGCCCCATACCTCTACTCAAAATGGTAAAGCCGAAAGAATCCTACGCACCATCAACAATAAGATTTGCACTATGCTCTTTCATGCTTTCATCCCCATTTCTTTCTGGGTATACGACTTACACATGGCGGTATGCATCCTTAATATATTACCAACACGAATACTTCAAAATAAAACTCCAACCGAAATTCTCTTCCGTCGAATCCCCTCTTATGATCACCTTCGGATTTTTTGTTGGCTATGCTACCCGAATCTTGCCTCCACGTCCCCTCACAAATCAACACCTAGACTAGAACTACCCTTCCATTTCCCTAGGTTTCCCTTCAAATCATAGGGGGTACTTATGCTATGATTTGTCCATAAATAAAATCATAGATTCATTCTCTCATCATGTCACATTCGAGGAGAACGTTTTCCCATTTGCAAACATCCAAAAATTTCAAGTCACTGATTACAACTTTCCCTCTCATTAGAAACGCCATACATCGTGCCACCGATCCCGTCCCGTCACTGCCCCATTGTCGATTGCCTCCAGCACCCGTCGATTGCCCTCATCCCGTCAACCATCTAACGTAATCAATCACTGCCTCACCCCAATCAGTCACGGAAAATATCGTGTCCCGAACCACCCCACTGCATGTAACCACCCCAATGCCCGTGACCCAAACAGTCCCGCTTCTGACCCACCCTATGGAAACATGTGCCAGCACGAGATTTTCGAACCAAAAGTCCACTTTAACCTTTCCACTCAGACTATCTCACCTATACCTAAAAATCCAAAATTAGCTAAGCTTGACCCGAATTGGAATGCGGTCATGCTTGACTACAGACAAAATTAGTCAAGCATTTTGTCCGTCTGCACCGACCATGCTGATATCGTATACAGACGCTGATTGGGGCGATTTTCCGGACACACGTCGATCTACTTCCGGCTACTGTGTATTTTTGGGTGATAATCTCATCTCGTGGTCTGTCAAACGACAAGCCACACTTTTCCGTTCGAGTGCAGAAGCAGAATATAGAGTCATTGCGAACGTTGTTACCGAGATCTGCTGGCTCATAAACCTTCTTCTAGAGCTTCATTGTACCTTACGTAAGATTTCTCTTGTCTACTGTGATAACATATCTATTGTTTACTTGTCTCCTAACCCGATTCAGCATCAGCGAACCAAATATATTGAGATGAATATTCATTTTGTTCGTGAGAAGGTTGTCATGGGCCATGTTCGGGTGTTACATGTTCTTTCTTCCTATCAGTACACATATATTTACTAAGGGACTTTCTCGGCAGTTGTTTCTTAACTTCAGATCCAGTCTGAGCGTTCGGCCTCCTCCCGCTCCAACTGAGAGGGTGTGATAGAGAATAAATAAATATTCTTCATATATTCAGTAATTATTATTCTAATATAATTAAATAAAATAAAAAATTTTATATAATTAAATTTATAATTATAAACACTTATATATTGCATAAAGGAGAAACCCCGTACCAAATGAGAATTACACTAATTTAGGTTTGATACGATTTGATCATATTTTTTTCCTTTAGCAAAAAGAAAAAAAGTACTGTCGTATGTACGTTTTATTATTGGACAATAAACCCAGTCCTTATTTTGTTTATTACACTCTGATCCGCCGAAAAGTTGCAGTTTCCTATGTCTGTGGGCCCCTTTGCTTTTGTTATATGTGGACCCCATCTTTTAATATCAGCCGATCTTTTATGTTTTTAACTCCTTCAAGCCATTGAAATTTGTATATTAAGAGTACAAAATAAAAGCATTCAAGCCATTTTTGCCTTCATGTGTCTTTTGGTTTCACTTCAATTATTAAGTTGCTGTATCAGATAAATAAAAAGGATGTACTATTGAACATTACTTAGTAATTGGTTATTTATTTTATTAGCATTAGATTTCACCCGAGGTTTATCAAGACAATTAAATTATTACCTTCTCAAAATGTCGCTTTATCATGATTAAAATTTATTTGACTGAAACAAGCTTTGCCACTTTCATCTTGCAGAGACTCCTCGGTATGTCTGCCACCTTTGAAAGTCACTCTATGGCTTGAAACAAGCCCCCATGGTTTGGTATGAGCGCTTTGCCACTTTCATCTTGCAGATCAGGTTTGTGTGCAGCAAAAGTGATAATTCACTTTTTATTTTTCATCGAGGTAATGACACTGCATATTTTTTGCTCCATGTGGATGTTTTTGTTCTGACTGCCTCATCTGATATTCTAAAATACAAGATCATTACCCTGCTCAAATTCGAATTTGCTATGACAAGCTTGGGTAAGTTGAGTTATTTTTTGGGGATTTCAGTGACCAGATCCGAAAATGCAATGTTCCTATGTCAGCGTAAGTATGCCAAAGAAATTGTTTACAGGGCTAAAATGGAAAACTGCAAGATCATACCCACTCCAGTAGACTCGAAGTCAAAACTCAGTGCCGATGATGGGGATCCGGTGCTCGATCCTTCTCTTTATAGGAGTTTTGATGGTGCACTTCAGTATCTTACCTTCACTAGGCCCGATATTGCCTATGACGTTCAGTAGTTGTGTTTGTTCATGCATGCTCCTAGAGAGCATCACTTTATCGCCCTTAAATGTATCATTCGGTACGTTAAGGGTACTCTTGACCACAAATTACATCTTTATCCATCTGCACCGATCATGCTGATATCGTATACGGACGCTGATTGGGGCGGTTGTCCGGGCACACTACTGTGTATTTTTGGGTGATAATCTCATCTCATGGTCTGTCAAACGACAATTCACACTTTTCCGTTCGAGTGCAGAAGCAGAATATAGAGGCATTGCGAACATTGTTGCCGAGATCTGCTGGCTCAGAAACCTTCTTCTAGAGCTTTATTGTACCTTACGTAAGGCTTCTCTTGTCTACTGTGATAACATATCTGCTGTTTATTTGTCTCATAACCCGGTTCAGCATCAGCGAACCAAACATATTGAGATGGATATTCATTTTGTTCGTGAGAAGGTTGCCATGGGCCATGTTCGGGTGTTACATGTTCTTTCTTCCTATCAGCACACACACACACACACACACACACACACACACACACACACACATATATATATATAGGCAGTTGTTCCTTGACTTCAGATCCAGTCTGAGCGTTCGACCTCCTCCCGCTCCAACTGAGAGGGTGTGATAGAAAATAAATAAATATTCTCCATATATTTTGTAATTATTATTCTAGTGTAATTAAGTAAAGTAGAGATTCTTATATAATTAAATTTATAATTATAAACACATATATATTGCATAAATGAAAAGTCTTACACCAAAAGAATTACGCTAATTTAGGTTTGATACGATTTGATCATATTTTTTTCCTTCAGCAAAAAGAAAAAAAGTACTGTCGTAGATTTTGAGTGTCCAATCTAGTAGGGCCTACCAATATTGTGTAATTAATGTCATGTTGTTAGAACCTACTACCATTTTTGTATAAATAATTCACGCCTTATTGATCTTTTGGTGGGAACATTTCCTATCAAATAATGATTACAGCCTTTTGTCTCGCTACATGTTATTAAATGTCAAATTCGATTTCTTCAAAAGTAAAAGCCAAAAAGAAAAGAACCATAGATGTAAAATATGGACAAAGTATATCATTATACGAATCACAACATAGAAATGGATATAAACAAATGTGTAAATTAAATAGAAAACAGATTTATTTTTGTATCTGCTAATAGTGAAACTAAGTGGTGCTCGTAAGCAATTCAAATCGATAATTGGTTGGAACTATTTTAATTGTTGAAGACGATAAAAAGAAGGCTTGTCATGCTTTCACAATTTCATCCCATAAAAAGAAATACAAAATACGAAAAAGACATAAGATATATCATACTATATAGGATGAAATTAACTTTGATGTCAAACATTATCGCCTCTCTCTCTTTTGCTACACCTTTTCTGTTGTTCCCTATTATTTTTTCCCTAGTAATAGAAGGTTTTGACAAAATGTTTATAACTAAAAATAGTATAGTTATATATACTGTCTCTAATTATTGTAGCTTAAAGAGAGTCCTATTAGGCTCATATATGCTTGAGGACCCACAAATTTGATGATGAAAATCATATAGTAAGTTGTAATTTTACATTAATTTCTAGTTTTTATTTAAAGTTTCTAAATAACGTTTACATGAATGAATTATAGTATTATACTATTACTTTACAAGCAGGCTGCTGGTCGTCAACATCCTTGCTTCAGCTTTCAGGGGTGTTTTCGGTATTTTATAATTTTTATTCTTTAAGTTGTTGTATCTGATTGCTTTATGCATGTACGTTTTTATTAATGGACAATAAACCCAGTCCTTATTTTGTTTATTACACTCTGATCCGCCGAAAAGTTGCAGTTTCCTATTCCTGTGGGCCCCTTTGCTTTTGTTATTTCACGTTTTTCCTTATTCTCTATTCATTTGTAAGTTCCCTTTAATATATGTGGACCCCATCTTTTAATATCAGCCGATCTTTTATGTTTTTAACTCCTTCAAGCCATTGTAATTTGTATATTAGAGTACAAAATAAAACATTCAAGCCATTTTTGGTTTCACTTCAATTATTAAGTTGCTGTATCAGATAAATAAAAAGGATGTACTATTGAACATTACTTAGTAATTGGTTATTTATTTTATTAGCATTAGGTTTCACCCGAGGTTTATCAAGGCAATTAAATTATTACCTTCTCAAAATGTCACTTTGTCATGATTAAAATTTATTTGACTGACTGAGAAATCTAAAAATAAAAAAAAATTATAACCACATAAATATTATAACATGCTTAAGATTATTCTTAATACAATTTATTGGGTCCATGCTGACACGAGATTTTACGTCTAGTTTGTTTGTTTAGATGTGTATTTTCATTGAATTTGGCACGATATATGAAGATGTATAGTTAGACACTAATCTTACTTTTCTAAATAATAATCTTCTCAGTGATAAGATCAAAGTCTTCACCCTTATCTGGCCGAATTAAAATATTTCTTTTGGATTTTCATTTTCTCTTTGCTCTATTAGGATGGGTAGAGGAAGGGGGAAGGGGGAAGGGGGAAGGGGGAAGGGTGGGGGCTTCTTTAATTAGTCTTTTCTAGTTTTTTTCTCTTAAATTTTATGCTCTGTCTTTCTCCTTAAGTCCTCATGTTAATTACCAAAAAAAAAATCCTCATGTTATTTTCACAAGTTTAGTGAACTAATAAGAAATACACAAATTCACAAATTCCTTCAATGAGGAGTACACATATGTTTGGATTACTTTACATGATTTTAATTCAATTTGCTAATTAAAACATTATGTCACGTCTAATAATTTCATATCACTACATGAATTTAGAGTACATATATATAGCAATAAGTCTTGTTGGTCTATTCGTGTACTAGTAGCTCAATCATATTGATACAAATATTTTGTAACTATACCACATGCGGTCCATAGGCGGATTTAGGAGTGGGGGTATCAACCGAACCCTCTTCAAAAAATTATACCATACATACAGGGTAGATTTTTTGTATTTGTGTATATATATAAATTTTGAATATTCTAGGCAAATCCAAAATATTATCTCAAGCGGTCTAGAATGTTCAAAATTCTTTCTAGCGTCCAAGGTTCGATTCCTAGGGGGACAACATTATTTTTTATATTTAACTTTTGTTATTTTTTTCGAATCCCTTGAGTGAAAATCCTGAATCCGTCACCACTTCGGTTATAAACTTTTTCAAAGATATAATTGAACTGCAACATAAGAAGTCTCATGCTTGTAATGTTGAGGTTTCATAATTTGCTAATAAGTATTGAGACCTTATATATTAAACTTATGGATTCCCGTCCTTGAAGATTTTTAGCTAAAACGTGATGTATTGACCAGAAAATTTAGAAGCTTTATGATATATCACTGGAAAAACAACAATATTAATATATCTAATAAAATCGCAGCTACTATTACATTAGTTGTTTAGTGCACATAATGGCAAGGATATATTAATACTCTAACTAGCTCCTTGGGTTGAGCATGAACACTACTTTAATTTTTGTTAATTAAAATACATATTATATTACTTTTGAGTATTTTTATTAAGTTACAACCATAATCATGAACTCGTTTTGAGAAGTGTTTCAGTATGTGGCTACTAATTATGATTTTCAAAGAAGAGGTATTTTGATCATATTAGGAAGTGCTATAAGCCAAAGTTTGAGATTTGTAGTAGTTTTTTGGGGTGGGGAAGGGGCAGGGATAGAGGAAGCTCAAATAGAAAACAACAACATATCCGGTGAAATCCCACAGCGTAGGATCTGGGGAGGGTAGAGTGTATGCAGACCTTACCTCTACCTTGGTAGGTAGAGCGGCTGTTTCCGAGAGACCCTCGGCTCAAGACAAAGCACAAGCACAAGCAAAGTAAGACAAACAAAGCGACTAAGTCATGATAGCGAATTTTGAAAAAGAGACAATATCTAATGCAGGTAAATAAAACAAACAAAATACACATAGCAACATAAATCAAATGACAGGGGACTAAAAAGCTCAAATAGACCTGAAAAAAATACATGATACCCCTAAAGATGATATACAATTTTGGCTACTCATGAGAGTGTAGACATTAAACCGATCTAATGTATCGAATTAGGATCAAATCACTAAATGAATAAGTGTATTAAAAACAATTACGTTAGACAAATTGAGTCTAGTCAGAATACTGCTAAACAAATGATGGATGAGCGTTTTACTATATTAATTAAATAACTACTCTCTCCGTTTCAATTTATGTGATATAGTTTGAATGAACACGAAATTTAAAGAATAAAAAAAGATTTTTAAATGTTGTGGTCTAAAACAAGCCAGATTTATTTGTGTAGTTATATATTATCTCGTTAAGTGTAAAAAATAAAGTTTAAAGTTGAGTTGTCAAATAAGAAAATGTATCATTCTTTTTGGGAAGAATTAAAACTGAAAGTGTATATGGCTACTTTACGTACTTGACGAAAGGGAACGAACAACCTTTCATTTATGAGTTTATGGATTAGATAATCACATAAATTGGAATAGAAGAAGTAATTGTTTGAATTAATTTAAAATTATTGGTGCACTGATGTCTAGATCTATTAACGATGGTGAAATTTTAATCAAGATTTTATTGGATTGATTGAATATCTACCTAAATCTTAGCACATTATTGCAAGATCGTGAAGTTTGACACTATGAATAATAAAGTCCAAAGTAACAAAATTTAAACATTTTTTTCTTTTCTTTTCATGTTAATCAGTAATGGATTCATAGTTCTTAATATCGTACATCGAATTCTTTTTGTTTAATATATCATTGTCAATGGTGATCTAATTCAATAAATGCCAAAAGCAGCCACCGGATCTTTTGTCATTAAAAAATAAAGTCAGTCGTATACAATAAAAGTTTGGGATTCGTACATAGACCATAATAAAGTATGTCGAATTAAAAATGCTAAGGTCAATTTCGAAAAAATAATTGAGAAGTGAAACGACGTGGTTTTTATTTCTTTATTTCATTTGACTTATTAGTAATATTTCTCTCTCTCTCTCTCTCTCTCTCTCTCTCTCTCTCTTTCTTTCTCTGTAATTTCTAGTTTGTGCACAATAATTAACAATATCGTGAAATAATAAAGAAATGATAATTTACTCTTGATCTTTTAAAATACCCCATTTGATATCAATAAGAAGTTTAGAATTTCTATATTGGATGAGTTCGTGATCTTTTCGAATGCCTTACTCAGGTAAATATGTCTGGGGAGTTCTTCTTATTATTTTTTTATCCAACCATTCATCTTAAATGTTTTTCATTTTTCAATCAATTATTATGCAAGATGAATATATTGATGTGGTTTACAAAGCCTTTATTGATTTTCTTTGCAACAAAATAGAGAATCAATTTGTTGGTGAAATACAATTCAAATTGAAAATAAAATGAAGAAAATAAAGTATTTTCAGGCTGAGACGCGGATATCTCGCTCTCATCAAATCTTTATCAGTTCTGTCCAGCCATAATCTTTCTGGCTTGTCCCCTACAAGATATAATAGCTCGACCACTTCGTATAATGGAACAAACTCTGGACAAGATGTGACTTTTATTTCACTTGTAACCAAAATGTCACTCATATAACCCAACACAAAATTCTTTCAAACTAATCCAAATCCAAACCCAAACATACACATTATTTTTCATAGAAATATACAGAACAATAATAAACTAAAAAAAGAAGTTATTCTGAAGGTAAAAACATTTTTTTATTTTCAGAATTCAGTTATATATATAATGAGCAAATATTATGTACTTGTTGGCTGTTATAGCAGACGTAGATGAGCTTATAGTGGATGAAAGCACTTGCAAAACAGATCTATGCCTCACATGTCAGAGAAGTTCATGTGATTTATGACATCAAAATCAGTTCTGAACTCTCACAAGCCACACAACATGCAGATACGGATTTTTTTTAAGCAAGAGAAGAAAAAAGAACCCTAGAATTTAGAATATCCAAAAGAGTTTTTTCTATGCTTAAATAGAATTTAATTCTAAATTTTTTATTTCGCTCTAATGAGATTTATAATCACATTTTTAACCACGCTTGTTAATTACTAGAAGTTCGTTACTTCATTCTGATTGATAAGTTCAGGTTAGCCCCCTTTGCCTGCTTGTACTTTTTCCTTTTGAGAATTATTTTTTTATTAATAAAAAGACTGCTAGACACACTGTCTAGTGATATTCACTTAAAAAATAATAACACAAATATTATTTTCTATAATCATAAGCAACAAATAGTTATTCGTATAAAGAATTTCACCTAGTGACTACTTCTTCGGGAATTTTTGTATAAGGTAGTCCGCAATCGTGTCAAGTTTTTTTATATATTTTTTTTCGTTGTATTCTATTACTTCTAAAAATAAAGTTTATAGCAAATTGTATTTTATTAAGAATGTCTTCAAAAAGTGATAGATCATCTTTTACAACTAAGTTATAAATATGACGCGCACATTTTATATGAAAATGATTTGAAAAAGATGGAGTTAAAAGATCTTTTAAAATTCTAATAACATAATTATTAGAAGAAGCATTATCTAATGTAATAGTCATAATTTTATCAGTTATGCCATAATAATCGCAAACTGAGTAAATATTTTCTGAAATAAAAGTACCAGTGTGTCTATCATCTATATATCTATACGCTAAAATACGTTTTTGCATAGTCCATTTATAATCAATCCAATGACATGTTACCGTAAAATAATCATGGTTGTTAGTACTACGGCCTATATCAGACGTGATGGATACTTTACCTTGAAAATGATATAAGGAATAACATAAATACTATTGATATGCATGTGTACATTTAAATACATCTCTCTTAACAGTTGATCTAGAAAAATCGTTAAATGCAGAATTATATATATCTCTAATGTAATGAATAAAATCAGGAGAGGAAGGAAATGAAAAAGGCGAACCCTCCAAAGCAACTAATTTTGTTATTGCTTCCCTATCTCTATGTTTATCGTATTTAGGGTCTACAATTCCCCCCGTCATAGGGTTAATTTGACCCTGTACTTCGTCTGGGACAATATGTATACCTTGTCCCGACTGAGAGGACATTGGTACACCCAATTTTTTAGCCAGTTATTGGGCCCACCTAGCTTGGTGAACGTTTTGTATGTGTCTCAATAAACCTCTCGTCCCACCCTGACTTTTTCCCATTTTAAATTTATAAACATTTTTACAAATTTGACATCTAACTACTTGATTTTTTTCATCCCTATAAAAAAAAATTCATGCATCTGATTTTAATTTTCGTTTTGTTAGGCATCATCTCATACTAGGGGAAATATGAGGCGTTCCAGTTGGAGGTGCACTAGTGGGTGTGTCATTTAGATTAGTCGGTGTGATATTTAGATTAGTGGGTGTGTCATCTAGATTATGTTCTAAGTTAAAGTTTTGTTGAGTTCCATAAAATATCTCTTCGTCTAAATCTAATGGTATTTCAAGAAAAAATTCAGTATCAATCAAATCATCCTGTCTAGGAATAGGATGACTAGAAGAAGTACCCCTGCCCTTGTTACCCCTACTAGAAGAAGCATGACCCTTACCCTTAAACATACCTCTAAATCATTCCATTTTAATTATGCTAATAAATAGTTAAAGATAAAGAAAGTAATTGCGCTAATTAAAATAAAGAAATAATAATAATTTAATGAAGGAACGAATGTACCAAACGTCGACGTGTAATCGAGAGGTTGAAAATTGAAACATTGCTCGATGGATGATCCTCAAGCTAGTTGCCAACTTCACTCCCAAATGAATAAATAAAATTGAATATTTAGTAGACAATGTAACTTGTCTAGAGATAGATTGAGAGATTAGAGAGAGATTGAGAGATTAGAGAGATTGTAGGAAGATTTGTAAGAAAGATGAAGAGAAAATGAGGTATTTGTAGTTGGAAAATTGAGTTAAAGTGTAAATATAATAACTTAGGGGTTTAAAATAAATATTAAGGAGGTAGGGGGGTTGGGGGAGGGGGGCAAAAAATGGTCGTTGCACAACAACCAAAATATAAAATGGCCGTTGTGCAACGGTTATTTTGTGCAAATGAGAGGTTTCGGGCGGGACAGGGGGCGGGACGAGCCCTGATCACGTCCCGGTTCGAATCCCATTACCGGTATATATTTTTTTTAAGCGGGATAAGGGCGGGACCGGGGCAGGGTCGGGTCGGGGCCGACCCGCCCCGTTGGCCAGCCTATGGAAGTTGAAAGTCTGCTTGCGTTTGGGCAAGATGACACCACTCTTCAAGTGGGAAGTTAGATTAGATAATATAATGTAAAATCTTTGACTAATGGAGGCCCAATAGAGAGTAAAGACATACTACGCACTACGCACTACGCACTACGCACTACGTTTTTTCTTTTCTTTTATGGGTGAGGCAAGCAGAGGATATTGTATACAAGTTTCTGCACGGATTGTCCTTCAAAGGTCATGGTCTTTAATTTTGCCCGTCAAATTATTGGTCTTTAATCTTTGTCATTCGCTTAAAAAAGTGACTGAAAATATTTTGAGGATTCGGGTTCGAACCTCTGCTCAGTCAATTTTTTTTTAAAAAAATCACGAGGCAGAGTTTGAGTTTGCCTTATACCCGAAAACAAACTCTGCCTTGCGAATCCAAAACTCTGTCTTGCGATTTTTTTTAAATTTTTGACTGAGCTGGGGTTCGAACCCAGAATTCAGAATTTTTAGGCAAAAATTAAAAAATTCTAATTTGATGGACAAAATTAAAGATCACACTGAAATAAGAGCATTCCTGCAAATTCCCCTATTGTAATGTATGTCATTATTTGCAACAGGCAATAGCAGGAATGCCGTTATTTTGGTGTGTTCTTTAATTTTTGCTCCTCAAATTGAAAATCTTTAATTTTTGTTCTTCGTGGTTTCCAACTTGAACCCCCGCTCAATTAAAAAAATTAATTTTTTTTGCAAGATGTAGTTTAGATTCTCAAGGCAGAGTTTGTCTTATGGCTGAAGGCTTCAATATCTATCGCGATATTTTTAAGCGAAAAACAAAAATTAAATTTTTTAAATTTGATGCAATAATTAAAGACCAGTGCATTTGAAGGAAATCCGCCCAAAAAAAAGTTTGCAAAACATCTGTTTCCTTCTTTACTTTTTGGATCCAATGATAATTTGTTGAGCCCAGCCCACATTCCAGACAAAGGGCCCATGGCGTGTTCCTCTTTAGGATTTTCAATTTCAGCTTTAAAAAGGCAATTAGTCAATGTGTTAAAGGGGGGATGTTTGCTGGGCTGAAAGGAGGCGATTGTGCAATTGTTCAATTTGAGCTTTAGTCATTTCTCAAGGATACGTCCACCCACTAAACTAGAGAGATAATTTCCAGATACACTCTTCAGGAACTCAGTAGTTCGAGAAGAGAAATGTCGAGGCAGGAGGAGATTGCGAGGCGTAAATAATGGATTTTGAGCCTAACTTAACCCCAAAAGCTGTTGAAAATTTACTAAATGTGGAATTAAGTATATCCCATTAATTTATGACTCGAACAATTGGGACCCGCATGTCGGAAACGTCGTTTCCACGCACATGCACACGTAGTGCCAAATATCACAAATTTCATTAGTGAAAGAGATATTGATACGTATGTAATACATTTGAGACATAGAATTATGGACGGTTATTGGCCAAATGACAAAGTATTCCACGTTGGTAAAAGAAGGAAGAAGTGTAAGATGAAACGAGTCGGAAATCGCCATGAGTCATGAAGGGTCATGGCGCCACGTCGAGCGCTCAAGTAATGCCTTGCTAATCAATTCTGGTCTTTCCCAAAACATGTGGGGAGAAACTGTCCTTACCGCTAATACGATTCTTAATAGAGTCCCACATAAGGGTAAGGACAAAACTCCATATGAATCATGGAAAGGAAAGAAACCCACCTATAAATATTTAAAGGTGTGGGGTTGTCTGGCAAAGGCCGAAGTACCCAAGCCAAAGCAGGTCAAGATTGGGCCTAAGACTGTAGATTGCATATTCATCAAATATGCAAATAACAGTAGTGCTTATCGCTTCTTAGTGCATAAGTCATATATTCCATATATCCACGGGGGTACAATCATGGAATCAATGAATGCACAATTCTTTTAAGGTACCTTTCCTAGAAAGGAAAAAGACATAACTTCTCGCAGACGAAGTTATGAACAAAGCTCTCAGGAACCGGGAGTCATTGACGGCCCGGATCTAGATGGTTCAGATCTAGTGGATCTCGAAGTGGCTGAATATCTAAAATCTAGTGTTTCAGATTCTCAGAACTTGAAGACTCCAGAGATTGAACTAAGGCGAAGTAAAAGGGCCAGGAAGGATAAATCCTTCGGTCCTGACTTTGTAGCTTATATGGTTAAAGATGAACCAAGGACAATTGAAGCATTGTCAACTCCAGAGGCACCGCTTTGGAAAGAAGCTATTGAGAGTGAAATAGGCTCCATTCTGCATAATCATACTTGGGCATTGGTTGATCTTCCTCCGGAAAATAAACCGTTGGGTTGTAAATGGATACTCAAACAGAAGTATAAAGCAGATGGATCTATAGATAAGTACAAGGCCAGGTTGGTAGTCAAGGGCTATCGGCAAAAGAAAGGCCTTGACTACTTTGACACGTACTCCCTGGTGTTTAGGATGACGTACATACGAGTATTCATTGCGATCGCAGCGTTGCGTGACCTTGAGATACATCAAATGGATGTCAAGACAGCCTTTCTAAATGGTGATTTGGAAGAAGAAATTTATATGGACCAACCCGAGGGGTATGTGGTTCCAGGGCAAGAGAAGAAAGTCTGTCGGCTTGTCAAATCTCTGTACTGGCTAAAACAAGCCCCGAAGAAATGACACAAAAAATTTGATAGTACTCTACTATCGAAGGGTTTCGCCATTAATGAGTGTAACAAATGTGTCTACATGAAAGGTAACTCTGACTCGTTCGATATGATATGCCTATATGTAGACGACATGTTGATCACATGGAGCAGTCCTAGCATAATTCTAGAGACGAAGAACAAGTTGAAACAATTCTTCGACATGAAGGATATGGGTACCGCAGATGTTATCTTAGGGATAAAAATCTCTAAGACGTCTGACGGACTGGTCTTATCTCAGTCTCACTACATCGAGGATGTCTTGAGAAAGTTCGAGATGTTTGACAGTTCGCCTATAAAGTCACCAATGGATAGAAATAAAAAACTTGATAAAAATCGTGGTGCACCCATATGCCAGGAGCAATATACACAGGTGATTGGTAGTTTGATGTATATAACAAACTGCACCCGACCTGATATTGCTTATGCAGTCAACATGTTGTCTAGGTTTACCCGTAATCCGAGTAATGATCACTGGAAGGCGTTGAATCGGGTACTACAATACCTGAAATACACTCTAACCAACGAGTTGCACTATTCGAGATATACAGCTGTACTAGAGGGGTACAGTGATGCAAACTGGATATCTGACATAGAGACACCAAGTCCACCAGTGGGTATGCATTTACAATTGGTTGTGGAGCTGTCTTGGAAATCCTCTAAGCAAACTTGCATCGCCCGATCCACGATGGAATCAGAGTTTATCGCTTTAGACAAAGCAGGAGAAGAAGCTGAGTGGCTTCACGACTTCTTAGATGATGTTCATTATTGGAACAAACCCGTACCTTCTGTAATGATCCACTGCGACAACCAGTCGGCTCTAGGAAGGGCACATAATGCTATGTACAATGGCAAGTCTCGTCATTTTTTACGGAGGCATAAGACCGTTAGGCAGCTGATCACCATGGGTATAATATCCATTGATTACATAAAATCAAAGGATAACATAACAGACCCGCTGACAAAGGGCTCACCCAAAGATCAGATGTTCTGCATGTCTAGGAGAATGGGCTTAAAACCTAAGGTATGAGGACCAATACGGTGGTAACCCAACATTACTGACTGGAGAATGAGATCCCAGGAATTAGGTTCAATGGGAAAACTAAGCTGTAAAGCTTCAGTTGATCGCTTCGGTGGAAGCATGAGCACTCCAGATAGTGATTTCTGTAAAGAAACACCAAATCCAAAGTCGTTCCCGCGATAGACTATAAGTGCTATCTGCAGTGTAGGTGAAGGTTAAGTTTTCAAAACCTTTAATGATCCTCACCGGTTGAGGTTAGGTTTGGGGAAATTTTTAATGGTTCCTAACACTTGTAAAGTGGGGTATATCAGGATACCTTGTAGGAGACCACCTATTTAAGTGCGAGGACAGGCCGCCTTAAATGAACGCACTTAAGAATCCAAGAAGTGTCCACGACCACAACGGACAAAACATTACGAAGAACTGAGTATAGGAAGTTGTTGTGTTGGTACCATTGACTTGGCTTACACTAAACACAGACGGTTCAAGACATCAGTGCAGTAAGTAAGTACGATGGTATTCAACTATGAAAGGTTCAAAGCGTATGCTACCTATTCAGATGCAACATCGGTCTGCTAAAAGATTGCTGGAAAAGGCACCAAGTGTGTGCGTCAAAATCTCTTCCAAGAGGGGATTGTTGGAAATTTACTAAATGTGGAATTAATTATATCTCATTAATTTATGACTCGAACAATTGGGGCCCGCACGTTAGAAACGTCGTTTCCACACACGTGCACACGTTGTGCCAAGTATCGCAAATTTCATTAGTGAAAGAGATATTGGTACGTATGTAATACGTTTGAGACATAGAATTATGGACGGTTATTGGCCAAATGACAAAGTATTCCACGTTGGTAAAAGAAGGAAGAAGTGTACGAAGTCTAAGATGAAACGAGTCGGAAATCGCCGCGAAACCGTGAGAGGCCGCAGCGCTAATTGGTTGGGCAGTCATTGGAGCCACGACGCTAATTCACAGAGCCGCGGTGCTTAGGAGGCAAAATGCTTCAACGGGAAGTTGGAAAAATCTGACATTTGGGCTGGTTTTGGAGCATTGATTCTCCATTACTTGCCACATGAATTCAACCATTATTTGGCTGAATGTAACCCCTCAATCAAGTGTCATTACATGGCTATTGAAGGCCATTAGTTGACTAGTTGATGGGTCTTCTCCTTACACTATAAATTGAGGCATTTGGCTCAATTGAAACACTACACTCAACATTTAGAAAATATTTACAGATTTTCTGAATTCATCTTCTTCCTCTCTAGCAAAGTTACTATACTCAAAGTTCTTCAAGAGTAACACTTGAGTTTTCTTTACTCAATTGTTAAGTTGATGTTGTATCTTGGGAGATTATTGCCCGATAACGTAAAAGGAGATATACGGGGCAATCTTGTCTTAAAGAAAGAGTGTCATCACTCGACTCAGCGAATCACACAAGCAATCGGTTAAGTTCTTGATTTCCATTTTATTGTAATAATTAGTTTATCCTTTCTTACTATTGTAATAGTTACTTACTTCCCGTTTCCTACAACAATTGTAACCCAACAAAAGCTAGCTTATAGGGTGTGTATTATACAAGTTCATATAAGGAGTCCATGTTCCCATTTCATATCCGATGTGAGACTCTTAACACTGGACAACCATGGAGAGTGCAGGACAGAGAAGAAATTAGAGAGGAGAAAGAGTGTTTTATTCATATCACAATTTCAGTTCGAACTTCTTAACCAACAGCTTGTAACTAACTACTAACTCTTATTGACTGTCCATTGATCGAGTTAATGTGTGACTGAGCTCCAAATATGTGTAACGTAATGCTTTCCAATTTTTTCATGTTCGGTTAGTCAAATTTTTTTAAAAATAAGTTCATTAAAAATGAAGAAACTGATTTCTCTAATGGAAGTAGGGAAAACAAGTTCGCAAGTGTCATTTCACGTTGATTGTCTCCCTCCAAGCATCCCATCCCACTATACCACACCCCCACCCCACACCCCAACCCTCCTCCCACCCCTACTCCCTCTACCACCCACCAACCCACCCACCCCATTCCCATAGGCCATAGTATTTATTTAGATTACGTATAAATATTAGGATAATATTTTTATTTACGTAACATTTTTCTTCGTACCGAACTCATCCATAGTAATGCCGTGTTTTTTTTGGTGGCGGGGGTGGAATACATATATAGTTTACCCTCGAGTTTGCAGCTAAATTCATTTTACATACCGGCTCCTCCGTTAATTTACGACTACTTATATAACAGGTTATGTATCAAATTAATTGAGTGAATATATTTGGCTCTATGGCTCAATCTTGTTTCTTGGTCATCGAAGAGGCATCATATTGTCTCACACTCCAGAACTAAAGCTGAAT
The DNA here is from genome assembly GCA_029783415.1 of Anisodus acutangulus. Taxonomy (NCBI): domain Eukaryota; kingdom Viridiplantae; phylum Streptophyta; class Magnoliopsida; order Solanales; family Solanaceae; genus Anisodus; species Anisodus acutangulus. The sequence continues at coordinate 30,820,200 of CM056501.1, forward strand.
ATCGTGTGCAATCTCTGAGCAGTTTTGCTTTTGAACTTGTCGACATCATTTCTCAGGGTATCTGGAGCAACTCTTCAAATGCAAAAAGAGATTTTCTGGTTTAAGGTGAGAGACGGACTACCTAAAATTCGCATTGTGAAACAAGCCGCCTTATTGCATTTCTAATCTCTGCCATTTTTTTTAGTATCAAACGTACATTTTTAGGGATTCTCTTGTTCAGCATTACTTACTTTTTTTAAGAAGAATTTTGAATCTTATATTTGGCAGCTGATAATCATCTGACTGTAATGCTTACGGCGGGTGAAACGGAAAATGGTCGAGATTTGTCCTTGTAATCTCACAAATAAGTTATATTTACCTTTTGTTATCCTTTTTTGATATATTTATCGTTCTCGTCCAATTTTCAGATCATATTTGTCTTTGTACTCTAAAAAAATCATATTTACCCCTACATTGTTAAATCTCCATTTTCATTTTAATTTTTCTATGTGGTGCCTACGTGACAATTTTATAAAATAAAATCTGAAAAAATATTTTTTTAAACAAAAAGCTGGAAATTGGATTTTGTTTAAAATCTAAAAAATTGATTTTTTAATAACCCGTTTTTAAAAAAAAATCTTTTTTCTACTCTGGAAAACAGGATTTTTTAAAAACCCATTTTTGTAAAAACAAATCTGGAAAATGAATTTTAAAATGTATTTTTTTTTAAATCTGGACAGCTGGATTTTTTTTTAAAAAAAGTGTCCTTAAAAATCTAGATTTTCATGATTTCATTTTTAGGACACTTATTTTTAAAAATAACTTGATTATTTTTTTAAAAATCTGGAAAACTGGATTTATTTAATAAAAACTAGATTTTTTTTTATAAAAAGTATCTGGAAAAATAAGATTTTTTTTAAATCTAGAAAATAATAATATATTTTCCTGATTATAAAAATTCCAGTTTTTCCATATTTTTTAGTTTGCTAGTATAAAAAAAGTGTTTCCACATTTTTTTAAATCAGTTTTTCTTGATTTAAGAAAAAAATCGGTAATTTTTTAAAAAATTATTTTTTATAAAAAAAATCCAACTTTTCATATTTTTTTAAAATTCATTTTTCCATATTTAAAAAAAAAATTACCACATAGGTATAAAACTTAATATGAAAATGGAGACTTAACCAAGTAGGGGTAAATATGACTTTTATTTAGAGTACAAGGGCAAATGTGATCCGGAAGTTGGATGAGAAGGACAAATATATCAAAAAGTATAGCGAAGGGTAAATATAGCTTATTTGTGAAAGTACAAGGACAAATTCGACCCTTTTTCGTTGGTGAAAATACTGATAAATTACAGCTGAAAAATAAAATAAAAAATATTTTTCAGGTCGAGGTGCAGATATGTTGCTCTCTTTAAGAAGATTTAAGTCCATTGCAGTATAATCTTCATGGTCCAACAATATAACTCTTGACTTGTCTCCTTCAATATACAACAGTGTGATAACGTCGTGTGACTCAAACACTCCGGACTAATTTAAGAGTAGAAATTAAAGCTTCACCATTAAAAACACCTTCCTTCAACATAAAGATACTCTTTTTACTTTTTGTAGGGTGAATAAACTGAAGACTTAGAATATTTTTCTTTCCCTCAACCATCTGAAGACTTAGAATATTTTTCTTTCCCTCAACCATCTTTCACTATACTAATCTCAAAAAGTATTTCTCACACTTCTCATCTACACAACACAAGGAAGAAAACATCCTCTATATAGGCATAGGATTCTTCTAAGTAAATGTCAAGATAGTGAATGATTATTTGAGGTTTAGTGGGGTAATTAATAGTAGATAATGTGGAAGAACATGTAATATCGATTACAAGAGTTACAAAAATAATGACACCACTTTATCCACTTTATGGCCACTAATACATGCACTTTAATATTTTAGTTTTAGTATTAAAATGCATTCATAACTCCAACACTTATTATCTAGGAGGTGGAGAAAATTGCACCACCTTCACTACTCAGGATGAAAAACAGAGATGAGAAAACCCCAAAGCAATTATTCACAGAAAAGCATTAGCTATTACTCAAAGAAGGTGAAAGGTGGATGAAAGATACTGCAAACTCTTGTATGATTGTTGTAACTTTGATTGCTGATTTTTGCTGCTGGCTCCACTATGCCCTGTAATGCTAAAGTTGAACGGTTTTGTCTTATCAGATACGTACAGTGGCACTGGTCGGCTCAATTGTTTCCATCATTATGTTCTCGTCCATTCTCACATCGCTCTAAGCTGAGAACAATTTTCTTGTGTTATTACTTGCCAAGTTATTGTTTGGAATCACGGCAATATTATTTGTCTCAATAGTTAGCATGCTTGTGGCTTTTGCAACAACATTCTTCTTGGTCTATAATAATCATAAGGCTTGGCAGCCAAGGGTTTATGCTGCTTTTGCTGGCGTTGCTGTAGCTTTGTTTGGGTGTTCACAGTGTGACCTGAAGTGCATTACTCCATAGTATCAAAACGTGTGTCCATCTTCTAGAAAACTGATGCACTGGTTTGTCTCCCTCAAAACATGTCTAATTGTAATTTTGTTTGCCTATAACAAATATCTAAGATCTTCAATTATAAGTCTATTCGGATGATATTGTACGTCTATTTCATTGATAAGTTTTGCTGGGCAGCTGATTGTCACTAAAGTCAAATCATGGAAAAACCAAGTGGAAGTGAGGCTTGATACTAAGGCAATTCAAACGACAAGAAGTTTCAAATACCTTAGGTCGATTATCCAAGATAATGGAGAGATTGACGATAATGTCACACATCATATTGATGCGTGGTGGATGAAATGGAGGCTCGCATCTGGAGTCTTGTGTGATAAGAAGGTGCACCAAAACTTAAAGGCAAGTTCTACAAAGTGGTGGTTAGACAACTATGTTGTATGGGGCGGAGTGTTGGCCAGCTAAGAACTCTCACACTCAGAAGATGAAGGTGATGAAAATGAGTATGTTGCAATGGATGTGTGGGCACACGAGGAGAGACAGGATTAGGAATGAAGATATTCGGGATAAGGTGGGGGTAGCCTCAGTGGAGGACAAGATGAGGGAAGCGATACTGCGATGGTTCGGGCATGTGCGAAGGAGAGATGCAGACGCCCCAGTGCGGAGGTGTGAGAGGTTGGTTATGGATGGTTTCAGGAGGGGTAGAGGTAGGCCGAAGAAGTATTGAGAGAGGCGATTAGAAAGGGCATGATGCAGTTCAACTCACCGAGGACATGACCTTAGATATGAGGGTTTGGAGGACACATATCAGGGTAGAAGGCTAGTAGGTAGTTGGGCATGTCACGCTTCGTATTACTTGTGTAATTTTTTATCCTTTGATTCCTGGTATTATCTGTTATTTGTTGTGACATGTTATCTCTTTACTTTTTTTGCTTTGCTTTACTTTACTTTACTTCAAATTTTATCTGACCTTCTTTGTTATGTCTTCTTTTGAGCCGATGGTCTTTCGGAAACAACCTCTCAAGATAGGGATAAGGTATGCGTACACTCTATCCTCCCTAGACCACACCGTGTGGGAAAACACTGAGTATGTTGTTGTTGTTTATCCAAATATCTGCCATGCTTACGCGCAAGCACCGCTAGCATAATTATTCTTTGATCTTCCTGAAAGAAATAATCCCTTGATTATTTTCATTAATTGAAAGACTATATATACAATTTACATATTTCCATAATAGGAAAATCATATTCCTATTCTACTCCTAAAACCTTATTATATTTGGAGACTAACTATACAATTATGATAAGTGTACAATACTAATTACACTACAACATTATATTACATAATTGTACAAGGAAAGGAGACTACCCACGGGTGGGCAGTAATACCAAGAACCGAGAGTATACATAATATACACATGTATATTGTGTATATTAAGTATATTTAACACACCCCCGCAGTCATAGCAGACGGTCTTCGAACGCTGAGACTGTTCCTAAAATTTTCAAAAACGACTGAGGAAGACCCTTTGTAAAGATGTCGGCAATTTGATACCTGGACGGGACATGGAAGACACGAACTTGACCACGAGCAACCTTTTCGCGAACAAAGTGAATGTCCATCTCGATATGTTTAGTGCGCTGGTGCTGAACTGAATTACCAGAAGAGGTAAAATTTGCGTACATCCTACTCTCCCCAAACCCACTATATCGGATTACACGTGGTATGTTGTTGTTGTACATGAAATGAACGACTAGCAGAAAAGTTCCTCGACGGAGTAATAATTGTAAGGATTGTAAGGGAATGGATTGGAGGATTGCCGAAGTTCACATAAGAGACTGCTTGGGACTGGACGTCTGGTGCGTGAGCAATTTAATATGGAGGTCCAATATCAGTACACAATAATTGAGACGAGACCTGTTCTAATATCATGTAAAGGAATAGATACCAAAATTAACCCAAAACTAACTAATAAATGAAGGATTACCCGAGTCCATATAAAGAAACCACTCATCCTTTTTTTCATCCGATGTGAACTCTTCAACAATAATCTTGAGTTAAATGGAAGGGGAATCAATGTTTTAACAATTTATCCTTTAACCAATCACTTCATCTAGCAATATAGGGAACTGGGAAAGGTAATCAAGTTTCTAAAAGTTAATCCGTTGAGCAATTACAGTATAAGCTGTATCCAGTTAAGTTATTAATTATAGTAGTATTTGATTTGGTAGATCTTACATGGAATGAATTGCCTCCTGGCCATGGAAATCGCACGCTTAAATTTTTTCCACACTGGCGAACAAACTCCTAAAATGTGATATCTCTCCCAGCGTCCTTGATTTTGGTTACTGATCACTAAAGACTTTCTAGCTAACGCAATTAAGACTGATGTATTTCCTTCTAACACTTTACTGGCTAGTAATTTCCGGTCCTTCTAGAATATATTCAATGCCACATCTGCAAATTAACATTTGTAAGATTTCGTGTCCAGTCAAGAATCATAATTTAATGACTATACCATACATCTCATTTTGGATAATGATTTCGGTAAAGAATGAATTTTGGACCTAACTCAACATCAAAAATTAGTTTGTTGGGTGCTGATTGTTCAAGTCAATATAAGGAGTCCGTGTTCCCATTCCATTTCCGATATGAGACTCTTAACATTCCCCGCGCGCCCAGACCTCGTTAACTGGAGTGTGAACAATATAATTTGGGAGCCCAACATCGGTGAACAAAGAATTGGAATGGACCTGACTATGACAGAGTGTAAAGAATGGATCTTAGGCCTAACTCAATCACAAAGACCTAACTCAACCCCAAAATCTAGCTCAAATGAAGGAGGATTGCCCAAGCCATATAAGGAGATCAAGGACCACTTATCCTACCGATGTGGGGAACTTGTTAAGAGTTCCACATCGGAAATGAAATGGGAACATGGACTCCTTATATGGACTTGGACTATACTCACCCTACAAGCTAGCTTTTGGGGTTGAGTTAGGCCTAAGATACATTCTTTACATAGTATCAGAGCCAGGTCTATTCCAATTCTTTGTTCACCTATATTGGGCCCCCAAATTATGTTGTACACGCTCCAGTTAACGAGGTCTGGGCGTGCGGGGTAGTGTTAAGAATCTCACATCGGAAATAGAATGGGAACATGAACTCCTTATATGGACTTAGACAATCATAACCCTAAAAGCTAGCTTTTGGGGTTGAGTTAGACCCAAGATAAGGTGGATTGCCCAAGCTATATAAGGAGACCAAAGACCACTTATTCCATTGATGTGGGAGAACTCAACACCCCGGCTCACGTCCAGGGCTGGACATGTGGAGCGTGGATAATATAAGAGGGGGACCCAACATCGGAAACAAAGAATTGGGGCGGGTCTGACTCTAATACCATGTAAAGAATGTATCTTAGGTCTAATTCAACCCAAAAAATAGCTTGTAGAGTGCGGATTGTCCAAGTCCATATAAAAAGTCCATATTCACATTTCATTTTTGACGTGAGACTCTTAACGGTTTCAAAGAGTTCATTTTGTTGTAGGTCATCAAAGTTTGTGACCTCAAAAGATATGAAACCATAGCTTTGTTCCGAACCAAAGCAGCCACTGTGATTGGCAATTCTTTCTCCTCACCGCGGATGTTAGGCAGATTTGGATTCTTTTCCCTCATTGCTTTAGCGATTTCAACAAACCCCGATGCAGCTGCAAAACAAAACGCCGTACTTCCATCAATATTTGGCAGCTCCAGGTCACCTGTTTCCATCAGTTTCATTAGCTCTCCCAAAAAATTGGTGCTTCTTGCTGCTGCTGCAATGTGAAGAACTGTTTCACCCCGCTCCGATATCCCATGACTAGCTAAACTTGGATCCTTCTTTAAAATTGGTTCAGCCATTCTCCAATTATCTTTCAAAGCAACTTGATAAAGAATTTGATATACATTGAGATACTTCAGTTTCCCCCCATCTGGAAATTATATTAAAAATTCTTGGTGAGTAAATAAGAAAATTCATAGTTTAAGAATTTCGACAGATTGCAAGTGAGTAGAGGCTGTAACTTACTAAGAAATAGAACAGGCTGCGGACTGACATTAGGAGGTTTAGATTTTCAGTCGTTGATCCAGCGTGATACGCAGCTTGTTGACTGCAAAGATATGAACAGGCTGCGGACTGACATTAGAGTTACTGAACCATGTATTAGTCGCTCAAAAAGTACAACTAATCAGAAAATTTCACGTCATTGCCAAGTAAGCATTTTAAATTTTGTTTTCATAATTATGATTTGTGCTTCACCCAGTAAATGTGGTGTAAATTTAACCAGCATATAGTAGCTATTCTTTTTTTCACTGCAAAGCTATGTGATCAACCGCCAAAAGAATAAAAAAAAAATTCAAGTTCCTGTCTAAGCATGTTCAGAAAATGTTCTTGAAAACACTTTAAATCATTGAGATAGTAACATAAAAAAAGAGAGGAAGAATTAAAACATTTTTCGTCCACTGCTGTGATCATATCCTCCATTTTTTTTGTCCCCAGAGGATGATCTAAATGCAATTTCTGATATAATCACTGTCAACATCACAATATTGGAAACAACCGGAAAATGATTCCGAACAATGATATCTAACAATCTCATTAATCCTGTTCCTCCCCGTCCCGGATAATATTTCTGAAAGAAATAATTCCTTGATTATTTTCATTAATGAAAGAGTATATATACAATTTATAATTTTCCATTATAGGAAAATCCTATTTCTATTCTACTCCCAAAACCCCATTCTAGTAGTACAAGAATCATATAATTATGGTAAGAGTACAATACTAATTAATACAATTATTTACACTACAAATCACCCACAAAACCGTGATATACACTAATTATGGTAAATATATATCACGGGTACAATATAGCTACAAAACTGTGATGTACACTGCTTATGGTAAATGTATATCACATGTATATTTAACACACCCCCGCAGTCATAGCGGGCGGTCTTCATACGCTGAGACTGTCCCTAAAATCTTCAAAAGGACCGTGGGAAGACCTTTGGTAAAGATGTCTGCAATTTGATACGTGGAAGGAACATGACAAATGCGTACTTGTCCATGAGCTACCTTTTCGCGAACAAAGTGGATATCCATCTCGATGTGTTTAGTGCACTGGTGTTGAACATGATTACCAGAAAGGTAGATCGCACTAACATTATCACAATAAACCAAGGTAGCTTTCTGAATAGGACAATGAAGCTTTAACAGAAAATTTTGTAACCAACATGATTTAGAGACCACATTGGCCACCCCTCGATACTCGGTCTCTGCACTAGAGCGTGACAATGTAGACTGACGCTTCGCAGACCATGAGACCAAGTTATTACCAAGAAACATACAATAGTCGGACATGGAACGTCTGGTATCTGGACAACCACCCCAATCAGCATCTGTATACGAGACACGTGTAGTTGTCGATGATGGATATAAATGTAAGTCATAGTCAAGTGTACCCTGGATGTATCGAATAATGCGTTTGAGCACATTCATGTGTTCAACCCTGGGATCATGTATAAATAAATACACATGTTGTACGACATATGAATTATCTGATCTCGTGAAAGTAAGATACTGAAGAGCCCCTGCAAGACTGCGATAACGGATCGAATCCTCGTAAGGTGAGCCAGCCGCAGCACCCAGCTTGGGTTAGTATCGACGGGAGTGGAAGTAGACTTGCACGAGGACATGCCAGCACACTCAATAATCTCAGTTGTATACTTTTATTGGGATAAGAACAACCCACATGCATGATGAGAAACACCAATCTCCAAAAAGTAACTCAAGGGCCACAAGTCTTTCATAGCAAACTCAGAATAGAGCATGGTCATGATAGACTTTCGCAAAGCATCAGTGGAGGCAGTCAAGATAATATCATCCACATATAATAAAATATAAGTCAGGGAAGAACCACGATGATAAATAAACAATGAATTATCAAACCTGCTGTGCGAAAACCCAATAGACGAAATATAGTCTGCAGATCTCTTATACCAAGCACGTAGGCCTACTTAAGCCCATACAACGACTTCTTCAACAAACATACATGATGAGGATATTTGGGGTCTCAAAAACCCAAGGGCTGATGCATATAAACGGTCTCCTTAAGATCACCATGTAAGAAAGCATTCTTCACATTTAACTGATGAATGGGCCAAGGTTTGGAAAGAGCCAGACTGAGAACATTGCGAATGGTAGCTGGTTTGACCACCGGACTAAATGTCTCACCACAATCCACGCCAATCTACTCAGTCTTACCATCACATACAAGACGAGCCTTATGCCTCACAAACGAACTGTCAAAATTATCCTTATCAATAAAAATCCACATAAACCGAATAATATTAACATCAGAAGGACGGGATACCAACTCCCACGTCTTATTTGCAATAAGAGCATCATATTCGTCGGTTATATCCAATTTCCAATTCGGGTCATTTAATGCGAACATTGGGTTACGAGGTAGAAGGGATTTAAAAAGATTAGAATTTAAATTAAAATGTCTTTTCGGTTTAAAAATACCCTATTGACTACGAGTGACCGGTGTAAGACCAAGGGGAGAATTGGGTGGATTTAGGGAAATATAGTGATACGTGACGGACTAGCCAACAGGCAGTGGGCCTGCTGGTCCAACACGGTAACTAGAACTGATGGCAGAACTCGAGACTGGGCCAAAACTGGGCTGGAGAGGAGGCCCAGTTGCTGGACCCATGACGTCAGATGTTGACGTTACTGGAGAACCAGTGGGCAGTGGGCCCGCTGGCTGATTTTGGGTGTGGGACATGTCTGATAAATGGTGGATAATATACGGGGAGACATCGTCATCTAAAAAATTATACGAACTAAGCCCGAGACTATTTACCTTTGCAAACGGAAATTGGGTTTCATCGAAAATAACATGGCGACTAATGATGATTTTATTGGATGATAAAATCGAAATACTTGTAACCACGATGAGTAGAGGGATAACCCAAAAATACACAATGTGTAGAACGGGCTTGAAGTTTGTTAATTGTAGTTGACGGAAAGATCGGATAACTTAAACACTCAAAGACCCTAAGATGTGAATACGAATGAGTCTTATTATATAAGATTTGAAGAGGGGAGGAATATGCCAAACCTTTGGTAGGAAGTATGCTAAGAAGATAAGTAGCCATTTGTAAAGCGTGATGCCAAAAAGTAGGGGGTACGGAAGCATGGACCAACAAAGTTCGGATAATATTATTAATGGTACGAATTTTTCGTTCGGCTTTCCCATTTTGTGAAGACGTATGAGGACAAGAAAAATAAAAAATAATGCCATTAATTGCACAAAAATCCCGAAACATTCCATTATCATATTCCTTGCCATTATTACATTGAATGTTCTTTATTTCGCGTTCGAATTGGGTACGGACGAATGCTCTAAATTTTAAGAAGTTGGAAAAACTTGAGATTTTTTCGCTAACGAAAAAGTTCATAAAAAATTAGAATAATCATCCAAAAATATAACATAATAACGATGACCCACAGAATTTAAAACGGGAGAGGTCCATAAATCGCTATGAATAATATCAAATGACATTAAAGTACGAGAAGTAGATGCTACAAATGGTAATCTAACATGTTTTTTTAAAGGACATGATTGACAAAGTGGAGTACGACTTGTACCCTTACAAGAAATAAAATTATTTTTATGCAAGGAAGAAACAATAGATGACCCAGGGTGACCCAAACGTGCATGCCATAAGGAAGGAGCTAGACCTGCAAAAGTAGACGACAAGGCTTGACTCGAGAGACCAGATGTGGGTGTGATAGGATAAAAAGCTCCCCTACTATCACATCTCATGAGAGGAATCCCTGTCTTGAAATCATTCATAGAAAACCCAAAAGGATAAAAAACAACATAAATGGAATTATCAGTGGTGAATTCACGGACATACACCAATTTTTTAATTAATTTAGGAGCATGAAGGGTATTTTTCAAGACAAGAGGTGGATGTGGAGGAGACAACGTTTTATGATCATAACCACGAATTGGAATTGATTTGCCATTATCAACAATTATGCCATGATTGTTGCTCAAGTTAGAATAAGACGAGAGAGTACTTTGGTCGGACGTCATGTGTGATGTGGCGCCGGTGTCCATATACCAATTCCGATATGAGGGATTTAATCCAAGCGTATGCATTGCGGCCTCAATATATGTCAGAGTCGGTGTGGGGCCCACTGCCTGAAATGCATGCGGAGGCCGAGGCCCAAGCATACCGGCCTGCTGTCCCGGCCTAAAAAACTATATGTTTGTCGAGATTGGACCTGAGAAACTGGGCATGGGCTGTTGTGAAAACTGGGCCCAGTTTCCCGTGTAAGGGATCGGAAAATAGCCATTATATGGCCAAGACGGACTGGCCCAGTTCCACTGCTGGGCCCAATTTTGTTGTTGCTGCCCACTGCCATGAGAGCCGCCGCCGCCGCCACCATTGTTGCCGCTTCGATTCTTGCCATTATTTTTACGGTTTTGACCTCTCTTGCCGCCATCGTTGTTGCGGTTTTGGCCCGAAGTGTTAACAAAATCATGAGAATTATCGGACGAAGTCATCACTGCCATGGAACTGGCGCTGGTAGCTACCTTTTTTGCCGAGTCGACTTCTTCTAAGGTGGCATCGAGCGGGCCTGATAAAAAGGGGGAAGCGGATTACTTTGACGGAGGAGAGTCCCCACACCATTATAGGCCTGCAACCACTTGAAGAACAAGACAATTATTAGTAACGGGCACTCCAACGTTACGGAGTTGGTCCACCAACTTCTTAAGCCGTTTACAATAAGCTGAAACGGTCGGTAAATCCTCCATGCGAACTTGGGAAAATTCCTGTTCAAGGGTGACAACGCGGGAATGTTGGTTATGTTGGAATATATCACACAATCTATTTCATGTAGCCATAGCCGTAGTGTTCGGCTCAATAATCGTCTGTAGAAGGTCGATGGAAATAGTAGAATAAATCCACTGAAGGACGGTAGCATCAAGAGTAATCCATAACTGAGGATCCTCCGCGGGAGTAGGAGTAGCGGGAGGAATTATGTGATGGAGAACTTGATGTGAGCTAGCGTGAATTTTGAACAACTCCGCCCACGTCGTATATTGGACGTTTTCCATCTCAAGAACAATAGGGATGTTGTTCTTGATGTTGGAAACAGTAAGGGCAGGATGAAATACGTTCTTAGACATAACGAAAGAACTAAGGGATTGGGAAGGAAAATTTGGGAAGAGATGAGGTAAATTTTGTTACGAAATCTGAGAAGGAGGGCACGGATTCCGATGCATTTTCAGCCGAGTATGGGCACAAAAACCGAGAGAAAAATTGGAGAAGAGCGGAAGTAATTTAGACCTAGACTTCTGATACCATGAAAGAAATAATTACTTGATTATTTTCATTAATGAAAGAGTATATATACAATTTACAATTTTCCATAATAGAAAAATTATATTCCTATTCTACTCCAAAAATCATATTCTAGTAGTACAAGAATCATATAATTATGGTAAGTGTACAATACTAATTAATATAATTATTTACACTACAAATCAGCGACAAAATCGTGATATACACTAATTATGGTAAGTGTATATCACGGGTACAATATAGCTACAGAACCGTGATATACACTATTTATGGTAAATGTATATCACGTGTATATTTAATAATTTCTTTGATATAATACTATGAACCTCACGCCAGATATTTTAACATTGGGTGCCGAAAATTCCACTTTCCGTTGAATAGTATTTTCTGAATAATTAACATATAGTTTGGTGACTTTAATGAGACAAATAATAATTTTGTGACTTTATTATATATGTAGATAAAGTTTAGTTTGAGTAATATATAAGTTAATAATGATGATATTTGTGTAACTATAAAATTCTTCTCAATAAGAAAATATAAAAATATATTATTCTTTAAAAAGAATTAATAAGAAAAATAATGTCAAACAAAATGAAATAGTTTTAAGTAATATATAGGTAAATAATTAATTAAAGATAAAGTCGTGTATAGTTATTACGCAAGCAGTGCTTACGTTTCTATCTTGTGGTGGTACGTTGAGAATTTAGATGAGGGACTCTCAAATTAAAGCATGTGGTTCCACATTACTAGGGGAACAAAGAACAAGTCATTGGCTGCTGTCTACATACCACTTACCACTTGCTTGTTAATTACTTCTAAATTTTCAGTAATTAATAACCAAATTAAAAATAGAGGCAATCAGGTTGACTTTGCTTTAACAAATTCACGAGGGCCATCTTTAGCAAATTTCTCTTCAACATGGGTTATTTTATACCTCTTCAAATTATTACCATCATATTTTCTGTCTGCTTGTATCTTATAATTAAAATAACTAATCGTGCCTTAAAGCGGCCTACTTTTATTTATTTATTGATTTGTACTTAGTTTGTATATTCATTTGACTCCACCTTGCCCTTCTATAGATGGTATAGTAATTACTCCCTACCCTCCAAAATACGATATTTTGATTCAAAATATTTGTCGCTTTATTTGATCAAGATAGAATTAAGTAGTTTTTTTCCACTTTATTTTTGTATTAACTAATAATGTTTACGAGATTTTTATTATTGATGAAGTAAATATTTATTGAGGAGAGATTTCATGATTAAATATGTTAAGAGAGTAAAATAATCAAAATGATATTATTATAAATACTTTCTTAAGAAGCGTGTAAATAAAAAATGGCTTCAAAATCAATATCATATCCATAGTCATGCACTTATCTATAGTAGTTCTGGACTCCTAATTGTTTCTCCCTCCTTTTTTGATGTGATCACTCACATATGACGCTGATTAGTGACAACTAATCATGTTATGTCGTACATGTATGTAACAAAAGAGAAATAACAACATTAACATATTCAGTGTAGTCCCACAACGTGGGGTCTGGAGAGAGTATAGTGTACACAGACCATATCTCTACCTTAGTAGGTAGAGCGACTGTTTCCGATAAGACCCTCGACTCAGGACAAGCACATCAAAAAAAAAAATCAGACCCGATCAAAAACTTAAAGTAGTAAGAAAATGTTGCTAGCAAACGCGAATACGTCGTGATAGCGCATCATGAAAAGAAGCAAAAACTACGCAGATAAATGAGATAAATCAAGTACATTCAAGAACGCATAGCAGAAGAAATAAAACTACAAAAGACTATAAAGCGATACTACGCAAAGTCTACTTTTATTAATTTTCTTTATTCGTCTCCTTATATTAGGGGCGCAGGTAAAGTATTTCTTATGGGTGCCCAATAATTTTTATTTAGAACTTATATTTGTATAGCATATTCATTAAATGTATGTAATATTTAATTATGCTGGTAACAAAGGCAACTATGAGTTTAGCAATAACTTTAACTTCGTAAATTTTAAATTCTAGTTCCGTCCTTCTTATATAATACGTAGTTCACTTATAAAATATTTTTAGTTTTATGTCTTTTTTATAAGAGATTTTCATTTTTACACATAATAAATTTGAAAATAACCGATAAGAGATTTGAAAATGTCATTTTTTATTCAAATTATAAAAGGACAAGGGATCTCATTTTTGACATTTTAAGCTCGGTTACCTTAAGATAGAGTAGTACCTCTCAACTAACTAGGTCGATGGCTGACAATCTACTACGAAAAATTTACTATGTGCTCACTCAATAGTCATTAGTTGTGTAAGACTCATTTTTGTGAGATAAAAAAGTGAACCTATATCTTACATTTTATGTCCTCAAATTTTAGTTCTGTTATTTTTATCTCATAAAAAAAGCCTCAGGGTGCTAATATCATTGTGTGAGGTACATATTCAAAATTTTCATCTACTTCTGATTTGATGGTGTAGTGTCGTGCACAAATCCCAATAGAGCACTAAAAATGAAGTATTTGAATGTCGCAAATTTTGTGGATAAGCAATTATATACTCTCCCAAATTAGTTGACCATATTATTGAAAATATCCGTCTCAAATTACTTCGCCATTTTTTAAAAATAAAATAGAATTAATTAATTTTTTTCTATTTTACCTTTAATATTAATTATTTTTTAAAGTAATTAATATTAATTAGAGTACAATTAATCAGAGAGAGATAAGGGTAGTATAGTAAAAATATTCTTCTTATTTAAATTTTTTTAGGGAACGTGTAAAAGAGAAAATGAACTAGTAATATGAGACGGAAGGAGTAATTATTGAGCATGTTAGCACCACTACTATTCTATTTCTGGTTGATCCCTTAACTAAAGGAACTCGGCGCTGGTGCTTAAACGGGATATAAATAACTTGGCCATTTTAATTTTTTTTATTACGTGGGCATGAGTGGGAATTTAAAATTTATATTATTTCTTTTATCATATTGGACATTTACTAATTGGCACTTCTAGTACTGGTTTTTGACATGGATTATGTATTTTAATAAATTGGTAATATTTTTGTTTTGTTTTTGTTAGACAATGTATATTGCTGTGATATACATAGTGTATATCACGGGACTTTGGTCCTTTTTAGTAATGTAATTAGTGTAAAATATTTGTATTACTTAGCATTGTACACTTATCATAATTATAAAAGTCTTGTACTACTAGAATATGATTTTAGGAGTATAATAGAAAAATGATTTTTCTATTATGAAAATATGTAGATTGTATATATACTTTTTCAATTAATGAAAATAATCAAGAGATTATTTCTTTCATGGTATCATAAGTGTAGGTATTTTATTCCTCTCTCCACAATTCTGCCGACCTCTCCCTATTTCCCTCGATTTTTGAGCCTTCTTTCTCGGATTTCGTTCCCGACGATACCTCCTCTCTTCCCAAATTTCTCTTCCCAATCCTTACATCACGTCTTGTATTGCAATTATGGCTAAGAACACGTTTTACCCTGCCCTTACTATTTCTAACATCAAGAATCACATCCATATCATTCTTGAAATAGAAAACGTCCAATACGTCGACGTGGGCCGAAGTGTTCAAATTTCACGCACGCTCTCATCAAGTCCTCCATCATATTATCCCCGGGGCTCCTACGGATACGGAGGTGCCCAAACCCGAGGATGGTCTTAAGTTATGGACGACCATTGATGCTACCGTTCTTCAGTGGATTTACTCCATTATTTCTATTGACCTCTTGCAAACGATGATCGAACCAGACGTTACGGCGATGGCGGCATGGAATAGAATATGTGATATATTCCTAGATAATCAAAATTCACGTGTTGTCACCCTTGAACATGAATTCTCCCACGTCAACATGGAAAATATCCCCAACGTTTCAGCATATTGCAAAAGGTTGAAAGAATTGGCGGACCAACTCCGCAACGTTGGCGCGCCCGCTACAAATGATTGTTTGGTCCTCCAAATGGTTGCAGGCCTATCTGAGGCCTATAGTGGTGTTGTCACGCTTCTTCGTCAGAGCAGTCCTCTTCTATAATTTTATCAGGCTTGTTCTATGCTTACGCTTGAAGAAGCCGGCTTGGCCAAGAAGGCGGTTACCGGTACTAGTCCCGTAGTCATGATGACGTCCTTTACAAATTCCCCAGGTCTTGTTGATAATTCTGGCCAAAACCGTGGTCACGGTGGCGGCAAGAATAGTCGGAAAAATAATGGCAAAAATTGCGAGGGCAAACGCGGTGGTTCCGGTAATGGTGGCGGTGGACATCATCCAGGCAGTAGGCCCCAGGCAGGCTGGTCCCAGCAGTGGGCCCCCTCGCCATAGGGCTGGGCCGGTAACCCTTAGCCCAATAGTCCCTACGGTCAGCCGGCAAATTGGGCCCAGATGTCACTACAGTTTCGGCCCACTACCCAGTTTCCGCAACGGCCCAATGTTTTTTCTCCAGCCTCAGCCCAACGCTATAGTGGCAGTTCCAATCAGTAGGGAGGAAAATTTGGGCCCCACCAGGCCCATCATGCAGCGGGCCCCACACCTACCAACATTGCCGCAGCGATGCTCACGCATGGAATAAATCATTCAGACCCAAATTGGTACATGGACACCGGTGCAACTACTCACATGACGTCTGACTCAAGTACTCTCTCGTCTTATTTCAATTTGAGTAATAATCGTGGTATAATTGTTGGTAATGGTAATTCAATTCAAATTCGTGGTTATGGTCATAAAACGTTGTCCCCCCCATCCACCCCTTATTTTGAAAAATACCCTTCACGCTCTAAAATTGATTAAAAATTTGGTGTTTGTCCACAAATTCACCACTGATAATTCCGTTTCCATAGAATTTGACCCATTTGGTTTTTCTGTGAAGGATTTCAAAACGGGGGGCCTCTCATGAGGTGTGATAGTAGGGGCAATTTTTATCCTATCACACCAGGTTTCGGTTTCTCGAGTCACGCATTGCCATCCACTTTTTCAGCTCTGGTTCCTTCCTTGTGGCACGCTCGTCTAGGTCATCTGGGATCGTCTATTTTGTATTCCTTAGATAGAAACCAATTTATTTCTTGTAAGAGTGAGTGTGGTACTTTGAATTGTCAATCTTGTTCTTTAGAGAAAATTGTTAAGTTGCCATTTGTAGACTCTAATTCTCATACTTTAATGCCATTTGATATTGTTCATAGTGATTTATGGACATCTCCTGTTCTTAGTTCTTTGGGTCATCGATATTATGTTATCTTTTTGGATGATTATTCTAAGTTTTTATGGACTTTTCCGATAGCAAAAAAATCTCAACTTTTTTCTATCTTCTTAAAATTTAGAGCATTCATTAGAACTCAATTCGAACGGGACATAAAAATATTTATTGTGATAATGGCAAAGGATATGATAATGGGGTGTTTCGGGAATTTTGTGCTAATAATGGGATCAATTTTTATTTTTCTTGTCCTCATACGTCTTCACAAAATGGGAAAGGCGAACGCAAAATTCGTACCATTAATAACATTATCCGAATTTTATTGATTCATGCTTCCGTACCTTTTCATTTTTGGCATCATTCTCTACAAATGGCGGCTACATATCTCATTAACATTCTTCCTTCCAAAGGTTTGACATATTCACCCCTCCTTCAAATTTTATATAATAAGACTCATTCGTATTCACATCTTAGGGTCTTTGAGTGCTTATGTTATCCGTTATTTCCATCCACCACAATTAACAAACTTCAAGCCCGGTCTACTCCGTGTGTGTTTTTGGATTTTCCGTCTAATCATCGTGGTTACAAATATTTTGATTTATCCTCTAATAAAATCATCATTAGTCGTCATGCTATTTTTGATGAATCTCAATTCCCGTTTGCTAAGGTTAGTACTCCCGTGCCTCGTTCGTATAATTTTTTGGATGAAGGTATATCCCGTATATTATTCACCATTTTTCGGACATCTCTCGCACTCCAAATCCACCAGCGGGCCCACTGCCCGCTGGCCCCACTGCCCGCTGGCCCCACTCCAATGTCACGAGCTACAGTGCCCGCAACTTGGTCCTGTCCAATTACTAGGCCAGTGACCCAGCCCATTAACGCCACTGGTCCAGTCTCTGTTCCACCATCCCGTTACCGAATTGGGACAACAGGCCCACTGCCTGCTGGCCAGTCCGTCCTGAGTCCAGAAAATTCTCAAAATCCGTCTGATTCTTCCCCGAGTCATAGACCGGTCACTCGTAGTCAACAGAATATTTTTACACCAAAAGGCATTTTAATTTAAATTCTAATGCTCTTAAATCACCCTTACCCCGTATTCATGTGTCTGCATTAAATGACCAGAATTGGAAAATTGCTATGACCGATGAATATAATGCTCTTATTGATAAAAAGACATGGGAGTTGGTGCCCCATCCATCTGGTATTAATATTATTAGGTCTATGTGGATTTTTGCTCATAAGGACAATTCAGACGATTCGTTTGCAAGGCATAAGGCTTGGCTTATAGGTGATGGTAAGACTCAACATGTTGGTGTGGATTGTGGGGAGACGTTTAGTCCGGTGGTCAAGTCGACTACCATTCGTACTGTACTCAACTTGGCTCTTTCGAAAGCATGGCTCATTCATCAGTTAGATGTAAAAAATGCTTTCTTACACGGTGATCTCAAGGAAACAGTCTATATGCATCAACCCTTGGGGTTTAGGGATCCCAAATATCCTCAGCATGTCTGTCTGTTGAATAAGTGCTTATATAGGCTTAAGCAATCTCCACGGGCCTGGTATAAGAGGTTTGCTGACTATGTTTCGACTATTGGGTTCACTCACAGTAGGTCGGATAATTCCTTGTTCAAATATCGTCGTGGTTCTTCCTTGGATTATATACTTTTATATGTGGATGATATTATCTTGACTACCTCTTTCGATGCCTTACGCCAGTCTATCATGACAATGCTCAGTTTTGAGTTTGCTATGAAAGACTTGGGGCCATTGAGTTATTTTTTTAGGATTGTTGTCACTCGTCATGTCGGTGGATTATTCTTATCCAGAGGAAGTATGCAGCTGAGAACATTGAAAGGGCCGGGATGTCATCTTGTAAGTCCACTTTCACTCCAGTTGATACTAAACCCAAGTTGGGGGTTGCGGCTGGCTCACGTATGACGATCTGACCCGCTATCACAGTCTTGCAGGGGCCCTTCAGTATCTTACGTTCACGAAACCAGATATTACGTATGCCATACAACATGCGTGTTTGTTTATGCATGATCCCATGATTGAGCACATGAATGCGCTTAAACGCATCATTCGATACATCCAGGGGACACTTGACTATGGCTTACATTTATATCCTTTGTTGACATCTACACTTGTCTCGTATACATATGTTGATTGGGGTGGCTGTCCAGATACCAGACGGTCTACGTCTGGATATTGTATGTTTCTTGGTAATAACTTGGTCTCATGGTCTGCCAAGCGTCAGTCAACTTTATCACGCTCTAGTGTAGAGGCCGAGTATCGAGGGGTAGCCAATGTGGTGTCTGAATCATGTTGGTTACATAATCTTCTTTTAGAGCTTCATTGTCCTATTCATAAAGCTACCTTGGTTTATTGTGATAATATTAGTGCCATCTATCTGTCTGGAAATTCGGTTCAGCACCAACGCACTAAATATATCGAGATGGACATTCATTTTGTTCCCGAAAAGGTAGTTCATGGACAAGTACGTGTCTGTCATGTCCCTTTCAGATATCAAATTGCAGACATCTTTACAAAGGGTCTTCCCTCTGTCCTTTTTGAAGATTTTAGGGACAGTCTCAGTGTTCGAAGACCACCTGCTATGACTGCGGGGGTGTGTTAGACAATGTATATTCCCGTGATATACATAGTGTATATCAATGGACTTTGGTCCTTTTTAGTATTGTAATTAGTGTAAAATATTTGTATTACTTAGCATTGTACACTTACCATAATTTTAGAAGTCTTGTACTACTAGAATAGGATTTTAGGAGTAGAATAGGAAAATGATTTTCCTATTATGGATATATGTAAATTGTATATCTTTCAATTAATGAAAATAATCAAGGGATTATTTCTTTCAGTTTTCATAGGTTTTAATTTTATGTGTCTATCGGTTGCATTCGAACTTGGCCGCGATGCACTTTATTTTAGAGTCCGGCGTCTAAATAACGCCTTTTTAACCATAATGTCAAAAGGGGAAGTAGACTACACAATAAACAAAACGGGTTTAACGTGGAGCGCTCCACGATTTACCCCTAATGTTAACGACATCCTTTGCCGTTCGTCAATATTATTAAAGTTATATTTTTTAAAATTTTATTTTGCAAAACGTGGAGAGGTCCACGATTTGCAAAAGAAAAAAAATTCCTTTTGCAAATCGTGGACCACTCCATGTTTTGCAGAAGGTAATTTTTTTTAAAAAATAGCTAATAGCAAAATGTGAACTCTCCACGTTTTGCAGAGGAAAATATTTGTTTAAATGTTTTTTTACTAGGTTGCATAAGGCATTATTTATATTAAAAAATATTTCCTTCACAAATCCGAAACTCAATCTGAAACTAACTATTTTATGTGAAAAAAATATGTGAACATATAAGTCAAATAAATTTTACATGAAAATATAAGTCAAATAAATTTTACACGATATGTGAATAATAAATGTTAGACTAAATATGCAATTAAATTCCACAAAACATAATATATATTTATTACAAATATTAGATTAAGTACGCAATTAAATTTCACAAAACATAATATATATTTTACACGATGTTTTGTTCACTTAAATTAGAAGTGTTTAGCTGATTGTGATGAAATTTGAACGCCTTGAATTTTGCTATGTTTGTAGGTGTAATGATTTTGAAGAAAATCCTGTATTGTAACAAATATATATTACGTTTTGTGGAATTTAATTGCGTATTTAATCTAACATTTACTTATATTTTTGTGTAAAATTTATTTGACTTATATTTTTGTGTAAAATTTATTTGACTTATATGTTCACATAAAATTGTTAGTTTCGCATTGTGAAGGAAATATTTTTGAATATAAACATGCCTTATGCAACATAGTAAAAAAAATAAAAATAAAATATTTTCCTCTGCCCACGTTTTGCAAAAGGAAATTTGTAATCTTGCTTTGCAATTAACTATTTAAAAAAAAAATTACCTTCTGCAAAAACGTGGAGTCATCCACGATTTGCAAAAGGAAATAAAAAATCCTAAAATTTCCTTTTGCAAATCGTGAATCACTCCACGTTTTGCAAAGTAATATTTTTAAAAAAAAAACTTTAGTAACATTGACGGACGACAAAGGGTGTTGTTAACATTAGGGATTAATCATGGAGTGCTCCATGTTAAATCCGTCTTGATTTATCGTGTAGCCCACGACCCCTTTTGACATTATGGCTAAAAAATATGTCATTCAGGTGCCAGACTCCTTTATTTTAGTTTATTTTTCAAAGAATAACACATTCTATATTTAGAAATAATTTAATTTTAAATTTTTCATTTCATCTTTAATGAGATAATTTAAAGCCATAAAAATATATATATATATATATCTTGTTTTAGACCACTAATCTCAAAAGTTTTATTCCCTTTTTATACTCTGTGCACCCAAAGTGCATCAAATTAATTGAAAGGAGGGAGTAACATTTTTTAAAGTTCAAAAAGGCACACGAATTTGGCTGTTTGTTGAAAACTAATTAGGCATTATTCTTTTTTTTTTTGGATCTATCAAATTTAAAGAATAATTGACGTGAAATGTGAACACATGATATAATATTGACAACTAATCATGTCATTTTTTAATACACACATATATATACTAGTGAAATAAGGAAAGAATATTGCAAGTCTATTTTTAGTAATTTTCTTTATTTGTGTCTTTGCGTTATCATGGCGTATTTCGATTGTGTTATCAACATGTTCATATTGTCCATACTGCTCTAATTTTCTGTCTGAGTCTGATCGTTTCTCTTGCTTTGCTTTGTTTTGCCTTGCTTGCTTTACTTGTAATTATGCTTTGTCTTGAGCCGAGGGTCTCCTGAAAACAATCACTCTACCTACCAAGGTGAAGATAAGATTTGCGTACAATTTACCATTCCCAGACCTCACGTTGTGAGATTTCACTGGATAAGTTGTTGTTGTTTCTTTATTTGTGTCTTTCTTAATTGATCAAATAGAAATGAAAAACATCATAAATAATCGTTGACTAAAGATTTAATTTCCAATTAACACTGGAATCACAGATGTGACATGTTTCTAATTGATTAACCCTCACTTACAATATTTCAACTAGCTAGAGATGTATGCACCACTTACATTATTTTTAGTCTTAATTCAGTGATAACATATGATTTTTCTTAAACCTCAAGGAGTTTAATGTAAGAATATTTTCCTCAATGATTACATTCCAAAAGTGTGGTAATTATACCCAAAATACAATAGTCATCTAAGGGTAGAGTCTTCATCTAAGGCTACGATTAAGTCATTAGTTGACTCAGATATATACCTACCATATATACAATATACTATAATCAATTACAATTATGACTAAATAATTACAATATTATTCTATCACACCCCCGCAGTCGAAGCGGGAGGTCGACGTATGCTGAGACTGTCCCGAAAATCTTCAAATAGAACCAGCAAAAGACCTTTTGAAAAAATATCAGCAATCTAATAGCGTGATGGGACATGTAAGACACGCACTTGTCCACGAGCAATTTTTTCACGAACAAAGTGAATATCCAGCTCAATATGCTTAGTGCGTTGGTGGTTAGCCGAATTCCCAAAGAGATAAATAGCACTAACATTATCACAATACACCAATGTCGCCTTCGGAATCGGACACTGGAGCTCTAAAAGAAGGTTTCGGAGCCAACAAGATTCAGACACAACATTGGCAACGCCTCGGTATTCTGCTTCAGCATTGAATCTGGACAACGTCGCTTGCCGTTTGGAAGATCAAGACACCAAGTTATCACCAAGGAATATACCATAACCAGACGTGGAGCGTCTGGTGTCCGAACATTCACCCCAATCGACATCTGTGTAGGAAACAAGGGTGGACATCGACGACAGATATAAATGCAAGCCAATAATATATAGTGCCCTGAATATACCGCACAATGCGTTTAAGAGCATGCATGTTATCCTCCATCGGGTTATGCATGAATAGACAAACCTGTTGTACATCATATGAGATGTCGGGCCTCGTGAAGGTGAGATATTGCAGGGCCGATGCAAGGCTGCGGTAATGTGACGGGTCGACATATGACTTGCCAGATGAGGCACTCAACTTCAGTTTAGTATTAACCGGAGTTGCAGACGGCTTACATGAGGACATGACAACTCGTTCAATAATCTCTGTTGCATACTTCTTTTGGGATAAAAATAAATCACATGCATGACGTGTCACAGCTATCTCCAAGAAGTAACTTAGTGGCCCTAGATGTTTCAAAGCAAACCCAGAGCCAAGCAATGACATGATAGACTTGCGAAGATCATATGATGAGGCAGTCAATATAATATCATCCACATACAAAAGAAGGTAAGAAATATCATTACCCTGCCAGTAGATGAACAAAGAATGATCAGATCGGCTGTTAGAAAATCCAATATGTGAAACATAATCCGCAAACGTCTTATACCAGGCCTGAGGAGCCTGTTTGAGCCCATATAATGATTTTTTTAGAAGACACACATGATTCGGATAAGTGGAGTCTTGGTATCCCAGGGACTGGTACATGTACACTGTTTCATTTAGATCTCCATGTAGGAAGACGTTTTTACATCAAATTGATAAAGCGTCCATGCTTTCGAAAGAGCCAGACTAAGGACTATTCTTATAGTTGTTGGTTTAACCACCAGACTGAAAGTCTCACCACAATCCTGACCAACATGTTGTGTCTTCCCATCACCTACAAGACGGGCTTTGTGCCTCTCAAAAGTACCATCAAATTTTTCTTTGTGACTAAAAATCCACATAGATCGAATCACATTCGCATCAGGGGGACGGGGAACCAAATCCAATGTCCTATTATTAATAAGAGCATTAAATTCATCATCCATAGTCATTTTCCAATTCGAGTCACTAAGGACAGCCACAGGATTACGAGGCAATGGTGATTTGGTAACACGGGTGTGAAGACCATATTTTGTGTTGGGCTTGAAAATTCGTTGTTGACTACGAGTAGTGGTCGTTGGGCTAGAAGAGGAAATGAGCCAGTGAGTGGAACGGGACTGCCCGACAGTGGGCAGGGACTTGGACCGTGACCCAAACTGTTGGGTGCTGGCTCGTGACCCATACTGTTGCCAGGCAGTGGGCTGTCAGGAAGAGGCCTAGTGGACCCGGAAGTAACTGGGCTTAGGTAAGAAGGCCCAGAACGTTGGGTAGTAAGAGGAAGTGTCTGGGCCACTGTTTTAAGGCCCAATTCACCCAAATTTAATGGACTGGATGAAACAGTGGGGCTTGGACGGGAAGAAAAATGTTGGGCCAAATACGGAGGTATGCCATCATCAAGAAAATCGTATGTAGGAGTCCCGAACCCATGCATTTTGGTAAATGGAAAAATCGCTTCATCAAAAATTATGTGACAACTCACAATGATTTTTTGAGAGTATAAGTCGTAACATTTATAACCCTGATGATTGAAGGGATAACCCAAAAAAAACACGGAGTAGATCGGGGTTGTAGTTTATTGATCATGGTGGATGGAAGAATATGATAACATAAGCACCCGAACACCCGTAGATGAGAGTAAGATGGGTCCTTTGGGTATAAGATTTTAGAGGGGCTTGACATGACAAGTGTTTGCTTGGAAGTATGTTAATGAGATATGATGCCATTTGTAGTGCGTGATGCCAAAAGATGGTGGTATAGAGGCATGGGCAAGAGAGGTTCTAATAATGTTATTTATGCTTCAGATTTTTCTTTCCGCCTTTCCTTTTTGAGGGGACGTATAAGGACATGAAAGACGAAAAGTTAAACCATTTGCATTGCAAAAATCCCAAAATGGTCCATTATCAAATTTCCTATCATTATCACATTGAATATTTTTAATATCCCGTTCAAATTGATTTCGGATGAATGCTCTAAAAGTGAGAAATGTGGAAAAAACTTGTGACTTTTTAGACAACGGAAATGTCCACAAAATATTAGAGTAATCATCTAGAAAAAACATATAATATCGATGGCTCGAAGAGTTCAAAACGGGAGATGTCCAAATATCACAATAGATAATATCAAAAGGCATAAGAGTGCATGAATTAGAAGCAATAAATGGAAATTTAACATGTTTTCCAAGCGGATAAGAACGACACATATTTGAATTACATGTGCGAGTACATGAAATAAATTTATTTTGTTTAAGGAATGCTAAAACAGGTGCTCCGGGATGACTCAAACGTTCATGCCATAATGAAGGAGCTAAGGTTGCAAAGGTGGATGGTAACTTGGCTTGATGATTGGGTGTGGTGATTGGATAGAGCTCGCTCCGATTATCACATCTCATTAGACGCATCCCTGTCTGAAAATCCTTCATGGAAAATCCAAAAGGGTCAAAGTCAACAGAAACTCAATTATCATTAGTAAATTTTCTAACCGAAACCATGTTTTAATCAATTATGGAGCATAAAGGATATTCTTTAAAGTCAACGGTGGGTTTGGTGGAGATAATTTGGTAGAACCATAACCACGAATTAGAATTGAATGACCATTTCCGATAATGATACTATTATTTTTGCTCAAATTAAATAGGACGAGATATTACCTTGGGAGAACGTCATATGAGACGTCGCTCCGGTGTCCATGTACCAATTTGCGTCGGGCCAATTAAGTCCAAGAGTGTGCGTAGCCTCAATATCCGTTGGGCTAGCCACTGCCGAATGGGCCTCCTGCCACTGGTTCCGCAATGGCCAAAAACACCGCTGAACCTCATTTCTTCTTCTTTGGGCCCAAAACCAGCAGGCTTTGGTGTGGCGTTGGCGATGTGCCTTGGACTAGGCTTGACCCAATTTCCTAAAGGAAATGGGCGGGTAGCCTGATCCCGAGAGCCCTTCTGAGGCCATTTGTGGTGGTACAACGCCCTCTTGGGCTCAGTGCCCTTCTTTGGCACGACCTGAAGCTGCGGCCACCGCCCCTACCGCTAGTCCCGCCGTCGCCGAAATTCAGGTGGCCACTACCCTTGCCACTACCGCGACCACCACCAATCCCACTACTTTATCTTTTTTGTCCCCGATTTGGCGGCACAGTGTCAAAATTGGAAGAAGCAGCATCCGACGGAGCGGCAACCATGGCGGAATTCGATACGGTGACGGTATTTTTGGCCAAACTCTCCACTTCAAGGATAAGCATAGAGTGGGCTTGATAAAACGGAGGTAGAGGATTGCTTTGGCGGATGAGCATACCCACTCCAATACACGTCGGTAAGGCCGACAACCAATTGTAAAACCAACCGATTGTTAGTGATCGGTGCCCCAACGTTCTTGAGTTGATCCGATAAGACTTTGAGGCGTTGACAATAAGCGGATGCGTTGGGAAACTCCGCCATGTCGGTGGTGGAGAATTGTTGCTCAAGGGTGACTGCTCGAGTATTTTTGTTATCTTGGAAGATATCCCGTAAGCTATCCCAAGCCTCCATCGCTGTGGAGTCGGGTTCAATAATTGTATGCAACAAATCGCTTGAAATAGTTGCATAAATCCACTGAAGAACCATCTCATCAAGGGTGAGCCACAATTCATTTTCATCATCGGTGACCAACACCTTTTCCTTGCCTTTTGCCGGTTGGATTATGTGATGAATAACCCAGTGGGAGCGGCAATGGATTTTAAAGAGCTCTGGTCACGTCGCATAATGAACATTTTCCATCTCAAGAGTGATGGAAATATGAGTTTTGATATTGGAAACGACAGGAGCGAGATGAAAGGTGGATTTAGAGTCAGACACTGTCGACGGAAAAAAGAAAGGTTTCGGTGGTGTCCAAAGTCGCCGGCCGTGAGATGAGAGGAGGGGGGAGGGGGGCAACGGGGGAGGTGAATATTTTAGGCTAGGATTTTTTCCCTAAACTCTTAATACCATGTAAGAATAATTTCCTCAATGATTACATTCTAAAAATGTGGTAATTATACTCAAAATACAATAGTCATCTAAGGGTAGAATCTTCATCTAAGGGTAGAATCTTCATCTAAGGCTAGGATTAAGTCATTATTTGACTAAGATATATACCTACCATATATACAATATACTATAATCAATTACAATTATGACTAAATAATTACCATATTATTCTATCATTTACTTAATTAAGGGGAAAACAATATTGTAGGAGTATTATGCGAGATGGATATTCCGATAAAGACGTGTGAATTCCAGATAAATGCCATTTTCTATGCCATTTGTTTTTCCCACGATTTGACTTAGAAATAATCAGCTGGCCGGCAGTGTTCACTGGTAATATTTTATTCTAAAAAAATTCGTTAAGATTTGTGATTTTTTTTATATAAAATTTTCATAACCTATTGGTTTAGGGAAGGGTCCAATATTATCTTTTAACTCAAATATATTTTTGACCAATTTTTTAGCATCTAACTAATTAACCATGAAACAGCAGTATATAAATATTTATAAGAGTTTTATTATTAAAACTAGTTTTATTCAGAAGGAAGCCAAAAAAAAGGAGTATAATTTTCTAACCATAAACGAGGCAAGTGTGCCCCCAAAAAACAAGGCAAGTGTTACCAATTATCTATCTGGTCCTTAAACTTTCTCACATTAAATAAAATACATAAAGTGGTAAAAAATGTTTTCGTTTGTGATTTGTCTTAGCTATTGGTTACGAGGTGCAGAAAATGGGAATTACAAATAACTGCTCAAACGTACAAGAACTGAAAATTATAATTGAACAACGAAAACTGAAATTACAATTGTTGAAGAAGAGAAAACTGGAAACTGTTTTTGCTGAGTCGAGTGTGACACTCTGTCTTTAAGACAATATTGCCCCGTATGTATCCTTTATACGTCCTGGACAATTTATCTCCCAAGATAAAGCAGCAATGGAACACTTGAGCAAAGGAAACTCAAGAGCTACCGTGAAGAATATTGAGCAATGAAATGATGCAAGGAAGTTGTAGGAAGAAACTGTTTTGCTTGTGTATTTTCGTGTATTGTAAGCGTGTCTCAACAATGGTGCAAGGGGTGTTTATATAGGTGAGAGAGGGGCTGTTTAACTGCCTCCATAACAGCCATTATTTGCCAAATAATGGTCATTATGGAGGTAGTAAAGCCACCAAAATAAATGGTGGAAGACACCAACGGATTGACCATTATGGGTGGAGTAATTCAGCCAAAATAAATGGCTGAATTGAGTGCTTGGCGTTTCTGCTTTGACTATCCAAATTTTGATTTTCTGGAAACTTCAGGGACCAAACTGTACATCTTGAAACTTCAGGGACCAAACTGTACATGTGAAAGAATTCTGGTCCAAATTGTACATATGAAACTTCTGGGATCAAACTGTACTTCTAGCAAAGTTCTCTGGCCCAAAAAGATAATGCCCGAGAGCCCGGACCGGTGGGCGGCGGCGGCCGCGCGCGTGTGGGCTTTCCTCGAATCGAAACACATCTAGGTCCTCCCTCCTTTAAACACATGGGATACCCCTTGGGGTCCCAAACCCCAAACCAATTTTGAGTCTTATATACACAACAATTCTTTCTTCCTCTACCGATGAGGTAGAATTGAACACAACACCACACTTTCCATGCCTCAAACACCTCACTTCGTAGACCAATATCTCTTTCATTTCTCAATGAAATTTGACGATTCTTGGCCCTACGGTTATCTACGTACTTAGTAGATCATGCATGTGTGAAGAATCGGATTCTCCAACATACGTAACACTAGTGTTTAAGCCGTTAAAGTTGATCGGTCGCAACTCCCGCCAAAGGCAAATTTCCAACATTAGCTTATATATGTTCTTCGTTAACCGATCATTCATGTAAGCTTCAAATATTATATTTTGTCTCTAAATATACCCTGAAGAGTTAAAAAGGTTTAAATATGCCCTTATTCTAAGGGTGGAAATCAAGTCGGAGTATATTTAAACCTTATCTATTGTTCAAGCGCATATTTGAGACAATAATCATAGTAGAGACTTCTATGGATCGACCGATAGGTTCAATTTTATATAAGATAAATCACAACTATTTTTAAACTGCTCTTTCGTGGTTAAACATTTAGATGCAAACAAATTCCAGGTATTCTCTATTTCTTATACAATACTTAGGCAGCATCATAAAAAAAATAACACCAAGGAAGAAAGAATTTAAATTGATAAATTAATAAATCAATTCAACAAGAAGAGAAATCAACGTATCTCTTTCTACATGTACAAAACCATGTTAATTTAGGGGCAGTTTCATTAGAATACAATCTTGTACTGATGAGGCGGGATTTTGGATTTAATAAAAAGAAGGTTTTAATCTAACGTCATAACTCATATGAACAAAGTCGTATTTTCCATTAGAATTGGGAGTGATGATTTCACACTACTTTTGTAGATAATCCAATAAGAACCAATTCAACAAACGTTCTAATGCCCTTGTGGAACCGACTACATAAAGAACAAATTTTATAAGTAGGAAATTATGTCTAGTTATCGATATTAAATAAACTGACTATTATGTCTAGTAAAGATTTTATATTTTTTTCCATACACTTTAGTATTTTTTATATAAAAATTAAGTCATAAATAAAGTCTGCTATTGAAAAATTTTGAAGCTTCAAAATTTGTTGCCTAAACCAAAGACTTTATTAGCTACCCTTTGAGGCTTGAGCCACCCTGATATACTCGGACACATTCTTCGAGTTTTAGTCATTTGGAATCACAAATGGTATCAGCTGATATTTTGAATCATAAAACTGTGTAACTTTGATAATAATTGAATTGTCTTGTTTTTTATATATCATTTTTATAAGTAAAAAATAAATATTCATAAAGTAAAAAATAATTTAAATTATAAGTGAAAAATAAATATTCATAAAGTAAAAAATAATTTAAATTATCTTAAAAAGACACGCGGGTCGGGTCGGTGATCGGTCTGGGTCAAGTGGATAAAAATTTCTGACCCTGGCCCGACCCTACATATGATCGGGTCCCCACTTTTTTCGAATCAGGTGGCTCACGGATCATATAAAAGTTGATCCTGACCCTGATTTTTTCGGGTCGGGCGGATCCCGACCCGATGGACAGGTCTAGTTATATGTAAGGAAATCAGTAAAGGAAAAGGAAAAGAAATTACGTGGTGAGAATTCAACTTTCAAATCTAACCAATAAGATAAAAGTTCACGTCACTGGAAGTAGCATACAAAATATTCTCATCAATGAGGTCATACAAATTTAACATTTCAAAAACTTCTAGATACAGATTAGGGGTGGGAAAAAATATGGAGAACCGAAAAAATCGAATCGAACCAAAATTTTATTCGTTTTTTTTTAAAAAAAATCGATTTTTTGAAAAATCGAACCGAATCAGGATTTAGTGACTCAGTTCGGTTTTTAAATTTTGGATACGAACCGAATTAAATATATAATTATTCTTATTTTTTATTTTAGGCTACTACTATCTCTTGAATCATATCCATTGAAGCCAATCTATGAAGCTTTTATGGAAGTCGAATGCGGCATGAACTTGATTAACATATCACGGAAGCATTGACATAAAATGTAGGGAGAGAAAGTAGTTGTAAATTGGTGAAACTTTAAATGGTCATAACTCTGCGCTCGGATGTCCTTTTTACCCGATTATTTTTTTGATTTTGCCTATTTTTTTCGAGACGGGGCCAGTTTGGCGCATCCAATTTTTAGAAAAACGTATGTTTTCCCAATCAATTTGTGTTTTTCCCCAAATCAATTTCTAATTTTTTTTTTCTTTAGTCAAGATCTCACGATATACAATACATATCAACGTCGAAATTCCGTGGTAATGTAGGGGTGAATGCCAATTTCAGTTTTGAAAATTTAATTTTTTAAAATAAAAAAATTCCTCGACCCGACCCGATCCACTAGAAAAAACCGATATAATCCGATACGTTCGGCGATATAAACCGAACATATCGGTTTTTTTTAAAAAAAAGTTGGATTCAGTTCATATTTTTCGGATATAAAACCGATATAAACCGATATACGTCCACCCCTAATACTGACGACGCCTGGGATACAACATCAATTAACTCAACTACTAAAATTCGTTAAGCTTTCATACAATTGGCTCTTCAATTCATAGACCTTGTCAAAAATCTATCTGGCAACTATAGTCTTAGCTGGATGGATCTCCATTCTCCAGTGTAGCTTTGTGATTTATTACGCAAGCAGTGCTTGCTCTTAAGCATGAGGTCATAATTTCTGAGGGACAAAGAGCAAGTCATCTGCTGCTATTCGTTATATTTTACTTTGATATTAATGGATACTTACATAAATGCACATGTTACTTGGTGGTCTTTTTCACGATTGAATTATTAACCATTGTAGCAATTCGACCCCTTATTTTGAATATTTACGTTCTAACTAGGCATTAGCCCGTGTATCATTCCATACTAGTAGTTGTAGTATTATACTTATAGCTTCTTATTTCTTGCACTTTGATAATCATATTATTTGTTGTAGTTAATGTCCCTTTTTCATAATGCTTTGTCATGCTATCTTTATATTTTATCGTGGCTTCTTCACTTTCATTATCTCTTTTTTTCGAATTGCTTTAATTTGAAATGTGATTTCTTGAGCCGAGGGTCTATAGAAAACTTCTCTACTTCCCAAGATATGAGTAAAGTTTGCGTACACACTACTCTTCTTATACCATACTTGTCAGATTATATTGTGTATATTGTTGTTGTCATTCTTGTAAGCTCGGACGGTAAACTATGTATTAAGCCAAGAGATTATATGAGACGTATTTGTTGTGTCCTATAAGTGCGGGTCAACTATTTTATATTCCAACACATATTCCTAAAATATTACTACTATTTAATTAAAATCAATTGACTAAGATCGGACGACTGAACCCCAACATTATAAATGACAAGTGAGAAATCCTATATCTCTGGGTAATTTGTCTACTCCAGCTAACTTAAAGAAGGATCAGCCTTCATCTCTGTGTGTGTGGTGGGCCTTCATCTAATTATCCAAGGTATATTTTTACTTTCTTCATTAATCTTTTCTATTTAGACTTTACATATGTTGTTCCTTAAGCCATACTTTAGGAGTCCTTTTTTTTTTTTTTTGAAGAAGAAGAAGGAGGAGGAGAATGAGAATGAGAACCAAGAAACTAAAGGGAAAAGGAGATATCATAATTTAATTTCCTCCGTTGCTTGATTTGGAGATCCAATTTCAAACAAGAAAAATAAAAGTTTTAAAAAGATTGAATCATTTTATTTTATGATTTTGGACTTCCACTGAGAGTAATTTGTTTATATATAATTTTCCTCTATCCTCTCTGAGAAATAAACTAAAGTCAATTTTGTAATGAAAAAGTCGAAGATTTTTAAAATATGTTTATTACTCTCTTCCTGTATTAAAAGACAAAAAATAGAAAATAACAAAAGGTCGAAGAAGTTTAAATCACTTTATGAATAATTTTATATTTTGGCTCTTTTAATTAGGAGGACTTCCCAATAATCATGTATAAATTATCATGCTCCAACGCTTAGCACATTCATATGTTTCAATCTTAGCCAGAAACTCAAAGATTGCCATCTTAGAAGGATCTAAGTATCTAACCCTTATTTTAGAGAAGAGAATTCTTTCTATGAATTCTCTGTTTTTATTGAACTTTAGGTTCCATTTTTGTGAAACTTTAAAGTATTTGTTAAAAAAAGAACAATACCTCTTTATATATGATAATACTTTTTAACAATATAAATTTCCCATTTTATCCTTAAGGACATGCTTTTAAATTTTATGATATGTTTAAAATTATAAGTTTTCAAAAATCGTTGGGTATGTTTGGTCAATTTTTTAAAAACTGTTTATTTTGAGAAACACTTTGATTGAAAGAACTTTTCATAGAATTACTTTTGGAGAGAATCAATACATATTTTAGCCATTTGAGATGTGCAATTCTGAGTATTTGACAAACAGATAGCATTTGACCAATTTTTTCAAAAATATTTTTGAATGTCAAATTGAAAAAAGACAGTATTTAATGTTTACTTTATAATTAGTATTATTTAAGATAAAGAAAGGATTTTAAATACTTTCTTGAAAACTTAATAATTTAAATTTAATTTTTATTTAGTTGAGATTTAACCATAAAATAAAAATATATATTACAATTTTAGATCAGCATAAATATAGCTAAACCAAAAGAGGAAGAGGATTGTATATATATTCGAGAGATATACATGTTAAATTAATGAGAAATTATTTGGCAAATATATTTTTCTTATAAGGATATTTTTGTTTAAATTTTTTAATTTTCTATTTTTACTTCTTCCAAAGAAGAAGAAATTTGTAGTTTCCCCCTATAACAGAAAAATTGCTTGCGCTCCTTTTCAGAAGCATTTTTGGTTTTGTGCCAAACCCCTCAAATCTAACTAAGTGTTTTTCAAGAAAGAAAAAAAATTATTTTTGATTTCTACGTAAAAGCTTGACCAAACATGTTATTAATTTCTTTCTAAAACCCACGTACATAGTCAAATGACATGGCATAAAAGATGTAGAGATAGTAACTTAGAAGGTCACTCAACTATGAGTAATTATCTATCAAAGTCATATTTTTTTAATGTAACAACAAAATCACTCAACTTTGTCTATATCATTTCAAGGGTCATCCTAACCCTATTAATATTTGACCTCATGAACTTTTTTTTCTCAGTTCACATGGCAACAAATCACGACCTAACTCGACCCAACCCTAACCCCGTAAACCAAAATTAATCCTATTCTCTCTGGAAAAAATTGGCCCCTCATTTTATAAAATCCTGTTGTCTTCTTTCTCCTCATCTGCGAAGTCCATTAAAAAATTTCTTTAACGTTATTATAAAGATTCTTTTATTTTCGTTCAAGTAATAAAAGTCTCATGTATAAGCTTTAACCAAACAACCTCATCGTGTAAGCATAGTCAATTTGACATGCTCAAGAAAAAAAATGATTTTTACTGCAATCACTCTACATTACGACTTTAACCAAACAGCCTCACTGTGTAGGCTTTTTTTAGCATGTCAAATTGATTAAGCTTACACAATGAGGTTGTTTGGTTAAAGCTTACACAAGAGACTTTCATTACTTGGATGAACAATAATTTTTTTTTTACAACGTTGTTAAAAATAATCCTTAATGGAGAGAAGGGGAAAGAAGATGACACGATTTTATAAAATGAGGGGCCAATTTTTTTTTTTTAGAGTGTGAAACTCTATTTTAAATTTTAATTGAGATAGAATAGGACTAATTTGGGTTATGGGTTAGGGTTAGGGTTAGGTCGGCTCATATTGTGGTTTATTGGCATGTGAACTGAGAAACAAAAGTCCATTAAAACTAAATAAAACGTCATATTTTATTATTCAAATATTAATAGGGTGATTTTTAAAATGATATAAGTAAAGTTGGGTGACCTTGTTATTACAAAAAAAAAAATATACGACTTTCATAGATAATTACTTATTGTTGGGTGACTTTGTGAGTTATCATCTCTGACGATGTACTATATAACTTAAACTTGGCTTACCTATTTTAGCTTGTAAGTTAAACATCCTCTGAGGTACATGAAGACTTACAATTTTTTTATTTATATGATTGCAGATTGCAAGTGTACGTTGCTGAGAGTTGACTAACAATGGTAGGAAAGCTTAATGTGCGTCATTTGCAAGAGCAGAATAGGTTGGACACCTATTCACCATCGCCTTACAACCGATCTCTGCCAATACGGTCTTTCCAAGCTCCGCAGTGGAGCGTTACCAGTCGTCCCTTACCACCACCTCAGCAAATTGCATCAAACCCGCCAACGCCACCACCACCACCACCTCAGCAAGTTGCATCAACTCCACCAGCACCACCACCTCAGCGAATTGCAACAGAGCCTGTAGTGATCGGAGTCATGGTGTTGGATATAAATGCCACTCCTATCACGCGTCTTGATAGATTAAGGAGCAGGGGTATGGTGTTGGATGTAAATCAAACTCCTAATTCCACTACAAGGTTATCAGCCTCTCCTGGAAAAGTTGCCTATATACCTGGTGGTGTTGCAAGGAATGTTGCCGATTGCATGTCTAAGCTTAAAGCAAAACCATTCATGATAAGCGCTGTTGGACATGATGACTGGTCAGGAAATTTGCTGTGGGAACACTGGAAATCTACTGGATTATCCGAACACGGTATTCTGAGGGAGAAAATTATTGATACTGCTGTCAGTTGCAATACCTTTGATGGGAAAGGCGAACTGGTTGCTGCTGTGTCTAGTGTTGAATCAATTGAAATGTTTCTCACGCCCGATTGGATTGTGAACTTCAAAGTCAAAATAAGCACTGCTCCGATATTGATGGTTGATGCAAACTTGAGTTCTCATTCTCTAGAGGCATCTTGTCAAATGGCTGCTCAGTTCGGTATCCCTGTCTGGTTTTACCCTGCATCAGTTGCCAAATCTAGAAGAATTGCTTCTGTGGTCCACTATGTAAGTTTTGTGTCGGGCAACGAAGATGAACTTATTGCGATGGCAAATGCGTTATACGGGAGAGACACATTTTCTCCAGTTCGGAGAGATCATAGCAGTACTCTGGAATCTTTGTTTGAATTGCTTAAACCTGCAATTCAGATTCTGTTAAACAAGGGAGTTAAGGTAATTATTGTTACAATCGGTTCACATGGGGCATTCTTATGCTCCAAATCAAAGTCCAATCTTGGTGGACTTGATTTTAAGGGTAAGCGACCGCCTTCCTTGAGTAAACAGTTGTGTGATGCTGTCGATGAAAAATGGAAAACCGGTCAATTCCTTGGTCCTTCAAGGTACAACTTGTTCTCAGATTTTTATGCTGTCCATTTCCCTTCACTTCCTGCATCAGCAGTGAGAGTTACAGGCGCCGGAGATTGCTTAGTTGGTGGGACAATAGCTTCCTTGTGTGCTGGTTTAGATGTCATGCAAAGTGTCTCAGTGGGGATTGCTGCTGCTAAATTTGCTATTGAAGTAGAAACCAATGTCCCAGCAGAGCAGTCTTTGGGAAGAATCGCATTTGATGCAATGTATGTCTACTCTGGTATGTCAGTTAGCCAAAATAACACTGTTAAAAATCCATCAGTAATTGAGTCAACCTCTAGCTCCAACCAAATTACAAGACCTCTTGCCACGTCGTCTCGGCCACCACTACAATTGCAATCACAGTCACAAAACCCAACTATTGGTGTTTATGCTCCTGTAATTAGGGAAAGAACTAACAGTTACCAAATTAGTCCGGATCATGTTCATCAAATTGACGAACAAATGACTGTGAGAGGCCAACAATACCAGCAACCAATCAGTACTATTATAAACCAGGGAACTGAATCAAGCGTGCAACAAAAGAAAGATGTTGAAGAAAAGCCAAAGTATGCCGAAGTACCGACAAATAATATCCGAAATGAAGCAAAGCAAGAGGACAAGCATGAAGAAGTTCAAGTACCGGAGGAGGAGGAGGAAGATGCATCGTGGCTGAGGAATGCTATAAAATCCAAAAAGGAAAAGAAAAGGTTCGTTAAAGAAGCAAATCAGCGTGGTGCAGCCAATGGAAAAAACAAAAAATAAGCATACCAAGTATTGAAGCCAATCCGTCACTGGAGGAAGATCGAGAACAAATCATAACTCAATGATTGAAGATCTCTTTTTTTTGTGTGTGTTAAGTTGGTATCAGTTTGAAGATTAACGTACTTTTTTCTGTTACTGTCGCATTGACCTTCGTTGGAATTAAGTTATTGTAAGAGTGAAACTCTTGCATACTTGTATATCCTGAGTCCTCTTTTCCTAATTTTTTCCATCTAGATTTAAACTAGTCAACAGTGAATGGTAATAACATGCATCTTGCTCTTGCTTCGTAGCAAATAGCCCAAGTCCGGTGTAGAGGCAGAGCTAGAGGGACAAAAGAGTTTATCCAATAGAATTTCCTTTGCCAGACAATCATATGAAATATAAAGTTAAAATCTTTTTTTTTATGTATATATATAGTATGTCGTTGATGAATTGCCTTGGTAAAAATCCTGATTATAACAATTCTTCATGTGTAATTAGGAGTATGAAAACTTTAATTGTGTACTAAATGAATCATTCAAACGATCAGGATCACTACCTTTATTTAGTAGGGAGTACTACATAAATTGAACAATTATGAATAGAAGCCATGTGAAGAGCCTTCTATATATAGTCAACGTAGATGGTGGAGCATGGCCATTTGTTTTAGGTTTTCAAGATTTATCATGGTTTTCTGTTCTCCTTTTAATCAATAAGGACCAATATAAAGAAATAAAGAGAAGACTCAATTTAAAAAGACTTTAATTAAGATAATCAATAGAAAAAAGACTCTCAAAGAATAAATAAATAAATAAATAAGACTCAATGTGAGAAGACTTGAATTAAGATAATGAATTCAAAACCTTGCATATCCCTATTCTTTTCTCTCATTATGATATATAAAATACTGATGATTAGTTGTCAATTTTTCACTATTAATATCGTAAGCACATGTTTACGTTTAGAGTCGATGGAAAAAAAGAGACTTGTAAGAGATAAATAAAAAAGACTCTATGTGAAAAGACTTGAATTAAGATAATCAATCAAAAAACACTTGCAATATTTCTATTCTTCTTACTATAACAAGTAGAATATAGATAGATGTCAATTTTCACTATTAATACAGTATTTAATACCATCATCAAATGTTAAGTGAACCTATCCTCCACAAATTTTGGGGGAGGAAAAATGTTGCACCAGCAAAACAATTTATGTTTAAGAGTTAAAAATCAAAATGATAAATATACGTATAACACATATTTTTATTTATTTGGAGTAAACTCTAGGTATGAATATATTTTTATTTGAAGTCGGTCCTTACACTTTTTCTTCTGTTACAAGTTTGACATCATACATTTTTCACATTTGTATTCTGTTTAAACTATCGACTTATATATGCCTCCAGCATTATTTTTTGTCTCAAATATACCCCTGAATGATTAAAAAGTGTTCAAATATGATCCTCGTAGTGCTCGCACTAACGACGAAAACCCGATCAAGTTATATTTGAACATTTTTAATTGATTAGAGATATGTTTGGATATTTCCAATTGCTCACGAATATGCTGGAAAAATTGCCGTAAAGCTTTGTGACAGTTCCGAGTTAGGTCTCGAGCAAGGAGGCACAAAATAAGCAATTCTTTTGAGTGGGTTTATTCAAATTCAGTGTTAGCCTTTGATGGTTTTTAATTTTTGCTCTTTAAATTTGTAATATTTAACTGTTGTCCATCAATATTTTTTGGCGCGATATAATTTAGATTTCGCAAAGCTTAGTTTACGTTTAACTTCGGCATATGTATCATACCATTCACATAAATTACGTCGGACAAGGTAAAACTATCAACACTCTAACATACTCAACAAAATCGGCATAATTTTAGATTTCGCTCGGCATAGTTTACGTTTAACTTCGCCATATGTATCATAAAATCCACACAAATTATGTTGGACAAAGCAAAATTTTCAACACTCAACATAATCTTAAAACTATTACAAAATTTATGCCGCATAACTTAATTCCTGTAAAATTTATGCCGAGCGAGGAAAAAGTTCAATTTCCGAGGATAAAAATATTACAGAAATTATGCCTTAGATCTGGATAATTTCATTAAATAAGTAGTAGGGATATAATTAAAGACCACATATATGAGGGGTAAATATTAAAGACCAGTGCGTTTGAGGGAAATCCGTGCAAAACATGTCTTTTTTGTTGGGAAAATGGGTTTGGCCGTTTGGGTTAAGAAAGTATTTAAGTGGGAGAAATGGGCTCAGATGAGTTGGGTTATGCGTTATTTTGGATGTTGGTTTGGGAAAAAATGAAAGTAAAACAAAGGATAGATATGAACAATTTTTAAAAGTTGAGAGGTAAATATGATTCTTTCATTTTTTTAAGCACTGGGCGAAACAGAGGGTATCCAAATTCTAGAGGAAGTCATATGTGTACATTTTACCCGCCAACGAATAATTAGGAAAAGCTAACAATAAATGTACAACCTCCGAAGACATGACAATCAAATAGGAGTAATATTTACCCCCACCTTGAGAGGTTATACTTAACTAAAAATTCAATCGTAAGAATTTATCACTTGATCATGATTAAGTGATATATGTCTTATTAGCATAACCTACAATTGCTCCATAATGCATATTAGCATAAGGTTCCTCCCCAGTCAGAATTTCCCACAGCACAATCCCAAAGGAAAACACATCAACCTGCAAAGTTAAGAAAAAATGTCACTCACAAGTGCAACGTCTTTCTGATTTAATTTCTCACATCTCTTGTACTGATGAAGTTAAGGTGCTTATTATCTTGATTGCAAAACCAAGATTCCCGGTAAGAAAATTCGAGGGAATGTGGTAAAAGAAACGGACAAAGGTTATTCATGATGCAGTGATATATTGAACGACTAAATAACTAACTTAGATTAGGCCTGATTTTCGCCTAGAGGATGGACCAGGTTACTCTATGTTCCAAGTGCAGTTTGTGGAATAATAACAAATAGAAAAGTAACGATATAATATTTTTACGTGAAAACTACTCGGCTTACAAGGGTGAACTAACCACAATCTACACCTCTGCAGGATTTGTCTCAAAACTCCACTATAACTATGAACCTCAACAAATTCAAATTACAAAGCTTTGCAACCTAGGAACTAACTCTAACTCAGATTACAAAGAAACAAACATGCCTGAGATTGGCTATATATTCATCACAAGCTTTGACATGTCAATATAAAGAACTAAAGACTAGGATCTGAAAGCTTACCTTCTCAGAAACCTTATTACCGCCATAATGCAGTAGCTCTGGAGCCATCCACGGAAGTGTTCCCTTAAAACCACCCGTTACCAACGTATTTTTCTTTATTTTTGAAAGTCCAAAACCACCAACCTATAGTAAAATTGACAGGACTTTTACTACAGATCAAAGCCACTCTTAGATCGATCATCATTTGTAAGATTGTATTAATCTCAATTGAGGAGACTCTCATTAATACAAATATATATAGTTTACAATGTAGAACTCTAATACAATAAGAATCATATAGTTACAATAATTATACATCACTAAATATTTACACAATATATGAGATATATTCTAATTATGGTGTAGGGATTGTACACGTTAATACACCCCTGCAGTCGGAGCGGGAGGAGGGCGTACGCTGAGACTGGATCTGAAGTCAATGAACAACTGTCTCGGAAGACCCTTCGTGAAGGTCGGCTTGTTGAATCATAGTCGCGAGAGTGTCATATTCACCTTTTGGTAAGCCTGCAACAAGTTGTAGGACCATTTTGGTTTCGGAAACATGCGTTCCCACTTTAGATAATTGGTCCGCAACTAACTTCAATTGTTTACAATA
Organism: Anisodus acutangulus; assembly: GCA_029783415.1. NCBI lineage: Eukaryota > Viridiplantae > Streptophyta > Magnoliopsida > Solanales > Solanaceae > Anisodus > Anisodus acutangulus. The sequence goes on from CM056501.1 coordinate 30,860,740, forward strand.
TTCAGACATGTTGGCAAAATTATCGAGACGTGTATTGTTGAACTGCTCCTCATAATACACAGCACGAGTATGTTTGTTGTCCTGAAATATTTCCTCCAAACGTACCCATAACTCATGAGCCGAGGCACATGTTTTCATGATTGTATGAAGCAAATCTTTAGAGATGGTGTAATATATCCACTGTTTGACAATAGCATCGAGACGATGCCATGTCGAGTCTGCAACGTCAAGAGGGCAAGGGAGAGAGTCGTGAATATGAAAAAGTTCAACCCACGAAGAATACTGACCATCTTCTTGGTCAAGGATTAAGGGAATGAAATTCTTGATATTTGTGACGGTAAACGCCGGATGGAAAGAAGAGGTAGAGGGAGGAGGGGGGTTGTCATTGACGATTGCGGAGGATGCAAAAGCTTTGGGAGTGGTGGGAGCTGACATGGTTGCCACGGAAGGTACACAGGAAACAAATTCGCTTACGGTATTTAATTGAACGCGGTGCCTAGGTATATTTATATTCTAGTCACAAATTCTAGCCCAACTGTAGGGATAATCAGATTACGCTCTCTTTAACCCTTTTCTAATCTAACAACATCTTTCTCAACTATGCATAATAGATAGCCGAATTAAGGACATTCCTGTGAATTGCCCTTGTGAATTTTTATGTTAAAGGTGAGTATTTGAGTGTGCGACCTCGGATGTTTGGACCTTTAAATGGATTTACAGTGTGGGGAAAGACGATGTCGGGCTGAGGGTTTAAACATGGATCGAGATATAGCGCATGCATTCATGCGCTATAAATAGCTGTATTCTTTTCTTATTCCACATTAATTTGGTTCTTTTCGAATGAGAACACCTCATTTTGATTCCGAACTCCAGAAAGTATAAAGATGATCCAGGAATGAAAAGAACTGCAGAACACAAATGACGAAATACTAAAACAATAAATCATCAAAATTTTACTAATAGCGTAGATAACATAATATTACTAAACTCTACCCCATAAGTTAATAAGTACAGAAGAAATATTAATAATTCATCAGTAGGAATGGTATTTGGTAGATATAAAGTGTCATCACATTTTGTTACCTTTTTTTTTAATGCTTTGACTTATTATCATCTGTTTCAATTTTAGCAACTTGTGCTTGGGTCTTCTTAGATTTTTTCTTTTGGCTTTCGGATTTTGGAGTATCCTGATCTTCAAATTCCTCCTCTTCTTGAAGCTTGCGCTTAATAGACGACGTTTCAATTGTCGCTTTGTTTCTTTTCCCATTTTCTTCAGGGAAAGAGCTTCGAAGGCTTAACATTTGTCGAGATCTTCCTGCACTTAACACCCTTTTAGGTGGCGAAAAGGCGCGTTGGCAATGGGGACACTGCACGGTGGTGATCTCTTCATCATTAGTCGTCGATGGACTGTTGTGACCTTGCTTTATGTCTACTACTGATATAATTGACTCTGCTTTTCTTATTCTATTAGACTTTCTCACTTGCACTGTGCCCCGTTCCATTTTTCCTAATATCTGCGTGTATATATAAAAAGTTGTAAAACGAAGATTATATGATCGATATATCTTAACAACATACAGAAACTATTGAACAAAGTCGGTGATGGAAATTGAAACATACACTTTTGTGAACGTTAAGGAGAAATATCTATTCCATTTTTCATTAAAGCCGGTTTTACAACACCATTTTTCATTAACGCCGATGTTAAATGTATAGATAATCCATTTTGGTAACGACAATGGAATAAATGAGTCATTTTGGTAACAACAGTGTCATAAATGAGTCAAACTATTAATGAGGGACATAAATTCATTTCTGATAATTCGATGACATATTTAAATTTTTCCCCTTGAAGTATTTATCAATGAAAGAAAATAATGAGTGAAAGAGCGAAGATAGAAAATCATTGGAGCCGGAGTAATCTTATTGTAAATAATGGGTTTTGGGCCTAACTCAATCCCAAAAGCTAGCTTATAGGATGAGGATTGTCCAAGTCCATATAAGTAGTACATGTTCTCATTCCATGTTCGATGTGGACTCTTAACACTCCCCGCACACTCAAATCTTGTTAACTGAAGCGTGAACAATATAATTTGGGGGCCAACATCGGTGAACAAAGAATTGAAATGTACCTGACTCTGATACCATGTAAAGAATGAATCGCGATGGGAGATCCATTCTTTACATGGTATCAGAGTCAGACTCATTTTAATTCTTTGTTCATCGATGTTGGGCCCTATATTATATTGTTCACACTTCAGTTAATTAGGTCTGATCGTGCGAGAGTGTGTTAGAAAGTCTCATATCAATAGTGGGATGGGTAATTGATCTCTTTATATATGGACTTGGACAATCTTTCCCTCATGAACTAGCTTTTGGGGTTGCGTTATGTCCAATATTCATTCTTTACACTTATTATTAATTATTATTATATTATGTGGATACTAATATGGAGTAATAACGCATTTACTAATTTGTTTTTGTTTTTGTTTTTGTTTTTGTTTTTGTTTTTTTCACTATAAACTTTCTTGAAAAGAAGAAAACTTTTTGGAACAAGAAGCCTTGCTTTTTATACAGGAGAAAAACAGGGGGGGAAATCAGAAATGCAGAGAAGGAAAGTTGGAAATAGGAAATATGGATAACAAATTAGAACTGCTCAGTCTCATGTCCAAAGCATCAAAACAAGGAAATTAAATTATGATAGCCAAATTTACTTGACTATTTTTCCTTCAATTTTCTAGTTCCTATTCTCATCATATTTTAAAAATCTCCAAATATAGGGAATAAGGAACAACATATGTAGAGGGAATTAAGGCGGTGTACAAAAGCAAAGCATGAAGCGATTAGTAATTAGAGAAGAAAGTACCTTAAAATTCACTAATTAGTGGAAAGCACTGTGAGAAACAAGGCTAATCCTTGTTTAAGTTAGTTGGAGTTGACAAATTGCATAGAAAGAAAGGATTGGAGGCTTGTCATTTATAGTTCAAGTCTCGTCCTTTCTGATATTAACAATATAAAAATGTAGTTGTGTGGAGAAAAAAGGGAAAGGAAATATAATTGTAGAATATGAACCGGTTAGACCGGCATGAGTTCCTACCTTTCCGCGAATTTATGAATTTTTCAGTAAATAATTGAGCGAAGACTTGAATAAACAAAATTAAAGAACGACTTAATTAAACAAAGACATTAGTAAAATAAATGAAAATAAAGACTCAGAAGGTGTGGTACTAACATCCTGTTTAGATGGTTGTTACCTATACCATTGTATTGTGTTAGTTTAAATATAATATTATTTTAATTTTATTATATTATATCATTAAATGCATTATTACTTAACGATAAAAAATTCCATTTTATGCAATGATCGATTTGATGTTATAACATCGTTACCTTATTTATGTTTTCTCATTTTATCTTTACTTAGTATTTAATAATTATATTTTATCATTTATCACACTTTTTTATGATAGCTCTACATTATATCGTACTTTTTTTATAGTTTATCTTTTAAATTGTTGATGTCTCATATTATGTAATGACGAAAAATGATAAAATCTATTCAAATATTATATTTATTAAAATAATATATTATAATACTATAATACTATTTATAAAACAATAGGTAACAAACATCCAAACAAATTAAGCTTCAGCCTTCATGTACTAGACAATCCGCCTTTTTCCCAACTACCAAATTAGTAAAACTTTTGTTCACGAGGATCCATGTGATCATGTTCAAATTCTGATGCCGAGCTCCCATAGTCAACGATATATAGATATGGTGGATGATGAGTTTTCTTTTCTTTCTAATTTCCCTGTTGATTAGTTGAAAACTGACTTGAATAATGATAATTTAATCGATACAAAATTCAATTTAAAAAAGACTTGAATGCAGTAAATTAATTAAATAAGAGGACTTGCACTGTTGCACATGCAATTTTCGGATTAGATGCCACTTTCCACTGTTATAATGGTCCTTACGTGTTGATATTCAAAGTCTCCTTTAAAGATTGGAAAGGGGGAAGATACATTCCACAAAATAAATTTACTGTTAAACAATGTATATATCCGTGATATACACATATACACTTAGTATACATGGTGTATATCACGGGTCCTTTAGGAATGTCACAGGCAGACCAGCCCATTTCGGAATTGGCCCATCAGCCCATGCAATGTGGTCGGAGCTCTTCAAGATTCACTGCCGATCCCATCGGGTTATTCATCACATAATTTCACCGGAAAAAGGCAAGGAGAAGGTGCCGAAAACCGACGACGAAAGAGAATTATGGTTAACCCTAGATGCGACAGTTCTTCAATGGATTTATGCCACTATATCTAGAGATTTGCTGCGTGGATTTATGCCACTATTTCTAGCGATTTGCTGCATACAATTATTGAAGCTGACTCTACGATGATGGAGGCTTGGGATCGCTTACGCGACATATTCAAAGACAACAAAAATTCCCAGGTCGTTACCCTTGAGCAGGAATTCTCCACCACCGACATGGCGGATTTTCCCAATGCATCCGCATAATGTCAACGACTCAAGGTTTTGTCGGACTAATTCAAGAACGTCGGCGCACCAGTAACTAACAATCGACTTATTTTACAACTGGTTGTCGGCCTCACCGACACATATAGTGGAATGGGTACGCTCATCCGCCAAAGCAATCCTCTTTCATCATTTTACCAAGCCCGTTCTATGCTCATTCTCTAAGAAGCGGGTTTTACCAAAAAGTCATCCACTATGTCGAATTCCACCATGGTTGTCGCTCCGTCCGAGGATACTTCTACACAATTTGAAAATTCGTCAAATCGTGGCCAAAAGGGACGAAATAGCGGTAATGGAGGTAAAAACCATGGTGGTGAAAAGGGAGGCGACCACCGTCGTGGCGGACGAGGCGACAGTGGCGACGACCAGTAGCAATCTCCAGTCCAGTGGAAGTCGAGGGCACTGTGGGGAAGTGGGCCGGTACCATGGGCCTGCAGTGGCCTTGGGTTGTGCCTCCCTACCCCTATCCAGCTGGTAACTGGGCCCGACCTAAGTCTCAGCCAGTGACCCAGCAGCAGCCATGAATTCTTGGGCCACTGCCGAGCCAGTGGCAGCAGGCCCACTCTGCAGTGGCGACCCCGACAGATATCGAGGCCGTGATGCATACTTTTGGGCTTAATCCGCTCGACGTAAATTGGTACATGGACATCGGTGCAACGTCTCATATGACGTTCTCCTAAGGTAATCTCTCGTCCTATTTTAATTTGAGCAATAATCGTGGTATAATTGCCGGAAATGGTCATTCAATTCCAATTCGAGGTTATGGTACTACAAACTTGTCTCTCCCGAACCCACCGTTAACTTTAAAAAATGTCCTTCACGCTTCTCAATTAATAAAAAACTTGATTTCACTTAGAAAATTTACTACTGATAATTGAGTTTCTATTGAATTTGATCCTTTTGGGTTTTCCGTGAAGGATTTTCAGATGAGGATGCATCTAATGAGATGTGATAGTCGGGGCGAGCTTTATCCAATCACCACAACCACAAATCAAGTCACATTACCATCCACTTTTACAGCTTTGGCTCCTTCTTTATTGCATGAACGTTTGGGTCATCCGGGAGCATCTGTTTTTGCATCCCTTAGACAAAATAAATTTATTGAATGTACTAGAACTCGTAATTCTCATATTTGTCGCTCTTGTTCTCTTGGAAAACATGTTAAGTTGCCTTTTGTTGCTTATAATTCTCGTATTGTTATGTCATTTGATATTATCCATAGTGATATTTAGACATCTCCCATTTTGAGCTCTTCGAGCCATAGATATTATCTTCTTTTGTTGGATGATTACTCTAATTTTTTGTGGATGTTTCCTTTGTCTAAAAAGTCATAAGTTTTTTTCCACATTCCTCTCCTTTACAGCATACATCCGCACTCAATTTGAATGGGACATTAAAAATATTTAATGTGATAATGGTAGAGAATTTGATAATGAGTCATTTTGAAATTTTTACAAAACTAATGGTTTGTCATTTCGAATCTCGTGTCCACATACATCATCTCAAAGTGGAAAATAAGAAAGAAAAATTTGAACCATTAACAACGTTATTAGAACATTACTTGCACATGCCTCACTCTCACCATCCTTTTGGCATCACACATTACAAATGACAACCTATCTTCGAAACATACTTCCGAGCAAACAAGTAGCCTACCAATCCCCTTTCACAATTTTATACCTAAGGGACCCATCATACTCTCATTTGCGGGTTTTCGGCTGCTTATGCTATCATCTGTTTTCTTCTACTACCATCAATAAACTTCAACCCCAGTCTACTCCGTATATTTTTTTGGGATATCCATCAAATCATCGTGGTTACAAATATTATGACTTATCCTCTAAAAAATCATCGTAAGTCGTCACATAATTTTTTATGAAACAAATTTCTATTTTGCCAAATTGCAGTGTTCTATGCGTCTTACCTATGAATTTCTTGACGATAGCATACTCCCGTATTTGATCCATAAATTGGCCTCCCAAATAGGCCCTATTTTTAACGGTGTCTCGGCCCAATTACTGGGCCCAGTGGCTGCCAGGCCAGTTGAGCCTCTCGCTAGCAGCCCACTGGTGAGAGGCCTAGTGACTGGCAGTCCGCTGGGTTTCCAGCCACTGCTAGCCCACTGCCCGGCAGTCTAGTCACTGCTAGTCCACTGTTGGGCAGTCCGTCCTCCACTTCTGTCCCAAATCCAATTCCGACTCAACGGCAAGTTACTCGTAGTCAATACGGGATTTTTAAGCCAAACAAAAAATACGGTCTTCACACCCATGTTACCAAGTCACTATTGCCCCGTAATCATGTGTCTGCCCTTAATGACCCGAATTAGAAAATGGCTATGGATGATGAATTTAATGCTCTTATTAATAATAGAATCTGGAATTTGGTACCTCGCCCTCCTGATGTTAATGTGATTCGGCCTATGTGAATTTTTAGTCATAAAGAAAAATTTGATAGTACATTTGAGAGGCATAAATTCCGTCTTGTAGGTGATGGAAAAACTCAATAGTTTGGTGTGGACTGCGGTAAGACTTTCAGCCCGGTGGTTAAACCGGAACTATCTGCACAATACTCATCTGTCTCTTTCGAAGGCATGACCGCTTCATCAGCTTGATGTAAAAAATATCTTCCTGCATGAAGAACTCAATAAAATAATGTACATATATCAGCCCATGGGGTACAAAGACCCTACTTATCCTAATCATGTGTGCCTACTGAAGAAATCACTACATGGGATCAAACAAGTTCCTAGGGCTTGGTACAAGATGTTTGCAGATTATGTTTCACACATTGGGTTTTCTAACAGCAGGACTGATCATTCTCTATTCATATACCCTCGGGGTAATGATATAGCTTATATTATTTTGTATGTGGATGATATTATATTAACTGCCTCATCTGACGCTCTTCGTAAGTCTATCATGTCACTTCTTGGCTCTGAGTTTGCAATGAATGATCTAGGGCCACTGATTTACTTCTTGGGGATAGTTGTGACACGTCATGCTGGTGGTTTATTTTTATCCCAAAAAAAGTATGCAGAAGAGATCGTTGAACGAGCTGGCATGTCATCGTGTAGGCCGTCCGCCACTCCGGTTGATACTAAATTGAAGTTGAGTGTTTCTTCCAGCAAGCCATATGCCGATCCATCACATTACCACGGCCTTGCAGGGGCCTTGCAATATCTCACATTCACGGGGCCTGATATCTCTTATGTTGTGCAACATGTTTGTCTATTCATGTATAACCCGATGGAGGATCACATGCATGCTCTCAAATGCATTGTGCGTTATATTCAGGAGACTCTTGATCATGACTTGCATTTATATCCGTCTTCGAAAACCACTCTTATTTTATACACATATGCCGATTGGGGTGGATGTCCAGATACCAGACGTGGATCGTCTGGTTATTGTGTATTTCTTGGTGATAATTTGGTATCTTAGTCCTCAAAACGGCAAGCGGCCTTGTCCAGATCCAGTGCCAAAGCAGAATAGCGCGGAGTTGCCAATGTGGTGTCTGAATCTTGTTGGCTACAAAACCTTCTTTTAGAGATCCATTGTCTGATTCTGAAGGCGACATTAGTTATTTGTGATAATGTTAGTGCAATTTATCTCTCAGGGAATCTGGGTCACCACCAACGCACTAAACATATTGAGTTGGATATTCACTTTGTTCGCGAAAAGGTTGCTCGTGGACAAGTATGTGTCTTACATGTCCCGTCATGTTACTAGATTGCCGACATTTATACAAAAGGTCTTCCGCTGGTTTTATTTGTAGACTTTCAGGACAGTCTCAGCATACGTCGACCTCCCACTTCGACTGCGGGGGTGTGACAGAATAGGAAAATTATATTTAGTCATAATTATGTATATGGTAGACATATATTTAATTTATTACTTATGATAATTGTAACCTAGGATTATACTTGTACTTTTAGTATATGTACTATGACTTTGGAAGGAAAAAATTAAGAAAGAATACTTCTTACAAACACATCCAATTGCTACTTAAGATAAAGAATTAAGTGGAAGTCCAAATGAGTTGATTTCTCATTAGGTCACTCAATTATTGTCATTGTAACACAAAAGTCACTTAACTTTATTTTGTAACTGGAAAGTCACTCAACTTTCATCCCTGTAACACAAAAGTCATTCTACTCATTTTAGTCAAGTTTTGCTGACGTGAAGTCTTTTTAAAAGTTAAGTCCTTATTTAATATTAACCCACCAATTTTTACCATTTAGTGATTCGCTCCACTAAATCGATCCACTATCTAAATTTTATAACAAAACACTAAAGATTGAAATTTTACTAGTAATATTTTACTGGTAACGTGGCTAGATTCTCCTCCCTAAATTTTGCTTTAAGTTTATCTGGTTACTATGACACTACTCTTAAGCTATTTGCAAGTAATAACATTTCTTCAAGGAAATCTATACATTCTATTCACAAAATATTGCGCAAATCAACTGAGTCTAGTTGTACCTTTATTCTTCTTTTCATCTGGAATGTATTCAGAATACAATTTCCTTGAGCAGACAACTTGAAGTTGATAGTGATTGCACATAAAGTAAATGTCACATCGATAATCAACGTTTCAATTCACTTAGTTAATGTAGGATTTTAGGAAGTAGTGATTTTGTTCAAAACAACTATATTAATCCTCTACTCTATAAAATTTACATTACTGATCAGTTTCAGATATCCTCATCAAGTCCTACACTAAATTCATTGAATAGCAGGTTAGGTTAGTGGGGCGGGTCACTAACTAATAAAAATGGGTTAGTTTATAATAACTAAGAAAATTACTTTTAAAAAGATGTCACGTCAGAAAAAGTTGACTAAAATAAATTGAATGACTTTTGTGTTACAAAGATGAAAGTTGAGTGACTTTTCATTTACAAAACAAAGTTAAGTGGCTTTTGTTACAATTACGATAGTTGAATGACCTTCTGAGAAATTAACTCCAAAACTATAGTAGTTGAAACGTTTTATGCCTCCACGTTTTCAACAACCTTTTATACTTCATGTTTTCAACACAAACCAGTGAGCCAAATTAAACCTTACAATAATAATAACAACATACCCGGTGAAATCCCACAATATGGGGTCTGAGAAGGGTAGAGTGTACGCAGACCTTACCTCTACCTTGGTAGGCAGAGTGGATATTTTCGGGAGACCCTCGGCTCAAGACAAAGTATAATCACAAGCAAAGCAAAGCAAGAAAATGGTCAGACTCGAATAAGAAATTAAAGTAGTATGAACATGCTAATAACAAAATCGAATACGCCATGGTAGCGCATTCTAACAAAATGAAACAGTAGCTAACACAACTAAATAAGATAAACAAAGTACACTAAAAAAATACATAGCAGTAGAAATCAAACTACATGAGACTATAAAGCAATAATGCGCCTATAAGTGTGATATGCTAATCGGGCCTACAGTAATAACACTACAACTATTATTTTGTAAGCGTAAGTAGGACTACGCTCGACTACCTACTACCATTCTACCCTAATTCATGTAATCCACAAACCCCTATCTAAGGTCATGTCCTCAGTAAGTTGTACCTGCGCTATATTCCGTCTAATCACCTCTCTCCAATAATTCTTCGGCCTACCTCTACCCCTCATGAACCCGTCAATGGCCAACCTCTCACACCTCCGCGTTGGGGCATCTGTGTCTCTTCTATGCACATGCCCAGACCATCTCAACCTCACTTCCTGCATCTTATCCTCCACCGAGGCCACTCCCACTTTGTCCATGATATCAACATTTCTAACCCTATCTCTCCTTGTATCCCCACACATCTATCTCAGCATCCTTATCTCCGCAACTTTCATATTTTATATGTACAAAGTCTTGACTGACCAACACTCCGCCCCATACAACATAGTCGGTCTAACCACTACCCTATAGAACTTGCCTTTAAGTTTTGGTGGCACATTTTTGTCGCACAAAACTCCAGATGTGAGCCTCCATTTCATCAACCCTGCCCTAATACGATGTGTGACATCGCCATCAATCGCTCAATTCTCTTGTATAATAGACCCTAGGTACTTGAAGCTTCCTTTCTTTGGAATGAAATGAGTATCAAGCCTCACATACACGCCTGTCTCAGGGTCGCTCCCCTTGCTGAACTTGCACTCAAAATATTCTGTCTTGGTCCTACTCAACCTGAACTCTTTAGACTCCAGAGTCTGTCTCCAAACCTCCAGCTTGACGTTCACTCTGCTGCGAGTCTCATCAATTAGGACTATGTCGTCTGCGAATAACATACACCATGGCACCTCTCATTCGATTTGTCGCGTCAGTCCATCCATCACCAAGGAAAATAAGAATGAGCTAAGAGTTGATCCCTGATGCAGCCTCATTATCACTGGGAAGTGCTCCGAGTCTCCTCCTACTGTCCGTACCCTGGTCTTGGCTCCATCATGCATATCCTTGATCGCCCAAGTGTGCGCCACAGGTACACCTCTAACCTCCAAACATCTCCATAGAACCTCCCTAGGGACTTTGTCGTATGCCTTCTCGAGGTAGATGAAAACCATATATAAGTCTCTTTTCCTCTCCCTATACTGCTCTATCAACTTCCTAATAAGATGAATGACTTCAGTAGTCGAACGCCACGACATGAATCCAAATTGGTTCTCGGAAATAAATACGTCTCTCCTCACCCTCATCTCTACGACCTTTTCACAAACTTTCATAATGTGGCTCAGCGAGCTTGATACCCCTATAGTTGTTGCAACTCTTGATATCACTTTTATTTTTGTACAAGGGAATCATTGTACTCCACCTCTATTCTTCGGGCATTCTTGTCTTATTTAAAAATGACATTAAACAACTCAGTCAGCCACTTCAAACCTGCCATACCTACGCTTTTTCCAAAATTCAACTGGATCTCATCAGGTCCGGTCGCTCGTCTCCTGCGCATCCTGCGAACAGAACCCTTAACCTCATCAACCTTTATACTTCTAAAATACTCAAAATCCCGATACCTACCAGAATGCTCTAGATCTCCCAGCACAATGTCTCCATCTCCTTTTTCGTTCAAGAGTTTATGAAAGTAAGACTGCCACCTCCACCTAATATGCGCGTCCTCCACCAGTACTTTGACCTCCTCGTACTTGATGCATCTCACGTGATCCAAGTTACAGGTCATTCTCTCCCTTGCCTTGGCTAGTCTGTACAACTTTTTATCCTCACATTTCTCCTCTAATTCCACATACATGTGTTCAAAAGCCGTTGTTTTCATCGCCGTAACCGCTATCTTTGCCTCCTTCCTCGCCATCTTATACAGTTCCCTATTCGTCCACTTCTCCACATCATTTCTTTCAACCAATTTCGCATATACTATTTTCTTCGCTTCCACCTTCTCTTGAACTTTACCATTCCACCACCAGTCCCTTCGATGCCTACCACGATTACCCCGCAAGGCCCCTAGCACTTCTCTAGCTACCTCTCGAATGCAACTGGTCATCCTATACCACATACCGGTCGTATCCCCACTACTCCACCAAGCCTCATTGGCTATCAACCTCCCCCATCTGCTTTGCACTAGCCATGGTCAAACTCCCGATTTGATTCTTAACCTGTCATCCACAACCCTCTTCTTCTTCTCCATCTTGATCTCAAAATCCATTACCAAAAGCTTATGTCTGGTTGTAAGATCCTTTTTCGGAATAACCTTACAGTCTTTACAAAGACCTTTGTCAACATTCCTAAAGAGCAAAAAGTCTATCTGCGTGTTGGCCACCGAACTACGAAAAGTCACAAAGTGTTCCTCCTTCTTCAGGAACCTCGAATTGGCTATCACCATCCCACAAGCTCTAGCGAACTCCAAAAGTGAGACGCCTCCCCCGTTCCTGTCCCCGAGTCCAAAGCCTCTATGTACATCGTCATAACCCCCCGAAAGTGACCCGATATGTCCATTGAAATCCCCTCATACAAATAACTTCTCAATGGGTGGTATATCTCCCACTACTTCATCTAAATTCTCCCAAAAGCGTCTTTTCTCTTCCTCGTCCAAGCCCGTCTGTGGCGTATAAGCATTAATAATGTTCATAATGAACCCTCCAACTACCAACTTAGTCGACATCATCTTGTCATTGACCCTCCTCACCTCTACCACCTGATCTCTTAGCTCGTTGTCTACCAAAATGTCTACCCTGTTCCTATACTTCGACCTACCCGAGAACCATAACTTATACCCTTCTACATCATTAGACTTAGGTCCTACCCATTTGGTCTCCTGGACACAAGTTATATTAATCATCCTCTTCTTAAGAATCTTAACTAGCTCTATGGACTTCCCCATTAAAGTCTCACTATTTCAAGACCCTATTCTCAGCCTAGAATCTATCTTACCCCCCTAACCCTCGCCCTCGTCCCCCACCGAGAACATGACCCTAGTCTACCATCAGTTACCAAAGCCACTAAAGCAAATATAAAATAATAAACTACTCCCACGTTTACCCTAAAAAAGGACGGGATCAAAGTGCAAGCACATGCTAACAAGAATTTAGAGGCAAGTAAAATCACTATGTCAAGAATGCTATAACTAAAGACAAGAATCGGCAAAATTTAACAACAATGTTAAGGACAAAGAATGGATACGGGCAAACGGAGGTACTAACTCCAGTTGAATCGAACCTGTTTGCCGGCAAAAAATATTGTTCACCAGTACTGTTCACCGACAATGAAAGCACTGTTCACTTGAGTTTTCACCAAAAAAATCGAGTACATGCGTAGATCTACGAGAAAAAGAACACAAGAACAAGAAAGGAACAAAAGAACAAAAAATAAATGAAATTTTGTAAAAAAAAAATGTTTTTCCGTCGTCGCCGGTGGGTGGTCGGAGCGGTGCTGTTGGGGTCTTACCGTCGCCGCCGGTGAGTGGTCGGAGCGGCATTGTTGGGGTCTTACCGTCGTGAATGGGGTGGGGGTTGGTGATGTTACCGTGGGGGACTTAAGTTGGAGAGAGGAGAGAGATAGTTGTCAGAGGCGCTCAATAAAAAAATATAGAGAAAATAAGTTGTATTTGAAAGTATATGTATGTCCTAGAGACAATCTGTATTATTACAAATGTACTTTATACACATTCGTAGTATTATTAATGGATATTAATATTTTGGCATTTGCAATTATTAAATTATTAGTTGATTGTTTATAATTTTTTATAATATGTATCTCTAGAGGTTACGTTGTTATTAATAGTGTGAGCTATTAATATTATAACGTAACTCTTAAAATAGTCTCGACTAATGATCATCGAGAATGTGATATCGATGATATGTGATAAGTCGACATGTGGTCTGCATCACATCCTTAGAGGATGTAGTATGTCTCACCTGCTACGAGTAATGACTACTCGTGATGGACACATGGATACTTTGGAAGTATTGGTATTCCTTGTTGATAAACTGTTCGTTATACTTGTCTAAAGTATGATCAACGTGTGGGAGATAAAGGTCCTTAGACTTGAGGTCAATGTGCACCTTGTCTACAAAGTAATATACTTTGATCCTGTCCTAAGCTCAAATGCCTTATAGGTTGAGATACGACTTGTATTGGGTACATTACGATGTGGATTAAATGTGGTAGTTGAGCCAAAATTAGGATTCATTCCTCGAATGTATATTCGAGAGAACACTCAACTTCTCACTGATATTAGGTTGACTAAGTCGTTGGCCAACGCAATAGACATATTTAGAATATGGTCTAGTTGTCAACTAATATAGATGAGATACAATTATTAAGCCATTTGGATAGACACTTGACAAATCCTAAGTTTAATTGGGTATGTCGTGAATGAAAGAATTTTATCTTACCACATAGAGGTTAAGTGTACTGGATTCGTGTAAACTTACTTCACATATTGAGTTAGTCTTGCGGCGCCGTCTAGGAGTTCTGCGTAAACCTTAATTTGATTAATGTCGATATGTGAAGGCATGTAGGGTCACACTATGTCGATTGTCTTTTCGATCTAAGGATGTATTGAGAGAGTATTAAATATTTGATTTAGAATCGAGATATTTAAATGAATAATGATTGTTTTAATTAAGTCAAAATTGGATTTTGGATTTAATTAAGAATGTGCGAAAAATAAAACGAGACAGTGTAGGGCCACGTCAGCGGCTCGGCGCACACACCATAGGGCCACGGCGCACACACCATAGGGCCACGACGCCATGACTTAATATGTCTCGAATTTTGGGTCAGGCCCAAGGTCAAACCCTAATCCGGTTTGACATAATTTTCACCTATAAATACAGACCTACGCTTCATTATTCATGACACTTGATTTTCATATCATTATTCTAAGTCTTAGAGACTCAGAATCAAAACACTCTCTCGAACCTCTGCCGGATTTCCTAGCTTTCCAAAGGAGGAATACATTGAAGCTTGGAACTTGCAATCGAAAGGGCATTCGCGTGCGCACCCACAGTTGATAAAGATTTCAGATATTGTAAACATGCAAGTACCATTCAAGTCTTATGTTTACGGTTTTAACTTACCCTATAGTCAAACAATTCTACGTTTGTTGGGTTTGAAATAAGTTTTCAATATCCGTTGCGTACAACAAACCAACAAAAACCTACCGTATTATATTACTTATTTATTGCCTTTCTTAAATGTTAACATTGCTTGCAAAAAATATTGTGTACGCCTGCTCGATCCACAACTTCCTGGATTTACTAGTAATTTTATTAGATATGCGGAGGAAGTGAAGTGAGAAATAACTAAGAGGAGCCATAGATGAAGTGGAGAGTGAACATGATTTCTCAAGATTTCCGGAATTCATGAGTTTATATATAAAGAATCAATTAAAAAAGACTACAATAAAGAAAATCAATAATAATAGAAGTCTTGCATATTTTTTTTATCGTTAAGTTACTCCTATAAGATATAAAATAATGATGGATTAGTTTTACCAAGAGTATGTATTTCTTCTATTTTCTTTCTTCCTCTCATATTGTTTCTTCTTTCGCCATCTCTCGAGAGTGGTAATAATTACTAAGTACAAAAAGGGAGCTGCAGAGAAACAAAGAGGTACTCTAATACGTACAAACTTCAAATCTTTTGTTTTTATACCTTTAGCTTGGGCGTGCTTTCTTTCAATAAAGGAAAAATATTGTTATAGCGGATTCTCTGTTCTTTTCAAATTTGATCTTCTAATCGTCATGTCCACCCAATATTTGTGTTGTAAATAAACTCCGAAGTATAATTTAAGCAATTCGCTATAACTTTTATTCTTTACCTTTTGTAGAAGATAATATGAATCTATCACGGAGGACATCGCGAATCACTCGACTTTTGTCAGTTAAGCCAGAGGTAGATGAATATATTCAAGAACAAGACGGTCAGGATTGTACTGCTGGAGTGTCTGCAACTCCTGGAGATAATGCAAATGATATTGAAAGTCATCCTTCTAATGCTAATGGACATCATCTTAGTAGTGAGTTCCTCCTTATATCTCTCTCTTTAGCTTTGAAGTAATTTGTTATATTCAAAATTATTCTAGTAATATGCAGTAATACTAATTTAACTTAGTATCATATATAATTATAATTAAATAATTTAACAATTAATAATCGAATATAGAGCTAATGATCATTTTTTTAAGGAGTGCATACATTGGATGCTTGTATATTGGAAATCGACTTATTTTGCCTTGCACACCAACTTTTGTGTGCACAAGTTCTTTTCTAGTAAAATTAAAATAGCTTGTATATACTACTAGTTCTTTTTCGTACTCATTGAGTTCTGTATACAAGTAACCAATGTAACCTGCAATTAAATTTTCAGGAGGCAGGCAGTCCGAGCTAACACCACATCAAATTCTTTATCTAGCTGCTCTGGAAAATAACTGGGAACGTGCTAGACCTATTTTGGACAAGGATCCAAGTTTAGCCACTGAAAAAATAACTGAACGTGGCGAACGAGTTCTACATATTGCAGCTTCAGCAAGGAGCACTCAATTTGTAAGAGAGCTAGTTAAACTGATGAAAGAAGATGATTTGGAATTGAAAAGTGAAGATGGAAGTACTGCATTTTGTTTTGCAGCAGTGTCAGGGGTTGTTGAAATTGCTGAAGCAATGAGGGATAAGAATAAGGAACTGCCCAACATCTCGAATAAGTACCTAACCACACCGATCACCTTTGCAGCTTCCCTCGGAAACAAAGATATGGTGTCATATCTTTACAAGGTCACAAATCTCGAAAAGCTACAAAAAGCAGAACTATTTGAGCTTCTTGAAGTCACTATTCAGAATGAAATTTATGGTACACTAAACTTTTAGAATTTGTTCGATTAATTTTTGAGATGCGTGTGTGTGTGTTTATTGTTAGGTTGATTTTGGTTTTACTTGCAGATGTGGCATTAGAAATATTCAAAAGAGACAGAACGTTAGCCGCTTGCACACTTGATACACCAGATCATTCACTCTTAAATGTGTTATCTAAAAAACCTTTAACAATCAGTAGCGAAAATCCAGATGGAAAGTGGGAGAATTTCGTTCATCTGTTAAATTCCGGATTTCGACGAGCTTGTTCTCAACTTATTCCATGTAGGATTCTCTGGACTTATACACAGTACTCTAATTTTTTCATATTTAGTTTTCTTTAGCAACTGTTTACCAGTTGCTAAAGTTGCTGGTACTCTAATTTGAAGGGAGCCTTGGAGTAACTGGTAAAGTTGATGCCATGTAATCAGGAAGGCATGGGTTCAAGCCGTGAAAACAGCCTCTTGCAGAAATGTGAGGTAAGGCGGCGTCAATAGACCATTGTGGTCAGTTTTCCGGACCCCGCGCATAGCGTACGTTTAGTGCACCGGACTGCCCTTTTTATAGTTTTCTTTAGCAATAAAATTTAACTTATATATACTTACAGCGTAAAGAATTATTACATTGTTAGTATATTTTAATCCGTTGCAACAGGTCCTCTGCTTTTTTTTTTGTACTCATATTTTCAAATTTTAGGGTCCAAAAGCGTTGGAGTCCTTCAAGATAAGTCTTCACAGAGGAAACAAGCGGGTGTGCTACTTAAGGAGCTGTGGGCTGAATGGGAACTATTTCTGGAGGATGAGCTTTCGGAGCTAGTCACGGAAACAGAAATACTCCATTCTGCTGCAAAAGCGGGAAATGTAGAGTTTTTAGCTGTACTTATTCGCAATCATCCTGATCTCATTTGGACTCACAACGAAAAAGATCAAACCATTTTCCATGTTGCTGTTTTACATCGAGAAGAAAAAGTCTTCAGTCTTATACACCAAATTGGAGCAATTAAAAACTTAATTACTTTAAAAAAAGATGATGATTACAATAACATTCTACATTTGGCTGGAATGTTGGGGCAGCCAAACGATCTTAAACAGGAACTTGAGAAACCGCAACTTGAAGAGGAGCCAACAGAGGAACTGATTAGAGAGATAAAACAGATAAGAGCGACAGTGTGCATTAAGGTGAACAAACTGGTCTGTTTCTTCTTTTTACTTCCAATTTATCATATTGTTTTGCCTGTCATCGAGTATTTATGACTGATTTGTAGGAGTCGGACAAGATTATGCCCCCGTCACTTCTCAAAGTATCTGGAGCTGCTCTTCGAATGCAAAGAGAGATAATGTGGTTTAAGGTGAGATATATGACCTAAGGGGTCGTATGTTTTTTTAAAAGACAGATAATATGGAGCTATGGGGAGATAGTAATTTCTAATTTCAGCCATATATTTTCAAATAACTATTTGGGCAGGAGGTGGAGAAAACTGTACCATCTTCACTCCTCAAGAGTGTAAACAAAGATGGCAAAACGCCGGGGCAATTATTCACAGAGGAGCACAAGCTATTACTAAAAGAAGGGGAAAGGTGGATGAAAGACACATCAAATTCTTGTATGATTGTTGCAACTTTGATTGCCACAGTCATGTTTGCTGCTGCCTTCACTGTTCCAGGCGGTAATAACAGCGATGAAGGCACTCCAATATTGCTAAAACAGAATGCCTTTGCGGTTTTTGTCATATCGGATGCAGTGGCACTCTTCAGTTCAATTGTTTCCATCATTATGTTCTTGTCCATTCTGACGTCTCGCTACACTGAAGTTGATTTTCTTGTGTCACTGCCTGCCAAGTTATTGTTCGGGCTCACGACACTGTTTGTTGCCATAGTTAGCATGCTCGTGGCTTTTGCAGCAACTTTCTTCTTAGTCTATAATTATCATAGGGCTTATGAGCCGAAGCTCATTGCTGCTTTCGCTGGAGTTCCTGTAGCTTTATTTGCGATTTTACAGTATAGGCTTTGGCTTGATACGGCGAAATCAACATACTTGTCCAAATTTCTCTTTAGACCGGGAAAACATAGGATTTATAACAAACAGATCCGTCACAACAAAGGAGCGAGCTACATTTTTGGTCGTTCTAAAAGATGATGCCTTATTTTAAATGGTGATGTTTTATTTCCCAAGCCCCCCATTTCTGACTGTAATAAGATTAGCACACTGCTATATATGGTCTGTAATGTTAAATTTAATGATTATGAAATGCTTTATTTAATCATGTGTGCTATATATAGTTGATTTTCTTACAAGTTCATTGTGTGTGTGTATACCTAAAAAAGTTGTTTCGATTTTAATCAATGAATTAAAAATATAGAGCATCCAAACAAGATAACTGGAAAAGAAGACTAAAGGTTGAACATATCCTCAAACATCAAGTCTCTTCAACATCTTAATAAAATTATGATATTAAGATACTGTACAAATTTAAACCAAATAAGGAAGGATGATCATGACATGCTAACAATATATCCATTATGTCAACAGTTATTTAGTTGACATACAGTAATGGAGTTAATTTCTTAAATGGCCGTCCAACTTATAAAATTAGTACGAGTAAAGTAACTTTTGATTTTTTTGTGGCAATTGAATCATTCAAATTTGCTCACGCATCTCTGTTAAATATGGCAATAAACACACAATATACAAGTGTATATTGCCATATTAAGTGCCACGATTTATGGCCATTATTCTCTCGGTTTTGTGGCTGTTTTGGTAGTCAAGAATATTGTATATTTGGAAAATATATGTGTAGTATATTGTAATGTATTTGTTACCATAATTAGGAATATACACTACCATAATTGTAGAGTTAGAATTATGGTAGAATAAGGTTTTAGAAATAAAATAGGAATATGATTCTCCTATTTTGTATCTTGTATATATACCTATTCAATTAATGAAAATAATCAAGGGGGATTATTTCTTTCATGGTATCAAAAGACTAGGTCTAAACAAAAGTTTTTTCTCTCCCAACTTTTGTCCTCTCTTTGTGTTGGCCGAGACACCCCAGCCCCCCCTCCCCCTCGGGTTTCACGTCCAATATTTGTCTTCCGCTCTCCAAAACCTCTCTTAAATTTCCCTTCCTTCTTTGTTCTTCCAATATGTCTAAGAACAATTATCACCCTGCCCTCACGGTGTCCAATATCAAGAGCAGTATCCCTATTGTCCTTGAGATGGAAAACGTCCAATATGCGACGTGGGCGGAGTTGTTTAAAATTCACGCTATCTCTTATCAAGTTCTTCATCACATCATTCCTCCCGCTAGACCCCTTCCTGCGGAGGATCCTGAGTTATGGATCACACTTGATGCTACCGTTCTCCGGTGGATATACGCCACTATTTCGGTGGACCTTCTACAGACGATTATTGAGCCGGATACCACGGCTATGGCTGCATGGAATAGATTGCGTGGCATATTCCAAGACAACCAACATTCACGTGTCGTCACACTCGAGCAGGTCAGTATAGCCGGAAACTTACACTCTTCGCTGGAATTGAACTTAAATGCCTGGTTGGCATGCCATGTAAGTCTAAGGCCGATTTAACCATTTTTAACCTAACTAATTCTAACCAGAGATTTGATAGATGGGTTAAAATCCCCGGTCCCTCTTTTGGACAATTTTCTTTTGGGAGTATTTTTCTTTTAATGAGTCATACACTATACGAATCTAGGTTAGTCAGGTGGCCTGACCCAGACAATGGTTTTTAGGGGGAAAAAAAAGAAATACTAAGTGAAACAATTTAAGTATATCACAGGGAAGTCGGAAAGAGGAAAAGAAAGAACAAAAAACAAGAAATAATAGCAAAGTACGATTTATTATTTACTTGACAGATTCCCATTTCTTTCTAATCAGTTACATCAGAACAAGGACAAGATATAATTAATTTGAGACTATGGCTCTAAATGTTACTCCTTGAATTCCTTCTTCTTTTTCATTTTTGTTATTTTTGTTACACGACGTCTAGCCAAAAGACTAGATAATCTTCATAATATAAATTAAACTAATGATAACAGAAAGAAACTTATATTGGAATTTATGGGGCGGTTGTTGGGGGTTTAACAACAACAACATCAGGAACTCCAGTAATGGAAGAGTAAATGGATTATTATCACCAGCACCAGTACTACCAGGACTTTCAAAACCAAGCAATCCAGCACCAATACTATCAGGACTTCCAAAACTAAACAGTCCTCCAGCACCAGTACTACCAGGACTTCCAAAGCCAGGCAGTCCTCCAGCACCAGTACTACCCAGACTTCTAAAACCAGGCAGTCCTCTAGCACCAGCTACCAGGACTTCCAAAACCAGGCAATCCTCTTGATCCAAAGCCAGATATATCAAAATTTTGGATATTGAAAGGCATAGAAAATTTAACACATTCCCTTTATTTTTAACCCGATCCAATATTGGGTCGGGTTATTATGTGGATCGGGTTAAAAATAATAGAGGGAATGGGTTACATGACGTGGATGGTTTAATTGGACAACACGTGACGAATCTGGTATTTAAAAACCATATGTGTGGGTTGTTAGAGGTTAATGGCACAAATGACCCAAATGTGTAACATCGATGACATAAATGAGCCCAACTACTAACGAGTTGCAGGGATGAGCCATTTCTGATAGTTTGATGGAATATTTGAGCTTTTTTCCTATTAATTATGCCACATATGTCATTCTTCGAGAATATAGTAGCAAATTACTTTTTATATTCAAAGACTCTAAATTAAGCTATTGGAGTACTCTTGGAATATAGTAGCAAATTACTTTTTATAGTAGAATATAGTCTGTATTTCTATTGTTTTATCCCGGGTTTAACTGGCAGATGTGGCATTAGCTATATTCGAGAAGTACAGAACTTTATCCACTTATAGACCAGAAGAAAAACATTCTATCTTAAATATGTTAGCTAAAAAGTCTTTAAGAATCAGCAGCCGAAATCTAGAAGGGAAGTCGGGAAGATTCATTCATATGTTCAGACTAAATGCTGGAATTGCACGAGCTTGTTCGCCAGTGTGGGGAATGTTTACACGTAAGATCGATCTACTGGACTTCTATTTAGAACATTATTCATGTTTTGTTTGGAACTGCTCCCTGGAATTTGGGGCTACTTGTCTTTAATAATGTAGTGAGTCAGCTAATTAGCAAGAACAACCTGACGGATAAAAGTTCCCATTTATCCTTTTGTTACTCTTTTACAAACATATTGAAGCTACATCAGTAACTATATGCTTTATTATTGCTCGTCTCCTACTAGACAATATCATTGTTGCCCAAAAAAGTATTAGGAGTGTGCAGCGTAGAATGGGGCCTTTCTTTTTATCTCACTGTTTTGTTTAATTTCAAATTGGAGTAATGACTGGCTAGGAGGTGGAGAAAATTGTGCCACCTCTAATCCTCCGGAAGGAAAACAACGATGGGAAAACTCCGAGGCAATTATTCACAGAGGAGCATCAGCTGTTACTGAAAGAAGGTGAAAGGTGAATGAGAGACACTGCAAATTATTGTATAATTGTAGCAACCTTGATTGCCACAGTGATGTTTGCTGCTGCCTTCACTGTGCCAGGCGGTAATAACGACGATAAAGGTACTCCAATAATGTTAGGATTGAAGGCATTTACGTTTTTTGTGGTATCAGATGCAATGGCAATGTTCAGCTCAATTGTTTCCATCATTATGTACTTGTCCATCCCGACGTCTTGCTACACTGAAGACGACTTCCTTGTGTCATTACCTAAGAAATTACTGTATGGACTTACGACACTTTTCGCCTCGATAGTTGGCATGCTAGTGGCTTTTGCTGCAACTTTCTTCTTGGTCTATAATAATCATACGGCTTGGGAGCCAAAGCTCATTGCTGCTTTTGGTGCTGTTCCTGTAGCTTTATTTGGGTTTTTAGATAATAAGCTATGGTGGGATACGGTAAAAACAACATATTGGTCCAAATATCTCTTTAAAGAGAGAAAGCACCGGTTGAGGTTGTATTAAGTAACAAAGATCCGAAATTGACTGCAGCAAATTCCTTAATTGCAGTTGGTAATCTGATTTCTTAACATTGCATTAATCTCCCCTTCAAGAGCCTTTCTCATTAGTACAAAATATATATAGGTGTACAATGTGTAATCGTTGTACAACAGGTATCCTAGTTCTACCATAATTACATCCTTAAATATGGTAAATACAATACTGATACACACGTGCTAATACACCCCCTCAGTCGGAGCGGGAGGAGGCCGGATGCTAAGACTGGATCTGAAGTCGAGGAATAGCTGTCTAGGAAGGCCCTTGGTGAATATATGTGCATACTAATATGAAGAAGGCACATGCAATACCCTGACATGGCCGAGAGCAACTTTCTCACGAACAAAGTGGATATCCATCTCAATGTGCTTGGTTCGTTGATGTTAAACCGGATTATGAGACAAATATATGACGGATATATTATCACAATAAACCAAAGAAGCCTTACGTAATGGACACTGAAGCTCCAAAAGAAGGTTTCGGAGGCAACATATCTCAGCAACAACATTGACAACGCCTCTGTATTCTGCTTCTGCACTCGAACGGGATAATGTGGGTTGCCTCTTGGCGGACCAAGAAATAAGATTATCTCCTAAGAACATACAGTAGCCTGAGGTGGAGCGTCGCGTGTCCGGATAACCTGCCCAATCAACATCCGTATATGACAACAACTTATTCGGTGCGGAGGGATATAGATGCAAATCATAATCAAATGTGTCTTTAACATATCGAATGATACGTTTGAGGGCAATAAAGTGAGGTCACTGGGAGCATGCATAAATAAGCATACCTACTGAACAGCATAAGCAATATCAGGCCTGGTGAAAGTGAGGTACTGTAGTGCACCTGCAAGACTCCTGTAAAGAGTGAGATCTGACACTGGATCACCATCTAAAGCACTAAGCTTTGATCTAGAGTCAACTGGAATAGTCATGATCTTGCAATTCGTCATTTTAGCCCTGTATACAATCTCTTTTGCATACTTACGTTGGCAAAGAAACATAGTATCTGCAGATCTAGTCACAGAAATACCCAAAAAATAGCTCAACTTCCCCAAGTCAATCATAGCAAATTCTGTTTTGAGCAGCGTAATGATCTCATTTTTCAACAAATCAGAGGAGGCAGTGAGCACAATATAATCAACATATAATAATAAATACGCAATGCTACTACCTCTATGAAAAATAAATAGAGAATTATCACATTTGCTGCACACAAACCCAATATGCATGATATACTGTGCAAAGAGATCATACCACGCTCTAGGGGCCTGTTTCAAGTCATAAAGTGACTTACGGAGATGACATACATACTGACGGATGCTGGATGGACAAAATCAGGCGGTTGATACATATAACCCATTTCTTTCAAATCCCCATGTAGAAACACATTTTTCACATCAAGCTGATGAATAAGCCAGTTCCTGCTAAGGCTGGCCAGTGGGCCGGGATGGCCCGACCCCGACCCCGTCCCGAGCCCGCCCTGGTCCCCGTCCCGAGCCCGCCCCGACCCCGAGTAAAAAAAAAATGGTAGCGGGACTCGAACTCGGGACGGGACAATGTCTCGTCCCGCCAGACCCGAGCTCGCTCGAGAGCCCCCCTTTGCAAATATAACCGTTGCACCAACGGCCATTTTAGATTTTGGTCGTTGGGCAACGACCATTTTTGGCCTCCCCCAACCACCCTACCCCTTAGTATTTATTTTTAACCCATAAGTTATTATATTTACACTTTAACCCAATTTTTCAACTATAAATAACTCATTTTCTCTTCATCTTTCTCACAAATCTTCCTACAATCTCTCTAATCTCTCAATATATCTCTCTACAAGTCTACATTGTTTACTAAATATTCAATTTTATTTATTCATTTGGGAATTGGGAGTGAAGTTGGCAACTAGCTTAAGGATTTTCCATCGAGCAAAGTTTCAATTTTCAACCTCTCGATTACACGTCGACGTTACGTCGGCGTTTGGTACATTCGTTCCTTCATTAAATTATTATTGTCTGTTTATTTTATTTAGCGCACTTCATTTTATTATCTTTAATTATTTATTATCATAATTAAAATGGAAGGATTAAGAGGTATGTTTAAGGGTAAGAGTAAGGGTGCTTCTTCTAGTAGGGGCAACCAGGGCAAGGGTACTTCTTCTAGTCATCTTATTCCTACACATGATGATTTTGTTGATACTCAACATTTTCCTACAATACCATTAGATTTAGACGAGGAGCTATTTTCTGGAACTCAAGAAGACTTTAATTTAGACGATGATCTAGATAATACACCCACTAATGTTGATGACAACACACCCACTAGTGTACCTTCAACCGAAATACCTCTTATTCCCTCTAGTATGAGACGAGGTCCAGCAAAACGACCATTAAAATCGATGCATGGACATTTTTTGATACGGACGTAGAGAATCAAGTAGCTATATGTAAAATTTGTAAAAATATTTTAAAATTTAAAACTGGAAAAGGTCAAGGTGGGATGGGGGGTTTAATTAGACATGTAGTAAGTGCTCATCCAGCTAGGTATGCCCAATACCAGGCTTCAAAACCGGGTGCGCAAACGCCCGCTCCATCGGGACAAGGTTCACATACATCTTGTCGGACCAAGTACAGGGTCAAATTAACCCTATGACGGGGGGAATTGTAGGCCCTAAATATAATAAACATAGAGATAGGGAAGCAATATCAAAATTAGTTGTTGTGGAGGGTTTGCCCTTTTCATTTCCTTTATCTCCCGGTTTTATTCATTACATTAGAGATATATATAATCCTGCTTTTAACGATTTTCCTAGATCAACTGTTAAGAGAGATGTATTTAAATTCGCGCATGAATATCAACAATATTTACGTTATTCATTATATCATTTTAATGGCAAAGTATCTATCACGTCTGATATAGGTCGTAGTACTAACGACCATGATTATTTAACTGTAACTTGTCATTGGATAGATTATAAATGGTCTATGCAAAAACGTATCTTAGCGTATAGATATATAGATGATAGACACACTGGTACTTTTATTGCAGATAATATTTATCAAGTGTGCCATTATTACGGAATAACCGATAAAATTATAACTATTACATTAAATAACGCTTCTTCTAACAATTACGCATTTATAATTCTAAAAAATTATTTAACTCCATATTTTCCAGATAATTTTCATATAAAATGCGTGTGCCATATATATAACTTAATTGTAAAGGATGGTCTATCACTTTTTGAAGACATTCTTAGTAAAATACAATTTGCTATAAACTTTATTTTTAAAAGTAATAAAGTACAACGAAGAAAAGAATATAAAAAAACTTGTCACGATTGTGGACTATCTTATAGAAAAATTCCACAAGAAGTATCTACTAGGTGGAATTCTTTATACGAGCAACTACTTGTTGCTTATGACTATAGAAAATCTATAACTTTATTTTTTAACTCTCATAATCAAAATCCAGCTGATATGATTGTCGATAGTGATTGGGTAAATTTTTTTGAACTTATTGTATTTTTAGAGAAATTTTTTCAAGCAACAAAAGAATTTTCCGGTATATATTATCCTACTATTTCAACTATGTTGTTTTATATAACTCTAATATTTTTATTACTTAGTGAATATATGGAAAAACCAACTTATATGGCAGCTATTAAAAAATGTTTATCAAAATAAAAAAATATTTTATTCTTATTCCCACTATTTATATTATTGGTTCTGTATTAAATCCGACTATTAAAATAGACGGTACTAATCACTAATTGTTGCTAGTATTGAAAGCCTCAGAAATAGAATGTGCGGCCGTACCTCTACTACTAACCAAATTAGCGAGTTGAATATTTTTGTTTTGCAGGGTTCTGTACCGTACTAAGAAGTTATCAATAAAGATGGACATGAAGACTTGCTGAAATATTGGAGGGGGAATGAGAAGACCTTTCCGACACTTTCATTGATGGCCCGAGATGTTTTGAACATTCAAGCGTCATCAACTGCGTCTGAAAGCGTTTTTTCTGCCGGCAGATATCAAATAGGAGATCACAAACACTCATTAGCCGGAGACAACTTGGAAATTGCAGCATTATTCAGAGATTGGATACGAGCGGTGCGGAGAAGGTGCGGTCAACCGAAGATCAACGAAGAAGAAGACGAAAACTACAACGAAATCTTATCCGAAGGTGGTGGAAGCGACGTGGATCAATTTGACCAACAAATACCAATTCCAACCGAAGAACCACAGGAAATTATCAAGCAATTAGAACAGGTTTTTTTGAGAATGTAATTTTTTTAATTGCAATTTTATTATGTAATTTGCAACTTTTGAACAACACCACAAAGTTACAATTTAGATTTTAGACAATTGTATTTGTATTACAAAAAAATCATGTCTATTAAATAATATAAGAGGCATAAAAACAACATTGGGGTGTTTTTATTACACTATCTTGTCTTGTTTATTGAGTTTTTTTATACATATGTTATTAAAAAAAAAGGAAATCCCGCCGGAACATGCCCCGATCCCAACCCCGCCCCGCCCCGATTCTGACGGGATCGGGACGGAACTGGAGCAAGTCCCGCCAAACCCGACCCCGCCCCCTTCGCCCGTCCCGCCCCGACCCCGACCCCGCCAGACCCGGCCCGCCAGACCCGAGCCCGGCTCACTAGCCACCTCTAGTTCCTGCCCATGGCTATACTCAGAACTGTGCGAATTGTAGCCGGTTTAACAACTGGACTGAATGTCTCACCACAATCAATACCCTCCTGTTGATTTGTGCCATTAACCACAAGTCTCGCCTTATACCTCTCTAGATCACTATTGTCTCTGTACTTGTGATGAAAAAGCCACATGCATCGGATCACATTTACCCCCTCCGGTCGAGGAACCAAATCCCAAGTATGTTGTTTTGTTAAAGCATTAAACTCCTCACACGTGACCGCATTCCAATTAAGGTCTAGTTTTGCTAATTGGGGATTTTTTTGGAATAGGGGATATGGTTTGCGTATATAGTTTAAATTGGACTTTGGGTTTGAAAATCCCGTGTTGAGCACAAGTTTTCATACGGTGCGAGGAGGCAGGCTGGGTATGTTTGCTGGTTGTCGGGTCGAGGTCACTGTGTGTGGTTGGATCTGAGTTCTGGTATGGTGTTTGATTCGGGTTCTGGAATGAGATCGGATCGGTCTGTTGACTGGGTACAGTGGCTGAGTAGTTGATATATGGGTTTGACGATGGGTGGGGTGGTGTCACCGATGTGGGTAGATCGAGACGGGTTAAGGTCGACGATGTATGGTATAGTGTCAGTGGTGGGTTGCCACTAAAGGGTTGGTTTGGTGGTGTGTGTATTGGGGGATGATGTGGGTTACCAGTGACTGGTGTGGTTGCGGAGTTGTGTTGGGGTTGTGGTGGCGACACACTGTTGGGAATGATGATCGGTGGTGATACCGAGAAGTAGGGCTGACTGACGGTGGTGGTGGCAATCAGCGTTTGTTAGGATGGAGACTTGGAGGGTGACAGAGATGCAGAGCTGTCGTCGGTGGCGGCGACAGTAGGTGGGTTTGCGGTGGTGGAAATCGGAGATGGTTGTGACTCAGAGTGGTGACCGGGGGTTTGACAGAGCAGTGGTGGTGGCAGATCGGACTGGAGGGGATGAGGAGCTGACGATCGGACTGCCGGTGGTGGCAGTTTGTGCGTTTGCCGCCGACAGAACAATGGCAGTCTAACGGTATGCTTGTTGGACAAGCAGTGATGGGTCCGAATCTTCGAGGAATTGGTAATCAGTGACTTAAATTTTTTTAAGTCAAACGGGAAAACATACTCAACAAAAGTGATGTGGCGAGAAATTATGATTTTGTCGGTGGAGAGCTCATAACACAGGTATCCCCTATGATTTGATGGGAAATCGGGGAAGACGCACTAAGTAGATCTGGGTGCCAATTTGTGGGGGGGGGGGGTGGATGTCAGATTAGGGTAACACAAACAACCGAAAATTCTGAGATGGTCATAGGTAGGGATCCGACGGTAGAGAATTTCGGTGGGTGTCCTATTTTGAATCGCACGGGTAGGTAAAATATTGAGAATACGTTTTACCGTTTTTATTGCATATACCCAAAAAGTAGGAGGGAGAGACGCATGAAAAAAGAGGGTACAAATCATATTATTAATGGTTCGGAGAATTCTTTCAGCTTTACCATTTTGATGGGAAGTATATGGGCACGAGAATTGAAAAACCATGTCGTTAGCCGCACAGAATTTATGAAATAAGGAATTATTAAACTCACGATCATTATCACATTGAAATGATTTTATATTTTTTTCAAATTGCGTTTTGACCAGTGTATGAAACTCAACAAATTTGGAGAACACTTGAGATTTGAGTTTGAGTGGGTAGACCCAAAAAAAGTGAGAGAAATCATCCAAAAATACCAAATAATATTTGTAGCCTAATATTTCAAACTGCATGTTTGTTAGCACTTTTGTCTCAGATCAAATCCCTCTTCCATACTGTAGACACACTATATAAATTGTTTCTCCATGAATCTCAATTAAATAACCACTATGCCTCTTTGGTCGCTCTGTCAATTAATCCTCAAATATCTTCATTCTCAAGTCCAACGGTTAAATTAGTCAATTCTTCAATGTATCTATACATAAAGAATGGATCTTGGGCCTAACTCAACCTAAAAAGCTAGCTTGTAGGGTGAGGATTATCCAAGTCCATATAAGGAGTCTATGTTATCATTTCATATCCGATGTGGGACTCTTAACAATCCCCCGCACACCCAGACTTGTTAACTGAAGCGTGTGTAATATAATATGGGGGCCTAACATCGGTGAACAAAGAATTGGAATGAGCCTGACTTTGATACCATGAAGGAATAGATCTTGGGCATAACTCAACCCCAAAAGCTAGCTTATAGGGTGAGGATTGTTCAAGTCCATATAAGGAGTCCATGTTCTCATTCCATATCCAATTTGGGACTCCTAACATATGAGACAACATGTAGTTAAACGTTAACAACCTATAAAATGCGTAAATCTATCTAGTCATACACTCACCCACGTCTAAACATGTAGTAACTAATATCATCATAAAATGTGGTAGGATGGATGAAATTCCTTCACCCTTGATAGAAGTCTCGAATTCGAACATTGAGATTCGACAACCCCGAGTAGGAAGTGCTTCCTACCTTATATGGGTCCTACGTAACACAAATCCGAATTATCGAATCAGTGCATTTCGGAGACTAGATGATTATACAAAAAAAGAAATACAAACTAAACAATAAATAAAGATAATTTAAGTATATTGCAAGGAAGCCAAAAAGAGGCAAAGAAAGAGATAAAAACAAGAAATAATAGCAGAATACGATTTATTTTTTACTTAGCATATATTCCCATTTTCTTTCTACTTAATTACACCATAACAAGAACAAGAAATAATTAATTTGAGCCTATGGCTCTAAACACTTACTCTTTGATTTCCTTCTTCTTTTTCATTTTTTCTATTTTTGTTATTTTTATTACATGACGTCTAGCCAAAAAGCTAGATAATCTTCATAACAAAAATTAAACTGATATAATAATAGAAAGAAACTTATATAGGAATTTATGGGGTGACTGTTGGGGGTTGAACAACAACATCAGGAACTCCAGGCATTGGAAGAGTAAATGGATTATTATCGCGAGCACCAGCACCAGGACTTCCAAAATCAGGCAATCCAGTACCAGGACTTCCAAAACCAGGCAGTCCTCCAGTACCAGTACTACTAGGACTTCCAAAACCAGGCAGTCCTCCAACACCAGTACTACCAGGACTTCCAAAACCAGGCAATCCTCCAGCACCACCAGGACTTCCAAAACCAGGCAATCCTCCAGCACCACCAGGACTTCCAAAACCAGGCAATCCTCCAGCACCACCAGGACTTCCAAAACCAGGTATTCCTCCAGCACCAGTACTACCAGGAGTTCCAAAACCAGGCAATCCTCCAGCACCACCAGTACTACCAGGAGTTCCAAAACCAGGCAATCCTCCAGCACCACCAGGAGTTCCAAAACCAGGCAATCCTCCAGCACCACCAGGACTTCCAAAACCAGGTAGTCCTCCAACACCAGGACTTCCAAAACCAGGTAGTCCTCCAACACCAGGACTTCCAAAACCAGGTAGTCCTCCAACACCAGGACTTCCAAAACCAGGTATATTTGGGATATTGAAGGGCAGAGAAAATGGTGGAATATTGAATGTAAATGGCGATCCTCCAATATTTGGTGAAGCTAGAGTTGAATCCTTTTCCTCCTTAAAAATATTATCATTTTCGGCTCCTTTCCCTTGGTAATTTTCCTCCCTAAGCATCCTCATAGCATTACCAACACTAGAAAAGTGAATTAAACAAAGCAAAGTGACAACACTAACAATCAACTTGGCTGAAAATGGAGAAGTCATTTTCATTTATTTTCTTTGATGTAAAATAGAAAAGAAATGAAGAAGAGTTGATGTAAATTTGCTTACACTAATAAGTTGTTTATATAGAGGGGTTTGGGTCCCGAGACTTAAATTTTCATTGTTGGGATAAATGGGACACTTATTCATCTATGTTTTGTTCTTTTCTACTTGGTTTTGAAATGTTGTTGACTAAAGTGAACTAGTATAAGATTGTTTTATATTTATTCACACTACAAAAATGTTTTGCCAGCTACATCTTTTTATCTGTTTTTTGCATTTGCAGTTAATGATGATGGTTAAAGATATAATGCTAATTAATCCACTTTGACATTTTTTTCCTGCAGAAGCAAATACGAGTTGTTGGCTGCTGGAGAATTAACTTTACTACACAAAGTTTTCAAGATCGTTAGAAAGAAAGAAAAAAATGACCTTTTTTTTATAAGGAAGAAAGAAAAAAATGACCTTAACTGCTAACTTGGATTTAATTTCGCCCACTCTTATAGTGTTTTAGTTATTTGAAATATTCTTCAAACATGGAGACTTTCATTTTTACACTTAACATTTTGATAAATGTTAAAAGTGTTGGAAATTTGCCTATGGCGGGAGTTGCGACCGACCAACTTTAACGGCTTAAACACTAGTGTTACGTATGTTGGAGAATTCGGTTCTTCACACATGCATGATCTACTAAGTACGCAGATAACCGTAGGGCCAAGAATCGTCAAATTTCATTGAGAAATGAAAGAGATATTGGTCCACGAAGTGAGGTGTTTGAAGCATGGAAAGTGTGGTGTTGTGTTCAATTCTCCCTCATCGGTAGAGGAAGAAAGAATTGTTGTGTATATAAGACTCGAAATTGGTTTGGGGTTTGGGACCCCAAGGGGTATCCCATGTGTTTAAAGGAGGGAGGACCTAGATGTGCTTCGGTTCGAGTAAAGACCACGCGCGCGCCGCCGCCCGTCCGGTCCGGTTCCGGGGCCACGGGCCTTCTGATATTATCTTTTTGGGCCAGAGAACTTTGCCAGAAGTACAGTTTGGACCAGAATTCTTTCAGATGTACAGTTTGGTCCCTGAAATTTTCAGAAAGTCAGAATTTCGACGGTCAAAGCAGAAACGCCCAAGCACTCAATTCAGCCATTTATTTTGGCTGAATTACTCCTCCTATAATTGCCAAATCCGTTGGTCTTTCACCATTTATTTTGGTGGCTTTACTACCTCCATAATGTCCATTATTTGGCCAATAATGGTTGTTATGGGGGCAGTTAAACATCCCTCCCTCACCTATATAAACACCCCTTACACCATTGTTGAGGCACAGAAAAATATACTTGCAATATACACGAAAATAAACAGAAAAACAGTTTCTTCCTACACCTTCCTTGCATCATTTCTTGCTCAATATTTTTCACGGTAGCTCTTGAGTTTCCTTTGCTCAAGTGTTCCATTGCTGTTTTATCTTGGGAGACAAATTGTCCAGGACGTATAAAGGATACATACGGGGCAATATTATCTTAAGGACAGAGTGCCACACTCAACGACTCAGCAATAACAAAAGCAGTTTCGATTTTTTCTCGTTCTACAATTGTAATTTCAGATTTCTAGTTGAATTATTGAATCTTTGTTTATCCTTTCGAATACTTGTAATAGTGATATACTTCTCATACTGCTTTATAAAGTACAATAGAGTAAAATCTCCCAACAAAAAGCACTATAAGAGGCAAACAATTAAATTCAAGTTAGATGCGTAAATGTGTAAAAAAAGCTTATTCCTACAAGTTTAGGAAACAACTTATTGTGCTTTCCCAATAGTTAAACACACCTAGTTGGATTTTTTAAGAAAACCTCTCGAGATATAATCCCACAAAACTACTAACATTTAACAATATCAAAACAATCAAGTACATAATTAGTAGGCGTTTGGCCATAGAAATAAAAAGAAATCACTTTTTTTTATAGAATTTTTAAAATCGGAATTGTGTATGGTCATAGTTTTTGTAAATAATATTTGACTGTTGGGATGTATTTTTTCTTTAAAATATGAAATATGATTTATACCCCAAATTTTAAAACCTGGCATAACCACTCAAATCAGTTAATTAACATAATCAGTGTGTAAACATTGTCCGTCTATCATTTCCTATTACATTAAATATGATTTATATAGACTTTTTTAATACAATGATATAATCAAGTTCACAATTATTCGCATCTTCAACAGCTATTGTCATTAGACCGCACATTTCTCTAGTATTTTCTAGTTCAAAGTTGTTGGTATTATGACCGATTGTTAGTTGAATTAAATGGGTCAAATTTATAAAAATAAAAAATATAGAGTAAAATTTTAAAAAGTGAAAGACAAAAGTAATGGTAAAAAATAAAAAGTGAAAATTATGAAAACAAGATTGAAGTGTTTTTCAAATTTTAAATACAATGGTCAAATGCTAATTTTAAAAAAACGTAAAACATTCTCGTGACCAAACATATTCTTAATTTTTTGAATTGAGTTAGGGCATATAATAAATGTAGCCTTTTTGAGTAACTCATCTTTGAATTAATTTTTTATTAAGCGAAAAGGAAAATAAGTTTTTGAAAAAAAAAAAAGATGACTGAATTATGACGTGGCACTATGTCACAATTTAGTCACTAAATATTGTTTACAGATACAGTTGGGCACGTGACCGCCCTTAAATAAAACCTCTATTCCTAATCTTGATTCATCCTCAGTCGTCAGTTACACTCCTAACAGTGACAACGGCTGAGTATAAAGCTGCCATTAAGACCTTAACAAAAACTGTGGACAAGGATAACAGGAAAACTGGGTAATGTATGTAGTTTTATATACTCCCTCCGTTCTTTTTTATGTGTCTCTTTTATTTTTATTTTATTTTATTTTATTATTTTTTTTTGATAATCCAGGCCTCCAGACTTGCGCCTGACTACGTCCTGGAGGTAATAGCATCGGTCCTTCAACACTATTATCAGGTAAATCGCGGATGTGCTCCGGTGGCCAGTTTTTTGGGAGCGTACAACTGATCAATGAGACAAAGTCAAATTTCCCAACATGCAAAGTTTCTTCGTGCTTGCGGGGAATCGAACCCACGCTGTCTCATGCCAGAGCGCCTTATAGCGCCCAGGCTTTGCCACTGGACTATGCCCCTGAGGACAAAACTAAGGTAGGGTAAACTTTTTAAAGTGACTGGTCCCACTGCATTACGGCCCCATACCCCAGAAAACCCCACCTCCGCCTGGCCCTACGGATTAGTATACACCGCTTGGCCCTACGGGTATGGAGGGATTTTTTTGGGAACACAGTTCCACTCTCGCTGATCAGAGGACTCGAACACGGAACCTCAGACATTCTTGAGAATGAAAGAATCGAGTGTGTCTCCTAATGAATATACATTTGCTGCAGTTGCTGCTGCTTGTGCAAATCTTTCAAGACTAGACTGGGGTGTACAACTGCATGCAAATGTTTTACGTGTGGGTTTTCTTGATTCTCTGTCTGTGTCAAATTCAATTGTCACAATGTACTCCAAATGTGGACAGTTGATTCAGCCTCACTTATATTTCATGAAATGAGTAGAAGAGACATTGTTTCTTGGAGCACTATTATTGCTGGGTATGCTCAGGGTGGTTGTGGCGAGGAAGCTTTTGAGCTGCTATCATGGATGAGAAAGGAAGGACCAAAGCCAACGGAATTTGCTCTTGCTAGTGTACTTAGTGCATGTGGTAGCATGGCAATCCTTGACCAGGGAAAGCAACTTCATGCTCATGTTCTTATCATTGGATTAGATCATATGCCTTTAGTACTGAGTTCTTTGATCCACATGTATTCAAAATGTGGAAGTATTGCAGAAGCCTCAAAGATATTTAATTCAGCAGAAAATAATGACATCGTATCATGGACAGCCATGATTAATGGGTATGCTGAACATGGATACAGCCAAGATGCTATAAGTTTATTTGAAAAAATTCCTTATGCTGGTCTAAGACCAGATTCTGTGACCTTCATTGGTGTTCTAAGCGCTTGTAGTCATGCTGGCCTTGTTGATCTAGGTTTTCACTATTTTAGATTGATGAATGAGGAGTGCAAAATAAGTTTGTCAAAGGAACACTATGGTTGTATGATTGATCTTCCTGTCGTGCTGGACGAATAATTGATGCTGAGAACATGATCAAGAATATGCCATTTGAAAAGGATGATGTTGTTTGGTCAACCTTGCTTAGAGGCTGCAGGTTACATGGTGATGTTGAATGTGGAAAGCGTGCGGCTGAGCAAATTCTTAAACTTGCTCCAAATTGTGCTGTGACTCACACTACTCTATCAAACATTTATGCATCAAAGGGGAAGTGGGGTGAAGTAGCAGAACTGAGGAAGTTGATGAGATTGAAAGGTGTCTTGAAGGATCCTGGCTGGTCTTGGATTAAGGTCAAGGATCAAGTCTCTGCATTTGTCGTTGGGGACAAAAAACTTCCACAGAATGAAGATATTTGTGATATTTTGGATCTGATATCCTCAAAAACAGAATTTTCTCTCCAGAATGTTGCTTCTATATTAGAGTAGCCAAAGCTTGAGATGTCGATTGAAGTTTCTTGAAGTGTGACCATCCTTCAGAGAAAAAAAGGATGGAATCTTACTCTTTGATATGATAATCACGATTATCATCATTGATATATACACACTTTTACTCATAGCAATGTCTTAACAACTAAAAGTGGTTTGATTAAAATGACCTTGTGCTCATTACCACAAGCAGCATTGTCCTTTGGAAATTATCTTGATGTGCTCTTTTGTTGCATCGTCTATTTATGGTGCTGTCATGAGATGTAATTCTGGCTCTGAGTTTGCAAAGAGCAATCTAAGTGGTAAAGCTGGTGTAGAGCAATGCTATGGGTTTGTGTTTAGTGTACATTTGAAATATTGCCGCACCAGATGTCTCAAATAACTTGATGGTGCTAAGCAGACTGCCTTCATCAATCAGAGTCGCTTCTGTACTTGCCCTATGAGCTTTGAATCAACATCTGAGTTTCAATGGGGAAGCTAGCTGAGGCATCCTGCAAAACATGTGGAGGATGATTTTTGGTTGAAGGGGTAGGATCCATAAATGGAAGCATGCTTAACACTACTGGTTTGGAAGTTGCAAGCTCTATAAATCTAGAGAGTTGGAAAAAGGAAAGGTGCTCTGGAATGCTGTTCAATTGGAGGTATGAAGGCGTTGACCTAGACTTGAGTTGGAGCTCTTACTTGAAGAAACCAGATCGACGAGTATCTAGCTTGTTATACTGGTGGAGAGAAGATTCTGTTGCTCTCTACATACCGATTGTTCCTTGTTACTTGTTTATTATCGTTCTGCACTCCGGATAAAGCAATGTGGAAAACTGAGTGACCAAAATCGGTCATACTTTCCCTTTAATTCATGAGTACGGACTGTTTAATGAAAAAATAAGGACAAATTTTATGTCTTCAAAACCTGATTTTCTCTGTTAGGTTTGTTTAAAACTCAAGTCACAACCTTGTTGTGAAGGCATATAATGCACACCAACTGTTCTTTCCACACACCAATAAACTCTTGCTCTTCAAGGACTAAAAAGTACATTGGAATACCAGAGTTTAAGTTTCTTAACTTCATCAATTAAAAATATTATATCATCATTAATTAGTTCAAGCACAAAAGAAGGAACATGAGAATCTATGGTGGGTGCCCATGCTATTAGTTTGAAACGCTTTAAATGCAAAATTAACTTATATGGAGAGTAGAAGAAATTTCAGAATTGAATTGCAAAGTTCATCCCATTACTTCATTAGAACAAATTAACTGATGAAATACACGTTTCATGGATTTGCTATGAAGGAAATACACATAGACATGGTTCCTCTTGGTTTTAGGGATGACCTATATTCTTTTATAGTCGGGGGCAGATGGAGTGTTGTGTCTCAAAGTTCATTTGAACCCACTATGTGGAGCATAAATAGTAAGTATGAACCTATAATTTTAAGAATACAATAGTTTAATGCTAAAAATCATAAATGTTAAATTCATAGAATTTAGATTAAGGATTCGTCTCTGGTTATAGTATATTAGGGGAAAATTATTCTATGTTAAGAATAAGATTTTCTTTAATGGATGTATAAGCTACTCGACAACCTTGGTCGTTTGGTAGGAGACATTAGAGAAAATAATGCATGAATTTAGTTTTGTGTATTACTAATACTTTATTTGTTACACTTTTTTCAATC
This sequence comes from Anisodus acutangulus, assembly GCA_029783415.1. Lineage (NCBI taxonomy): Eukaryota > Viridiplantae > Streptophyta > Magnoliopsida > Solanales > Solanaceae > Anisodus > Anisodus acutangulus. Next base: position 30,898,322 of record CM056501.1, read on the forward strand.
TATGCATAGCTAATACAAGCATTATAAATAGTATTTGGTATTATTGATAGAGATCTGAGGGTGAGGGTTAGGTGTATGAGTAGTGTCATAACCTTGAATTGGAATGCGATTGTCATTGTCGACCAAAATGTATTAATGATTTTGCAAATTAAATAGTCGAGGAAGATTACCAGAAATGTGAGTGAGGTGGGATGTGGCGCCCGTGTCCATGTACCAGACATCGTCAGGCGGCTAAATATTCATAGTGTTGTAAGTCTGGGTTAATTCGGTAGGCGTGATGGGGCTGGAACTCGGCTGCTGCTGTTGGGCCGGTGTGAGGTGGGCTTGCTTGGCAGGGCCTGCTGGACGACTGCTTGGGTGAGAAGGCAGTGGGCCAGCCCATGGTGCTGGATAGGGGGCCTACTGTGTTGGGCCGGTGGAATTGGGTCGTCCTCCGCGACCCTGTCCTCTTCCAATTCCGCTGCACGTGTCACTCAACATACCTCTCTAGCTGCAATCTCTCCATCAACCTGGCACAGTAGACTTGGGCACCCGGGAGAATCAGTTTTTAGTTTTTTTAGAAATAGAAATTTCATTCGATGTAATAATGGAAAATTGACCCAAAAATGTCAGTCTTGTCCTTTAGGCAAACATGTTCGACTTTCATTTAAATCCTCTTTAAGTGTTATTTTTTCTCTTTTTGATATTATTCATTCAGATTTATGGATATCCCCCATTACTAGCAATATGAGTCACAAATACTATTTGATATTTTTGGATGATTTTGTCACTTTCTTTGGGTTTTCCCCTAAAATATAAGTCTCAATTTTCCTAGAATTTCAAGCTTATGTTAAGACCCAATTTGAAAAGACCATTAAAACATCTCAATGTGATAACGATCGTGAGTTTAACAATTCCTTCTTTCATAAGTTTTGTACAACCAATGTCATGGTGTTTCGATTCTCGTGCCCCCATACCTCACCTCAAAATGGTAAAGTTGAAAGAATCCTCCGCACCATCAACAATATGATTCGTACTATGCTCTTTCATGCATATATTTCCCCTACCTTTTGGGTCTGTGCACTTCACATGGTCGCCTATCTCCTTAATATATTATCTACCCGAACAATTCAAAATAAAATCCCAACCGAAATTTTATTCCGTCGGATTTCTTCTTATGATCACCTTCGAATTTTTGGGTGTCTATGCTACCCTAATCTCAACTCCACGGCACCTCACAAATTGGCACCTAGGACGAGGTGCATCTTCTTAGGTTTTCCGTAGAATCATAGGGGTACTTATGATATGATTTGTTTACAAATAAAGTCTTTGTCTCTCGTCATGTCACGTTTGAGGAGAACGTCTTTCCCTTTGCCTCCGTCCAAAAATTTCGAGTCATCGACTGTAGATTCCTTGACGATTCGGACACCTCTCCTCACGTTCGAAATGCACTCCATTCCGTCACGCCATTGCCCTCACTGTCCTAGCCCTAGCTAACTGCCCCACCCACCCCATCAGTCCTAACTTCGGCCTCACCCAGTAGACCCGTGACGGAAAATCCCGTCACGAAAAATCTAGTGACCCTACTGCCCCGAACCCAGCCCCAGTTCCTGAGACTACCATCAACCAACCCAGTCCACTGCCCTCACTGCCCATGACCCTACTGCCCCGAACCCAGTCCCAAGTACCGCCACCGACCCACCGCATGGAAACACGTGCTCATCACAGAATTTTCAAACCAAAAATCCATTTTAACCTATCCACTCAAACCATCTCATCCATACCTAAAAACCTAAAACTAGCCAAACTTGAAAATAATCAAGGGATTATTTCTTTTAGTATGTTTATTTTGTTTGTCTATCAGTAGAGAGACAAGTGTGAGATGGTCGGCATAATGGATCCTACTTATTTTGGAATCAAAGCATAGTTAATTCATTATTTATGAGATAATTTCAGAAATATCTCTTCAAATTTAGCTTCATAATATTAATATCCCTGTCATTATCAATATCAATATTAGCCTTATTTGAAGTTCTAAATTTTGTAGTCATGGTTGATAAAACTTAAAAGATTGGTTAGACTATGTAAGCTATCTTAAGACATTAATATAACAAAATTATATGCGTGTATTATATATTTAAAAGCAACCTCTTAAGGATACTAGTACCCCATGGATCGAAATAGATAGATGAACATGTGTATATTTAAAAAAAAATACATATTGCCTCAGTCCAATTTATGAGTCACCATTTCTTTTTGGTCTGTTCCAAAAAAAAATGTCATCTTTCTATAATTAGAAATACTTTAACTTTAAAATTCTCTTTTTACCACACAATTATCTTAGGTTTGTTTTTTTATCACACATATCAAAAGTCGAACGTTTCTTTCCAAACTTTGTATCAAATCAAAATGATGCGACATAAATTGAGACGACGGGAATAGCAATTAGTGACTGAAAAGTGCAAATATGTGCAAAGTATAAGGACTAAACAGTCACTTAAGCAAAGTAGTTTAGTTCAAATACGTAAATGTGTAATGTATTAAGGAGTCGTTTGGACATGATTTGAAATCGTGGTTTGAAATAGTATGATTTAAAATTTTGTTTGAACATGCAATTTGAGTTTCTTAAGTTGTATCTTTTCTCATTGACATAAAAATCTCACAAGTTATAATAATCATCAATACTTTTCTAATTCTTATGTAATCTTATCAAATGAGCAAGTCATAATTCATAATAAAATTAATACACGGCTCGAAGGACTTTCTAAAAAAATTACCAAATTGTTGATAGTAATTAATTGTAAAAACAAATGATTGGTTGAAGGAGTTTAGTTTTCAGTTGTATGACATATATATATATTTGTATATATATATATATATATATATATATATATAATATAAATTATGTATTGAGTAATTATATTCAATATAATATAAAGTCTATTAATTGGTATATATGTATTAATTTATGGATTTTTTTTATAAAATATAAATTTATAAGTCAAATTTTATATTTAAAAAAATAAAATAATGATTTGAGATTTCAAAAAAGAACACGAAAATAAAAATTACGTGCAAATTGCCTAAACAACCATGATGTAAAATCAAATTAAGCTGTGAAAAGGCCTACTAAACCACAATATCAAGTACTCACTCCTTGCCTTGCATTCTTCACTGACTTCAGGTTCGTCACCTTCGCTTTTCGTCTGATTTCTGAATCTTTTTTCTCTTATCTTTCTTGTTTCTAATTCTGGGTTTAAATTGGATCATCTTATGTATCTGTTGGCGTAAATTTGGGAAATCTATTTTGCATTCCATATGTTCGATGAAATGACTCAAAGAAGTTCTGACTCTTGTGTTCCTCTTTTTATTTTTTTGTTGTTGCTTTCAGAAGAAACGTAAATATCTTACTATTTCATAGTTTCCAATGGCGAATGTTTGTCCGATTCCAAGCGATTCATACAAGGTGGGGTTCATAGGAGCTGGAAAAATGGCTGAAAGCATAGCTAGAGGTGTGGTTAAATCTGGGATATTGCCTGCTTCTCGTATTCGAACAGCCCACAGTGGATCGGCTCGTCGTACTGCTTTTGAGTCTATTGGGGTTACTGTATTTGATAATAATAATCAGGTACCCTTATACATTGTCAATCTTGAATGACCTCTCTTCAATATTAATATTATAACATTTTTACAATTTTAATGCACACTCGTGGGATGTTTTTGCTCTTCGGTGATCATATTTTTCTACTTTATCAATCTCTATATATAGATATATCCCTGGAAATGTAGGTCCGAAACCCACCTGTATCATTTCTTTACCTATCAAAAAAATATATATATAGTAGGCGTTTGGCCATAAAAAACCAAATATTTTTCACTTTATTTGGAATTTTTAAAGTTGGAGTTGAAGATGGAGTTGTGTTTGGATATAGTTTTTGTAAAGAATAATTGGTTGTTTGAATGTACCAAAAGTGAAAAAAGTGAGGTTGTATTCGGAATTTTCACGGCCAAACGCTGATTTTCAAATAAAGTAAAAAATAATCCGGAAAAAAGTGAATAATTCTCATGGCCAAATGAGCACTATTTTTTTTCCTGTCTGTGTGGAAGCTTCTTAGTTTTTGGTGTACCCTCAAAACTCCTGTACAGAAGATTGGGCAACATTTGTAAAGAACCATATTATTGGGTAGGTTCTCTACCTTTTGCTATACGGTTTGTATAAGGGAGTTATTAAGAAAGAAAAGGGTATGGTAAGTCTTAACTCATTTTATTAGGAATTTGACTCCTCATTTATTAAGTGATAAAAAAAGATCCTAAAGTGGCAGGACAACCTTGATTTGATCATATATTTTCCCCCGAATTGAATAAATCATATGTTCAGACAAGAAAATTGGTCTAATTGATAAATGCTTAAAGTTGATGTTTTCAAGCTCTCCTTGTAGGCTATTAGGACAACCGAAGTTATTGATTTTTGATAAGTTAGATTATGGGTAAAAGAAACATTTGCTAGGACTACAGACTTACGTATTGCTTGGAGTAATGCAAGACAAGAGACCTTGAATACGTCAGGGAGAGACCTTTTTGCAGATAAAATAATAACTATAATACAAAGCAAAGTTCTTGGATTCAGATTGACTTCAAAAATTTTGTACAAGCAAAGAGGAATTGCTATCTCAGTAGCACCTCATGGTCATCTCTCATCGTAGGTATAACACAAATTTGTATACTCTTCTTTCTCTATTCTCATACATGATATTGTTTTCTGGAGATCTTTCTTACATTAAAAAACTAATAGATGGATGCTGCATTCTTGGTTTTCTCTAAGAACACAAGTATCTTTCCTTTATTCTTTTGTTCATTTTGGTAAAATGATAAATCTGAGTGACTGACTCTAGTTTTCTCACTTTATCGCTTATAACTTTTTATTGGTTCCTTGAAGATTCTTATTTTACATGTTTCTTGTTTTTATTGGAGCAGGTGGTTGAAGACAGTGATGTGATTATATTCTCTGTGAAGCCTCAAGTGGGTATGGTTCAAATCTTTGCCGTTCTCTCTCTTTTTGTCTCCTTTTTTAGAATCTTTCTATGTTTTTCCTTGCAATACTTGCGGGAGAATTTGAAGTCCATCTTTCTGCAATAATTTTGTTTCTGTTTCGACAGTATTAAATTTTCAATTTTGAGAAAAAATACAGCCAAATAAGTTGAAAGATAATATTTCTCAATTAGATATTAGAACTAAGCAACCGTAAGATGAAGTTGTAGACAACTTATTGTAAAAAGGGATTATTTGATTGGCTGCATCAGAAAAAATAGTCATTGCATAACATTCCACATAACTAATACAACTTCCGCTTTCAACATACAACTCTGTGGTAGTAATGTAATGTCTGCATAACTAATACATTGTTATGATTCACGGTATAAAACTATGCATAAGTAATGCAACATTTGATTCTTCATAGACCATGAATTGGGAAAATCGCTTGAGATGATTTGACAATGTCTTACTTAAACTTTCAAAGGCACCAATGCTTAGGTGCAACATTGTGGTGATTGGAGATGCTATTAAAGGATAAGATAGACCTAAAATCACATGTCGGTAATTGTCTTAAGAGACATACTATCTTGCGGATTTAGCTAAAAGTAAAACGAAATGGAAGCAATGGATTCATAGAGGCAAAACCAATTAGGTAGGGTTAAAGTTTAGTAGTTGTTGCAGTTACATTTGGTCAGTAGGAATAAGTGGTGAGATTTAGAGAACCTCTAGTTTCAGAGAGTCCTTGATTAATTTTGATAAGTACTATTCCTTCTGTTTTCCACTTATAAAAAAAAGGAATAGTACTTATCAACAGAGCGCTTGAAAGAAGTATATAGAGGATTCATATCACAAAGCTTACTGTTTGATATTGAGGTACAGTTTATTGAGTGATTGACATATTTTTGTTTTGCTTTCTCTTGTGGAATTTTTAGGCTAAAGACACTGCTGTTGCCCGATTTATTGCATTTTCATATTTATTGGATGTTTGAAAAATTGGTGGTGATTCTGCTGTTCTACCCACCTTTTTGAATGCAGTTAAAAATGTAGTGTCACAGTTGAGGCCATTCCTTTCAGAGAAGCAGCTTCTGGTGTCGGTTGCAGCAGGTGTTAAGTTAAAGGATTTGCAGGTTTGTGTGCAACTGGTGTAAGAGCTGCATGTAAAATTCCTCACCAAGCAAATAGACAGAAACAAATCTTTTTATTTTAGATGCTATAGTTTCAGGTGCTGGCTTTGACCTTATAAGGACTTCGTGACTTGATTACCAATTTTTTTCTACAATTTACTGACAGTTTAATCCAACACTGTGGAAATGGCAAGTATTGTTTTCTTGAATCAAGAAAATCTCGAAAACTTGTTGAGACCCATACAAAATCATCATAAAATAACAAGCAGGAAAGCTTAAATAATGGCAAAACTCTAAACTAAACTAGATAGGACTATTAATTTATCTCGACCAAGAAACTATTGAAAGAAAAGAAATTAAAGTTCTTAATATACTGATGATTATGAGTAAAACCTAATATCAGTAAAGGGGCAGCCCGGTGCACTAAGCTCCCGCTATGTGCGGGGTCCGGGGAAGGGTTGAGCCTTTGGTCTAACTCAACTACAAAAGTTAGTTCATTAGATGAGGATTGTCTAAGACTATATTAAAAGACAACAATTCATATTCTCAACCAATGTGGGAATATCTAACACCCCAATCTGAGCCTGGTTAACTGGAGCATGAATAACATAGCATGGGGATTCAGCATTGTGTAAACCAAGAATAGGATTGATGTGGCTCACATACCATGTGAAAAAATGGACCTTGGGCCTAACTCAACTCCAAAAGCTAGCTCATGATGTGAGGACTGCCGAAGGCAATGTAAGGAGACAACATTCCATTTTCTCAAACAATATGGGACAATCTAAAAGGGTACATCATACATGTGGTTTATGCTAATTTTTAGCGTATCTTGAAGCATCTAAGTGCCCATATCCATTTACATCCATTTGATATGGGTAGAGTAAAGCGTAAAATGACAACAAGATGTACGGAAGCATGCATATCTCGTCTCTTAATGATTCAATTTTCTAATTATTTACCCATTTTGCTGAAGCATATCCTATTTTTCTCTTCTCAAGGAATGGGCAGGTCAAGACCGATTTATTAGGGTGATGCCAAACACTCCCTCTGCTGTTGGTGAAGCTGCCACTGGTAAATTAGAAATAAATACTGATATTTGAAGCCTGTTACAATTCTACTTGATTTGTTCCGTCAGATTTACTATTCCTGAGTCGAAGTCCTCTCCCTATACCTAGAGTCTCTGGTTGTATCTAAGGATTAACTTCGGACATAGATCTACCAAATGTTTGTTGTTTATGTTACATTGATTTGGCTATGGGTAAGAATCCTAAAGGTGAATAAGTTTCCATTACAGGCACATGCTCTTTTTCAAGAATCTGAACTAACACACACCCAGTCATAATACCCGTTCGACACAGAAGGATTTATGTAACGTGGTTTTTTGTTGAGAATTTTATTTGGAGGCTTTGATGATTAAGTAAATATTTAAATCTAAGTAAACTGAATTCAGATGCAATAATCTCTTCTTACAATATCCATATTCTGATTTTGGGTCAAATTCCGTCTCATATACATTGAAGTGATTCTATCTTCTTTTGAAGTGGTTAATAAAAGAGGCCTCCTGATTTTATCATCCTTAGAGTTATTTGAAGATGGGACTGTCAAAATTTAGACGATTATACTGTCTATGAATTTTCACCTGCATACTTCAAGATCCTACGTCTAACTGTATCCAAAAAGTTTTCGAGTTGTCGGAATAAGGAATTATGGTAGTTGACATGAACACCTTCACATGTTGAACACACTGTCTTACCTAATATGACCTAGTTGGCTTATGCTTATAAATGAAGACACATTGCTTTAATGGATTATTATGCTTTAGCTGATTGGTCAATAAAAAGGATAGTTGGAGTGTGCTAATTAGGTCAGCTATGGAGAAGATATTTCCTTTATTATATATTTAGACACAATTTTCCATGGATACCTAAGCGCAGGTGTGTATACATATGTTTCTATGTGGATGTGTGTGTGTATATGCTTTTGTGTAAACATGTGTGCATGTTTAGGTATGCTAGTGTAAATTTGTTGTTTGTTTTTCTGTTTATATATGCTAATTATACAATGCATTTATAGTATACAGAAAGTATCTCCAAGTGCATATGTATGCCTGTGATTTGCATACTGTTTGTGCTTTCTGTAAATGGGAACTTATGTATATTCACACAGCTGTAGTACACAGGAATTTTACATGTTTGTAACGTGAGTATATCTCGTGGTCGATCTTTTACCTTGACATTTTTTCGCCAGTGTAGGTTACTGAGAGTCTGAGACACTAGCAATTTTGATTTTCTGGTTGATTCTATATACATATGTCTGAGTTGTTATTAGTTATCGCTATTTATGTATCCTTCTAATTAAGTGTCTTTATATAGTCTTTACTTTGGGGGAAAAGGCAACAACAGAAGATGGAGAATTAATTTCCCAGTTATTTGGAGCTATTGGTAAGGTGTGGAAAGCTGATGAGAAGCTTTTTGATGCAGTTACAGGCTTAAGGCATGTTCCCTCTTTAATGTTTCTAAAACTAGACTTACTATCACTTAATTTGATGCCAATGTCTGCTCCTGTGACTAGCTGTTTGTTGAGCCCGCTTGGGGATCTTAGTTCTTCCGAACTGCTTTTGCATAGACAAGCAGAGTTCATGCGAAGTTGGAATCCAGTACCATTGTTAATATCGTCTATTCTTTCTCCTTGAAATATCAGTGGTAGTGGACCAGCCTATGTTTTTCTAGCAATAGAGGCATTGGCAGATGGAGGGGTGGCTGCTGGTTTACCTAGGGAGCTTGCACTTGGATTAGCCTCTCAAACCGTAAGTTAACAGTTACTCACCAATTTACTCACACACTGTTGTGCAATATGTTAGTATGGTTGTGTTCATTGAAATAGTGAGAAGCAGTGATATTGTTCTTCTGTTCCCCCTGATTAAGCCTGAGTTCCATTTGGATGTCAAGGTTCATTTGTGCTATAGCTTCTTAGATATACAAGTTCAATCCTTTTCTTAAGAAATGTACTAACTTGTGTTCATCTTTCTACTTGCATCAATTAGTGTCCTTTCAATGCCTCAAAAAACAATTGCTATATTGTGGCTTATTTTAGTTAATTGACATAGTTAAAGGATTAAAATTACAGTTAAGCAGTGTTCTGACCTAAAATAAGGAGAACATAATTGGGATCATTTTTTGAGTGCTTTCTCCTTTGTTATTGATGAGGGCAATCATCTTTTCAACTTCTCTACACTGAACCTTTCTTGTTCTCCGTAAAGATTTACTTGTATCTTTTTTTTTTCTTGTTCTTTGAGAGTAACACGCATGCCCTCAAACATATTGCTGGTCAAGTGATCCACCGATTCTGTTGCAGGTGCTAGGAGCAGCATCAATGGTTACCGGTATGGCCAAGCATCCTGGTCAACTCAAGGATGATGTTGCATCACCTGGGGGGACAACCATTGCTGGAATTCACGAGTTGGAGAAGTCTGGATTTCGTGGTATCTTGATGAATGCAGTTGTTGCTGCAGCTAAACGCAGTCGAGAGCTTTCTTAGAATTAATAATCTAATTATCTTTTAGGGTCGTGGAGAACCAGCTCTGCTATGTCTAGCAGAGTTTTGAAGTGCTAGATTATAAAGTGAAAGCTGCAGAGCTTGTTGATGTATGAGGGAAATGAGGCTGTGCAATTCATTTTTTACCAAAATAAAGCACTTTATAATTTTTGGACAAAAATGCGCATATTTAGTTAAGAGAACGTGGCACTATCACTATAAATAAACATTATTTATAGTTATTAGAAGATTATAAATATTGTGCTAGCATAATCATGGAAAATACCGAGTCAAGAAGCTTGTTATATATGAACATCAATCATTAAAATTTATTTCAGAGCAGAAGAAAACTCGACAAAAGCTTCATATTCATCCATTTCTAGTTCAGAAGAAAACTCGAGAAAAGCTTATTCATCCCTTTTTGCTTCTGAAAAGTCTTGATCTCCTCATCATATATTCTGGTACTGAGACAAAATAGTGTAGAAACATCATTTTCTAGTGTGGTATGATTATTCTTATTAAATGAATATGTATATATACAAGTTATAATCTCCAAATATGAAAAATCATATTCTTACTAAAATTTTAATATCCTAGTTTTTGTACAAGAATTCTATCACTATGATAATTATACAACATAATTTACAACTTCTATTTATGGTACAAGACTAGTCAAAACTGTGTATATTAAGGATATATATGGTATTCTATCACACCCCTGCAGTCATAGCGGACGGTTGTCGCACACTGAGACTGTCCCTAAAATCTTCAAATAAAATCGAGGGAAGGCCCTTCGTAAAGATGTCATCAATTTGGTATCGCGAGGGCACATGTAAGACGCGTACTTGTCCACGAGCTACCTTTTCGCGAACAAAGTGAATATCCATCTCGATATGTATAGTGCGTTGATGTTGAACCGGATTGCCAGAAAGATAAACTGCATTAACATTATCACAGTAGACCAACGTAGCTTTCTGAATAGGAAAATGTAGTTCTAACAAAAGATTACGCAGTCAACATGATTCTGACACCACATTCGCCATGCCTCGATACTCGGCCTCTGCACTGGATCTTGATAATGTAGTTTGTCATTTTGCAGACCATGAGACCAAGTTATCCCCAAGAAACATACAATAACCAGAAGTCGAGCGTTTGGTATCAGGACATCCACCCCAATTAGCATCTGTATAAGACACAAGTGTAGAAACATACGTATGATACAAACGCAAGCCATAATCAAGTGTGCTCTGGATGTATCGTATAATGCATTTGAGCGCATTCATATGCTCAATTCGTGGATCATGCATAAACAAACACACTTGTTGAACTGCATAAGTAATATCAGGTCTTGTGAAGGTAAGATACTGAATTGCCCCTGCAAGGCTGCGATAGTGGGTGGGATCCTCGAACTTAGTGTCAGATGTAGCACTCAGCTTCGGGTTAGTATCAACCGGAGTAGAAGTAGATTTACACGATGACATACCAGCTCTTTCAATGATCGCAGCGGCATACTTCATTTGTGATAAAAATAGACCACCTAAATGACGAGTGACAACATCCCCAAAAAATAACTCAAGGGCCCCAAATCTTTCATAGCAAATTCGAAACTGAGAAGTGTAATGATAGACTTGTGCAGATTATCAGACGAAGCAGTCAATATAATATCATCGACATACAACAAAATGTATACCAGAGAAGTACCACGACTATATAAAAGAGAGAATGATCAGACAGGCTGTGAGAAAAACCAATAGAAGTTACATAATCTGCAAACCTTTTATACCAAGCCCGTGGGGCCTGCTTAAATCCATACATGGACTTATTCAGCAAACAGACATGATGAGGATGATTGGGATCTCGAAAACCCAAGGGCTGATGCATATAAACTGTCTCCTTAAGATCACCGTGTAAAAAGACATTTTTTACATCCAACTGATGAATGAGACATGCTTTTGAGAGAGCCAAACTGAGAACAGTACGAATAATAGCTGGTTTGACCACCGGACTAAACGTTTCACCACAATCCACGCCAACCTATTGAGTTTTACCATCACCTACAAGACGAGCCTTATGCCTCTCAAAAGAACCGTCAGAATTTTCTTTATGAGTAAAAATACACATAGACCGAATAATATTAACACCAGAAGGACGGGGCACCAACTCCCACGTCTTATTTTCAATAAGAGCATTATATTCGTCAGTCATAGCCAATTTCCAATTCGGGTCATTTAATGCGGACACAGGTTACGCGGGAGGGCGGATTTAAGGACATTAGAATTGAGATTAAAATGTCGTTTTGGTTTAAAAATACCCCTTTGACTACGAGTAACGGGCCCTTGACTAGAGAAGGAATTGGATGGATTTTGGGCAATGTGTTGAATGGGAACGAACTGACCAGCAGGCAATGGGCCTGTTGGCCCAATAATCGGAACAGGAATAGTAAGGTTGTGATTGGAATTGAATTGTCATTACCAACAATAATACCACGATTTTTGCTCAAATTGAAATAAGACGAGAGAGTACATTGGTCAAACGTTATGTGAGAAGTGGCTCCGGTGTCCATATACCAATTCACGTTTGAAGGATTTAATCCAAGCGCGTGCATTACGGCCTCAATATCTGTCGGAGTTGGTGTGTGGCCCACTGCCTGGAACGCCTGTGGAGGCCGAGGCCCAAGCAAACCTACCTACATCCCAGGGCCAGAAGTGAATCTACTGCCAGTAATTGGACCCGAGAAACTGGGCCCAGTTACCCGGGTAAGGGCTATGAGGAAAATAGGGATTATTGGGCCAATGGCCACTGGCCCAGTTCCACAGCCAGGGGCCCCACGGTTGGGACCAGTTGTTCTGCGGCCCACTGCCGCTGCCATCATTATTTCAGCCACCTCCGTTACCACCGTGATTTCCACCGCGATTTTTGTCATTATTTTTACGATTTCGACGCTTTTTGCCACCACCGTTGTTGCGATGTTGGCCAGAATTCTCGAAGAATGAGTGAGGGTCGTCTGATGTGGTCATCATGGCGACGGAATTTGCATGTGTAGCCGCCTTTTTAGCTAAGTCTACTTATTCTAACGTGAGCATAGAGCGAGCCTGATAAAAGGGTGGTAGAGGGTTACTTTGACAAAGTAGTGTGCCAACGCCGTTATAGGCCTCAGACGTGCCTGCAACCATTTGGAGAATAAGATGATCATTGGTAACTGGTGCACCAACATTGCGGAGTTGGTTTTCCAATTCCTTCAGCCTTTTACAATAGGCCAAAACGTTAGAAAAATCTACCATGTGGACATATGAAAATTCCTGCTCGAGGGTGACAACACGGGAATTCTTGTTATCTTGGAATATATCACGCATCCTATTCCAAGTTTCCTATTCCAAGTTTCCATTGCCGTAGTGTCAGGCTCAATGATCGTTTGTAGGAGGTCGGTAGAAATAGTGGAATAAATTCACTCAAGAACGGTAGCATCAAATGTCGTCCATAATGTAGGATTTTCCTCGGGGTTAGGCACCTCCTTTGTGCCAGGTGTTGAGGGAATTATGTGATGGAGGACTTGATGCGAACGTGCGTTAATTTTGAATAATTTCGCCCATGTCGCGTAGTGGACGTTTTCCATCTCAAGAACAATATGGATGTGGTTCCTGATGTTGGAAACTGTAAGGGCTGGATGAAACAGGTTCTTTGACGTAGACATAACGAAAGAACAATAGGAGAATTATGGATTAGGAAAAAAAATTGGGAAAGGAGGAGGAAGAAATCAGCCGAAAACCGAGAAGGGTTCTCGAAATTTGAGCTGAGAGTAGCGGAAGAAAATTGGGAATGGAGGTAGTCTAGACCTAGACTTGTGATACCATGGAAGAATTAATCCATTGATTATTCTTATTGAATGAATATGTATATATACAAGTTATAATCTCCAAATATGAAAAATCATATTCCTACTAAATTTCTAATATCATAGTTCTACTTGTACATGAATTCTACAATTATGGTAATTATACAACATAATTTACAACTTCTATTTATGATACAAGACTAGTCAAAACCGTGTATAACATAAGGGTATAGAATATATAGTTTAAAAAGCATAAAAACACTAGATTTGGGGTTAATAGAATTTTTATAGTAGCAAATAAATTAAAGTGGGTGACCTATCAACATGGAGAACAAACAAGTAGCTTAATAAAAGATTATCAATGAAGTGCTTCCACTTTTAATATGCTCCAAAATAAATTATTTTAGGTGTTTCAACTAAACGTTTACTTAGTTATTGCTTTGGGTCCTTAATAAGTTAAAGTTCAAGTCACGTTATGCGCCATGCATGCTTCGCACTACAGGATAACATACCACCAATGGTGGTGGTGGATGAATGGAACCCTCTAGTTTGTCAAAAGTTTTGCATCCGAAGAAGTTTCCAGGTAGCTAGGGAGTGTTTCTCCGTCGATGAGCCCTACGTACGCAACATAAATTTAAATAGTTGAATCGAGCCACTGGGTATTAGAAAAATAGAAACTGAATGGTTTAAAAAAAGAGGATAACATCAAACCTCAACCTCTTTTCTCTTAGTAGCAGGACACCATAATAACAAGTAAAAAGAACAAAGACAAAACAAATATAAGCATGCACAATATTTTCCCAAAATGGCATGGAATTAAGCTAAGAGCCAAGAAGCGGAAAAGGTGATTATTTTCACTTTATTAATGTCAATATGTAGAGAAAACTAGTACATAATTTAGTCTTGTAGCCATGAGAACGTACACGGCTGTTTTATTTTACATAATACTCCATTAATCAAGACCCCCTTATTCAAAACATAAAAAGGAGTAGTGATTTATGCCAATATAGGATCAATCAGTTGGGGTCGAAGCTGGAGCTAATACTTTATCAGAAGAAGAAAATACAGGAATTTGAGAGGTGATTGGGGCAAGAGCCAAATATTCGACCTGAAGGAACATTAGTAGGAAATTCAGGGGCTTCAGTTGGAGGATTAATTTCTGATAAACGCAAACGAGCTTCTGAAAACTTGACTGAGTTTGATATAAAAAGAATCAAACTTAGTAGATAAATGACTTTGAATATCATCCACTTGGGAAGACATATTTTCTATACGTAATTAATTAAAGATAAGTGCATATGTTTATGTTAATTTTTTCTTCGTTGATAATCAGTTTATATAGGAAGCAATAATGGTACGTAGTTGCTACTAATTACTTACGCAAGACGCAAACTTGGAAAGTTAAGTAGAGATGCCGGTTGGTAGTTGGTAGTACACATTCATCAATGCGCCAAAAAACAAACCATATATATATATATATATAACAACAACAACATATCCAGTAAAATCCCACAATGTAGGGTATGGGGAGGGTAGATTGTACACATACCTTACATCTACCTTAGTAGGTAGAGCGGTTGTTTCCGAGAGACCATCGGCTCAAGACAAAGCACAAGCCAACGAAAAGTAAAAAACACAAAGTGTGTAAGTCATGACAGCGCATTCTGAAAAAGAAAGAAGCAAAAAGAAGCAATAGTTAATGCAAGTAAATAAGACAAACAAAATACACATAGCAACATAAATTAAACGACAAAGGACTATAAGGCAATATGATAGGCTAAGCGAGCCTACAATAATAATACTACATCTATCAGTTTGTAAGCGTAGGTAGGACTACGTTGGACTACCTACTATCCTTCTACCCTAACCCGTGTCCTCCACAACCCTCTATCTAAGGTCATGTCCTCAGTAAGTTGCACATGCGTCATATCCCGTCTAATCACCTCTTTGGCCTACCTCTATCCCTCATGAACCCGTCCATAGCCAACCTCTCACACCTCCGCACTGGGGCATCTATGTCTCTCTTCTACACATGCCCGAACCATCTTAACCTCGCTTCCCACATCTTATCCTCCACTGAGGCCACTCTCATTATGTCCCGGATATCATCATTTCTAGTCCTATCTCTCCTTGTATACACACACATCCATCTCAA
Source organism: Anisodus acutangulus (assembly GCA_029783415.1). Taxonomy (NCBI): domain Eukaryota; kingdom Viridiplantae; phylum Streptophyta; class Magnoliopsida; order Solanales; family Solanaceae; genus Anisodus; species Anisodus acutangulus. The sequence goes on from CM056501.1 coordinate 30,913,983, forward strand.
CATCCTCATCTCCGAAACTTTCATCTTTTTGGTGTGCAAAGTCTTGACCGGCCAACACTCCGCCCCATACAACATGGTCGGTCTAACCACCACCCTATAGAACTTGCCTTTAAGTTTTGGTGGAACCTTTTTATCGGACAATACTCCATATGTAAGCCTTAATTTCATCCACCCTAACCGATTACGATGTGTGACATTGTCATCAATCTCTCTACTCCCTTGGATAATAGACCCGAGGTACTTGAAGCTCTCTTTATTTGGAATGCCCTGGGTGCCAAGCCTCACCTCTACGTCTGTCTCAAGGTCGCTCCCGTCACTGAACTTGCACTCCAAGTATTCTGTCTTGGTCCTACTCAGTCTGAACCCTTTAGACTTCAGAATCTATCTACAAACCTCCAGCTTAGCGTTCGCTCCGTTGCGAGTCTCATCAATCAGAACTATGACGTCTGCGAATAGAATACACCATGGCACCTCCCCCTGGATTTGTCGCGTCAGTCCATCCATTACCAAGGTAAATACGAATGGGCTAAGAGTTGATCCATGGTGCAGCCCCATCATCACTGGGTAGTGCTCTGAGTCTCCTCCTAATGTCCGTACCCTGGTCTTGGCTCCATTATACATATCCTTTATTGTCCTAGTGTATGCCACATGTACACCTCTAACTCACAAACATCTCCATAGAACCTCCCTAGGGAATTTGTTGTATGCCTTCTCGATGTCGATGAAAACCATATGTAAGTCTCTCTTCCTCCCCCTATACTGCTCCACCAACCTCCTAATAAGATGGATGGCTTCTGTAGTCGACCGCCCCGGCATGAATTCAAACTGGTTCTCAGAGATAAACACTCATCTTCCCACCCTCATCTCCATGACTCTTTCCCAAACTTTCATAGTGTGGTTTAGCAGCTTGATACCCCTATAGTTGTTGCAACTCTGGATATCACATTTGTTCTTGTACAAAGGAATCATTGTACTACACCTCCATTCTTCGAGTATCCTCGCCATCTTAAAAATGACATTAAGCAACTCCGTCAGCCACTCCAAACCTGCCCTACCTGCGCTTTTCTAAAATTCAACTGGGATCTCATCAGGTTCGGTCGCTCGTCCCCTATGCGTCCTTCTCACAGCACCCTGAACCTTCTCAACTTTAATGTTTTCACAATACCCAAAATCTTGGTACCTACCAGAGTGCTCTAGATCTCCCAGCACAATGTCTCTATCTTCTTTTTCATTCAAGAGTTTATGGAAGTAAGACTGTCACCTCTGCCTAATATGCGCGTCCTCCACCAGCACTTTGTCGTCCTCATCCTTGATGCACCTCACGTGATCCAAGTCCCGGGACCTCCTCTCCCTCGCCTTGGCTAGTCTGTACAACTTCTTATCCCCGTCTTTTTTCTCTAATTCCACATATAGACGTTCAAAAGCCGTCGTAACCGCTAGTTTTGCCTCTTTTCGCGTCATCTTATATAACTCCATATTCGTCAATTTCTCCACCTCATCATTGCTTTCTACCAATTTCGCATACGCTATTTTTTTCGCTTCCACCTTCTCTTGAACTTTACCATTTCACCACCCGTCCCCTCGATGCCCACCACGGCTACCCAACGATACCCCTAGCACTTCTTTAGCAACCTCCCGAATGCAACTGGCCGTCTTGTCCTACATTCCGGTCGCATCCCCGCAACTCCCCCAAACATCCTTGGCCATCAACCTCTCTCCCATCTCCTTTGCACTAGCCATGGTCAAACTCCCCCATTTGATTCTTAACCTGTCATCCACGACCGTCTTCTTCTTCTCCATATATTAAATATTTTTAGTTACAAAAAGTTGTAATCAAATTGAAACAAAAAATTACAAGGTTTAACTATCGTACTTTGAACCACTTTATCTTGGAAATGGAAGGAGTACTTAATTTTGCAAAATTTATTAGTAATTGTTTTAATATTATATTACGGAGATTTCAGCTAATTATCATTTTCGCTTATAACAAATTAAGCTTATATTATAATATATCTAGTGCTAAACCTCCGGTAGGTAAAGTAAATAAAGAAAGATTTTAGAGTATCCTTTTAGGAGGTGAGAGCTATATATAAAGCTCCTTAATCTATTGGCTACGTAGCAATTATTTGCTCTTTAAGCCGTTTTTCTTTGAATTTTCTTGATCCTTATTAAGCTAGTTTACGGAAAACTAGCCTAACCCGGTGAACTTGGATTGTTTCCTTTTCTTCACCTTCTTCTGTTTCATTTCAGGTGGCACTATCTAATTAAATATAAAGCTTACGAAAGAAAGGCAAATTTTTAAAATTATGATCTACCTATATGATTATATTCTTGTAAATATAAAAGCATATTGGAAGTTTAGAATTATATTATTTTAAAAAATTATAGAAATATATCTTTTTTTAACAGAGAGGAAGAAGAAAACATGTCATATACGATGTATGTCGGAGGATTTTTTTTTTGATATAACCATGCAATATCTAATTACCTACTCAGCCAAATAGCTATAAAAGGGGGAAGCATTCCCGCCAGGAGTTTTTCTATTTTCAAAAACTCGAATTCGAGATCTCGTGTTAAGAGTGAATGATCTCATACATCACGCAACCTCCATTGGTGGTACTAGAGATGGAGTATTATAGCTTGTTTAGCTAAACCTTTAAAAGGCGAAAAATACCTATTTTTTCAACACATCTTTTAGAGGATGAAAGTGTTTGGTAAAGAGATAAGTATTTTTAAGTAATAGCAGAAGGTGAAACAAGTAGCTTCGTCAAAAAAAAATGCATGTTCTCTAACAGTTTTTCAAATATCACTTTTAATAAATAATAATTCTCAAAATAAGCTGCTCTTAGTTAAAAGGGGAAGCAGGGAAAAATAATTTACTATAGCCTGTTTGGCCAAAATTGTAGCAGTGCCTTCAATATAAATACAACCATCTTCTCCTCTTTCCTTTCTTGGTTTACATATATTTTTTTTTGATTAAAAACCTTAATACATATTTTTATTTTTTATTTTTTATTTAAACTAAATAACATAGTATTTAAATTAAATCTTTCATAAGAAATGTTTACACTAATTTCTTTATTTGAATAATACTAGTTTTAAAATGAGACATAATATTGTCTTGTTCGTAATTTGGAATGCAAAAATATTCTTTTGAAAAATTGACCAAACCAATATATTTATCTTTTTTATATAAAAGAACTTCCAAAATGAATTGGCAAACAGATTTTTTTTCTCTAAAGCATTTTTCTGAAAATCTATTTTAAAGAGTGTTTAAAATAAGTAACTTTTAATAGTTTGGCCAGCCAGGCCTTAAGTTAGGTCGCTGATAAATCCTATACAGGCATGTGTTGGCTAATTATATAGCAACGTGCAAAATTAAAGACGACACACAAATGCTAAAAATAAACTACAATTTTTTTAAAAAAATATTACAAATAAAATGATATGTAGAATGATACTATACTGTTATCAAATGTAATATTCATTGAAAACAATGGATTGCTTCCAACAAACATAAAAATGGTTCTTTAGTTTATTTGGACTTGAAATTGGCGTTTGCCAAGGAATTTTTGTATCGGCTCCTTCCCATCAATTGAACTAACAGTAACAATATAGTACTCATACTGCTGAGCATATCCATCAACAAAGAATCCATTGTAGGCTTAGAAAAGTGGATGAGCTGTCTTCATAAATGATAAAGTTCTTAAATAAATCAAAACTAACTGCATTATCAAGAATGTGACAATCAAACAACGACGAGTATTATATTCTCACTAGTAGGATCTCGGGAGCGTAGTGTATTGTTTCACGTAGAAACTTGCAAGAAAGGACAGAAGTAAATGTGACAATCAAAATTAAGAAGAAAAAAAAAGGTAGAACAGTGACTGATCTTCATAATCTATCCAAAAGGGGTGCAATGGAGATTAAAACTCCCTAGAATTTTGACTATAAAGAGCTCGAAATGTTTGTCCATCGTTAAGTGCTTCTTCTGTTGCACTACTGAGGAGCTTTACAACCTGATCAGCCTCAAACATGATTTCATCCATTCACCAAGCTCCTCGACATCTGTTATTGTGTATATAATTCCACCGAACACGTCGACGATGATTCTTCTCTTTGAAATGGGGATCCGGAAACAAGAAAAACATCTTTTGAAGCTGTCCTTTAATGTACTTCATTGAGTTGGTTCGTACAACCGAAATATTCTGGTAATGACCTCCTTAACCCCGAAATTCGCTCCTTGACATACTCTGTCACCTTGTCACGTAGCTACATATACCTTTCAAGTATGTATAGCCAATTAGCCATAGACAATCCTTAGCAGCACTATGAGAAAAGTAGACTATTTTGAAAAATAAAGCTGTCTTTGTTCCCTGGCTACAAAAATTTTACTTGGTGACAAGATCTGATATTCCCTGCATGGAATAAGGAGTAATTAACAACAATGGATGGATATCTGATGATGAGGTACTATTTGTGTTTGTCCATGTGTAGTTAACTTCTGATATCACAGTTCTTTCTGCAGTATCAACCTTTTCTACTTGAAAATTAGTTACTCCTGTGGAGGGCACTTGTTATCTGATTGCTTCCAATGCTGTTGTTACTTCCTTCATAGTCGGCCTTTTCTTACCATTCAAGTTCAAGCAACGATATGCTATATTAGCAGCTGCCATTATATCCTCCTTTCTACCTTCTTGTGATATTTCTGCGTGGATAATTGTATCGAGGCGATTCTTATCTGTTGCCAAAAGGAAATTTGTTGCTAAACTTCTGTATTCGTTTGTTGTTGTTGAAATTGCTTTCTTTCCTGTTAAGAGTTCAGCAAGAACAACTCCGAAGCTATAGACATCACTTTTTTCTGTAAATTGGCTGGATTGGAAATACTCGGGATCTAAATAGCCAAAGGTCCCTTGGACTCCGGTCGTCAGATGAGTTTGATCAATTGCAATAGACCTTGAAGTACCGAAATCTGACACCTTGGCACGGTATTTTTCGTCTAAAAGTATATTGCTCGACTTGATGTCCCTATGATAGATTGGAACAGAAGTTGCAGAGTGTAGATAAGCCAACGCTCCAGCAACCTCTGTGGCAATTCTCAAACGCGTGCTCCATGGAAAGGGAAAGTCATTGTTCTCATTATGTATGAGGCTGTAAAGTGTGCCATTAATTATAAACTCATATACAAGTAGAGGAACTTCTGTTTCTAAACAACAGCCGAGTAGCTTCACCACATTCCTATGATTGATTTGTGAAAGAATAACCACCTCGTTGATAAACTGATCCAACTGGTTCTCATCGACCAGCTTGGACTTTTTCACTGCTACAATTTTTCCATCAGATAACATGCCTTTGTATACTGTACCTTGACCTCCACGACCAAGTATGCGATTTTCATTGAAGTGGTCTGTTGCCTTCTCCAGCTCTTTAGCAGTAAAAAGTTTTGCTTTGTCAATAGTCCCTTCATTGGATGATAGCTGCTGTTGTAGTAAGAGGCCACCATTGAGCTTAAAAAACATTTGTTTCTGTCTTTTGTTCCTTCTCCTCTTGAATGTTTTGTACAATAAATAGCTCCCAAACAGTAGAAGCAGTACTCCGATACTTATGAATACACCTGTGGAGATAGGAGTGAGGAGAGTTAGCTAATAAGCTAGAATTCTCTTTTTTAAGGAAATTTCCGAGTCTTTCTGTGATTGAATAAGGTAGAAAGGCAGAGATAGATAACTTTTGGATCTAGCTTCCTTTATTCTTGATTTGCGACCACAGTAACAAAATAAGGATGTCTACCATTTTTCCTAGATGTAGTTCTGACAGTATTGAGTTTTCAAATGGCTTTAAAGTAATACAGAAAGTGACTTACTGAGGAGAATGATTGTGGGAGATTGCTTCGAGTAGTAAAATACATCTGTGCAATTGGTGCATCCTTGAATGACTGATAACATACGAAACAACATTAGAATGATATGCGTCAGGGAAATATACTAAATATAACTGTCCTATTGATTGTTACTCTCCTCTGTAGTGGAGTGTGACAAATGGAAAAACTTAGGTTACATTATACAGAATTAACAGTCATTATAACGTCAATATGGTTTACCTCAACTAACCCTACTGTGTTCTGCCAGTGGCAAGGCCTAATATTGATGTACAAACAATTCAAGCTATGGTAAAACACCTTAAATTGTTTGCTCTACAATAGTGTTCAATCCAGTCTCCTAAACGTAATCAGTATTTCTCCTAGAAATCGGATTCATCTCATGTGCATATGCAGGATATTGTTTAATGCAACAGAAAACTCATATAACTCCACAAAAATATCAAATGATTGTGTACCTTGGCATCCATTAGAAAAGTATGGATTTCCTTGTGTTCCAGGTCCACAGCGACACTGCAAATTTGCCACAGAAGTACCATCTTCCAACTTAACAGCAGCCTCAGATTTGTCGCAGAGCAACCCGGAGTCTAACTCTTTGGATTGGAGAGTCCAGACCCAAACAACAGGAGCATGACCAAGAAAAACAAACGGTTCTGCTACTTTAGCTGGAACCCAAGTTTGGTCTACCAAGAAAGCAGCATTGCATTTCGGATGAGCCTCCTGCTGAATCCCTGAGTTTGTGAAGTTTGCTGTGTATGAGCTAAGATCAAAAGGGACAAGAGATTGGCAACAGTTGATACCATAGCATCCTGTCAACCTTGTGCCTGCGCTGCATATCGCTGTACATCCCGATAGAACATTTTGTTTCTGTGTCACAAGACCATTTCCACAGCCAACAAACATCAACTTGTTCCTGTCTTTAGAGTAATAAAAAGGGCTTTCAGACAAATCTGTCCCCGTTGTTATGATTCTACTGCCTCGGCTCGAACCATTGCAAAAGTTTACTATTGAAACTAAGGTAGTGATGGTTTGGTTTTCAATCGACACAGATTTCACTTCACTTTGGAGTTCAACTTGCAGAAATGAATTCAAGAAAGCTTTAGGAGGATTAGAACTTTTATCACACTTGATCAAGTACCATGAATTAAGGGAGCAATTGGCACTCAATCCAAAAGGATAAGGAATGGTAAGGTTCCCACAACTCTCTTCACAGCCAGGCTTTGCAAGAGACGTGGCTGCTGTGGATTGATCTAAAAGCATAAGCCATGGAAGAAGCAATAATAGACATACAATTTCAAGATTCATATCGAAGTTTTTCTCTGGCGTGTAGAGGGTAAAAATTGAACTAATTAAAATTTTGTACTTGTAAGAGATCAGGCTTTGTACATGGATATTCTTCTCCTGGCAGGTAATAAGTCAAGTCTGGGGATAGAAAATGTAATTGGAAACTCCAATATATCTTAGTTGTCTTCTTGGATCAGGTCAAAGAATTTGAAGAGTGCTCCATCTGCAGTGGTATCATAATTGAGAAAACAACTTGTTGAACTAATATTTAAGTTTTGGTACAGGTTCATTATATCACCAAGACTTGGTCTTTACAAGATGTTATTTTGAAAAGATAGCAGCAGTTCAGAATTCCGATCCTCATTTGCTAGATTAAGTTCAACTTTTGTCCTTGCAGTTGCCATACCTTCAATTCTTATGCCAGCAATTCTTTAAGCTGTCAATAAAATATCTCATAGCTTATTCTGACAAAAGTGCCGACTAGTGAATGGAGTAATCGCAATCAACAAGTAATGTTTTAAAAACAAAAAATAAGAAAACAGGAATGACTAGTGACAAGTTATATTGACTATTCCGTCTGGTAGTGATAGTGATAGTGACAGAGTTTGGAATAAAGAAAAAACTTGTAGGTTTCTAGCTTATTATATTTCTTGCTAATTTCACTTAGAAGGAAATACTAATTTCTTGCGTTTAGATACATGCCAGGTGGATTAACTTAGTTAATACAAGTCTTTCAGAAAAGATAATATTAAACATAAGAAATTATTTACTCAAAAATAGAAGACCAATGATCAAAGATCACCTTATTATGTATACTACACATGTAGACCTCAACATGGAGAAGCAAATTCATGTAATTCTTCCTTACTTTCAAATGCTGACTTATTTGGTTTTTCCATATTCACCATAGCCTCTATATCCATCTCCACTTAAATTATCCATCAAAATGAACCCACTCTTCCATGGAACTGTATGTATAACCACTCTTGTAGCTTCCTCGCCTGAAATCTATGTCACAAATTGGCATTTTACATAAACTGCTCACTGGATATAAATCAAATGCTTGTCCTTGTGTAAACTCAAACACTTCCCCAACAGTTTTAAGTATCGATGGGGTCAGATGTGTAACATTTTTGTACGTGTCATAAACATTTTTTCGCCTTCTTTAGCTCATTAACCAATCTGTGCAACTCCGTCTCTTCTTCATTAGCTGCTGATACATAGAAGAAAGCACAAACATTTCCAGTGTAATT